>OY019134.1:54609575-55209575 GCA_955652365.1 Eristalinus aeneus | reverse complement strand
TGAAATTCCGCTTCACATAGCCCACTTAATTCGCATTTCGCGGTGCAGACTAACGAAATTGTTCACAAAAAAAAAGAAAACACGTTGTGGGGGCAGAAAAATATCAAACAAGGGGAAAAAACGTGAAGGCATTTCCAGTCTGAGGTGTATCAAGGACACCTCACATAAAAGTGGTCGCTACAACATAAATGAAAATTTCCACCACCTTCCACCACCCAGTTGCCGCCTTTCTCCTTTCGTCTTACTGCTCCTCTCCTGTCCAGAATAAATGAAATGCTTTCAATTCCCTGCCTAATTGCTCTCAAGGTCGTGAATGTACAAATCCCGCTAAAGGTCACCACACAAAGTCTTTCCTCGCCCTGGTCACATATCTTGGACGTGCAGATGCAGATACACACTCGTTTCTGCCCAAGGAGACCCCCCCCACCCCATTTAAACAGGACAAAGGAGCAGCAGTGACGCGGGAAAGGCATTATTTACACGCAATGTGTCAGCGATCCACATACGGATTCCCCTCGACTAACCTCGCTGATTAGTCATCGTTTGTTTTTGGCCACGAAACAAAAACGACGCACAAAAGATTTCGCATTAAAACAGATCGCACGGGGGAAGAGGCGAAGTGCCTTACGAGTCATTTGCAAGCGCAGACATGGCCTCTGGAGGCAGGACGCCGGGCGGGAGGTGAGCACAAAACTGCGCAGCTACAAAGCTCATCCGTATCTGACCGACGGGGACAGGGTGCGGAGGTGCCTTCGTTTTGCCGCGTTCAGTGTGTAAACATGGGGCAAAATAAAATTGATATTGCCTCAATTACTACATTGGCTTCTTTGGGGCAACAAAGAAAAACGAAACCCAGAACACGCCCCTACACCGTGATGGCGAGTCTGGGGCGCAAAACAACAAAACAAAAGCTCAGCAAGCGAACAGTGTCCCCTCTGCGCCATCCCTGGGCGCTGAGCATGCACACAGAGAGAACGAGTTCAGTGAAACAATTACGGTTATGAAATAATGGTTACCTCATGGACGGCCAAATGGAGAAACTAAGAATCGGCTGCATGACTAGCGTTGTCTTCGTCGGGGGCCAATCGAGAAGGAGGCGGACAATATGGCCCCAAGAACCTTCTTCTTTTATCTGAAGTGAGTGGGGCGGGGCGGGGGTGATGACAGGTTATGTACGAGTGTGCTTGCTGAACGCAGAGGGCGATAAACATTCGGAATCAAGGGCACCACCGCTCGTGGGGAGGTACATATCTCGCCCAGCTTGTGACCAGTACGTAGGTTCTAGTTTAGCCAAGCGGGCACCTGGTATCCGCAACAATTTGTTTAGAAATTATTTTACTGCGTGCGGTCCTCTCTATTGTCTGGTAATTTGATTGTGCTTCGCTCGCCGTCGCCTCACAGTCGACATTGTCGGCTTTGCGACATGCACGGTGTGTGACCTCAAATCGAATGAGTTTTGTATTTTTTTAAGGGCTTCGTTGACGAGATGCTTAAAGTCAAGGGCTCCTTTCACCAGTGCGTTGTGTTACAGGGCACTTGTTGATACTTGTTGGACGTGTGTGCTTCTCGTTTTGGTTAAATTTTTCTTTTGTGGGTAGCATGGCATGTTGGTTACTTCAAAACTGGTTTCCGAGTGACGCAAAGTGCATGGTTTCGTGAATTGCTCTCTCTTTCTCTCTCTCTCTCTCTCAGTTTGTCTGTTGTCATTTGCAGCATTATGCGAGTCCAAACCAAACACGCATCCAAAACTATGTCAAGTGGATGGTGTCGTTTATCTTATTTGTCAGAGGGACACAAGAGGATGGTGTCGTGAATGTGTGTGAGTCCATAAGAGTCGCTGAGGTGTGGCAGCAGCTTTTTTTTGGTTTTAATTTTTTTTTTGTAACAAATTTGTCAGTATTTTCTGTCGCAAACAGATGCTCTTTAACGTCGAAATTAACCGCACACTCACGGAGTGAAGAGAGGAAGCGGTGGCGGTGTATAGTCGGCATCACAAGGACAACAGCAGCGGCTGGCACATGCATTCCTCTGTGTAGACAAGTACTTAACCGACGAGGACGAGGCTAATTTTAATATTTCGCGTTTTGTTTTCCTTTTAGAATTGTTGAGCAACTATCCTTGGTCGAGATGAATCAAACTCGGGGCGGTATGAAACAAATATTTGCACAGACGAAGTGCGGCACGGTGGGTGAGAGAGTCGTGAGGGTTTTATTTTATGTGCAATAACTGACCGATATAAATAACCGTTATCCACGCTTCAAGATCCTTGTGCTACTTCCAGCAGACATAATTGAAGGAACTGTGATCTGTCTGGAGGTCGGTTCAAATAGATCAGCAAGGGATATTTATTTCCGATTTTGTTGCGTTTCCTTTTGCAATGTCGACCGGAGAGGGTTTCTCTCCAATACCTCGAAATCAAAATCATCATCACCATCAATTTACAGACGTTCAAATGCAAGATTTTCCAAAAGCCAGCTTTTGGAGAAAGCAAACTTCTTAACTTTCAAAAACCAGTTCTTACCTATTTTCCTAAAAATTTAAACGTTTTATTTGGATGATGCTGGGTTTTTTGAAAAATCAATCGAATTATGGCAATGGTGATAGGAAATTAAGTATATTTAAGTATTACTCATCTTAGATCATAATAAAAGGAGCGAATTTTGGATATACAGTACTGTGCAAAATAATAGCATTGTGTTCGACTTTGTCACTATTGTGCTAATTAATTTTTCCTATGGACAGGCAGGAGCTTCATACCAGGTATACAGGTGTGAAGTGAATTTTATAAGCTGTTTGTACGATTTTCATGATGGAAATCAAACGTGATCGTGGGATTGCTTTATATTTTGCTAGAAAACCGAGCTCACCAGCACCTCAACGTGAACTTTTTTTTCTGTTGAAGGTTTTTTGCTCAGACTCAAATCCTGGTCCATTGTACTGCCAGGCAGTCCTCTTCATTTAATGTAATTTCTTGGTTTTCCGAAGAAAGACCAGGAGCCGCTTCTGTGATATACCAGGTATACCGGTATGAAGTGAGCGCCAAGATACAAATGTCTGGATAGGGAACATTTGTTGTATACGAGCCCTTATTTTTTTGTTTGCTTGCTATGACATCTGTGAAAAATATTTAGTATACGTCAAGCCATTGAACAGACATCATATTTTTTCATCGTGTCAAAAATGTCGAATTTTGTACCAGAAAGTGATGATTTGCGGAAAGCATTTATTTTTTATTTTCATTTGAAGAAAAGTGCTGGAGAGTCGCATCGAATGCTTGTCGAGGCATATGGTGATCATGCTCTATCAGAAGCAACATGCAAAAGATGGTTTCAACCGTTCAGAAATAATGATTTTGATGTGAGAAATGAAGAACGTGGAAGACCACCAAAAAAGTTTGAAGACGCCGAATTGCAAACGATGTTGGGTGGAGATGACACTTTGAGTCAAAAGCAAATGGCAGCAATGTTTAATGTTGCACAACAAACAATTTCTGGCCATCTAAAAGCTGTGGAAAAGAAAGCCATATTGTCCGCCAAAAGTGTGGAAAATGGGTGCCACATGAATTGAATGAAAGACAGATGGAAAACCGAAAAAACACTTGTGAAATTTTGCTTCAAAGACACGATAGAAAATCAGTTTTGCATCGGATTGTCACTGGCGATGAAAAATGGATTTATTTTAAGAGTCCTAAAGGGAAAAAATCATGGATTAATCTGGGACAACCATCAACATCGACTGCAAAACCAGATCGATTCGGCAAGAAGACAATGCTGTGTGTTTGGTGGAAGCAGAAAGGTGTGCTGTACCACGAGCTCCTAAAACCTGCTGAAACCGTGAATACTGATCGCTACCGACAACAAATTATCAATTTGAACCATGCATTTATCGAGAAACGACCAGAATAGGCCAGAAGACACGGCAAGGTAATTGTGCTCCATGACAATGCACCTGCACACAAAGCAAAACCGGTTCAGGATACAATCAAAACACTTGGCTGGGAGCAGCTACCCCACCCGCCGTATTCACCAGACTTGGCTCCTTTCGACTACTACTTGTTTTCATCGATGGGACACGCATTGGCTGAGCAGCACTTCGATTCCTACGAGGAGGTCGAAAATTGGGTGTCTGATTGGTTTGCTTTAAAATACGAACAATTTTATTGGCGTGGTATTCACAAATTGCCAGAAAGGTGGTCAAAATGTGTAGAAAACAATGACCAATACTTTGAATTAAATGTTTTTCTTCTTCTTCTTCTTTGGATGGCGCTACAGTCCGGCGTGGACCTGGGCCTCAACCAACATGCCTCTCCAGCTAGCACGATTTCTTGCCAGCTGCCTCCAATTGCGCACTCCAAGTTGGTTGAGGTCCTTTTCCACTTGTGTGCGCCATCTCAGTCTTGTTGCTTTGTCCATCTGGTTCGGATTTGAAAACTCTTCGCGCCGGAGCAGTGCTGTCCATACGCTCTACATGGCCTAGCCACCTTAAGCGTTGTATCCGTAGACGCTTGACTTGGCTCATGCCGCCGTACAGCCCATACAGTTCGTGGTTGAATCTTCTCTCCAGATGCCATCAACGCAAACAGGACCAAAAATCGCACGCAGAACTTATCTCTCGAAGAGACCAAGGGCTTTGCGCAAGAACTTTTGAACTGGGAAGTAACCAAATGGCGTAATATATTATGGACAGATGAGTCTAAAATTGTTTTATTTGGAACTCCTGGGACCAGGACATTTGTTCGCAGGCAAAAGAAACCAAGAGTTTAAACCGGAGTGTACATTATAAACCATTAAGCACCGCGGCGCGAAAATTAACATATGGGGATGCTTCTCCTACAACGGTACTGGCCCTATATTTTGGATAAAACCAATGCTGACCACCGAAGTTTATGTTGGCATAATGATTGAAACCATGTTGCCCTACGCCGAGTGGACGCCTCTCAGATGGGTCCTGCAGCAAGACAATGACCCGAAACATACGTGCGGAGGGCCGCCGCAATCTCCAGAATTAAAACCCTATTGAAAATCTTTGGACAGATGTTAAGAAAGCTGTTTTTAAAGTGAAACCAAAAAATACACTACAGCTATGGGAAGCTGTGCGGGCTGCGTGGAGGGATATTCCAATTCGGCGATGTCAGGCACTATTCGACTCTATGCCACGACATTGTGCCGCTGTGCTCAAAAATAAGGGTTATAAGACGAAGTACTAGAACAGTAGTATAAATAAAAAAATAAAAACCGTACTATTCCACATTTTATTTACGACGTTTTACTTGTGGTGTTATTATTTTGCACACCAAAATTTCGGTTTCATTTCGTATAACGGGAATTTTCTTGTCTTAAAATGCATCTTCGCTTATCTTGTTTTTGGCATTTTATTACTGATACCCAACAGATGTCCTACAATAAATATCGTGTCTTTACATGAGCATGGAGAAAAGTAATTAGCATCCAAAGTGCAGACCTCAACGTGGTGCTATTTTTTTGCACAGAGCTGTATATACTTTCCCTAGGACTAGGTTGGTTTTTCAGTTACAGTTTTGGATTAAAACTTTTTTACAAACATTGGTTAAGTGACTTTGTTTTTTAATTTTTCTTATTTGTTTTCTTTCTTTACAGGTAAGACAAGTTTTTCTGATGCCAAGCAACAAGAGTTCGATATAAAATAAGTGAGTGCAAATCTAAGAAACAATCAACTTTAGAATCTTGAATTGAGATCTACTGTTTTGTCGTTATGGTTTCAATTTGTTTTGGAAATGAACCTCTTTTCTGTGCTGTCACATTGTCTTTCCGCGCAAAACTTGGGCAGGAACGATGCGAGGCATCGATCAATTCAATTCAAAGTTTTCCTGTAAACAAGACTTTAAATTGTAGGTTAGTGCATTTTTTCTTTCTCTTTTCCAGTTAAACGTCTCTTCCGATAGGGTGCTGCTCAATGAAACCCTTGTATGCGGGTCAGCACAGCACACAAATATTGAGAATTTCATTTCATCACCCCAAAAATCGTTTCCCGCATACATACGTTTTTTTCCGTTTTCAAACCATGCTGCGAAATTTTCTGATATCACATTAAATTCACTTTTTTCTGTATTAGCAACTGATAGTCGTTCAACACTTTCGTTCGTCTTAGTCCCTCTTTTAACGTTTTGTGCCGTCGTCCATCGTCCCTGCCCAACAAAAAAAACAAAAAAAGCGGAAAATTGCAATCTTTGCTTTTTTGTTGACATCAATGCTTGCACATGCACCCAATTGTTCAAACGTGTTAAAATTCGGCAAAGCTGCGTGCCAGCAGTTGATGGAATAGATAAAAGCTCAGCCACTTCTGTTTTTTTTTTTGGAAAGTGCCAGACAACTGATTTATTTCAAAATCGAAAATATCCATACCTCCGCTGGGCGCTTCAAACTCTTCGCAGGACGCACGCAATAAACACAAACAAATCATGGCACCAATTGCAATTTCAAAACTGCGCACAACAATACCTCCAACACTACTCTCTGAAGCATTCCTTTCCGCAGAACTATTAAACATCAACTTTGCGGCGCAATTAAGACATTCTGCGGGCGCGTTATGGCTGCCGCTTCTGCAATATGAAACGTCGGTCTCTGTTGAAATGGCGGCATACTTCTTCTTCAGGTGGCGAACAAAATTGGCCATTAAAGTGGCTCCCACTGCAGCAAATGGCAAATTAAATTTACAGCGAAAAAGAAAACACTCAGCAGTGTGCGTTTACACAGAAAAGATTTCTGTGCTGCCTTGTACTTCCAGGAACCCATACAGGCATGCCAGTGGACTGTGCCTCCCTCGTAGAGGCGGACGTTCACAATTTTCTTCGTTTTTTTTTATTCATCACTCTCTCTCTGCAGGTCTTTGATGTGGGAAGTGGAAAAATAATTAACTTAGAGAGGAAGTTGTACGAATGAGTGGTGACTTAATCAATTTATTTACGGATTTGCATTTAAATGTGGACATTTGCGGCTTACACCTGCCACGAATCCATTTTATGACTCGAATGGAATTTACAGCCGGTGTGGACGCGCCTTAGTCGGGCGGTTTTATCACCGCACCCATTGGTTGTCAATGGTTAAGCTGCGGCATGAGCTTAAGGTTTTGTTTTGTAACGTGACCTTTGAGCGCCGAAAGTGAGCGAATGCAACTTTAATTTCAATTGCTGCGGCACAAGACTTTGTGTGCCATGCGAGAGGTTTTTTGTTCTCTTCTCATTACGGATTCGAGGTCGAGAGTGGGAAAGACGAGCAAACAAAAGAAAATAAATTAGCCACCACATAGATCCGACCTTGTTCCTTTGCCTCATTAGACCCCCTCGTCAAGAGTCACAAATGAGTTCTAGGCACCAGCACAGAGAATGTGGAAATCTCCACTGCTGGTTTGCTGAATTGGGAAACGTCAATGAGAATGCAGCCGCCAATCTCGGCATAGTGTGTGCGTGTGGCCTCAAGTGCTCAATCTCCGGCTTGTAGCTGATTTATCGGCTGTTGCTGCAACACCCCAAAGACGTGTCTTCTAATTGCTTTTGAATGTTTTTCCTTCTTCTCGGCGGCCACACCGGATGTCGCAAATAGTTAAAACTCTGCTTACTCAGGCTTATTTGCATCCATAAGCATAATTCTTGAGCAAGACTGGTGGAAATAACGCGCGAGAGTGTGCAACAGGCCGTGTGTAATGCCTTTCGAAAAGGAGTGTAGGCGCCATGTCGCCGTCGTGTTGTTCACGAAAATTTGCATAAAAGTCGTGTTTGGTCGTGACATTGATTATAATCTTAACAGATTTTTGTCTTGTGCTATAAATTGGTAAATTTTAATTTTCACACTGATGAATTTTGTTCATGGTAACCGTTGTTCGGGGAAGCTCCGCCTTGAAGTTACTTGGTGATTGTGGGAGTTTCTGTCGAAGTGTGTTTGGTTTGAAAAGACCGAATGCCTGAATTGTCTGCTCCCTTTTCTTTCGCTAATGATGCAGTTAATTGTTGTCCCAAAAGAGTTGGTGCCTTTCCTAATTCAAAAGACACGTACAATCGTATATTTTACCTAACCGCCGGACAGTAAAATAAATTTCCGTGCCGTGCCGTTCTGACTTTTCGAAATTTTGTGGGTGGATTGTATGTGTGTCTACTTTAAAAATGTGTAAAAAAGTAATCCTGGTGGTTGATTCGATCCTTTTTGCGAGGGATTAAAATTCGGAGGACGCCTGATTTTTGATGTCTCCTCTGTTTCGGTCATCTATAAAATCAGTGTATGATCTTCCATAGGGTCATACACTGAATTTAAATGCCCTGCAATCTGCATCCACGGCGAATAGAATGACAAAAGCCAGCAACAACGATTTGATAGAGTGCCGATGATGCGAAAAGTAACGACTGGACATCTTAAAAGACGCATGCAGCATCAAATATTGGATAGGACGAAGCAGTTGCTTACCTCGTACAACAACCAAGAAACCATTTCAGTGTTTTTGCTTTACGCCATCTTAAATTGCAATTCGACGGAGTTAATTTTTTACATTTTCGACGAAATTTGAGTGCGCTGTTACAGATAGTCACAGTTTTGCTTGCTCTATGTGCGGTGCATATCGACAACGTGAAAGCAAAATGCCTAGAGGAAAAACTTCAGCACATCCACATCATGGGATGTGGAATCAAAGCCATCTCTCGACTAAAATAAAACGGACTCAAGTCGCGGCAGAGCTTTGATGTTCTCATGCACCGCATGTCCTATGACACTAGTCTCATTCCGTCTGATGCGGGGGCACCGACAATCCAGTTGCATCGTTTATACAAAGTCGACGTTCCCTGTGCCTCGCACTGGATCTCACCAGAAACTGAGCAGAAAATGGAATATACTCGTTTTTTCACGGATGACATTAAAACGACCAACTACCTAGGTTGTTTAGGCTCTTTATTGTGGCAACAATTTTACAATGGTTGTGCATTACATTACTTGTTTACAGAGATCTAGGTATTTGGAGCAGAGGTATTGGAATTTACATCTCTTTCCAGGCGGAAACGTACGCGACTTTAATGGTCACAAATTATCTCTAGCAAGCTAACCTTGAGACCTTACCCTCTAAACACTTCCAAGACAGTTCGGGAAGTGTCTTCCCATAATTTGGAATTTACATCTCCTTCTTGGCGGAAACGTACGCGACTCTAATGGTCACAAACTATCTCTAGCAAGCTAACCTTGAGACCTTACCCTCTAAACACTTCCAAGATAGTACAGGAAGTGTCTTCCCATAATTTGGTAGGCAGACTAAATTCGACCTAGACTAAAGTGGCGCACACAAGAAGGAAGGATGGACCTCAACCAACTTGGAGTGCGCAACTGGAGACAGCTGGCGAAAGATCATGATCATGGAGAGGCATGTTGGTTGAGGCCCAGGCCCGACCCGGACTGTAGCGCCACAAGAAGAAGAAGAAGAAGAACAAGAAGAAGAAAAATAAGAAGAACATTAAGAAGAAGAAGAACAAGAAGAAGAACAAGAAGAAGAAGACTAAATTCGCTAGGACTTGCCCGAGTCCAGGGATACCACAAGAACGTGGAGAATGCGATTGCCGCGATTAACTTGCCAGGCAAGGATCAAAAGAGGCATTTACAGGATTTGAACCCCACCTTGGGGCTACCCACTTCGTTGGCTAGGGCTTCCGCCGATGGTTGGACAGCACAGCCGGAGAAGGCGTGCTCCATAATTAGGACTGACCAAGTGCGTGGTCGCCGTGGCGTAGTGGGTAGAGTGCTACACTCACACGCCGAAGGGTACAGGTTCGACTCCCAGATCAATACCAATTTTCCGAATTTTTCACGGCACCACCTCTTTCGAGCTGCTGACAACACTCAAAGAGTAATAACTATCTAAGAAAGCTTCTCAAATTTCGCCGTTCGGAGTCGGCAAAAAACTGTAGGTCCCTTCTACTCGTGAGTTAGGCCCTGGTCCCCCTTTGGACTGTAGCGCGAACAATTATTATTATTATTAAGTGCATGGTCCCAAACGTCAGCAAGAAATCCGTGTTTTTGCTTCTATCTAAGTAGGAAAGATTGCAGGCGACTTATAGCCATACAAACGGGGCACTTTACCTTTGCTAAGAATTTAAGTGTGCTTGGTCTTAGTGACGGTAGCCCATGCGACGTCTGTATAGAAGGTGAATACACTGCAGAGCACTTTCTTTGATAATGCACTGCCTTTGCTCGGATCAGGTGGCGGAGATATTGTATTATTGTATTGTATTGTATTTTATTTGTCTCATATTCTCATATTACAAATCTTACAAGTTCATTATAAAATAGGACGAATTCAATCGAGAATAGGATAGTGCCATTAGGTCATATCTAGCACTGATGTGGTGGGAGGTGTAAACCTAGGTTCTTTATCACAGGTCTTCCTTCAGAAAACCAAGAAATTACATTCGAATTGCAATCAATATGAGATCATTTTGCATTTCTATTATAAAAACGAACCTAGTCACATCTTCATTAACCCTCCTGACAAATTGGATGAATATTGCTGTGCATCCATTGCGTTCTCGAGATCCCGTGTGACTTTCTGTTTCCGAGGGCGAGGAGAACTACATCGGAATATAGTTGAATCAAATGGGGTTTAACGCCTTTTCTGAGGACTTCTTCGTAGATCTTCAAAAGATATATATTTTAAGCGTTTTAAACGAGTCGAACCACCACCGAGTTGTGTATTCTGATGAAGGAAGGTAAATGTTGAAATCGGTATTTATTCAAACCGCCCTCTTAGTGCCTTAAATATGGCACTATTTTACACATTTCATACACATATGGCAATATTTTACACATTTCGGTGCGTAAAAAAAACAACAAACAAAACTTTATTTTTAATTCATTTATTTTTTTTAATCTTAAGTTGAACTGAAATCGTATTACATGATTAGAGGTTAGATCAGGAATGACAGCCCAAAATGGGAAATATCAGAAAAAGGCGGGTTATTTCAGAGGCGCCCTCTCGAGTTCCATGTCTGAATTTCGCTTAGAGAGCATTCTCGTATGTCCAATCTGTAATAATGGTGCGGTTAGCTTTTTGACAAATTATTACGTAGATATACACACATACAGTTTTGCATTCAAGTTAATTTAAACCTCACTCTTTATGATTAAAATTCGATACGAATTAGTCTCGAAAAAACCCTCTTGCTGTCTAACTTCCTTAGCACTATTATTTCCATTTTTTTTAAATTGTATTGAATTTATGTGAAAGTATGTCATTATTCAAAGGAAATTTATTCCCAGCTTATGCATTTAAAATAAAATTTTGTTTAAAATTTGACCATCTTATCGACACAAACACACAGCGGCGTAATACGTGCTTCCTTTGAGGTAAACATTTTAGCCAAATGCATAAACAACGCAGACAAAATAAACCATAAGTCAATTTGCTATGACATTTCAGAAGATTTATGGAGGTACATCGAGCGAAAATTGTCTCTAAATGTGAACGAATTTCGCCCACAACTTGTCTATGGTTTCCAGTTTACAAACAAGAGATAATCTTTAAATGCCTTCCTTCCCCTTTAATAGACGCCCAGTTCTGAATTCGATGTGGTCGTGACGAATTTTATGAACTTGTTTCGTATTATTTAGTAAACAACTTTTACTAATGGACCACAATCTGAGAACGCCATGAGCTGTCAACAGATTCGTAAAAAGTGAGAAAGAAAAATACGGTTTTGAATTGTAACATTCAGGGCAGTCCGGTTTGGAATATTGTTTGTATTTGGCCAGACATTGATAATTGACTTTTTGACAGTTATTGGTTTTTAATTGTATCTAAGATTCTTCTTGCCACATCTATAAAACGGAAGTTTTACATACATCTTTAAAAAAAATAAAAGGTTTTAAATCCTTTGCAAAAGCAATGAAAAAAAACCAAAAATTTTAATTTTAATAAAAAGAAAATAAAAATTTAATAAAAAGAAAAAAAAAACCATTTTTAGAAACTTTGACAGGCTTAATTTAATGAGCCATTTAACTGTCAAGTTACGAAGACATTTAAGAATTTGACAAAAGTCTTAGAAGATGTGAATTAATTAATTTTTCGCTAGATATTGGCAAAAATAGGTATTTTTTCCTCTTCATTAACCACACTGCGAATCTTTACAACATTCCCATTTTTTTTTGACTTATTCTAAGAAAGAGTGTATTTGACATCTTCCATTTTGTTTTAAGCACTCAATAGAACTCCACTTTAATGCGGACCGCCCTCACTCTACAGAACTCCACTTTAATGCGGATCGCCCTCACTCTACAGAACTCCACTTTAATGCGGACCGCCCTCAAGTCGAAATAAAAAAATTCGTTTCTCTCAAATTTCTTTCATGTCTATAGACCCAATTAACCTCTAATCTCAGCAGTCTTAATCAAAATGTCCAGTTGAATACGTTAAATCATTCTCTAATTCCATTAAGCACGCCGCCACGGCGCGTTCAACCGCATCTATTTTGGACAAGTATGTCGTTTGACTGGCGACAGTCAAATCAACTCAGCATGCAGCCGAAACCAATCAAATCACCCCACACACCGCCTACACACAGCTCAACCTTTTCGTATTGTCCCTTACCAAGGCAGCAGCAATTCAATCATTCAAACAGCTGCGGGGTTGCTCATTACTTAAAACTATTTATGTCATAATTTGTTGTGAACTCCTTCGTTTGCGAGTCACTTCGAATGAAAACTCAGTCAAACATCACTGCCTGTTTTGTCAGAGCTTGGAGACGTCACTGACATGGCCGTCGCACCTACAAGAGCTGTCGTTTTATTATTATTTCTTAATATAGTCAGCTCTTCTCCTTGTCGCATTAAAACTCATTAATAATTCAAACAACTTTATGTGCCTGTTGTTTATGTGCCCGTCGCCTTATCCGTGTGTATGTTTGTCGCACACTCTCTCCTTACGTCATGTAATCACACAGGCACATCAAACACACAGCGAAGACCAGCCGAAAATAGGAGAGATTTTTACTGCCCCAATACAACGCGTCGAACAGATCAAAAACAAAAACATGAAATAAAAAATGTACACACACATGACGGCCCGTACTGTACCCTGCTCGTGTACCGTACAAACAGAAAACAAAAAACTCGCGGGGAAAATGGGATTTTATTATATTTTCGATTTTTTCTTTCTCTTTCGCGGTTTACTTAACTAATATGTAAAGCACTCTGCCCGTGTTTGGTAATGTGTGTGTTTGTGTGTAATGAGGGGGCCATGGCCCTTTGCGCGACTGACTTTGTATTCAGTCGTGTATTTGTTTACTGATTTTGTAATCATTCTACAGAAGTGTATTGTTTGGCTGTTGTACGACGGTGAGAGGGTCATTATTCTGATTTTGTTGTGATTTCTGAATTTTTCACAAAAAATTTACATTTATTTTAAATCCATGACGAGCTTGAAACTGCAGTGGAAAGATGCGAGTCGCACGCAACCAAGTTATCAATTCGAGTCAGGACTGTTGTCATGTTTCTGTTTTTCTGCTTCTGTCATCTAGTATTGTTCAACTTCTGTCAAAGGCTCGCATTTGTTTGTGTGTGTCTCCAGGCATTATAAAAACTGATCCGTTTCGGCGGCGGCGTTAAAATAAGGAAACAAATGCAAATTCGAATAGGAAACATGAGAGGAGATGTACGCGACTGTTGAACTGGACAGCAAACAAAGCAAGCGCTGCTAGCGCAGCAATAACTCGAATAATTTGCTTCTTTGTGCTATCAACACAAAGAATATTGAACTTTTGTTTGTTGTATATTTGACATTATTGAGAATTAATTCAACGAGATTTCACGGGAATGACAGCTGTCGACGACGGGATTTAAATGACAAAAGCATAAAGATCAGACAGATCATGACCTAGTTTTGTGTGTATGTTTCGCAATTTGTGCATAGCACTGGGGAGTGGGGTGTGAAGAAATGCACTCAAAGCGCTTCGCTTGAAAGCAATGTTCTCTGCTTGTGTTATTTTGACATTGAAGCTGAGTATGTTCGGTGTAGCGCGCGTTTTAAATAAAATTGTCACTTTGTCTAGACGAGGCAAAAATTTGCAAACTTCATTTGAAACACTCATTTACTTAGCGAAATGATGGGGTGCGCTTTTATAGCTTCTGCTTGCATTTCAAATGTCTTATTTAGAGCAAAGTTTGAGAACGCAATAATTCACTCGACGGCTTTTTTGTTGTTTTTACAAGAAAGCGTTAAACTTTGATAGAAAATATGATGGTATTTGAGTAGTTTTATAGGGAAGCATGTGTTATGTATACGATTTAAGCACTTCCCAGATAGATGTCGACTTATATATAAGTTTAAGCAGGCTCCTTAGTGTCTGCCGAGTGCTGCAGATCATCAAAGAAAACGCAAATCACTTGTGCTGTGCAAACACAAAGCAGATGTATGACTTCTGTTTCTGCATTTTAAACAATTTGTTAATTGTGCACAACAGTTTCAATAGCGTGAGGTTTTCGTAGGGACCCAGCTGATTTACTAGCTTGGTTAATCCTTTTCTGGTCGCCGTGGCGTAGTGGGTAGAGTGCGCCGCTCACACGCCGAAGGGTTTAGGTTCGACTCCCAGCTCAACACCAATTTTTCGAATTTTTCACGGCACCATTTCTTTCGAGCTGCTGACAACACTTAAAGAGTAATAACTGTCTAAGGAAGCTTCTCAAATTTCGACGTTCGGAGTCGGCAAAAAACTGTAGGTCCCTTCTACTCGTGGGAGAACAGTAGCGCGCACAACACGAGTAGTTGATGAGCAAGCTAGGCCCTGGTCCCTCTTTGGACTGTAGCGCCAACAATTATTATTATTAATCCTTTTGTGGTCACCAAACAAACTCTTTAAAGCCGCTAAGCATGAAGGACAGCGTGGCAAAATTCCCCGTATGAGGGAGCAGGCTGATGATTAAGGGCATGCACTTCGAAAAACAAACTTCTGACTCCCTAGATAGTTTCAAGTTGAGCCATCTAAACTCCTTGCATAAAGTGGAACTCACGAACCCCAGAAAAAGCCTCTTTTATTCCACGAAGCTGCAGTTCACAGCGTCACTCTCATTGTAACAATGGCGGCTAGCTACACCTCCATCAAATGGACACATTGCGGACAAACTGTTTACGGAGAGATTCATCCCACAAATGAGTTGAGCTCTTCTTCGAGAAAGCTATACGATACACTCCAAACGACTCATTTGTCCTTCGTGATAAATATCCTTCAAGATAAACAACTTTATCGCAGTCATTCCATGACGCCACCATGAATCCGCTAAAAATTATGTCATACTCCACCAAACTTCACTCGTCCGTCCGTCGCCATTCGAAAATCCTCAATGCCATCAAAAGATTTGTATCCCTCCAATCCGCCAAACAAAAAAGAACTGTGGTCGTTCGTTCATTCACAGAATGCATGAAACTGAGGCAATCTCAATATTTAAGTGACAAAATTCACTGATTGATGGTGCTAGCGCGTCGAGCGTCACTCGACACCGCATACAAAGATGGCTTTCAGCAGTCCAACTCCCAAACGATCTGTCATTTGTCACAGGCACGGGGTGTCATTATTTCTCGTTCTCTTCCCAAAAGAAATGTCTCCTCTTTCGGAATTGATAAATATTTGGGTTCCCTTCATTGACTTAATTTATTTTTTCTATTAGTAATCTGCCTGGGGGATAAAGTGTTGCAATTGATAGACGGGTCTAGAAGCGGTCAGCGTGAGGTGAACACGGTCAAAAAATTCAGCTTTCCTTTCCTGGGTTGATCTATCTTGGGTTCGGCTGGTTGGAGGCAAAGTGCTGTTATTAATAGACCAAACTATTTTTGCCGCAACACAGTTGAGGGAGAGCACAATATAAAATTTAATTAAATTTATTCAAAGCGATGTGAGTTGTGCGCCTGTGTGCTCGTGAGCGCTCATCATCATCGTCGTCATCCTCGCCGGGGCAACACCGCAACTTCGTCCTTCATGGTGTCATTGCACTGCAATAACCCCACTCGAGCGAGAACCCCTCGCACAGCCTAGTTCTTGTTTTCTATTTCTATTTGTTGTTGTTCCCTCTCTCTCTCGAGTGTAGAATGCCGAAAGGAGGTCACATGCAACACACTTCAAGCCACACACAGAGAGGAAGAGAAACGAGAGGAGACGTGGCGGGTGGGGCACAGCGTGCTCTGTGTGGATGTTTAGCTTCTAGTTTACTCATGCTATTGGTGCTCCAGATAAGTTGTCTTATGCGCTAATATAGCCATCAAGCAACGCGGAGCGCGCGTCGGAGAACACTTACAACACAACGGCAACCACCGGAATCCCATCGCATCGCATCGTCGGCATTTAGTGCAACAGAAGCACTCCCAAGAGTAGTTTCTCCCGTGAAACTGCTCTCGAAACGCCTCACAGAGTGAACTGTCAGTCATGCATGATAGCGTTAGCTGGCATCACTGATGGTGCAGGTGATATATGGGGAAAACGGTTTGAGTTCATTAAATCGTGAATCTCTGACAGAGTCTGTTTTCATCCCACAGAATCGTTCACACTACAATTAGCATTCAAACATCGAGCAAAAGACAAGCCAGCCACATATCATCTGCATTCACCGGGAATATGGAAATTTCTTTTGTCATAGAAAGCCATAAACTGCTCATGGCTTCAGTTGCGGAGACACACTGTTTCGCCTTCTACGGCAGAGTTCACAGAAGTGGAAAAATAAACGAAACAAAAACAAAAAAAAACTCCTCGCCGGATACAAAAACCAAAAAACGGCAGACTCACAGACACACACGTACCACACACTAAATCAGTCCCTTCTTCGTTTCATATTTTTGATAGACACTGCCGCCACTGGTCGCCCCTTCTGTCCATATTTTTGTTATTTCAATCAACGGCCCGAATGAGAGGAGAATGAGGGAGAAACTGTTGTCTCCGCAACAGTGAAACGTTAATCGTCAAACGTCACTGTACATGGCCAACTTGAAACAAACCCATTGTACACAGAGGGGGCCACATTGACAGCGTTTTTGCTTGGCTGAGCACTCGTACCCGATGCTGGCCGTGCACACGTTCAGTGACTTTGACGGTCGGTCATTGGAATCGATCCAACAGGTTTTATTGAAATTTATTAGTCTGATTTTATTTTATTGAGAAAGGTATTCTCTTAGTCGTGGTTTACGTGCCTTCGTTGCATGTTGCACACTAGTTGCAGATGTTGCTGTGCTTGCTGGGAATGAAAATGAATAGAGCAGAAGAAGACTGTCACAGATTTGACTCGTGGATTTTGTTTTGATTTTCGATGAATTGAAAGCCTCCACTTGGAAGATGCTGCCTACAGAAGAGTTGAATTAAGTGAACCGATGCTGGTCCATACAGTCAGACGAGGAAAATATACACTTACGGTCATTGCAATTTAAAACAATGTTCAAAGAAGATTTTTTTTTGGAAACTTCTGTTTTGCCATCGTTGCCATTTTCCTGTAAAATACAATTTGTCAGCAATTTTCCCGGGAAGTACAAAGAGTCCTTACTGTTTCAAGGTGTCTACATCAGTGCTTAAAACCGCCACCAGATCGTCGAAGAGTCGAAACAGTGGCAGAGCAAGTGCTTGTCGTCAGCTTCTTAAAATACAAGGCAAGGCAAGGTTTCCTTCTTACACTCGTACAGCTGCGTTCAAAATAATAGCAGTGGTAGTAACTAATCTACAAATGTCTATGTTTTGTAAAGTTATACTTTTATTTTGGTCTACATGCATTAACTATGTATAGGTTAAAACTTCCTTAAAAGAAATATACAAAAATAACAACAAATTCATTAAAGGAAAAAAAACAAAAACAAAAATTTGATTTTTCACCTGTATGTAAGGAATCAAAATAATAGCAGTGCAAGTAATTCATCATATGCGCCCACGCCCCGACAGAGGAAAAAGGTGACAGCAGTAAAGAGGACTTCTATCACCTCCTAAAAAGGACATATGATCGATGCCCCAGCTACGACACCAAGATAGTTCTAGGAGATTTCAACGCTCAGCTGGGAAGAGAAGAAGTCTTTGCTAAAGTCATCGAAAGACACAGCCTGCACGCCAACACCTCCGGAAATGGACTCAGGCTAGTTGACTTCGCCTCGGTGCGAAATCTCTCTGTGGCCAGCACGCGGTTCCCACACCTCAACATTCATAAAGGTACCTGGCGATCACCTGATCAATCAACCGTCAACCAGATTGATCACGTTGCGATCGACGTCAGACACTCCTCCAATATTCTCGATGTCCGAACCTTCCGAGGCGCAAACATCGACTCGGATCATCACCTTGTTGTAGCCAAGGTAAGAACCCGGATATCGAGAGAGCAACGGAGTCGAGATAAGCCAAGCCGGTTTGATGTCGGAAAGCTACAATCGCAACTTTGCCGATCGATTCTCCCTGAAACTATCTCAAAGTTCGACGCTGCCTGCACAAACAATAGAAGACAAGTGGAAACGTTGTCAAGAAGCCATCAAAGAGGCCGCCACTGATGTGCTGGGTTTTACGCCACCACCTAAAAGGAACCCATGGTTTGACGACGAGTGTAGGCAGGCGCATGCAGCCAAACAAGAAGCGTACAAGGCAACGCTGCATCGAACGACGAGAGCTGTTTGTGAGCTCTACAAACAGAGAAGAAGAGAGAGAACTCAGAAGAAAAAAGAAAGAGCACGAGAAGCGCGCGGTCGAGGAAATGGAGAGGTGCTATGGCAGGAGTGACGTCCGAAATTTTTACCACAAGATAAAACAGTTATCCGGTGGTTATAAGGCTCGGACAGAAGCCTGCCGGGATCAAAATGGACAACTAGTGGTAGCGTCGCAGTCGGTGCTGAGAATCTGGAAGGATCATTTCTGCAGACTCCTAAACGGCGATGACGACGCAAATTCCGCTGTTAGGCAGAATGTCCCAATCAATTTGGACGACGATGGACAAGAATTCCGTCCCCCCGACTTCGACGAGGTCAAGATAGCAATATCGAGAGTGAAATCGAACAAAGCTGCTGGCGCGGACGGACTATCCGCAGAGCTGTTCAAAGCGGCTGGGGATGAGCTGGTTGGGTGCATGCACCAGCTCATCTGTGAGATATGGTCGGAGGAAAGCATGCCCGACGAGTGGAATCTCAGCATCGTTTGTCCGGTCCACAAGAAAGGAGACCCCTTCGACTGCGCCAACTACCGAGGGATCAGTCTTCTTAACCTTGCATATAAGATTTTCTCTGCCGTACTGTGTGAGCGCCTGAAACCGTTCGTCAACAACCTGATAGGTCCTTATCAGTGTGGTTTCAGGCCAGGGAAGTCCACAATCGACCAGATCTTCACACTGCGGCAGATCCTGGAGAAGTCCCAAGAAGTACAAATCGACACCCACCATCTATTTGTCGATTTCAAGGTCGCGTATGACAGCGTGCATACAGACGAGCTATACAGTGCCATGTCTAGTTTTGGCATCCCTACCAAACTCGTCAGATTGTGTAGGATGACGATGGAGAACTCTCGCTGCTCCGTCAAGGTCGGTAGCGAACTCACCGAGACCTTCGATGTCAAAAAAGGATTTAGACAAGGCGACGCGCTGTCATGCGACTTCTTTAACATCATCCTTGAGGGGATCGTGCGGAACTCACACGTCAACATCAGAGGCACGATCTTGCACAAGTCCGTTCAATTGCTAGCTTATGCGGATGACATTGACGTGATCAGCCGAACTCAGCGAGCTGTCAATGAGGCGTTTGCTAGCATTGAAACGGAAGCGGCTAAAGTGGGACTGGTGGTAAATGAGGGTAAAACGAAGTACATGCTGTCATCGAAGAAGGATGCAGAACATCGAAGTCTCGGACGGAGCGTCACTATGGGCAGCAGACACTTCGAGGTAGTAAAGGACTTCGTCTATCTCGGCTCCGCGGTGAATATTGACAACAACATCAGTACCGAAATCAAGCGCAGATTCACTCTTGCCAATCGCTGTTTCTTTGGGCTCAAGAGGCAATTGAGTAATAAAGCCCTCTCCCGAACGACCAAAGTGACTTTGTACAACACCTTGATCATCCCAGTCCTGCTTTACGGCGCAGAAACCTGGACGCTACTAAAAGCGGATGAGGAAGCCATTGGTCTCTTCAAGAGAAAAGTTCTGCGTGCGATTTTTGGCCCTGTTTGCGTTGATGGCATCTGGAGGAGAAGATTCAACCACGAACTGTATGGGCTGTACGGCGGCATGAGCCTAGTCAAGCGTCTACGGATACAACGCTTAAGGTGGCTAGGTCATGTAGAGCGCATGGACAGCACTGCTCCGGCCCGAAGAGTTTTCGAATCCGAATTACAGGGACAACGCAAGAGAGGACGTCCTAGACTGAGATGGCGCACACAAGTGGAAAAGGACCTCAACCAACTTGGAGTGCGCAGTTGGAGACAGCTGGCAAGAGATCGTGCTAGCTGGAGAGGCATGTTGGTTGAGACCCAGGTCCACCCCGGACTGTAGCGCCATCCGAAGAAGAAGAAGAAGTAATTCATCATAAAACAACATAGAAAACATGAATTCAGTAATATAATATAATAATGTATTTATGGTAGAAATTGAAATGGATTCAATATTTTGTTGTGAAGCCTTTGTTCCGTGACATCTTCGCTGCATTGAGTTCACTAAAGACTGACACCTCTCTAGCGGTATCTTCTTCCATGATTTTTCTACCACTGTCCATAATTGGTTATTGTTGCATGGCTTTGCTTTGGAAACTGTTTTTTGGACATCCGCTCATAATTGGATTGAGGTCAGGAGATTGAGCTGGCCAACTCATGACTTCAATCTTGTTCGCCTTAAACCAATTTTTTGCTTTCTCGCTAGTGTGTTTCGGATCATTGTCCTGTTGAAACACCCATTTCAAAGGCATTTCATACTCAGCGTAAGGAAGCATAGTATTTTCAAAGATGTCTACGTATAAATGCTGATCCATTGTCCCTTTGATCCAGAATATTGGGCCTACACCGTAGTACGAAAAGAATGCCAAACCATAATACTGGACCCTCCATGTTTTAAGGTTTGCGTCGTGTATCTGGGATTGTACTCTGTATTTGGTGGGCGTCTTACATACTGACGGGATCCAGAGTAGCCATACAAAACAATTTTGCTCTCGTCTGTCCATAGAACATTTCGCCATTTCTTAATGGGCCACTCACTATGTAATTTAGCAAACTCAAGTCATTTTGTGAGGTGTTGTTTTTTCAAAAGCGGGGCTTTTCTTGGACTGCGAGCATGTATATTATTATCTACTAGCATCCTCCTAACAGTTAAATTACTAATTGCCAAATTAAATTGCTTTTTTATCTCTGTAGCTGGAACACTGGGATTATTTATGGAATATCGAACAATACGCTTAGCCATTCTTGGAGACAGAACTCTTTTTCGGGCTTTTCTTCATATTTTTTTGCATTTGAAATCATTTTTGCGGAACAACCGATGAATTTTTCAATTTCTTTGTACGTTTTGCCATCGTCAAGAAGCTTTCGAATAAGAGATCGCTCTTCTTTAGTGCACTGCCCTGTGCGTCCCATTCTGTATCAAAACTGAATTTATTGAGTCCAAAATATAACTAAATTTGCTTGCTTACCTTAAAAATTCAAAGAAAGAAAGAAACGACGAACAAAAAAATTATGAAAAAGCAAGCAAATCTGGACACAAACAAAACATTGCTATTATTTTGAACTTATTATGCAGGGGAAACTGTCTTTCCTTCGTCGGCTTTTTTGGTCACTGTTGATTTTCAATGAAACTAGGTTATTTCATTGTTATTATCCCAACGTTTCGGCAGGGATTGCTGCCTTCATCAGGGGATCTTTTTTTATTGAAACAATAAAACAAATTATGTTACATACATGCATAGTGACAATGCAATTTAACAAGTGGAAAATAACTTACATTAGTTATGGATGGATGTCAATCTAAATGTTCTTTAAAATCACAAAAAAAAAAAACAAAGTTCACAATAAAACAAAATATTTAGCACTTCCGTGTGTGAAGATAAGTCAAGAATGATTTGAAATTTAATTTAAATACAATATGTCTAAGCCGTTACAAGTGCTGAATATACGGCAGATATGTTCTGTATGTCCTGTTTCCTATTCATATTGTTGTTGGTCTTGATTATGTGCAGGGTTTCCAGAGTGTACCTTTTGCTAGTATGTTTTTCTGTTTGCAGGATTTTGACGTCATCAAGGTCGGGTAGATGGTTTGTCTGGACGCAGTGATTAGCTAATGCTGTTTTGACTGAGTTCTTGTTGTTGATGTCTGATTTATGACCAGCTAGTCTTTGACGAAGAAACTGTTTGGTGGTACCTATGTAGCATAAGTTGCAGGATTCGTTGTCATTGCCTTTACAGTTGATTTTGTAAACCAGATCAGTTTTGTTTCCTTTGTCTATATCTGGTTTGAGTCTGGTGAAAACCGATGCTAGTGTACTCGAAGACTTCAACGCAATTCTAATATTGTCACAGCTACCATCAATTATATTCTTAAAATTTGTCGACAATGTTGGGATGTACACCATGCTTTTATAGATATAATCTACTGTGGTGATTGTCTGTGTTTCGGAGTGTATGTTGTGTTTGTATTGTGTTATTAAGTTCCTAATAACATGCATCGGATAACCATTGTCCATAAGGATGTCTGTGATAATTCGTTCGTTTTTTTGATGGAACTTACTATCACTTAGCTTTAACACTTTTTTAACCAAGTTGGAAGCTGTGTTGATTATAATATGCTTGGCTTGGTTGGAGCGATAGTTGACTAGTCTTCCTGACGCTGTGTCTTTTTTGTAACAGTCGAAACAAAGGTGGTCATGTTCCCGATGAACTTTAACGTCAAGAAACGCTATTGCGTTCATCTTTTCATATTCTACTGTGAATTTTACTTTGTCATTAAAATTGTTAAGAGCAATTAGCAAACTGTCTATGCAGTTGCGATCGATCACAGCAAATATATCATCCACATATTTGTATATTGCTTTTGGCTTTTGTACCTTTTCAAAACAGACATCTAAAAGGTAGTCCAATACCAAATCGGCGATAGTAGGCGAGAGTGGGTTGCCCATCGGCATGCCATGAACCTGTTTAAAGATTTTGTCTTTGTATTGCAGAAAGTTGTTTTCTTTTAAGCAAAACTCTAATATTTCCAGGAATTTCCTCTGGTTGAGCTTTGTGTGGAGGCTAATGTCATCCCAACGTTTCTTGACGATATTAATAGCGAGTTGTGAAGGGATGTTTGTAAAAAGCGAAACTGCGTCGTATGATACTAATCTAATTTAACATATTTAGCCTTTTCCACAAACTCGAATGAATTTTTTTACCTTATATTGTGAGTTGTTGGTTATGTGTTGTAATATTTGTCCGATGTACCTGGAAAGTTCATAGCACGGTAGTCTCATAGAAGAAGTAATTGGTCTCAGAGGCATATCTTGTTTATGGATTTTCGGAAGTCCATATATGCAGGGTATTTGGGCTGTGTATGTAGTCATATTGGTCTTCTGTCTGTCATCAATTATCTTGTTGTTGTGCATCCATTTGACTATTTCGTTGTTTTTCGTCTGGAGCGTTGCTGTGGGATTTACTCTGTTCATCCTGTAAGTGGAGCTGTCAGCTAAAAGTTCCTGCATTTTGTTTTCGTAAGAGCTTTTTTCCATGGCGACTGTGACATTCCCTTTATCAGCTGGTATAATGACTATGTTTTTGTTCTTCTTAAGAAAAGCTTTCGTGTCTTTGTGTACTTTTGTGACATATTTGGCAAACTCGTCATTCCGAAGATTTCGTTGGAAAGAGTGAAGCATATTGCAGTATTTGGCGCGCATTTTTTCTTGCTCTCTTTCACTTTGTATACTCCTTATAATCTCCTCACCAACAGCGATAAGCTGAAGCATGGGAAAGCTTTTCTGCACAATTGGTAATGCGAATTTTTTTCCAAGAGAACGCCAAAGAAACGACTTAATATATACCATTTTCAAATAAGAAGACGTCTGGAAAACAACTTTTATACCCCCAAGGATAATATGCATGGAATATATTACACTGATATTCCAGTAATAGAATTCAGGTTACATTGGCCATAAAGAATGGAGTAGATCAGAATAGTAGTCAGATCATTAGGAGGATCACTATGTTTAATAGTGATCGCAACTGTATGTGTTGTTGGCAAAAGGTATTGTGGTTTCTTAGTACATCAGTAAGTTGTTCTCAGAACGTCCACTGAAAAGACAGCTTTAGCTTTGATGGACATAAAAAATCTCATCGCTTTGTCTATTTGTGCGGTTATCGGTGATCTTGTGTAATGTCTCGAGACTTTAGCAATAAAGAGTATCTTTTAAATTCAGAGAAAACTTTCTTCCTGAAATATCCAATAAGTTAACAAAGGATTGATCAAAACTTATCACTTAACAAAGAGCCTCCATTCCTTCCATTTGTTGTCAATTTTATGATATCTGTGAGAATATAGTTTCGCGCTTAAAACCCGATGCAAGACTGTCTAAAGAGATGTGTATCCTGATGGTTTCAACCTCCAAGAAGGCGTTATATCCAAGCTTTTCATTGGTTTTGGAGGAGATTCGAACACAAATATTTCCTTGCTCAGATTGGAGTCAAAGCAGAGATTGTGCCAGGGCGAGTCAATCTTACATTTACATCAAAAGATTATACACTTATTTTTATTTTATATTTTATTTGTATTCAAAAGATTATACACTTATTTGTAAATTTGTTATTACTTGCATCAATCAGTATTTGAAATGGTACTCTTTGGCATTAAACACAACAAACAACAACAACAGGCCACTTTTCATCAATGACACGAGTTTTCTGTTGACTTCGGGAGATACAGTTACTCTCAAATTGATCAGGCTTTTTCTATAAAAAGGCATTATGACCTACAAAGGGATGAAGTTGGATGCGTTTGACCATTATGTTATGATTTGGTAACACTCGAAGTTCCTTGTAACGGTTCATGAAGATTGTTATCTATTCCCACTCAAGCACACGATTTTTTGACGAATGCACTTGCAGTGGTATCGTGATCAAATTTGTGAGTTTGAAACAGAAGTAAAATAAAAACAAATTTTCTATTACAAATAAAAGAAAAGTGCAAAGTAAACAAATTTGCAACATTCCCTGTTCTGTTGTCTAGTTAAGTGAAATATAAACATTTTGTTAATAATAATAATTGTTGGCGCTACAGTCCAAAAGGGGACCGGAGCCTAGCGTGCTCATCAACTACTCGTGTTGTGTGCGCTACTGTTCTCTCACGAGTAGAAGGGACCTACAGTTTTTTGCCGACTCCGAACGGCGAAATTTGAGAAGCTTTCTTAGACAGTTCTTAATCTTTGAGTGTTGTCAGCAGCTCGAAAGAGGTGGTGCCGTGAAATATTAGAAAAATTTGTGTTGAACTGGGAGTCGAACCTAGACCCTTCGGCGTGTGAGCGTCGCACTCTACCCACTACGCCACGGCGACCACATAAACATTTTGTTAGTTTTAATTAAAGTTTTGAAAAATGGGTCTGAATAACAAACCTCTGAAAACAGCAGAAAAGGACCAAATTGAGGGTCTTTTAAGTAAAGGTATAACACTTCGAAAAATTTAGGAGACCACGGGAATATGCATTGGTGCCATTTCTTTAAACTCTCAAAAATTTGTCTTGTACAACCCGTGCCGGACGCAAAAGATCTTGTCTGATATTGAAGATCGCAAAATTCTTCGTGACTTGAGTAAGCAAAAATTTGAAAATGCAGTTCAAATCAAGCAAGCACTAGAAGTCGAGCAAAATATTACCGTTTCTGCGTCTCTAAAATCAGCTGATTTAAGAGGAAGAGCCAAAGTAAAAAAGCCCTTGTCAACAAAACGTCATAGAGACTTAAGGCTGAAATTCGTTAGAAAACACTTAAATTGGTTGTCTGAAGATTGGGCGAAAGTGATCTGGTCAGATGAAAGCAAAATTAACCGTTTTGGCTCAGATGGGCAAGAGTGGGTTTGGAGAACTCCTGGAGAAAAAAAAAATTAGACAAACACCACGTTTTCATCCCTTTGCAAATGCGCACTGACTGATGTATATCTACCAGCTGCACCATTTGAGTAATAAAGTCGAATTTAAGAACAGATGTGTGGGACGTTCATCTGTGGGTATCCTTATCTTCACAAGTTGTAAATTCCTAATGGTACTTATATCACATGAGGAAAAGGGTCAAAGTGGCCGACCACTAGAGAGGGGCCGGACACTAGTGCCGTTACCCTAGTTGATGAGCAATCTAGGCCTTGTTCACTTTGTGGACTGTCGCGCCAATAAGTATTATAAAGTGTATATACTGTCTTTTTTTAACACAAAAAGTTATTGTTGTTTTCCATTTCATTCTTTATTTCGAATGTTGTCCCTTACAACTGATTGAAAATGGACACCATCCATAGAGCTTGTGAACGAAATACTCAAATTACAAACCTCCTCCTTATTAAGAAAAACGTGAAACTTAGGCACAGAAACAGTTAATACAGTCCCATCGGCAGCCACCCATAAACAAAAAGATCCCACAACAATCAATGGTCTCTTAAGGTCTGAAATTAGTTCACTTTTTATTATTCAAGGAAAAAATCTATGTCCACTTTTGTGTTTTTGAAATCACAATAAAATGAGTGTTCATAACTCTCCCCGCAAAATGTTTTAAAGGCTCCTTTTATCTCCTCTATTTGACTTGAACAACAGTGAAGTCTCAAAAGTAAACCTAATAAATCTTCCACTCAACTCAACTCCCCCCGTCAACTTTATCACACCAAATTGCCACTTACACACAAACTTTCAAAACAACCTCCAAGACCATGCCATTCGAGAGATGATAAAGTCATAGAGACGGAGGAGGAGAAGGAGGAAACAAATTCTTGTTTGTGTTGAAGAATCCAAAAAAAAACCTTGACCTTGACTATCTTCGGTTTAGCAACAAGTTTTGCCAACACACTTCCCTCTTCTTTTTGTTTTTTGATCGGTTCTACACAGTGTGCGTTTCAGTTTCCCTTCACTCGATTTCCATGCACACACACGCACACATAAAATTGCAGTTATCAAATCGCAAGTTGACATTCGTAAATAACGAATAAAATAACAAAAACGATGCCTCTGTGAGTTTAACAAACACAGCTGTGGCGTTTCCCAGTAATTTTTATATTTCCAGCTCAAGGCAACCCCTTTTTCGATAATCTTCATTCGCGAAAAATATACCTACGCACAAAGGAATACATAAAACATTAAACAAAAAGAAAAAAAAAACACGATCGTGTTTTTAAAAGCGAGGCAGAGAAAAAGTCACCGGAAACTCAATCAAACCCAGTCAGTTAAACGAACAGAATTTAATTAAAGAAAAAGACAGAAGTTGTTTTATGTCAAAACAAACACTCCTTCACTGAACACTGATTCGTGTACGTCAACGTGACGGGTTACGACATTGGATGGGTTCAGTGCTAAATGAGTTTCTGCTGTTTTTTCGTATATGAAAAGAGAGAAAGGTTTCCTTGAGACAAAGGTTTGTTCCCATCGGCTGTGATGATGTGTGATGTGATTTCCAGCAGCAATCACTGCCTCTGACGTCTGACGTGTGGAGAAATTGTTTCCAAAGTTAAATTGTGTTTTCGAATATTCTCCGGTTCAAGTTTGTAATCCTCAAAGGGCTTAGAATTTGAGTGAACTTTGGTCCAATTCAATCGCAAAACTGTTGCTTCAAAGGACACACACAAGGCCATGAGCACCTTACAGCAGGATGCATAAAAACTCCGCCCGTATAAACTGCCATCCTGTGGAGAGAAAATAAAGGAAGAGAGTGAAAGGACAGCAAAGTAGGACAAACTAAACATATTAAAGCTGGGCTTCTCTTCGGTAACTTTTTCTATTGGTTCATAAACCGATTCCCCTCATTAAATTGTCATTTGCCCTGGGAAAAGTTTTCACACCATCACCAGCTTCACCGATTGCTGCAACCTTCTATCCCAGGGCTGTCCTCGGTTTATATATATATATAAAAAAAAATTAAATGACTTATCAGAATATGAACTTTTCTTTATGCCACATCGTTAAGCAGAGCGCGGGGAGAGGAACACAATAGAGTCTATTGATCCTACCCGATTGCATCTAGAACACGAAGTGGAATGGAGAGCACGCTGCAGGAGATTGCGGAGAGTGCATCGACATTAATAGAGCACTTTATTTCATAATTTCACTTCAGTCCTTCTTCTTTCCCCTCATTGCTCTGGCTCTCTCACTCGCTAGTGTGCCCATCGGAGCGGATTATGTTTTTTTTTGCATTCTCCTATTCCGTCTCCCGGTCCCCCTGGACACCGCGCGTTCTCGTCATCATGTGCTTCTTTTGTTTTTGCATCTCGTCTGCACAATATCGTGCCTGCCTGCCACTGCATATGAGATTAGAGGGGGTCAATGAATTTTGCAAATTAACAAAACGGGAACATTTTCGAATCAAAAGACAGAACGTGCGCCCAGATAAGCGAACCGTGTACTGTCCGGAGGGGGATGAATGATGAATACTAAGCCGCTTACTTCTATAGGAAAGTTAGCGAAGGTTTTTGGTGTGTACAGCATGTCAACGTATTCACGTTGATTCGTTAGGTTATATAAGCGGAGGAGAGTTGCTACAGCTACAAGTTGAGATAACGAATAGGATTTACGTGCAAGTCGAAATTTGACAACTTAAAGAACTTAGTCGTGCGTTGCCTAAACTTTTCACCGATAATTA
This sequence comes from Eristalinus aeneus, assembly GCA_955652365.1. Taxonomy (NCBI): domain Eukaryota; kingdom Metazoa; phylum Arthropoda; class Insecta; order Diptera; family Syrphidae; genus Eristalinus; species Eristalinus aeneus. Next base: position 55,180,819 of record OY019134.1, on the reverse strand, counting down.
GGTTTGTTTCGTTCCTCAGTCCCTTCCTTTGATCAGCAGCAAAGTCTCCTGTTTCGACTGTACCGTAAATCAATTAAACTTTCTCCCGTAACCCATACTATACGCAGGAACCTTCAGAATTGATTTCAACGAAGTTCTCCCAACAACACCATTTTGGTAACTTTATTGAAATATCTCCTCAACAACGGTGACAACGAAGGGGGCAAAAAAAAAAAGAAAAAAAAGAAACGAAGCATATTCAAAAGAGAAAGAAAAGTAAGGGCACCACCACCACAAACTATCTTTGAATTTCTCGAGACACTCGAAACTGTTTGGTGTATGCTCCCATTCACAGATGCATCTCATCCTCCTTCTTCACCGACACACTCGTCACACAACGTTTGAATAAGTCGGTGGTAGCCCACGAATCCATGAAACCCGAAGTTGAATTCCACAACCAAGTCACACGGGTTCGTGGTGAGAGGAGACACTTAATGCTCATCAACTTGCAGCAATGTGGCCCAATGGATTCTTTCACATGGTTTTCTTCTTTAATTTCAGGCACTCTTGTTTTTTTTTTCTCCATTTCTTTTCATATTTCCTCTCGCTCTTATGTTTCTGTTGTCGCACTGGTAGGTAGAATCAGCCTCAATACTGTGAAATACTATCTCTTGCTGAACGCAAAGATGCTGGTGGTGGTCGTGACACTAAAGACGAAAAGACGACGAGGCGATGACGACGATGATTATGATGGCGGTTGTGGACAGCAGTGGCAGCGGATAATGTATAATTCATAGCGGTACAGCACACATCTCACATGTGGGAGCAGTTATTATCACATATATGTATCTCCAACTTGACTTGCTGTCCGTGTCCACAACCATCTCAACTAACTAGCAGACCAATGATAATGGCAATATCCATACCACCAGTCGCCATAACTAGCAGCAAAAAATAAATGAAGAGCACCTTTACAGCAACACAGCTCTCGAGAGGTAACGGTAATATTGTTTGTATTTTGTTTTTCTTCTCCAAGCTGCGAACTGCGTCACATTCCTTAAACCAAACAAAAAAAAAATGTTTCGTGTTGTTTGTTTGAGAAAACTTGCGCAACAACAACTTGAGCACTTGTATGCATTCCGAAGTGGTTGCCAAAGTTATGAGCGCAGAAGTTGTAAGTAGCACATGTTGCAAATGTCACTTGGTATCATTTGTTGTGCGCTTAAGTGGAGAGATTGTTATTTTTTTCGGAAAGACAACTGAAAGGGGTACAGAGTGAATTTGTTATCTTATTTTTTTGAAAGATTTCAAGAAGAATTGAGAATGAATGCTTACTCTTCTGCAATTAGGAAACATTCAAAGTGGAAACTCTGTTTTGTAAATGAATTATGTGAGAGTGGTGTTGGAGTCAAGTTCCTTGTTTGAGTCAAATCAGCTTTGAACAAATACAAATATGTTCATAATTATGCACTTGTTTGCTTAACGGTTCGATTAAGGCATTAATTTGTTTATGATTGCTTACTGTTGTCCGTATATATTTTGTCCAATGTTGAATTAGAAATATGAATACAACATACAGTTGTGTTCATAAAAACAGCAGTGCTCCTCAAAAAAGACAAATAGTTTCCTATGAATTAAAATTGTTTTATTATTTTTTCAAAAAACGTGCAAAAAAATAGCACCACGTTGAGGTCTGCACTTTGGATGCTAATTACTTTTCTCCATGCTCATGTAAAGACACGATATTTATTGTAGGACATCTGTTGGGTATCAGTAATAAAATGCAAAAAACAACATAAGCTAAGATGCATTTTAAGACAAGAAAATTCCCGTTATACGAAATGAAACCGAAATTTTGGTGTGCAAAATAATAGCACCACAAATAAAACGTCGTAAATAAAATGCAAAATTTAGTGGAAGACTACAGTTTTTATTTTTTTTTTATTTTTACTACTGTTCTAGTACTTCGCCTTATTACCCTTTTTTTTGAGCACAGCAGCACAACAACGTGGCATAGAGTCGATTAGTGCCCGACATCGCCGAATTGGAATATCCCTCCACGCAGCCTGCACAGCTTCCCATAGCTGTAGTGTATTTTTTGGTTTCGCTTTAAAACAAGCTTTCTTAACATCTGTCCAAAGATTTTCAATGGGGTTTAGGTCTGAAGATTGCGGCGGCCATTCCATAACTTGAACCCCATTCCTCGCAAAAAATTCCTTGGCCAATTTGCTCGTATATTTCGGGTCATTGTTTTGCTGCAGGACCCATCTGAGAGGCGTCCACTTGGCGTAGGGCAACATGGTTTCCCTCATTATGCCAACATAAACTTCGTCGGTCATCATTGGTTTTATCCAAAATATAGGACCAGTACCGTTGTAGGAGAAGCATCCCCATATGTTATTTTTCGCGACGCCGTGCTTAATGGTTTTTAAAGTACTCTCCGTTTTAAACTCTTGGTTTTTTTGCCTGCGAACAAATGTCCTGGTCCCAAGAGTTCCAAATAAAACAATTTTAGACTCATCAAATAATAATTGTTGGCGCTACAGTCCAAAGGGGGACCAGGGCCTAGCTTGCTCATCAACTACTCGTGTTGTGCGCGCTACTGTTCTCTCACGAGTAGAAGGGACCTACAATTTTTTGCCGACTCCGAACGGCGAAATTTGAGAAGCTTTCTTAGACAGTTATTGCTCTTTGAGTGTTGTCAGCAGCTCGAAAGAGGTGGTGCCGTGAAATATTAGAAAAATTGGTGTTGAACTGGGAGTCGAACCTAGACCCTTCGGCGTGTGAGCGTCGCACTCTACCCACTACGCCACGGCGACCACTAGACTCATCTGTCCATAATATATTACGCCATTGGGTTACTTCCCAGTTCAAATGTTCTTGCGCAAATTGTTTTCTTTTATGAAGATGGGCCTTTGTCAGCAAGGTTACTTTTCTGCGACTTCTGGCAGGTAGTTCCTTCTCTATCAACTTCCTTCTTGTGGTTGATGTTGATACGGCCAGATTGAGTTCCTCTTTTATTTTGTTTGATGTGATGAATGGGTTTTGTTTCACTAATCGTATCATTCTTCGCTCGTCGGTAGAGGTTAATTTATATTTTCTACCTCTTGTTTCTTCTTTTTCGACGTGTTCTTTTGCATTAGTAATCATTTTATTCGAACAACCAACGATTTCACGAATAAATTTGTACGTTTTTCCGTCAGAAATTAATATTTTTGTAAGTTCATGTTTCTTAGGAGTACAATGCACACCGCGACCCATTTTAATTGTTTAGAACGTTGTATTTTAAAAATACTAGTTTCAAAATACTTAAATATTTTTACTTAAATCTTTTGACGCATAAAACAAACTAAACACCACCAAACATTTCGTAAAAACTTTTTAGAATGTAATGGTGCTATTATTTTGCACACTAAAATTTCGGTTTCATTTCGTATAACGGGAATAACGGAATGCATCTTCGCTTATCTTGTTTTTTGCATTTTATTACTGATACCCAACAGATGTCCTACAATAAATATCGTGTCTTTACATGAGCATGGAGAAAAGTAATTAGCATCCAAAGTGCAGACCTCAACGTGGTGCTATTTTTTTGCACAGAGCTGTATATGGACGACTAAAAAGAAAAAAAGCTGCAGGTATGGTGCAAACATTGTGCATCAAGCGATGTTACCTCTAGTAGTCAGAAACCATTGAAAAGGGGAGATTTTATGAAGACCCTACATTCCAGTCTTGTTGCACCTTGGAATTAAAAGCGAATACAAAATAGCGAAAAAAATAGAAAAAAGCGAACAGAATAGACTTTTGCACGCAAAAGTCAGGACTAATATTAACCAAAATATTGTTCAAATTGAAGGATTTGCATCAGAGGAGAACGAGATTGCAATCATCAAAATCAAAGGGAGGAAAATCTGAAAATTTTGTCCATACCAAAAACGTCATATGACAAAATCAATGTGCGAAAAATGCAAAAAGAGCATTTGCGGCGAGCACAAAATTGAACTTTGCACCAAATGTGTATAATAATATACTTTTTCTTATTGTTTCTTTTAATTGTTTTAAATTAATTTGTTTTTAAGTTTTTCCTTTTTAATGAATTTTGTTAACGTTTCGTAGTTATTTATTAAAAAAAATTAAGTGCTGTTAAAAAACTGTGTTCATAAACTTTTAAGAAGAATAAAACGGCTCGCACCTAAAAAAAGAAAATAAAAAGTGTGCTTCTGTTAAAAGAAAGATTTGAGAAAAATAAATTATTAACATCTATAAACATACAGTGTTGGAAAAAATAATAGAAACAAACTTGTTTTGCGCTCTTTGATATTAAAATAATGAAAACGTGAAGGCAATCATAAATGAAATATATATTGGGTCGTTTATTAGATTATGATAATACGATCAAATATAAATTTGTTTAACGAATATCCAAAATAAAAAATAAAAAAATCAATTTCAGTTTTTTGTTGACTTTAAGCCTGGAAGAAATAATAGAAACACAATTAAAATTGTAATTTTTTTTTACTTTACGTTGAAAGTTCTCATCCTTTTTTAGCACTTGGTCGTAGCACCTTTGTTTTTAATCACTCCCTCACATCTTCGTCCCATGGAGTGAACTAAGTTGGCACAGGTTTCGGTAGGTATAAAGTACCATGCTTCCTGGATTTTGGACTACAATTCTTCTTTATTTCTGGCTTTACATTCCCCGATTTTACGTTTTAGAACGCCCCCAAGTATTCTATCGGATTAAGATCAGGGAATTGTGAAGGCAATTCCATTACAGCAATTTTATTTGTTTAGAACCATTGCTTTGCTAGTTTTGAGGATTGCTCGGGATCATTATCCTGCATAAACTCTCATTTTAGCCGCATATTCTCTTCAGCAAATGGTAGCAGTACTGTATTCAAGAATGTTAACATAGTCCACCGCACACATTTTGTCCTTTATCCAGAAAAGTGGTCCAACGCTTGACGATGAGAAGCAGCCCCAAATCATAAGGTTACCTCGATGGTGCTTTACTGTCTTCTTTGTGTATTTCGGGTAGAATTCGGAATTTTTTGGTCGTCTCACGTGCATTTTCCCATCAGATCCAAATAAATTGATCTTTGTTTCATCCGACCACAAGACATTGTTCCAGTTTTCACGGTAGAGGTGTCTGTTAGCAAAAGTTAACCTCTGTTTTATATTTATTTTACTTAGAAAAGGGACTCTTCTTGGGCTTCTTTCCATTAAATCTGCTTCACTTAACTTACTCCTAATTGTTCGACTTGATACAGGTGCCTTCAACTCATTTTTAAGTTCCTCCGAAGAAGAAAAGGGCTTAGATTTACAATGACGCACAAGAAGATGGTCGAACATGTAGTTTTTCGTTTTCTGCCTCTTGTTTCTTCTTTGGGATCAAAATACAGGGCATTTAATACTTTTTTTGGAACATTGATTATATGCGCTATTCTGTCCATTGTACAACCGTCATTTCTTAACCTTTGAATTAATTTCCTTTCAGAATCAGTGCAGAGGACTCTCCGACCCATTTTTACAGAATTTTAGATTTGACAATTTATTTCTAGTTTCTATAATAATAATAATAATTGTTGGTGCTACAGTCCAAAGGGGGACCAGGGCCTAGCTTGCTCTTCAACTACTCGTGTTGTGCGCGCTACTGTTCTCTCACGAGTAGAAGGGACCTACAGTTTTTTTTCCGACTCCGAACGGCGAAATTTGAGAAGCTTTCTTAGACAGTTATTACTCTTTGAGTGTTGTCAGCAGCTCGAAAGAGGTGGTGCCGTGAAATATTACAAAAATTGATGTTGAGCTGGGAATCGAACCTAGAACCTTCGACGTGTGAGCGTCGCACTCTACCCACTACGCCACGGCGACCACATTTCTAGTTTCTGGTAACGCTTTAATAAAGGATACAACGTATCTTTCTCTAAGGAATCACTAATGCGAAATGCGATAATCCTTTGTTTCTATTATTTTTTCCAGCAGCATGACCCTTTGCTTTGTATTTTTTTTTCGTTCAAGCTAAATCAAATATTGAAAAAAGATAAACGAATGCACCATTTCAAAGTACTGTTAGGTATCATTCATATGCAGTAGTGGTATCAATGTGAGATGTATTTATGATCCACAGATGCTTGTTTACTTTCGTATCTGCCTTTGTTTCTATTACTTTTTTTAACACTGTATGTTAAAAACTTTTCGAAAAAAATGCATTTCAATTTTACTTCGTCGATTCGACGAATGACCTTTAACGTACTAAAAAATATGATTACCTTTCTAGGGTTAATTTAAATTACTTGCACTCTATGGAACTGCAGAAGACTTGCACAGAAAAAATAAATCCAATTCTTACATAGAAAAGCAAGCGATGTTAACAGTACTACTAAATCACCACATGCCTGCTTTTTCCCATCCAAAACGTAGTTAATTGATAAAACTTCTAATGTATACGACTTTGTTGTCCAAAATGTTCCACACAGATCAAGTTTAATCCCCAGACCACAGAAGAATCCATTTCTTTCACTTAAGCAGCGACCGTAATTAATAGCAAAGTCCGCGCACACTCATTTCAAAAGAAAATCTAGGATTAATCAAAGACGTTCTCTACATCCCTCACATAATCACAGGGAAAACGACAAGTTTATTAGGAGCGAAACCCGAACGAACATTACCATCCCACGACGACGTGGGCTTCAATCCTTTCACCCATTTAACGTGCCAGTGCTGCCCAATTCATTATTTACTACCCGCCCGGCCGTCATTCGCCTGGATTTATTTCCTCGCTTTTAATGTTCCCCCTTTTTATGTCTTTTATCATCGTTTTCGTTGGTGTTTATCTCCACTGACTGATTCAATTTTAAATTGCGCCCTCATTTTTCTCTCTTCGATATGCCTGCTGCCGGTCCCCGTCCCCTGCGGTCGGGTCGGTCTCATGAGGCGACACGGGAATCGCATGAACATCCGCACAGATTATGCGGTTGTGTGACTCGAAGAGGAACGTGTCTCCTTGAACATGTTGCATTTGTGTACCCGACTTATGGCGGTATTTATTTCACTTGTTCGATTTGTGTGTGTGCGGTTAAGAGAAAATTCATAAAAATATGAAGCGACGCACAGACTTTTCTCACTCAAAGCAAGAGCACCAGCAGCAGCAGGAGGAGGTGGAGGGGTGGTCTTGGTGTGACCTTTCTGTGGGCTTTTCTGCTGTCAGACAGATTGCTGGCGATTAATTCGAGATCTCTTCTGTTTTGACACATGGCGGTTAATAACTGGGTTATTGCGAGATGTACGAATGTTTATGTTCTGGCTTCTGCGAGAGATGAATTAAAAAACAACCGGGGACTCAATTGAAGCAACCTACTGCCACACATTCGCGTTGAATGATTCCAGCGAGGTGAGCGATGAGTGGCATTAATATTTGATTTTCCTCGGCGTGCAAAACACATCCGATTCAGTAGAAACAAATCGGCCATTTTAGGAGAGGAGATATGACAAGTCAAAGAGAGCTAGGAATTGGAACTGGACTCTTGGATTGTGGCTTTTTCACAATTTGTACAGTGTTTGGGTTATCTCAGATTGTGCAGATGACTTGCGTTAATATTTTTCTTGGTAATGGGCCACTAGAAACTCACTGTAAAAGTCAATGTTTTAGAACTTTCCAATTCATTAACGTGCTGTAGACTGGACTAAGAAGGCTGATCGATACAGTATGCAAAATTTCATGTGTTTTAGCAGTTTATTGTTTTTTTTGATAACTTGAGAGTAACAAAGAAAATGTTCCTTGAAAAGACACATTTTATTAAAAAATGTAAGACTTCTGCCAAATCAATTGTACACTAGTACACCTCATCAAACTGAAAGGCAATATACAAACGTTGAAAAATCCCCAAACTCGACACTCGACTGATACGGTACAAGGAAGCAGGTAATTTTGGATTTGCTAAAACGTAAGGGCCTGACCATATTTCGATCACCTCAGGGTCATTTCACGATGGTTGATTCGCTGAATTCTTGACTTTAGTTTTCACTAATGCGAATATTATTTCAAAATCTCAAACATAATAAATTATTTAAATATAACTTGGCAAGTTGTCGAAATTGTCTTGAATTTCTATTCTTAGCTCCTTTCAGCGTAGTGTTCAAACTGACACCACAGGGGGACCAGGGTCTAGATTGCTCATCAACTACTCATGTTGTGCGCGCTAAAAATTCGAGGTGTTCAACCTGGACCTTTGGCGTGTAAGTGTCACACTCCACCCGCTACGCCGCGGCGACCGCTATTTATTGTGCCAAAACATAAATGTTGGAAAATATTAGGCTACCAAATATCTCCTTCCGCTTCTTTGCTCTTCATTCAATGCTTCATGAAAAGTGTTAAAGTGATCGGATTTAGTTCAAATATGCGCCTTTTTGTTCGATAATCTGTTTCCATTTAGACAGCAACTTCATAATACCCGCCTCGTAGAAGCCCCCTCCTTATTTGCGAAGAACTCGGGCAGCTACTTTTCACAAGCCTCTTTTGTGTTCAACTTCACACCACCAAGGGCGTTCGCCATGGACAGGAACAGATGCCAAACACTTGGCGCTATGTCCGGGCTATATGGTGGATGCGATAAAACCTCCCATCCGAGCTCCCGTAGCTTCTGACGAGTCATCAAAGAAGTGTGTGGTCTGGCGTTGCCCTGGTGGAACACTACACACTTCATGTTGGCCAATTCTGGACGCTTCTGGTCGATCGCCTGCTTCAATTGGTCCAGTTGTTCGCAGTAGATGGTAGAATTAAGCGTCTGGCCATGTGAGCAGCTCATAGTAAATGAACCCTTCCAAAGCAAAACCTTCCTGGCCGTCAGTCCCGGCTTGACCACTGTTTGGGACGATTCACCGGCCTTCAACCGTTTTTGCTTCATATTCTCATATGTGATTCATTTTTCGTCGCCAGTCACCATCCGCTTGAAAAATGGGTCGAGTTCGTTCCGTTTCAGCAGCATATCGCAGGCGTTGATTCGGTCCAGAAGGTTTTTTTTTGCGTCAAATCATGCGGTACCCAAACATCAAGCTTTTTTTGTATCCAGCCTTCTAATAATAATTGTTGGCGCGACAGTCCACAGAGGGACCAGGGCCTAGCTTGCTCATCAACTACTCGTGCTGGGGGGACCTTCAGTTTTTTGCCGACTGCGAATGGCGAGATTTGAGAAGCTCTCTTAGACAGTTATTACTCTTTGAGTGTTGTCAGCAGCTCGAAAGAGGTGGTGCCATGAAAAATTCGAGGTGTTCAGACGGGGATCGAATTTAGACCCTTCGGCGTGTGAGTGTCGCACTCTACCCACTACGCCACGGCGGCCACAGCCTTCTGCAGATGGTTTAAAATGGTTTGGTGACTAACTCCCATCTCCTGGGCGATGCCTCATGCCGGTCTAACTCCATGGTTTCTATGATTCGATCACTATTCGTCGTCACAGGTCTTCCGCCGGCTGGCTTATCCATAGTGTCGTTTTCACCGGCTCTGAATCGTCGAAACCATTCCTCCTCGATTCGAAGTGATAGAATACTACCCCCCAAAACACCATTAATCTCACGGAACGTTTCTCTAGGGGATTTGCCTTTAACGAAGGAACACTTTAAAATAGCGCGAAATTCGGCGTTAGTGAACTACATGTTTACACGTTTATAACTGCTGAACGCAATATCCAAACTAATCATGTATAGCGTCGTTTTGTAGGTTATGTCAAAACCTAATAATGTATAGTATTGTCAGATACGAGCTTTCTAGCGCTTTGTACATAGCCGGAAAATTCAAAAGACAAAAAGGCGGAAGGGACAACCTTATATATGAATATTCAAAGTTGTATTGGTAGTATTCAATATATTCACCTTTAGTACGAATAATGATCTTAAAAGTGTCGAAGAAAACATCGCACCTTTCACGCAAGTGAGTCTGCAGTATTTGCCAAACTCTGATATTTTTTAGAGCAGTCTTTCGCCTTCAAAATACCCAAGATAGATGTGGGATTTGGTTTTACGTGATCACCTGCCTTGACCACTTATGTCACTAGGTCCGTTTTCCCAAGAGTTGTAGATAACGCAAGACTGAACGCCTTAGTTGCCCAAGTACCAAACTGAGGTCATGCTTGAATAGCAATCACCCCACATTGGTTTGATGAGAGGCCTTCCTAAAAGCTCTTCCGGTTTCTGGGTCGCAGCGACCGGTTGAGAATGCAACTTATGGTCCCTAAGCGCCTTGCCTAGCCATAGGTTTAACAATTAGCTAAACAAGTCGGCAGAGTACACTATCCTCGTCTCTACCCGCTATGTTAGGTGGTAAACCACAGTCATCAAAGGAGGCATATCGCCTTGTCAAGTTGGAATCGAAGTTCCAGGGGCTTCTGACCTCCCGCGCCACCAGATTGTGGCCTCTCGTCGACCAGTCACTACCAGTCAGGCTCCCTTAAAACCTGGGTTTGTTAGCCGCCATCCCGCCACTCCTTCAGTGTTTTTTCGTTGTCACTATAAAAAGTGATACGGGTGTGATTTTTGAATCACGTGATTCATAAGATCCAGTCACATCACCTGGTATCCGAGATAGAGATGTCCAACGGATTTATATCCGGATAATTTTCAGTTCATTGTGTCGAGGAATTGAAGTGTTGATGTCCGCCTTGTGCTACGTCGCCGCTATGTTTCTTTGCCCAAGGTATCTTTACTGCCTCTAAGACGGTTTAACGGTTAATTTAATAGCCACGATCCAAAAAGAGGAGCAGAGATGTCCTTACATCGTCGGTTAGGACAGTCTTGCATTTTGGTGGCCATTCGAAGCTGCCAGGACTTATCTGGCAAGTAAACTTTATTTTTTTTTTTTGTTGACAAACTGCTCGTAAACAAATAGCGACTTATTGAAAAAAAAACCGAATTCCACAAATTCGGAAAATTCTGCAACTCAACACTCCCGTGTAAACGTAGCAATTACTTTGTTCATTCAATTCCTTTTTTTTTCTGTTCCGCTGAAAGATCGTATGACCGTTTGGAATGTTAATGGTTTCAGCGTAAGCTCATTTCTAGCATATGTTGCATCCGTTCCAACGATATGTTGAGCTCATGAGTCATATTTCATTTCATTTCGAAGCGGATTTCGAGCAATTCGACGCGGATTTCGCCCAATTCGAGGCGGATTTTGCTCAATTTGACGCTGATTTCGCTCAATTCGACGCGGATTTCGCTCAAGTCGATGCCCTTTACTTATTTATTTATTCATTAAAAGCATACAATACAACATAAAATTATAAGGTAGCTAAAGAAAAGGCGGAGCACCACAAGGCCTTAGTCAATTCGACGTCCTTAATTCTCAGAATAATTTCTGCCGATGTTACTTTTTTTTATGACCACTTCCCTAGCGTTTTGAAACGCTGCCTCGAGAAACTAATGATTTCTTTACATTGAGGTGCTGAAGGGTTTCAACGATAGCTACTGGTGGTTTTCATCATGTTTGAACTCCAAAATAACAGTCTGAAGTTGGTTGGAGTTAAAATCAACGGGGGAAAAGATGAAGACTTTTGCATGATATCAGCTTATAAACAATTTTTTTATGAGTTCTCTACTTCAACGCGTGCTACAGAAATATCAAGTAAACTTTGCACCTCTCACATCCGAGTATCTTATCTGTCTGGGATTTATTTCTATTGCCTTGTTAAAAAGCGAATAAAATAACAAAAACAAGTTGCATAATTTGTCCTTAGCAACAAAATCATGACTTACGCGAACAACCAAGAGAGTGGGAACTTGTCATTAAGGTATACGTTCTAATTTTCAACGCAAATATGCATGATCTGTGTGCAGGTGGCAGTTCAAACTTGACTCGGCAGTTTTTATTTACATAAATTTAGATATTCGTATTTTATTAATTTACTTGGTTTTAGTTGATTTTTTATTCACTGCATTGGTGAGTAATTAAATGCACTTGAATCAAGGATTCCATTTCATTTTGCAAATAACAGATTACTCAATAAGTAGCGTCATTAACAAAAAAATCCATAGTCGACTAAGGATTCTTTGCCCAGGGGCTTATTCCGTGATGTGCCATTGTTGAATCCTTTAGAAATATTTGATTTAGAACGTAACGTGACGTATGTCACAACAAAGGACGCATCAACGCAATATTGTGAAACATTCATAATTGAAACGATAAAGAAATGAAACACCAACGCATGATTATGAAACGGGTATTGCGAAAACAAAATTGTCCCATTAATGACATACATTTGAGGCTGCAAAATATCATATACAAGAAGATTTAAAAGAATTCCTTTTGCGAATGTGAACCACAACATTTTTATTTTTAAGACATTTGGTCTGTTCCAAATTCCAGCATCATCTAATAACAACTTAACGAAACGGAACACATAAAAATAAAAGCCAAACAACTGCATTTCCTACAACCGAACAGTTACATACGTATAATTAGAAGGAGAAAAGTAGAACTTCGCATGTGACACATAAAATGAGATTACGCTAGTTAATTACGAACGTGAGCCTTATCGTTAGTCACTGATGGGTGGCATTACAGCAACTACGCGTACAAGTATATAATTGGATTTGAATAGTAATGAGAGAGAGTACACCCTAGGAACCGTCGTCTCACTGTTAAGCGGACAGGGGGATATCAGGTTATTTTCGAATGATAAACTTGTGTGACTGCATACTTGAGAATGGAGGTGGCATTAGGGTTTGACAGAATGGAGGGCATTAATTCAATTTGTTTTGAAGGCGGAGAAGAAAAAAAAACACAAATTCCAGGAAGAATTAGAAAAAATTTAAAGCAAGGCGGAGACAGTGAGACTTTGTGAATTTGGACAACTTCAAACAAGTCTTCGTTTCTGAAACAGGGTTTGAACAATGTCAAGTGTATTTGTTATTTCATCATTACCTGTTAATGGCCTGTGTCTTTCGGCTAACATTTATTATTTTCTGTTGTCGGCAGTCGATTATGAGTTTGCAATCAGTCATAAAACAATCACTCGCTATGGGGGAAATGATCATTTGACTTCAGCGCGTCTCACAGAAGAATGTGGTACATCATCCGTTTGCGATTATTTTCCGTCGTGGTTCCGCTCTCTTGCGGATCTCCACTGCAATGTGAAAATACACAATCCCCATTCAATTTATACAGTAATCGGTACAAAAACACAAAATGCGCAGAGAAAAAACCTCTAACATCGTTCTGCCTACCTATCTTGTGTGTGGGTAACGCTGTTCCGCCAGTGTGGTGGTGTATACTGCCGCACCGCATTAGTGCATTTCCATGTCGCATGTGAACAAGTATCTATCACTGTTATTATGTTTCCCTTCCATTCTTTGTATTTTCTATTTCGATTTATTATGCCGTGAAATATCAGCAATAAATTCAACGCCCGCCACCGATGCCATCGTCATTGTTGGCGTCATGCATCTCTCTCTCATTCGGTTGAGTGCGTTCAACTCTTTCTCTGCGAACAAAGACAACACTGCGCCAACCGTGCAGTATGAAAAATCGTAAATTTTTCAGTTTTTCCTTATTTGCCTCCGCGAGGTACACAAACACGCCTCAAATTAGACTGTTTTCACAGAAAATACGGAAAAGACTGTCTGACGCACCTGGAACACATAACTGTCGTGCGAGAAATGACCAATTTGACGCCTCTAGGCCAACGGTGCGCGGGCATAACATTGAGTTCCTTCAGCAAACAAGCATGACAACCAGTGACGCATAGAGTTGCCAACGCGCACCCTATTTATTTTAACAATTTGCCTTAAATGTAAAAAGTACCACCGAATGCGTCATGTGTCTGCATGTGATGGGATGGTGGAAACGAAAATGACGCACTCTGTACAATGACGTGGATATCCTTCTTCATGGATGTTGTTTTCGATTTTCTACTATCATCTGATGGCACGGCTTAACGGTTATTGGTTTTTAAACGAAAATCGACCCAATCATCCGTACTTCCTGCAGGCAAACGCAACTAGTCGTGGTTTTCAGAGCGATGATGGACCTTCTCCTTTGTTTCCTGCATAAACTTTAGCAGAGACCCAATTGGTGGGGGAAATTTTACTTCCGATGAGAAACAAGAGCCAGATGGCCAAACTAACTGTGCGGCAAATGTGAAACAAAAGACTGGTGCTTTCATATGGGCAGAGCCTGCTCAACAGGCTTAACCCTAGCCGCATGACGATGTCTTTGTGAGACAACCCTCATGCAATGAATTAGTTTTAAATTAAATTTTCAAAACCAATTTATAGTTTCTGTTGCACGCTGATGATGAACTGAGACTTGTATAGGGGTGGAATTCTTTCAAACGTCGCAGTACACGATGTATCGTTATTGGGGCGTGCTCGCACACGTACTTTTATATGCGTACATTTGGCAGGGTTTTTGTCGTTTTTGGGGTTTAGTCCTTTGTTGCTCTGCTCTATTGTCCCAAAAAAAGCGAACAATTTTTGAGCTTCCCTTGAGTGTTTCATCCTGAGGAAAATGTCATAAATGAGTTATTGAGGGGCATACTTACATAGGGTTCCCTTTTGGTGGGTAAAATAATTAAATTCTGACAAGAAACAGACTATTCTCTACGTCATTGAGAAGAACGAGTATTTTAATTCGATTCTGCAAAAGATTCCATATACAAGCGGACGCATGGCGAATTTCAAAACGACCAAAATTGTTCCCCAACAACACCGTTCCCCATTATTTCAAAAATTGAAATTTCCAAATGTCAAATTCCTCCGGTGAATTAATTCGCTGAACATTAATTTCCCAGCAAAGTGACACGAATACTTTTATCAAGGACATTTAACTCGGCTGCCGAATTTCACAATTTCACTCAAATTGTCGACGGATCAGCACGGCCCGGACTACTGTGGGAATTTAATGTTTCAGAATTTGTTTCAGTTTTCATAAAATACCCGGCAGGGGGAATGCTTTTTTTTGTTATGGAAAATTTAATGTGGCTTATCGTTTTAAACGTTGTTCGAATGCAACGTAAGCGCACGGGTTGATTGTGTAAAACTCCAAAAAAACTGACTGTAGACAATTGTTTGAGTGCAAGTGGGTATTTGGAAACGCCAGACTATGGGCAAGGCGAGGTATTAAATCTGTAGTACGTATTGTATAGTAGTGGAAAAGGATTAATACCTGAAGGAATATACTTGTTGAAAACTTCATTGTTTTTTTTTTTGTGTTTCCAGAATTGTACTTGTGGCCGCCGTGGCGTAGTGGGTAGAGTGCGACGCTCACACGCCGAAGGGTGTAGGTTCGACTTCCAGCTCAACACCAATTTTTCGAATTTTTCATGGCACCACCTCTTTCGAGCTGCTGACAACACTCAAAGAGTAATAACTGCCTAAGAAAGCTTCTCAAATTTCGCTGTTCGTAGTCGGCAAAAAACTGTAGGTCCCTTCTACTCGTGAGAGAACAGTAGCGCGCACAACACGAGTAGTTGATGAGCAAGCTAGGCCCTGATCCCCCTGTGGAAATTATTATAATTAGAATTGTACTTGGGCAACCTTTGCTGTATGAGTTTGTATGGCTTTGTTCCGCAGACAGTTTCGAAATACCCTGAAAACAGATAAAACTCTTACTATCTGACAATACTTCCAAGATGGCCGCACATGTCTTGAAACAACTGCTTATCGGGAAAATCGTTTTGTATGAATTCAGAAATTCAACATCACAAAAATGTTCAAAATCCGAAAATCTTAAATCCCATATAACTAATGTTACTAAATGCCCAAAACAGAAACCCTTAATATCAAAATTTGAAAATCAAAATCATTGAAAATATAAATTATATAAATTCCGTAAGTAGGAGCAGAAATTGATCCCTACCTTCGGATGGCGCTACAGTCCGGGGTGGACCTGGGCCTCAACCAACCTGCCTCTCCAGCTAGCAGTATCTCTTGCCAGCTGCCTTCAATTGCGCACTCCAAGTTGGTTGAGGTCCTTATCCACTTGTGTGCGCCATCTCAGTCTAGTTGCGTTGTCTTTCTGGTTCGGATTCGAAAACTCTTCGGGCCGGAGCAGTGCTGTCCATACGCTCTACATGGCCTAGCCACCTTAAGCGTTGTATCCGTAGACGATTGGCTTGGCTCATACGGCCGTACAGCCCATACAGTTCGTGGTTGAGTCTTCTCCTCCAGATGCCATCAACGCAAACAGGACCAATAATCGCACGCAGAACTTTTCTCTCGAAGAGACCAAGGGCTTCCTCATCCGCTTATAGTAGCGTCCAGCTTTCTGCGCCGAAAAGCAGGACTGGGATGATCAAGGTGTTGTACAAAGTCACTTTGGTCGTTCGGAAGAGGGCTTTATTACTCAATTGCCTCCTAAGCCCAAAGAAACAGCGATTGGCAAGAGTGATTCTGCGCTTGATTTCGGTACTGATGTTGTTGTCCCTATTCACCGCGGAGCCGAGATAGACGAAGTCCTTCACTACCTCGAAGTGTCTGCTGCCCATAGTGACGCTCTGTCCGAGACGTCGATGTTCTGCGTCCTTCTTCGATGACAGCATATACTTCGTTTTGCCCTCGTTTACCACCAGTCCCACTTTAGCCGCTTCCGCTTCGATGCTAGCAAACGCCTCATTGACGGCTTGCTGAGTTCGGCCGATCACGTCAATGTCATCCGCATAAGCTAACAGTTGAACGGACTTGTGGAAGATCGTGCCTTTGATGTTGACGTGTGAGTTCCGCACGATCCCCTCAAGGATGATGTTAAAGAAGTCGCAGGACAGCGCGTCTCCTTGTCTAAATCCTTTTTTGACATCGAAGGTCTTGGTGAGTTCGCTACCGCCCTTAACGGAGCAGCGAAAGTTCTCCATCGGCATCCTACACAATCTGACGAGTTTGGTAGGGATGCCAAAATTAGTCATGGCACTGTATAGCTCGTCTCTAGGCACGCTGTCATACGCGGTCTTGAAATCGACGAAAAGATGGTGGGTGTCGATTTGTACTTCTTGGGACTTCACCAGGATCTGCCGCAGTGTGAAAATCTAGTCGAATGGGACTTCCCTGGCCTGAAACCACGCTGATAAGGACCTATCAGGTTGTTGACGAACGGTTTCATGCGCTCACACGATACGGCAGAGAAAATCTTATATGCGATGTTAAGAAAACTGATCCCTGATCCCTACTGTCTTCTGATATATTCTTCTGCAAATTGTTTTCGAATTGGAACCCTTATCAGGATATTTCCGCTTTTGATTTCAGGGTTTCTGTCGACGACTCTGGGTCTTGAGCATTCGAGATTTTGGCCTCTTTAAGACCCTGGTTGTCAGAATTTTCGATTTCTTAGCTCCTGCGTCAAGATACAAATGTCTCGATTGGGAACATTTATTGTGAACGAGTCCTTATTTTTTTTGTTTGCTTGCTATGACATCTGTGAAAAATATTTAGTATACATCAAGTCATTGAACAGACAACATCATATTTTTTCATCGTGTTAAAAATGTCAAATTTTGTACCAGAAAGTGATAGTTTGCGGAAAGCATTAATTTTTTTGTTTTCATTTGAAGAAAAGTGCTGCAGAGTCGCATCGAATGCTTGTCGAGGCATATGGTGATCATGCTCTAACAGAAACAACACGCAAAAGATGGGTTCAACGGTTCAGAAATAATGATTTTGATGTGAGAAATGAAGAACGTGGAAGACCACCAAAAAAGTTTGAAGACGCCCAATCGCAAACGATATTGGATGGAGATGACACTTTGAGTCAAAAGCAAATATCAGTAATGTTAAATGTTGCACAACAAACAATTTCTGACCGTTTAAAAGCTATGGGAAAGATCCAAAAGTGTGGAAAATGGGTGCCACATGAATTGAATGAAAGACAGATGGAAACCGAAAAAATACTTGCATCGGATTGTTACTGGCGATGAAAAATGGATTTATTTTAAGAATCCTAAACGGCAAAAATCATGGGTTAATCTGGGACAACCATCAACATCGACTGCAAAGCCAGATCGATTTGGCAAGAAGACAATGCTGCGTGTTTGGTGGGACCAGAAAGGTGTGCTGTAGCACAAGCTCCTAAAACTGGTGAAATCGTTAACACTGATCGCTACCGACAACAAATGATCAATTTGAACCATGCATTGATCGAGAAACGACCAGAATGGGCCAGAATACACGGCACGGTAATTTTTCTCCATGACAATGCACCTGCACACAAAGCAAAACCGGTTCAGGATACAATCAGAACACTTGGCTGGGAGCAGCTACCCCACCCGCCGTATCCACCAGACTTGACTTCTTCTGACTACAATTTGTTTTCATCGATGGGACACGCATTGGCTGAGCAGCACTATGAATCCTACGAGGAGGTCGAAAATTGGGTGTCTGATTGGTTTGCTTTAAAAAACGAACAATTTAATTGGCGTCGTATTCATAAATTGCCAGAAAGGTGGCCAAAATGTGTAGAAAAAAATGGTCAATACTTTGAATTAAATGTTTTTCTTCTTCTTCTTCGGATGGCGCTACAGTCAGGGTTGGACCTGGGCCTCAACTAACATGCCTCTCCAATTAGCACAATCTCTTGCCAGCTGCCTCCAATTGCGCACTCCAAGTTGGTTAAGCTCCTTCTCCACTTGTGTGCGCCACTTTAGTCTAAGTCGTCCTCTGTTACGTTGTCCCTGTGGTTCGGATTCAAAAACTCCTCGGGCCGGAGCAGTGCTGTCCATACGCTCTACATGGCCTAGCCACCTTCAGCGTTGTATCCGTAGACGCTTGACTTGGCTCATGCCGCCGTACAGCCCATACAGTTCGTGGTTGAATCTTCTCCTCCAGATGCCATCAACTCAAACAGGATTCTCCAGCTAGCACGATCTCTTGCCAGCTGCCTCCAATGGCGCAATCCAAGTTGGTTGAGGTCCTTATCCACTTGTGTGCGCCATCTCAGTCTAGTTGCGTTGTCCCTGTGGTTCGGATTCGAAAACTCTTCGCGCCGGAGCAGTGCTGTCCATACGCTCTACATGGCCTAGCCACCTTAAGCGTTGTATCCGTAGACGATTGGCTTGGCTCATACGGCCGTACAGCCCATACAGTTCGTGGTTGAATCTTCTCCTCCAGATGCCATCAACGCAAACAGGACCAAAAATTGCACGCAGAACTTTTCTTTCGAAGAGACCAAGGACTTCCTCATCCGATTTTAGTAGCGTCCAGGTTTCTGCGCTGTAAAGCAGGACTGGGATGGTCAAGGTGTTGTATAAAGTCACTTTGGTCGTTCGGGAGAGGGCTTTATTACTCAATTGCCTCCTAAACCCAAAGAAACAGCGATTGGCAAGAGTGATTCTGCGCTTGATTTCGGTACTGATGTTATTGTCTCTATTCAAAATGTTTTTACCTTCCCATTAATAATTAGTATTTTATTTAAAAAAAAAACGCTCATTTCATATCGGTGTACCTATATCACACTTAATTTAATTGGTCCTAAAAATGGTCAAATGTATAACATCTTCACGAATATGTGCAATATTTTCCCAAAATTTAGTTCCCACTTAATTCTTATATTGTCAAATGCCTAAATCCGATTTCGGCACAATAATAATGTTTAAATACACCAACCAGTTCCTAAACCATTTTAGGACAAATTCACAAACCTCCGCATCGTTGGTGTCTGTACGGCCACGTTTGAAGTCAGCATCACTTTTCCATTTTCATGATGGTCAAAGATAATTAAGATGTAGTTACCACAGTTACAAACTGAGTTTACGTTTGAGAAATAATATCTCCACCTTGGCAGGCATCAGTGCTTTTCTTAGACATTTGCTGCTCTGTGGAACCAGCAACCCCAAACAGCTTGCAAATTCCTCCAACAGCCTGATTGCAAATAGAAGGACTAGTAAAACTGTCAGAAACCAGTCAGCATTGCGAGCTTACTTAGGCGTGGAATGAGCAGAGCCGATGAATTTTCCAGTCACTGTACCAACTCCCCAACTGGACCTATCCTAAGTAGGGATACACAAATTGAGCCTACAAAACATCAGTTGGGCAAAAGCTAAAATGTAAGCAACGATTTTTGAACTTCAAATCTTCTTTCACGAATTCCAAAGCCTATTCCCAGAATCGTCCAGGGAAAGATTCAAAAAGCCTATTTAGGTACAATTGAATTACTCGACTGTTGCATACGTTGAATATCCGTGATTTGTAAAATGTTGACCATTTGCAAACTCAACACAAACACACAGAAGAAAATCGTAAAATTTAAGTCATAAAACATGAAAGTCATTTGTTACACAACGTCAGCGGCGAATCATGGTCTGGTCTGGGTTGGTCCTCCTCCACAACGTTCTTGGAATAATTAAATTCGGCCGCCATTCGTGCCCGTCGTCTCGGTTTGTTTTCATCGTGGCACAGCGCTCAGGGAAATTGTGTGCAGCTTGTAAACCAGTAGTCCTTCTGTTGTTTTTTGTTTTTCAACTCAGTTCGCATGAATTGATCCGAAAATATAGCCAGAGCAGTGAAACGAGTACACAGATACTATCGCCGAAAACCGAGAGAAATACATGAACAACGGTATTATAGGCGAAATACCAAACCTTCAGCCGCATGAGTTACGCGTGTTTTTTTCTTTGTTTTTTTTTCATTTCTCCGCTTCACGAAGCCACCGACAAAACAGTCAACCAGAACCGCTGTTTGTTACCTTTCAAGGGAATCTCGGTGCTGGCTGCAGCGGCGAGCGCGTGTGTGTGCCGAAAACCGGCTGAACACTTGCAAGCTGAATAAAAACGAATTGCAAATATGCAACAATATATTATGTGCGCAGCAACGGAAAGGCCAGCAGGGTTCACTGGAGTTCGGCTCGGGTTTTGGGATGAAATAAATTTAAATCGCAGGAGAGCGCGGAGCCATTGTTTTGCAGCACTCGAAGGGAACTAACTCTCTGCGGTTGGGGCTGTGTGCCTCTTTTTTGCCTGCGACCACATCTTTCCAATCTATTTATGCCTATCTATCGGGTCGGGATCTCCTCCTCGGACCACCCCGTCCGGCCCTCATAATCTGCGAGCAACGAACGTTGCTGTTAGTGGCGGCATGACTCATTTAGAAAATCTGTCCGAATCGATAAATCCTACTTGGGAGAGTCATAGTCATTTTGTTGTCGCTGTCAGTGCGCTGGTTGCTGGTGCAGGAGGTGGTGGTTTCTGCTAACACACACACACACACACACACCCACTCTATAACAGCACACCGTCGAGTGGTGTGTGGTTGTAGTATAGATGCGGGCCAACGGATGATTAACGAAACGATAACAGCAACAAACAGTAGAGAGGGGCCGCATCAACAAACCAACTAACCGCCCTTCCTCCACCACCGCCACCACTGCCAGCAGCAACACAGACGACAACAACGTCAAGTTATGGCTCCGGAGAAGTTAACCATCGTTCGAGGTAGACGGCAGACACACTGCCATCGGTCCTAACTTGCACTCTATGCGGGCGGCAGCGGCGGCGTTTAAATTGCCAGCTTGGCTTGCTTGAAATGCAACCGTGCGCCATTAAGTGAGTCCGACCACTCTTTCATGCGATCCGCTTCATAATTCATGCGGCGGTTCCCTTCTCGGCGTGTGGGAGTTTGTGTTTATGATGGCGGCCCCCTCCTGCCGGCAGCAAACGTCCCCAGAAAGAAAGTTCAACCGAAGATTGCGAAATTTCACCGCGGGTCTAGCACCGTTTCTCGAAAACTGCTCCGCACGACGGCTTGCGTGTTACAGGCAATCGATTTGCGTTTTTCTTTCTTTGTGTTGCCTCGTCATTCGCTGACTTTTCTCCTTGTCATTTCCATTTTCCACAGAACTGAATTAGCAACAGTTGGTGAGCAGAAAAAGAGAAAGGGGAGGAGTGTGCTGCTGTTTTTCCCCATGCGTTTGATTGAGATTGTCGTGTTGGTTGCAACGTTCCCGCCAGAGCGGTGCCGGTGGGTGGGTGTCGAAGTAAGTAAGTCTCCATTGCATGTGCGCCCCCAATTTTTGCGCTATTCCGTCAACGTGATGTCATACTGGGCTGTCGCCGTGTGTGTGCGCATATGCGCACAATCCCTTCGGTGAACGTGCGGAGTCCATGTGCGGTTTTGGCGGCAGTGCGTGGGTTTTGTCATTCATCCTCTTCATTGCTTCTAATTTGACAGGCTTGTTGCGAAAGTTGCTGATTCCTTCGTGAAAGGGGTCAGCCGCGTGGGGGTGGATTTCCTAGCGAAGCACAGATCCGCTCAGCACTTCCGCTTCGGTTGATGCTTGTCATCATGTGTGGCTTAACACGTGTATCCTTTCTGTCTGTGCACGCGTGTGTGCGCGCGCTTGTGAATTTAAATTTAAGATAAAGTACGTTTGCAGATTGTTGATTCATTTTTCTTTTTTTTTGTTTTCTTGCAGGTAATGACAAGTGACTTCTTTCTGGAGATGAGAGCGAATTTATTCCTTCGGGTAAGGCGTGGCAATTGAGGTTGGTTTTGTTTCAAATGTGGGCATGTGTAGAAACGATTTGTTAAATACGCGGGTGGTGAATAAATTTGTGAAGCTGCAGACATGAGGGATATGATAGGCGAAGCTTAACGTACATTCAACGTTCTCTATTGGGTTTCTGAGCTAAGAAGCGGACAAGGCTGCAGACAACACGGCAAATATATCTGAGCACATTTAAGGCTTAAATAAAACTTTGATCAGACGTGAAATTATCACAAAAAATATTATTTTATCATTTTGCTGCATGAATTGCTGGCAGACTACATTCATAAAAACTTGTCAGGATCCCGGTACACCACGGGTTCTCCTGAAATGGGATTGCCGAGGAACTTACTAAGCAAGGGTCAAAAGCGGCAGTTGTTGGGCCCGAACCCAACGTGAAACTGCCCGCGTCCTCGGCAACCGTTTTCGACAACAGCTTGGTTTCCAAACAGCACAGTTAGCGATGGCATGATACTGTAGAATGTATGCTGACAAAGCGCCTTTTTTCCAACGTCAACAAGAAATCCGTGGCTTCCCTGCTGTGTTCTGACAGATATGACTGCACACGACCATCGGGACACATAACGTTCGCAAGCAAGTGTGCTTGGACTCAGTGATGAAACTATTTGTGACGCATTTAGATAAGGTGCAGGGGCTGACTGCAGAGAATTTCCTCTGTCTCGCCTTTGCTCAGGCGGTAGCAGTTCGATGTTGATGTCGTTGAAGCTGAAACCCTTGGCTCAGAAGTGATTGTTGATATTCCGCTGAAAGACCATCATTAAGTATAGGTAGTGCCTGGTAGTACAATGGACTTAGTTTCAGAGTCTAAGTGATCCAGTGTCGTATTTCCAAAACTTCAACTTAAAGAAGAAAAATGAATGGTTAAGTTGTTGCATGCTCTTGTATTTAAATTCTGATTCAAAATGGAAACAAAAAGAAATTAGGGATGGGTTGAAGTGCCATTTTGCAAATTTTGGAAATCTTGCAATGTGCACTAGGACTGGGTTGAGTCACACTTCTAATGTTTGAACCAATAATTTAAAAATTGGGACCAGGGCCTAGCTTGCTCAACAACTACTCGTGTTGTGTGCACTAATGTTCTCTCACGAGTTAAAGTGACCCACAGTTTCTTGCCGCCTCCGAACGGCGAATTTTGAGAAGGTTCTTCTTAGACAGTTATTACTGTATGAGTGTTGTCAGCAGCTCGAAAGAGGTAGTGCCATGAAAAATTCGAAGTGTTCAGCCGGGAATGGAGCCTAAACCTTCGGTGTGTGACCGTCGCACTCTACCAACTACGCTACGGGTGCCAAACAATAATACTGGTCAGCAAAATTTCTGTTTAATTAGTTTTGTTTTCTATCATTGTGTATTTCTATGGACAGCCCGAACATGAATATACACTCGAAGATGACTAACAGCTCTTTTTTTTTTTTATTATTTTGACAAAAATGTTATGTTAAACAAATTTCTGTTCAACTGCAACAAATGATCTTTTACAAACTTTCACAGAATGAAGGACTTATCTCGTTGTAAATTCCAACAGTATTTTGCGGTCATCTGTGAGCCACGCGTCGCCTTCGAAAATGCTTTTCCATTGTCTGAAGATCCTGATGGGATCTGTTACTTATATAAATAACTTAGATTTTGTGAAAATCTGTCTTAATATGAGAAGGAAATGAATTTTCATGCTGATGGTGCAAGTTTATTTTCTTGAAACTTTTCCAACAAGCCCGACATTGTCGTCAGACATCTAAACAAATTGCTCATAATCAAAGCAAGTGAGTAAGCTTCAATTTCATTCAGTAAATTAATAAAAATTGAACTCTTAACAAGTTGCCTGATATGTAGACTTATAAAAATATCAATTCAAAATTTTCGCAGTCACTAGATAGGAACAGGTGGGAATAAAACATAAGCAAAGTTTTAAACCCATCTGCAAAAATCCCACCAACAATGCTACAGAAAAAAATGCATTTCTGTAGAAAAAAAAAGGTATCAGATTATGTTTTGAGAATGATGAAATGTAATGTCGCCCTTCCAAGGGCATTTCGCTTGAAGGAAATAAGTTAATTAAACTTATTTCCTTCAAGCGAGATATCTTATATATGTTTCAGAAGCTTCTTTTACAGTGAACCAAAAAAAAAATGGGACACTTATTACCTTCAAATTTAGCTTGAAATATCTCAGCCATTTTTTAAAATACAGCTCTGCAAAAAAATAGCACCACGTTGAAGTCTGCACTTTGGATGCTAATTACTTTTCTCCATGCTCATGTAAGGACACGATATTTATTGTAGGACATCTGTTGGGTATCAGTAATAAAATGCAAAAAACAAGATAAGCGAAGATGCATTTTAAGACAAGAAAATTCCCGTTATACGAAATGAAACCGAAATTTTGGTGTGCAAAATAATAGCACCACAAGTAAAACGTCGTAAATAAAATGCAAAATTTAGTGGAATAGGTTTTTATTTTTTTTATTTATACTACTGTTCTAGTACTTCGTCTTATAACCCTTATTTTTGAGCACAGCGGCACAACGTCGTGGCATAGAGTCAATCAGTGTCTGACATCGCCGAATTGGAATATCCCTCCACGCAGCCTGCACAGCTTCCTATAGCTGTAGTGTATTTTTTGGTTTCGCTTTAAAACCAGCTTTCCTAACATCTGTCCAAAGATTTTCAATGGGGTTCAGGTCTGAAGATTGCGGCGGCCATTCTATATCTTGAACCCCATTCCTCGCAAAAAATTCCTTGGCCATTTTGCTCGTATATTTCGGGTCATTGTTTTGCTGCAGGACCCATCTGAGAGGCGTCCACTCGGCGTAGGGCAACATGGTTTCCCTCATTATGCCAACATAAACTTCGGCGGTCATCATTGGTTTTATCCAAAATATAGGACCAGTACCGTTGTAGGAGAAGCATCCCCATATGTTAATTTTCGCGCCGCCGTGCTTAATGGTTTTTAAAGTACACTCCGGTTTAAACTCTTGTTTTTTTTTGCCTGCGAACAAATGTCCTGGTCCCAGGAGTTCCAAATAAAACAATTTTAGACTCATCTAATAATAATTGTTGGCGCTACAGTCCAAAGGGGGACCAGGGCCTAGCTTGCTCATCAACTACTTGTGTTGTGCGCGCTACTGTTCTCTCACGAGTAGAAGGGACCTACAATTTTTTGCCGACTCCGAACGGCGAAATTTGAGAAGTTATTACTCTTTGAGTGTTGTCAGCAGCTCGAAAGAGGTGGTGCCGTGAAATATTAGAAAAATTGGTGTTGAACTGGGAGTCGAACCTAGACCCTTCGGCGTGTGAGCGTCGCACTCTACCCACTACGGCGACCACTAGACTCATCTGTCCATAATATATTACGCCATTTGGTTACTTCCCAGTTCAAATGTTCTGGCGCAAATTGTTTGCTTTTATGAAGATGGACCTTTGTCAGCAAGGGTACTTTTCTGCGACTTCTGGCAGGTAGTTCCTTCTCTATCAACTTCCTTCTTATGGTTGATGTTGATACGGGCAGATTTAGTTCCTCTTTTATGTTGTTTGATGTGATGAATGGGTTTTGTTTCACTAATCTTATCATTCTTCGCTCGTCGGTAGCGGTTAATTTCGATTTTCTACCTCTTGTTTCTTCTTTTTCGACGTGTTTTTTTGCATAAGTAATCATTTTATTCGAACAACCAACGATTTCACGAATAAATTTGTACGTTTTTCCGTCAGAAATTAATTTTTTTAAAAGTTCACGTTTTATAGGAGTACAATGCACACCGCGACCCATTTTAATTGTTTATAACGTTGTATTTTAAAAATACTAGTTTCAAAATACTTAAATATTTTTACTTAAATCTTTTGACGCACAAAAAAAACTAAACACCACCAAACACTTCGAAAACACTTTTTAGAATGACATGGTGCTATTATTTTGCACACCAAAATTTCGGTTTCATTTCGTATAACGGGAATTTTCTTGTCTTAAAATGCATCTTCGTCTTGCTTTTGGCATTTTATTACTGATACCCAACAGATGTCCTACAGTAAATATCTTGTCTTTACATGAGCATGGAGAAAAGTAATTAGCATCCAAAGTGCAGACTCAGATAACTCAGATTTTGTGAAAATCTGTATTAATATGAGAAGAAAGTGGACTTTCATGCTGATGGTGCAAGTTTAGTATCTCGGAACTATTCCAACAAGCCCGACATTGTCGTCAGACGTCTAAACAAATTGCTCATAATCAAAGCAAGTGAGTAAGCTTCAATTTCATTCAGTAAATTTATAAAAATTGAATTCTTTACAAGTTTCCTGATCTGCAGACTTCTAAAAATATCAATTCTAAATTTTCCCAGTCACTAGACCGGAACAGGTGGGAATAAAACATAAGCAAAGTTTTAAACCCATCTGTTGCGAAAATCCCTCCAACAATGCTACAGAAAAAAAATGCATTTCTGTAGAAAAAAAAGGTATCAGATTATGTTTCGAGAATGATGAAATGTAATGTTGCCCTTCCGAGTAACTAACTTATTTCCTTCAAGCGAGATATTTTAAATATGTTTCAGAATCTTCTTTTACAGTGAACCAAAATAAACTGGGGCACTTATTACCTTCAAATTTAGCTTGAAATATCTCAGCCATTTTTTAAAATATATTAAAACGAAACAAATTGCATATGAAACTGCAGTTTAATACGGTTTCAGTAATTCAAACACATTTATTGTTAATTTCTTAATTTTGGCAACTAATGGTTTAGATCAAAAATAGTGCAAATTTATTGGCCAAAAAAAAAAAACTGTGACACTTGCTTTCTAAGACCAGAAATAATGTACCGTTGATCAAATGTATGTACCTTGATCAAAGATTACTTCCGCTATTCTGTCAAGTTGTTTACAATTGCATATTTATGTAATTAATTTTTTTTTTTGTTGAAAAATGGAAAATAAACAGACGTCCCGTGATACGAAAGCTTTAATAATTGATTACTATCAACAAATAAAGGTTTTTTTCATCGAGTTTCGGGAAGTTTCCAAAATGTCTACGGAACAAAATAAACGAAGAATTTTAAGGGTGGTAAATAGAAACCCGCATGAATCAGCTGTGGAAATTGCCAAAACTTTGGAAAAAGAAAAATTACAGAAGTTCATCGGCAACAGTGCGCAATTTTTTACATAAAAATTATCTAAAAGCCCGCACACCTCGCAAAAAGCCAGCCTTAGTCAAAAAAAAAAAAAAATAAATAAATAAAAAATAAAATAAAAACATAAAAAAGCAACTGGAGTATGCCTAGGAGTACGAGCAGAAGTCGAATGAGTTCTGGAATCAAGTAAATTTTTTGTGACGAATCAAAATTTAACATTTTCGGTAGTGATGTCCAGCGTTTTGTGTGGAAGAGGGACGGAAATGCTTTGTATCCCTAAAACGTCACTTCTAGAGTTAAGCAAGGTGGTGGGAACATAATGGTTTGGGGTTCAATGGCAACAAACGGAGTTGGCTCTCTTCATGAAGAAAATTTAACAAAGTTTGGTTACGTTGGTATCCTAAAACGGTGTATCCCCGAGATCAAATAAAAATCAGGACTACCGTCGGGTGTAATGCTGTTAGATGATATTGATCCAAAGCACACAGCCATTATAACGAAAGGTCGGTGTACTTGGAACATAAAAAAGGTGTCCCCGCATCCGCATTGGTTCACTGTAGATCCTTTCATATTTTATCACGTTTAACAGGCAGTTTTTAAAAAGTGTTCGCATAATTAGCACAACGCCTTCTCGGGCCTTCCCTTCCATCTTCGTCTCACTTAGGGTGCATACCAAGAAACCTCAACATTGCGATTGAACTCGAAATAAACACTCGCACATTTCTAATTACTTAAATTGTATGACTCTTGAGGTTAATTGACCAAACACACAGTTTCCCCCGAAGATAGTTTTCCCGCGCATCATTTGCTCTCACAGCTGTGCAGTGAACAAATTCCAAATTAAATAAAGTACAAAACAAATGCAATCTGTATCTCATGCTGACCGAGAAGTACGTTTTTTATTTTTAAGAAATGTTTACAATTGCGGTCAAGTATTGTTTCCCAGTTTCGTGTTGTTTCTATTTCCGACACAGCGAGAGAACAATGGCAACCAACAGGCCAGCACTTCCCTGCCAAGTGGAGAGACAAAAGAAAAAGTCCAAACTCCAACCAGAGGGCACGGGGCGATAGGACGGGAGATCTTGTCTGTTCCTGCTGACATTGAGTGAAGAACATTCAAAGCGCGTCCGACATTAAGATGACCTCTCATTCGCGTTTAAATGCAAAGCAGACCAGACAAAAACGATGAATGATGCCTCTCAGATTTTATTGCATAAAATATCCGGTCCAACTCGGACTCGCGGGCTAATGTGAATTTTATTCGATCTACGGGAAAGTTTTTTTTTTCCCCGCCATTAGTCGGATTAAACTTCGTTCGTCGCCCATTTAAAAAATAATTACACACAGGTTTATCGGTCGTCAAACGTAAATTCAAAAATGTCTCGAGAGAAGCGGGAACTTTCTAAAGCTCGCTTCAAAAAGGCTGTCAATCAATGGGTGAAATTTTGAAATCACACGAGTCATTCAGACTGAGATACGTGCCTCGTGGGATCAGTGCAAAGCAGTCGCAATCTGATCGGACCCGGATTGCAGAAGCAAACAGAGCATGAACGATGATTACGATTGCCTCGTCTGCTATCAGTGATCGGATGACCTCAACATTTTGCCATTCACTGCAATTTGTCCGTTGACAACAACAATTGCTTTTCTTTCTGTAGGCAGCGGACAAAGCATGTGTTAAAAGGGCGACTGATGTCACATACGTTTGATTTTGTCGGTTTATGTCGACAACAGCCTTTCAATAGTGATGGGGAACACATCAGAACGTACTCTACACATACTTCCCTAGTAGCAAGAGACCTTACAGATTGTCGGCATCCATCTGCAAGCAGAGTTGGTTCACAATTTCCATGAACTTTCCATTACTCTGTCGGGATGAACTAATTTCAGACAAGAGAACCATTCAACTTCATCACTTCCAGGTACTCGCAACAACTTGGTGAAGTGCCCGCTACGGCTTCCGGAGGAGGAATTATTTCGCTCTCGAGCTTTGTCTCAGAAGCCATACGGCGTCCAAAAGCATTTCCCTCTGAATCATCATCTCGTTTCCCGAGGCTGGCTTGATTATTCATGTACTTGTGGCAATAAACAAGTCATAACCAAATTTGGCAAAGCTCACTTACCCAAGCACCCACACACTGTGCGACACACAAAAGGTGGAGACCCTGACATCACCACAAATGAGTTCACCCCCACACACAGACACATCGCGCAGAATGTACGCCTCAGTTCGAAGGATCCACACAAGGAACTCAACCACTTTCGCAGAGGCTATTTCTTCTGGGGCTGGTGTGTGCAGGAAAATCCCGTTGCCGGAGCGCTACAGCTGTAATTAAGGGCAAAGCCCTTAGCCACACGGAAATGCACAATCTCGGAGGGAAAGTAAGGCGAGCGTCAAAGACGCGGAAGCCCGAGAAAAAGGGTCACACAAATTAACGCTGGAACGTGGAGAGCACCCACTGGGAGGCGGCAACGACCGACGCCAGCCATAGCACTTTATGGCGGATTTTATACTCGAGCATCATATTGTTTTCATTTCATTCGCTCCGCACCCCGCAGTGGCACATCCACCGGGAAGCAGAACGGAAGAGAAAGTTTCGCCGAGGTGTCGGAAAGAACTAAATTAATCCGTTTTGATGGGCGCTGTGACTGCGTGCTGCAGCCTTTGGTTTGCCACAGTGCGTTTCCATCGGCCATCACGGATTTCTACGGATGACTTGCCAAACTCAAATGAATGGGTAAATAAACACAACAACGCCATTATTGGCAACAGCCTGGGGAGGCAGTTTTTCATGTCAAACGAAAAGCGAATGGAACTGGTGCAAGGGAACCACCAGCAGCGATGGCAGTGCGAGCATTCGCTGCCTCAGACGAGCGTCCCGCGACGCGCTACGTGTTGGTTTTGTCAATTTCGAGTCGCAGCTCTAATCGGCATTTAATTGCATTCATGGCATACATACCCTAAATGGAAACCGGTGCGCGACAGGGGGGAGCAATTCGGTTTTTTTTTTTTTATATTTTTCTCAAATAATTAGACTGCCACTGACTTGTTCAGACTGCTGTTCGTCGCCTTTGTGCATGCGAATGAAATGCTGGCCACGTTTTTGGAAAGAGTCGCCTGGTCAATGCTACAAAACTGGCAGTTGTTAATCACATGACTCTGTTCTCAAATTAAATTCGTTTGACACCTTGGTTCTCCTGGGCACGATTCAAATCAATTCGGCGTTGACGTTGACGAATGACTCATCGCGTCGACAGCTTGTTGCACAAACAAGTGTTCGCCCGTTTCTTTTTCCACGGTTTCGACCGTCAACCGAGGGTCCTTGAAATTAATAAAAAATTCAAAAAGGCAGGTAGGGAAAACAGAAGTGCGCTTTGTTTCAAACAAATCACTCAATCATTTTACCAACTTCTGTGTAATTCCCTTATTACAAGGAGATAAACAACTTTTTATGTTCAATGGGTTTACAAGGGAGACGAGCGAAAGAAAGGGACGGAAGCACCCTAATTCACACTCACTTTTGGGGGGGAAGACAGAAATTGGGTCGCAAATGAATCATAAAATGTGCCGGAGTCCTTTCAAACGCGGAAATCACTCCTGAAGAGTCCTTTTTATGGG
Source organism: Eristalinus aeneus (assembly GCA_955652365.1). NCBI lineage: Eukaryota > Metazoa > Arthropoda > Insecta > Diptera > Syrphidae > Eristalinus > Eristalinus aeneus. The sequence continues at coordinate 55,149,635 of OY019134.1, read as the reverse complement.
TATCCTAAGGGTTCTCGGGAGGCAAAGTAGCACAATAAAACGGAAGAAATGCTTTCCGAAAGTTGTAAGTAAAACTTAACTAATCCGTCTGGAGGCATTAAATGGCGGTATTTATGCAATTTATTGTTCTGCTTTTACTTGATTTTAAGCTTTTACGCCTAAGAGTTGGTAATCCGACGGTGGGCAGGGCCATGGGGAGGCAGCTAAGGTTCCTCGAATTTTGACGCTTGAATGACTTTTGCAATGCAAACAGAATTTTCAGGTTTTCATGACAGATTGCGCTTTGGCGTAAGTTTACTAGGTTCTACAGCTTCTTGACACATGACTTTATAGGTCTCGGGACATATAGGGTCTTTGAATCAGAACCATTGGAACAACGCAACAGAGAACGGCCTAGGCTTAGGTGGCGCACACAAGTGGAGAAGGACCTTAAACAACTTGAAGGGCGCAACTGGAGGCAGCTGGCGAAAGATCGTGCTGGCTGGAGAGACATGTCTGTCAAGACCCAGGTCCACTTCGGATTGTAGCGCTACAAGAAAAAGAAAAAGTCATATAGGGGGCGCCACTAACAAAAAATCCATAGTCGACTGTATTATTGTTATTTATTTATATTTTTTAAGTGGCGCAAAATGCAGTTTTTGAAGACTCTCCTAGTCCCTTGAGATAAGTCTTCCCCACCAGACGATTTGTGGAACTCTGGCATACTGCCTCTGACATGTCTTTTCTGGGCTCTTTGGGTGTACAAATTAATTACGTCTGTTTTCTTAAGATGGAACTACTTCAAAATGGTAGCTGATCTTAAGCTCAGAACCTTATCATCATTTAGTTTTTTATGTGTTTCATTCAAACCAGAAAAGAGAAGGCGACCGTTGAATGAAAGCAGCGATAACAGAGGGATGGTGCGGATATCCTCTTTGCTAAAATACGTTTCACTCTTTTGTACAATTTTCGGTTCGCGACCACGGTGGTCGCCGTGGCGTAGTGGGTAGAGTGCGACGCTCACACGCCAAAGGGTCTAGGTTCTATTCCCAGCTCAACATCAATTTTTCGAATTTTTCACGGCACCACCTCTTTCGAGCCGCTGACGACACATAAAGAGTAATAACTGTCTAAGAAAGCTTCTCAAACTTCGCCGTTCAGGGTCGGCACAAAACTGTAGGTCCCTTCTACTAGTTGATGAGCAGGCTAGGCTCTGGTCCTCGTTTGGACTATAGCGTCAACAATTATTATTATTTCAACAGATGGCGCCACCTGCAAGTTGTGACTATTCTTGGAAGTGATTACCTACTTCATTGGAAACATGTGTAACATATTTCATCAATTATTAGTGAAAAAAAGAAATGAGTGAGCATCAGCGTTTATTTTTGGTTAAAACTTAGTTTTTTGCCTCTTTGAAAATATCCGGATTTGCCTTAGATATTAGCAACATTTACGGGCAATTCTGATTTCCTTTTTTGTTTAGAAGAAAAGTCCAGCTTAAATCTGTCGATTGCTTGTGCTTGTTCATGGTGAATCCACTCCGACCGATGAATATGCAAAGAGTGGTTCTGACGTGACTTTAGTGTCGAAGACGTGGAACTTCTGTGGCAGCCCTAAAGTTTGGAGATGAGAATTTGAAGGCCTTACTGCATAAAGATTACGAAGAATTAACTTGCAGAACCGTTGTTGTTTAACCGTTTGTATATACATATACGTATAACACATCACTCAATAAGTTCCATGACATATAGGGGGCGCCACTAACAAAAAAAAAATGTTTTATCAAATCATTAATTTTTGTTGGCGCTACAGTTCACAGGAGGACCAGGGCCCAGATTGCTCACCGACCACCTGTGTAGTGCGAGCTATTGTTCAGTCTTTTGTCGACTTTGATTGGCGACGTTTGAAAACCTTTTCCATAGACAATATTTACTTTTTGAGTGTTGTCGGCAGCTTGAAAGAAGTGGTGCCGTGAAAATCTGCGAGGTGTTCATTCGGGAATCAAATGTGGACCTTTGACGTGTGAAAGTTGCACTCTACGCAGTTCGCCACTTTTTGCTTGAAGAAATTTGGATATATTCGAAAGTTAGGAAAAACGGTGCCGTAAGAGTTGAAATCGAGTGATGTCGCAAGGCGATTTTTCTCGGAATTGCTTTTTGAAAGACATCAAAGGAGGGAATGTTTACTCCAGATCGTTTTTGGAGATGGTATGTGGATATGTTCCGATAATAATAATAATTGTTAGCGCGACAATACACAGGAGGACCAGGGCCTAGCTTGCTCATCAACTACTCGTGTTGTGCGCGCAACTGTTCTCTTACAAGTAGAATAGACCTACTGGTTTTTGCCGACTCCGAACGGCGAAATTTGAAAAGCTTTCTTAGACAGTAATACTCTTTGCGTTTTGTCAGCAGCTCAAAAGAGGTGGTGTCGTGAAAAATTCAAGATGTTCAGCCGGGAATCGAACACAGACCCTTCGGTGTGTGAGCGTCGCACTCTACCCACTACGCCACGGCGGCCACGTTCCGATAATCCCTAGAAGAAAAAATACCATGCAACGTCCGGTAAATCCGTTCGATCACACTGACACTGACACAGACACACAGTGACGCCCAAGAATCATATCTACATTTCAAAGGTCATGCTCTGTATACGGTGGAAGCAGACAAGTGTGATGTACTGTGATCTGCTGAAACTAGGCGAAATACCATTTTTGAGAAACGTAACAGACTACGACTGACTACTAATTCGCTAATGCTATACATAACGTGAAACGTGGCCAGCCGTCCACAGGAAGGCAACATGATCCCGCTCAGTCCCACGTGGCTGTGGGGGCAAAAAAACTGAAAAAGAGGTCTAACTTCACCCGTTGTGTTCTCTCGCCCTTACTCCTTCTGAATGTTGCCTTTTCCGACGGATGCAAAACGATTTGGGTGTCACCGATTCGGATCTTTTGAAGAACTCGATGAATGGATAAGTGATTTGATTAATGCCAGAGAGAACCGAAGTTTTAGAGATGGTATGAAAATTGTGGCCACCGTGGCATAGTGGGTAAAGTGCGAGGCTCACACGCCGAAGGTTCAAGTTCAATTCCCGGCTGAACACATCGAATTTTTCACGGCACCACCTGTTTCGAGTTGCTGACATTATTCAAAAAGTTATAACTGTCTAAGAAAGCTTCTCAAATTTCGCCGTTCGAAGTCGGCAAAAAACTGTAGGTCCCTTCTATTCGTAAGAAATCACAACACGAGCGGTTGATAAGCAAGCTAGGCCCTGGTCCCCAGTCGACTATCGCGCCATACAATTATTATTATTATTTGAAAACTACCAGGGAGAGGGGGAAAAGTGCTCTCTTCTGACAGACAAAGCTGAGTGATGTGTTTTACGTTTATAAAAAAAAAAAAACACAATACAAAGACCCAACCGAGTTAATTTGTACTCCCAATAACTCATTGACTTCTTAAACGATCAATTACGTTTTTTATAGTGGAGGGAAAAAGAGTTTTATAAAGGTTTGGATACATAACACATGTCCACAGTTATAGAAGGCGGATAACTCTGTCCTTCAAACATCGGGAAGGTATCGACGGACTTTTTAACTTCATTTCGACGGGCTACCTTGGGTAGCAAAATTCTGAATTTTGAATTCTTTCTGTCAAATTTTATTTTTTACCGACTGTTTGAAATTAGTGTTTCTACCCATCACCAGATTCAATTGTTGCTGCTCTTATATGTGACCATTACGATTGTTTTCGTTTTTTCTTCGTGGGCTTCGTAAGTTCAACCACTAAACCTCGCGGTTACATAGATTCTACCGTTTCCGTCTATGTACGTTCTTTATGATTGTTCATTGTTCAAATTCTGGTTTTTACATCTGCTAAAACAGACATCAAGTAACGAGAGTCTCAAATCTGGCATTTGTTAACTTGGTTTAAGATCAGCTACCCTAAGCTTCACGTGTCTTCTTGAATAACATAAGCGAATGATGTAACTCCACAATTGACCCTCTTCCACCGACGGAGTAGCCCATTAACCCATTAAGTCATTAGACCCCCAACAACCGACGGTCGCTTGTTTGTTTGAATGAACAGCGGTCGCCGTATAGTGTAATGTATCGCTAGATTCTTTTGCGCATTTAAAGCGAAAGCAAACATAAAAAAAAAAACACAAAACTATCTCCACCTTTAAGATAAGATTTGGGGAATAAAAATAATTTAACAGATTAACGACTTATGACCAAAAACATTGACAGCCTTTAAAGCTTCAGAAATTTTCTTGTTTACTTTCAATGTATATGCGCGTTCTCCGCACTCCCGTACAGCTAGACGGACGGCACGTAGAGCACTTTCAAGTTGATTAATAAAAATAGAAGCAATTAAGTTGATTACACACCGCCGCGCAATTGTTGTGTGTCGGATCGCCGACTGCGATACTACTACACACATTGGAATCGAATTCGCCGCAGTTGGGCGCCTCCTTAATTTGTGCCCTTCATTCCGGCTGCCGCTTGTGTTTAGCACGAGTTGTTTCTTTTTATTTCGTTTTTTTTTTCTTCATTCTCGTTCTTCTGTGTTGTGTATTTTGTTTTCTTTAATTAGCGAATTTTATATACGTGCTCTTATCGTGGCTGCTCGTCGGGGGAAGTTCTGTTTTTGTTGCACGTCTACTAAATACTGATTAGGGCGGTGGCGAGCCAATGCTTTATGCTCATGAACTACTTCTAATTTTATTTGCATGCTCCCCCGCTGCGGTGACAACGTGAACGATCAGCAGAAATCGCTATTTTGAGATTGGCTACTGCCGCGACAAGAAAGCGACATTTCGCTTTTCCCCACAATTTTATGGTTTCCCCCCTCTCACTGTGGGAAGGGGCATCGTCCCGGGTACCAACAAAGGTGACATATTACAGCAATTCAAAGAAACAAAATTTACATCGAAAAATTTAATGGGAATTTGCATATTTTGTCGCGACAGCGACGATGTCTACACAGAGCTAAGGGAAACAATGACGACGACTACGCGACACACTGACAACGTTACGCCACCTAGAGGCGTAGGCGGAAGGAGGCCTATATTTGCATATTTCAAATTAGGGCCGTGATGCGAAGCAGGTTGTCAGTACGTGAAAATAAATGATTCATGTAACACACAGAAGAGCGTCGGCAATCAGGGAGGAAAAATAAGTAAATCAGAGACGGGGTTTCTCAGAAGTCATCTTGACCTGCTGAGCCCTGAATACGAACCTAATCTGAGGCGAATTGAAGGTTATCCGCCGAATTATGACTGAGTGCGAAATATGATAAATTGAAAATAATATCTATTAGAAGAATTTGACATTCATAAAGTGACACGTTCATGTGAAAATTATGTCTAGTCACTTTGGCATGTGTTCTGAGGCGGGACTAACTGGTTTGGTTTGGGATTCTTGTTTCACTTAACAGTTTCTTTTATGAATTCTATTTCTTTTCTGTGATTTAATGATTTTCGTGTGAATTGAAATGAAGGCGAGTGTTTTTTTTCCAAGCACTGTCGCATAAACAAGAGTTCCTGTTATCTCTGTTTGTTTACGCAGAAACCAAACCAGACTGTCAACGTACAGGCTAGATGATTATTTACAACGCTTTTTGTGGCAATGTCATAAACTGAAGACAAGATTGTGTAAACCTAACCTTATACCGAATTTGGTTGGATTGTATTATAAAGCTTTCGAGCTGGAAAGCACGGTTTTATGAGATGAAATGATGATGAAGCTCTTGGTTCTTTTTGAAATCCATTTGGTATTTTGACAACGTTATGTTCGGTTCACAATTTTTCAATGTACTTACGCAATACATTAGTTTAGTGATTTAATGAACATTTGAAAAAAATCCAACAACCGCTTCTCCATTTTCAGAATTCTAAAAATTGTTGGTCGTTAACCCGCTGCTCTATTTTCAGAATTCTTAAAACTGTGGGCCGTTTCGACAGCTTACTAGAGATTTTTTGTGTTTTTAAATTGTTGTAATATAACTTTGGTCCCCGTGGCGTAGTGGGTAAAACGCGACGCTCACACGCCGAAGGATCTAGGTTCAATTCCCGGCTGAACACCACGAATTTTTCACGGCACCACCTCTTTCGAGCTGCTGACAGCACTCAAAGAGTAATAACTGTCTAAGAAAGCTTCTCAAACTTCGCCGTTCGGAGTCGGCAAAACACTGTAGGTCCTTTCTACTCGTGAGAAACAGAAGCACACACAACACGAGTAGTTGATGAGCAAGCTAGACCCTGGTCCCCTGTGGACTGTTGCGCCAATTATTATTATTAATTGCTTCGACAACTGGGTGACGTTTGTTTTCTGCAGTTCAAAACGTCACGATCTGCAGAAAACAAATCCTATCTTAGTTGCTATTTCACAAACCCTTCAAAGGACACAAAATTATTAAATTTAGTTTCTTTTTCCCAAGAATATGAACAATTTAACGCGTGGTGGAAATGATACGAATGTTTAATGTATTGCAAGAAAGCAAGACGTTTTTAAAATTTACTCCTGTTGGCTTTTTTCCAAATAAAGTATGTAATTGTTTGCTTAGTTCAAGCTTTTTTCTGTTGTAGATCTTGCTTATTTTTAACACCACCACCACTGCCTAAGCTCTTCCATCTGTCCTACTCTTCAGGGCTCTTTCCGAGCAAGTGGAAAACTGCATTTGTCCAGCCCGTCCCTAAAACGGGCGAATGTTCGTCACCCACCTCCTACCGACCCATAGTACTAACGTCCCTTCTCTCCAAGGTTTTCGAAAAGCTGATAAACCGTCAGCTTATGAAATATCTTGAGTCCCGGAAGCTTCTTAATGACCAGCAGTACGGCTTCCGAAGCAACCGTTCCACTGGTGATCTGATGGCATATCTCACTGAAAAGTGGAACCAATCTTTACACAATGTAGGAGAAAGCAAGATTGTTGCGCTTGATATTTCAAAGGCATTCGATAGGATCTGGCATCAGGCTCTCTTGTCGAAAATGCTTGCTTTTGGGATCGATGAGTCTCTTCATCAATGGATTAGAAATTACCTTTCGAATCGTTCAATATAAGTCGTTTTGGATGGATTCAAGTCTGATATTCACCATATTAATGCTGGTGGTCCCCAGGGCTTTGTCTTGTCTCCGACACTCTTCCTCATTTTTATAAATGATCTCTTGTCTGCTACTTTTAATCCTATTCATTCCTTCGCTGATGACAGTACCCTCAGCTTTTCATATTCGTTCCTTGGCTCACGTCATTCCACTTCGGCCATAGACTTGGAACGGCAGCGTATGTTAAGCACATTAAATTCCGACCTTGACAGCATAATCGATTGGGGAAATAAGAATAGAGTGGAATTTAATGCTTCCAAAACACAGTGCTGTCTACTGTCGTTAAAGCGATCACAAAATAATCAGCCGTTATCCATGAACGGCACTTGCGTTCTTGAAACCGAAAGACTTTCCATCCTCGGTATGTGTATCAACCCAACAATTAGTTGGAGCGATCACATATTTGAGGTCGCCAAAAATGCTGCGAAATGTCTAGGCTTCCTTAAGCGATGATCTGGCTACAATATACAAGGCGTAAATACGCCCAAAACTTGAGTATAACGCTCCTATTTGGTCAGGTGCTGCTAAGACCTCCCTGCACCTACTGAATAGAATTCAAAAGCGAGCGATAAAACTTATAGGTGACAGTAATATTGTAAATTCGATTGACTCGTTAGAACATCGACGTAATGTCGCGTCGTTGTCACTCTTTTATGGCTATTTTAACAAGAAATGCTCAGATGAATTAGCTAGTTGCATTCCTCCCCTTCAAGAATTCATCCGCAACATACGCCTCGCTAGGAATGCCCACCAATTCACCCTCAAGCCCTCTTTGGGACGTACAGAGACTCGTTCTTTAGCCGCACTACACGAATCTGAAATGCTCTTCCCAGCTCGATTTTTCCTCCTCATTACAATCCACAGGCATTTAAAACCAATGTGCATCGGTATCTCCTCTCTCTTCCTCTATACCTTCGGCCCGTGCTGTGACTTGATCCGGTCACTTAAGGGTACTCGCAACCTTTTTTGCACGCGTCAATTATAAAAAAAAAAGTTCCGGGACTAACTAATAAATACACATTTTCTAGACAAAATTGAACTATATTCGTGAACATAGTTTCCTTCAAAAGTTATGCAATCATTCCAATGCCGCTCTTACATTTCGATGCCTTTTCTACAAAACAATTTTCTCAAAACGGGCTTCAGTTTCGTCGTTCACCCATTTATTCGGGCCATATTTTTTCCCTACGAGAATCATTTTGCGGTCTGAAAAGAGGTAGAAGTCGTTGCGGGCCAGATCTGGAGAGTAAAGTGGGTGCGGAAGCACTTCAAAGCCCAAATCGTTGGCCGTGTTAGCCTACGACATGTAACAAAGTGCATTGCCTTGATGGAAGAGAATTCGTTTCTTCTTCAAATGGGACCGTTTTTATGCTATTTCTTCCTTGAAATGCAGAAATGATGCAATATAGTATTTGCTGTTGGTCCTTTTGCTTTTCTCAAGATGGTCGATGAATAAAGTCCCGCGCGCAACTCAAAATACTGAAGCCATAACTTTTCCATCCGACCTTTGTGTTTTTAAATAGGTTTGGTATGGTTCACCGGCTGCTGTCCACTCCGCCGACTATCGATTTGACTTTAGAGTGTAGTGGTCGATCTGTATTTCATCGATTGTGACATACCGATGCAAAAAGTCTTGTGTATCCTGGAAACAGCATCAAAGAAGTCGCACAATCATCCATACGTTGTTGTTCTTGGGCCATTGTGAGCAAACGCGCCAATTTCGAAAACAGTTTTTTCATAAAAAAATGTTCATGCCAAATAGCCTTCGGATATCTTTAAGGTGTCAGCTATTATACGCAATTTCATTTTGCGGCTTTCCAAAACGATTTTGTGTATTTTTCTTGACGTTTTCAGGTGTATCCCTGTACCTCAACTGGCCTTCCAAAGCGTTCCGCATCATTTATGTCTGTACAGTCATGTTTAAAGTCAGCATTGGGTGGTCCGAGGGTCAAGCAGGGTCTAGCTTTCTCATGTTAAACTCAGCATACCACCGACAAACAGTTGTTTCTGATGGAGCACACACTTTTCAAGCCATTGCGGGTCTGCACGGCATTTTTTCCCATCAAAAAAGCAGTGTTTAATCAGGACACGAAATTCTGTTTTTCCCATTGTTTTAAAAATCGCAAAAGTAGCGTCATTTGAAGCACTGTAACCTGTAACCTAATAATCAAATTGTCAGTGGCGCCCCCTATTTAAACTGAAACAATCTGTGAAGTTAGCGACATTTTGCGCTATATTGTTGCGTGAGCTGTGGACGCGTTTAATAAGAAAACTTTTTGAAAACTTCAGCTTTTAAAGGAGAAATCGCAGGCAAAATCGGGAACCCAGCTCAAATTCCCGAGAAGACAAGTAAAAAAACGCCTGTATGAGAAACAAATTAATATTTATTGTTAATTCTAACAACCTTACACTTTCGTAGTCAATCACAGAAGAGGGGCAAAACCATGGGCCAAGTATGGCTTTCCGCCCATTGTGTAGATTCGAAGGTTTTTAAAATGGAGGCTTTGGTTTGCATTGCACGCCATCTATCTGTTCAGCTTTACATTCAACAACACTATTGCAGCAATTCCCTTTACTTAATAATTAATAATTGTATGGCGCGACAGTCCACAGGGGGGCCAGGGCCTAGCTTCCTCATGTTGTGCGCGCTACTGTTCTCTGACGAGTAGAGGGGACCTACAGGTTTTTGCCGACTTCGAACAGCGAAGTTTGAGCAGTTTCCTTAGACAGTTGGTACTCTGAGTGTTGTCAGCAGCTCGAAAGAGGTGGTGCCGTGAAAAAATTCGGGGTGTCCAGCCGGGAATTGAACCTCACACTCTAACCTCTAAGCTACGGCGTAGAGGGTAGAGAGTTTGTTATTAGCGCCCGTATATCAAGTATGTTCTCGGTTTCAAGAAACAACACGAAATGAATATTCGCCAATATGTACGCCGTTTTAAGAGCTACGAGGGTTGCCTTGTCTATGTCGGAGAACAACAACAAATATTAATCATCGAAAATAGCTTTAATGTCCTTCAAAATATTCCCCATTAAGATCTATACACTTTTGCATGCGTTTGAACCAATTGTCGAAGCACTTTTGTCACTCTGATTGCGATACCTCAAAAAATTCTGAACGCATCAACCGCTTCTTCAGGCGTCGAAAAACTTTGACCTCTCATTTTATTTTTTACGTACGGAAATAAAAAGAAGTCATTCGGTGTCAAGTCAGGACTATACGGCCAATAACTCATCAAATCGATGTTTTGAGTGCTCAAAAATGCAGTTGTTTGAGCCAGTGTGTATGAGCTCGCATTGGCGTGGTGAAGAGTGATCCGTCTTCGATGTTTGGTTTTCCTGATTTCTTGGAAGACAACTGGCAAACAAATGGTTGTGTATCACTCCGGATTGACTGTTCTGCGTTGTTCTAGTGGTACGGTTGCGACATGTCCAGATTTTTCGAAAAAACAGGCGACCATTTGATTGGAAGTGCTTCGTCCGGGAACAACTTTTGTTGGATTTGGCTCAATTTGAAACACCCATACAGTCGACTGCTGTTTACTTTCGGGCTCATACGCGTAAATCCACGATTCATCACCTGTCACGATGTCATAGCCGTGTTTAGAAGCACCGCAATCGTATTTTTTGGGCATTTCTTTCGACCAATCGACACGAGCCATTTTTTTAACGTTTGACAAAATATGTGGGATCCAACACTAACAAATTTTTTTCACATTTAAATGTTCATGCAATGTTGAATGTATGGTATGCTGGTCCCACTAATGCCTAAGGTTGTCTCAATCTCAGGATAGGTCACATGACGATCTTGCAATATAAGTGGCGCACAGCATCAATGGTTTCCGGAACACCGACCTTCACGAAATCCGTCTTGGAATGAACTACGACCTCGGTTGAATTCGCCATACCATCTAAAGGGTATTCCAACAAGAACGCAAAATTTAAATTTGGCGTCATTCGAATTGTCATTGTTTCACAGAAGGTATAAGGTTAATAAAAATGGAGCGCTATACGAATGAACAACGCATTCTTATTGTGAAAATGAAAATGCTGATTTTGCTGATGAATTCATCTTTAGTGACGAGGCCCATTTCCATCTTGATGGCATCGTCAATAGGCAGAATTGTCGCATTTGGGGCGAGGAAAATCCTCGAGTGATTCACAAAAAGCAAATGCATCTTCAATTTCTCACTGTGTGGTGTATATTTTGGCCTTTTTTTTATGAAAATGAGTCAGGTCAAGCGCAAACAGTCAATGGTGTTGGGTATCGTGAAATTATAACCATTTTTGTCGTGCCTAGAATTGAAAAAATGATTGTGGAGGGGATGTGGTTTCAACAAGACGGCGCCACATCTCATACAGCCAGAGAAACAATTCAATTGCTGTATCAGTCATTTAAAACTTGCGTTCTTGTTGGAGCACCCTTTATAAACACTGGTCCTTGATGGATCTTCATCGTTAAAAATTGAATTAAATAAATCGATGCACTGTTGTTGAATTAATCCAAGTCGAAAGTTGTAAAAAATAATCGTATGAAAATTTTCACGGTTAAATTCCATTTGTTGGACGAGATGAATCTTTTAAGTTACTGTAAACAACACAAACAGCGCTCGTATGTCAAAACGTTCTGAGTACGTATGATCTCAAAAATGTGAAACTTTACGACAGAGCTGGCAGTTGCCAGATTGCAACACTAGGGTTGCCCAATCCCGAAATATCAAAAGCAGCCTTCGTTCCTTAAGTGAATGCAGTTTCTACTAACAGTAAAAACAGTTGTCAATAATTGTAATTATATGCTTCCATCAAGGCCCCATCAGTCGATGCACATGTTCTTAATAAAGAGTCACCAATTTTCAACTTCAAATATTCGCATTTCTCTGGAAGACCATTATACATACTCTACGTAATCACTTCGATTCAGACAACCAATTAACTCTCGGAAAAATGTTTTTGATTCAAACGATATATCACGTGTATGTATATTGATTATTATTGATTTTGACAATTATTTAAAGAACAAACAAAGCACTGACAGGAGAAATTGCCTAAGTGCCCTCTTTCGCAGACGTCACAATTTTCCCATAAATATTAATCGTTGCAGTCTGAATTCACAAAACAATTTCCCATCAACTGTATTGTGATGTGCTTTGTGCAGGACGTAAGAGCAATTTCACATAAATTCCTAAGCGATACACAAAAGAGCAATTTTTCAAAACGCTCTCGGTTGGGTTATTTTTGTAACAGCAGATTAAAGTGATGAGAGAAACGCCGATGGCAAGTGAAATTATCGCTAATTATTTGACAACATGTGTGCGCCCCAATCGGGCGTGCAAATATATTCGCATTTGTGTTTTTTGAATATCATTTGGGTTTAATAGACAACATTCGTGTGGAGGGAAAAATGAACGCTGGGCAGAGTTATAGTATCACTGGAAACTGGATATTTTCGGGCGTCATAGGCCATTTACTGAACCTGACTATGACCTCATAGGCATCGACGGTTTAAAAACTGACACATAAGACAGAATTGTCAAATGTCTCATGCGATAAAGTAATTTCATTATTCAATAAAGTCGAGGAACGTGATGCGAATTCTGTTGACAAATACTGTCGAAAAGGATAAAACTCGGATGAAACTGAATAAACAATTGATGTAATGACGTTCTTGGAATCATTCTGTTGTCACAGTCAAATATTTTTGTGGAAACCAGTTCTATTTGCATTTCATGTCAATTCGTTCTGGGGACTTAATTGAATTTTGTTTGATCAAACCAAACACTTTGGTGACGAGGAGAAACTGACAGTAATTCAATTCATGAATTTCAAAAGAAAGCACATGCAATTTCAATTATCATTGTTGTTTTTATTTATTCCACATTCTAGGGATTCAATCTATACGAGCGTTAATGTTTTTATAAGTCCTACATAGCCAAGAAATGTGCACCTGTTGGAGTCTTAGGACCTTTTGTTCAACCGAACCTCAATCATGCCTCTTCAGCTAGCTAAAAATATACTCCATTTGCCATTATCTGCCTTTTTGTTGACTTGAGTGCGGTGTATGAGATTCAAATATTTCGCAGAATTCCGGAGTTCAGAATACGCTTTGAGTGTTGTATTTCTAGATAATGGATCAACTGTCCATTACCAACAATTTTCGATAAATACTCCTCTCAAACTAACTTCATGGAAAAACAAATATTTATATGAAATCATGGAAATAGTGCTCGATTTTTCACTAGAAATAATTGTTCTAAAATATATAATAATAATAATTGTTGGCGCTACAGTCCAAAGCGGAACCAGGGCCTAGCTTGCTCATCAACTACTCGTGTTGTGCGCGCTACAGTTCTCTCACGAGTAGAAGGGACCAACAGCTTTTTGCCGACTCCGAACGTCGAAGTTTAAGAAGCTTTCTTAGACAGTTATTACTCTTTGAGTGTTGTCAGCAGCTCGAAAGAGGTGGTGCCGTGAAATATTAGAAAAATTGGTGTTGAACTGGGAGTCGAACCTACAAACTACGCCACGGCGATCACTAAAATATATACCCGTGGCTAAGTGTATAAGAGTGCAGGTTGTTCTTAAATTTGATTACCGGGCTGAACTTCCATATAAATGTTAAATTTTTTAAGGCATTTCTTAATTCATGTTGTGGTTGTAGCTCAGAGCACTTGTTTATAGTCACTGAGTTTGAACAAGGATCAACAGGTTAGAAGATTGTGGTCGTCGTGGCGTAGTGGGTAGAGTGCTCACACGCCGAAGGGTCTAGGTTCGATTCCCGGCTGAGCACCTCGAATTTTTACGGCATCACCCCTTACGAGTAATAACTGTCTAAGAAAACTTCTAAAATTTCGCCGTTCGGAGTCGAAAGAAAACTGTGGGTCCCTTCTACTCGTGAGAGAACAGTAGCGCGCACAATACGTGTAGTTGATGAGCAAGCTGGTCCCCCTGTGGATTGTCCCGCCAACAATTATTGTTATTATTATCTTTCGACATGCTGACAACACTCAAAGCATAATATTGTCTGTGATGAGTTTCTCAAAAATGTTTTTCTTATTCAGATTTGTCAAAAAGTTTTAGGTCCCTTCTACCCGTCACAGATCAGTAATGAGTAGCTGATGACGAAGCTAGGCTTTGGTCCACTTGTGGACGTTGATACCTAATTCAACAGAACAGGACTCATCCCTCAAAAACCATTTGAAATTTAATGTTCAAAATTGGAATGGAAGCAGTAACAAGTACAACAAGAAAGCTGCTTATAAAATTGAGTCTTTTGGGATTAAGCGTCATTGAATATATTTTTTGATTGTCTTTAATAAAAAGTGGGCTTAAATTAATGTTGGTTTTGTAAGACGAGATGGAGAAGTTTCTTTGTGATGAAATATAGTGTCTTGTTCAATTTAGGAAATATTTTTAGAAGTCATTGCTTAGGAATGGACTGATTTTTAGCATATTTCACAATGCTATTGGGTAAATTTTGTATTTCACTTGGAACCCAATTTCCTTGCTTTTGAATATATCCAGCTGCTTTCACACGTTTTGAAATGACTGCTTGAGTGACACCCACAGATTCTGCGAGCTTTTCTTGTGATTGGTAACAATCTTCATAGAGAAATGCTTCCAGTTAAATTTTCTGGCTTTCCAGAACGTTCATCGACTTCCAAGCCAAAACCACCACATTTAAACCGTGCAAACCACTTTTGGCACGTTAGCTTAGCTAGCGTATGTTCATCATGAACTTCCATAACAATACGAACACTTTTGGTAGCAGTTTTCTTCGTACTAAAGTAATGAAGAAGAACTCCCGCAAAAACAATTCTTCACGCACAAGGCTCGACATTTTTCATTGAAAAATATTTATTGTTGTTTACGCTTCAAATAGATGACATACATATACTGAAATGACGTACAATGACATAAGCTTTCCAACGCATGTTCCAATGGAATAATACAAGTTACGCCCTCTTTGAACAAATCGAACTATGTTATTCACACTATATTTAATAAGTACCTGCACTCGTGTTTTTAGTTGTTAATGCATTTTTTCTCATATAACGTTGTCAAACATCTCCTTCCGCTTTTTTGCTCTTCATTTGACGCTTCATAAAAAGTGTTGCAGTGGTCGAATTTACTTCAAATAAGCGCCGTTTTGTTCGATAATCTGTCTCCATCTAGACGGTAACTTCATAATACCCCCACGTAGAAGCCCCCCTCCCTGTTTGCGAAGAACTCATGCAGCCACTTTTCACAAGCCTGTTTTTAGTTCAACTTCACACCACCAAGGGCGTTCGCCATGGACAGGAAAAGGTGGTAATCACTTGGCGCTATGTCCGGACAATGGTAATTGGTGGATGCGATAAAACCTCCCATCCGTGCTCCCGTAGATTCTGACGACTCATCAACCAAGTGTGTGGTCTGGCGTTGTCTTGGTGGAACACTACACACTTCCTGTTGGCCAATTCTGGACGCTTCTGGTCGATCGCCCGCTTCAAGCTGTCCAGTTGTTCGCAGTAGATGGTAGAATTAAGCGTCTGGGCTTATGGGAGCAGTTCATAGTGGATCATTTCCTTCCAATCCCATCACACTCACAGCAAAGTCTTCCTGGCCGTCAATCCCGGCTTGGCCACTGTTTAGGACGATTCACCGGGCTTCAACCACGACCGTTTTCGCTTGATATTGTCGTATGTGATTAATTTTTCGTCGCCAGTCACTATACGCTTCAAAAATCGTTTTCGTTCCGTTTCAGCAGCATATCGCAGGCGTTGATTCGGTCCAAAAGGTTTTTTTGCGTCAAATCATGCGGCACCCAAACATCAAGCTTTTTTTTGTATCCAGCCTTCTGCAGATGGTTTAAAATAGTTCGTTGACTAACTTCCATCTCCTGTGCGATGTCACGAGATGCCACATGCCGGTCTAACTCTATGATTTCCATGATTCGATCGGTATTCGTCGTCACAGGTCTTCCGCCGGCTGGCTTATCCATGGTGTCGTTTTCACCGCCTCTGAATCTTCCGCGATTCGAAGTGATAGACTGCCATCCCCCAAAACACCATTTAACGACGAACTCTATGGGCTGTACAGCGACATGCGCCTGGTCAAGCGTCTACAGATACAACGCTTAAGATGGCTAGGCCATGTAGAGCGTATGGACACCACTGCTGAGGCTCGAAAAGTCTTTGAATCCGAGCCATTGTTCTTACGCAACAAAGGACTGCCTAGGCTAAGGTGGCGCACACAAGTGGAGAAGGACCTCAGCCAAATTGGAGTGCGCAACTGGGGGCAGCTGGCGAAAGATCGTGCTAGCTTTAGAGGCGTGTTGGTTGAGGCCCAGTTCCACCCCGGACTGTAGCGCCACAAGAAGAAGAAGATATGCTCTCCAAAATGTTCATGCAGAATGTAATACATATAGTCGACTATGGATTTTTTATTTTTATTTTTTGTTAGTGGCGCCCCCTATATGTCCCGGGACTTATTGAATATTATGATGCGTTATGACTTAATGTCGATGCAAAAGGATGTAATATTGATAGTAAAAGAAATTTTCAAAGCAGCGAAGAATTATCAAAAGTTGAAAACCGAAGTGATCACTTTCACAAAAGGTCAAAATTTTTGGCCCAATTAAAAGTCACAAAATGTTCAAATTTTTGCTAAGGTACAACGGATCGCAGACAACCTGATTAATGGAAGGAACACCATTATCACGCCACTAACATATAATTATATTTATGTGTCAGACATCACAACCAAACTTCTGCCAACAAAGCAGCATGAAAACACAAGGGAGGCCCAACCCCTTCCATTATTTACTGAGAATCTTAATTCTGTGACTTCTTCTTCCATAAGAAGTTGTGGCCACATACCTTGATATGCCTACTTTATGAAAGATCACACATTTGACAGTTCTTGAGAATGTTATAGGTTCTGACTCCTGACTCTGACTCTTCTTCAATATGAACGGGTGGCCACATACCTTGTTATGCCTACTTTATGAGAAATCACAAATTTGACAGTTGTTATAGGTTCTGACTCCAGAAAGGAAAAAAAATCACAATTTGAAAATGCGCTGTGACCTATTTTTGGTCGCAGATATGTGAAAGTTAGAGGCATAACACGTTTATTTTTCTTAACTCTTTTTTCTTACAATTGCTGTACATTGAATGTAAAATGTATTTCTTTGTAAACGGCAACACAGGTTTCATTTAATGACATTGGTAGACTGTTACTTAATTTCGTCTAGAATTCATCTAACCCCTAAACGCGCTCGTCGGCTGCTAGCGTTCATTGGCTCGCCGTCTCGTCGATTGCCTTGTTGTCTATTTGATAAAAATTTCTATTCATGCTTGTTGCACAGAAAGGCCTAAAACTTCCAGTCTTATCTGTGAATGAACGCTCAGGCTGCATAATAAATTCACCACCGCCTCTGTGGCCGGTCATTAAAGTCGGCCTATTCTACGTGAGCACTCGTCAAAGCCACTAATGAAGTTGACTGACGATGATTTATTGTATTATTTACCAAATTTAGGGAGTTTCCCATTGCCGATAAGCGAGCGTTGTGTTGCTCTTGAGGATCTGGCGTTTGTTTTCGCAGCCGAATATGGACATGTCTTACATTGATTACATTTGCATAATTTAACAGCGCTTCCTGCTCCGACTGGGCAGATATCGGGGCTCAAAAGAAGAGTTTGCTGTGTGAGTGGGTTTTGTTTTCCTCTGTTTGTTTATTTCCTGGCGAATACTTGGAAAGGAACAAGAACCGGATTTCGGGGCAGTGAACGTGCGTGTGCCCACAGAGAGTGTGCTTTTAAAATCTTAAGCGAACGAAATGTGAAGCAAAACTTCTTAAAAATGCGACAAAAAGAAAAAGAAGAAGAAGGAAGTATGTCTGGCTGAGGGAAGGTGAACACAGGCCTTATGTTGTAATTTGAAAGACGAGTTGTTGGAAGAGCAGTCAATTTTACGCTTCAAGCGGACATTTTTATGAACTTTGTTTGTTTACCTTTTGTATGGTTATGAATCCTTGTCCTTCTTCTCGATTTTGAACTGTTTGGTGGCAGTGGTGGAGTTGAAGGGGCATCCTTTTAAATTTCTTCTTGTGAAATTGGCATTTTGCAATTTCCATCGTGTTGGCTTATGAATCTTAATACGAGAGGCGAGTCGTGAATGTGTCTTTAATTTCAGAGAATTAGTTTAGGCCAGGGAGTCACATAGAAAGTTAGTCTAGGAAACAACTGATCATAAAGGTCTTTTCAAAACTTAAGTAAGACTTAATGTACTTCTTCTTGGGACTCGATTTCAAAATTCCGTGTAGTTGCTATTTCAACCTTTAAAGTGTCAAATTTGCATTTTTCAAATGCAGGGAGACCTAATTGAAAAGGAAATGAATTATATGGCCGATCATCATTCAGCACAGATGTGAGGTATTCAAGGGATTTTAAGTTTTTAAAGCGTGGTGGTGTCCTGGAGTCGTTTTCTGTGCTTCAAATTTGAATTTCAGCTACTTCTCAATTCCCTATTGGTTCCTGTTCGTCATGTGTCAGCTTATTTACAAAAAAAAATTGCTCTGATTGAGAAGTCGAGCACTCCCCAGACCCGTCTACACTTATACGATTGACGATCATATTGTCTGGCAATCATTTCACCATCAGAGCACCACTCATTACCCCAACCCCACCCCCCATACAAAGGCCAACATGCGCGTCGGCACTCTCGTGCCTTGTCCTCATGTGCTTCTAAAAATATTCCCTCCATTAATATTGTAAATATTTGCTGCCACCGCGCCCGGTTTTTTCCCTCAAATGAAAATGTAATTATTTTTCCTTTAATTTCTGGGCACCACTGGTATGCCAAAATAGTTTCGGAGCAGCGCAGCGCGGTAGCAGGGACTCCATTTTATGCCATCATCAGTCAATCTCCACTCCTATCTGTCTGCTGACCATGGTGCTGCTAACTCACTTAAGAAACTTCCACCAGCGACATCTAGTGTGTTCTATATTTGCGGTCGTACCTGAGTGCTGCTGCTGGTTGCCTCAGAGAGCGGAAAAAAATAAACAAATTGGTAGCAAAACCCATTAAGTTATGTAACTTTATACGGTGGTGTATGTTGCACTTTGTCAGTGGCAGCCGTTTTTAAAATGTGTCCTCTCTCATAAACGCCCGGGCGGCGGGAGGTGCTGCTTCATTTTATGTCTTGTATTTTGTTCTGCACTCCTGGCTTTTCTCTGTGGAAACGAGTAGATACCACACCACTTCTGCCGCAGGGGAAGGGTATCTCGTTCTCTTGTTTGGGAGGCTCATCGCGAAACAAAGTACAAAATATTCTTGTTTACTGGTGTTCTTCATTGGAACGACGACAACAGCACAACGACGAGAGTAAATCTTCACAGGCACAGTCGTACACATGTGCATGTGCACAGAACAGTGTCGTCTTGTGTGCCCTGTTGTTGTGGCTCGTTTCGATTTTTTTCCGTTCGTCTCCATTTTGCGTTCATTGACATCTTGCCGTAAGCTAAAGAAAATCAGAAGAAGAGGCAGGAACAGAGGAAAAAATGCGACGTGGTGTGGCCTACCCGTCGACTGCGTCAGAAGTGCTGCCAAGTAGCAGTGGGACAGGTATTTGAGAAAACATCAACGCTCGTCGGTTGCGTTAACATTATTAACCAATAACCAGAGTTTGACAAATTTGGATCAGAAAATGCCGTGTTTTTAGGCCAGCGGCAAGTCTCTCGATGGGGCTCATTGCTTGAATGTGGACAGCCATTTGGCGAGAGATTGGAGAGTTGTGGGCACACGCACGCCGGGTGGTGGAGTGTTTGAAAATTGGTATCGTCCTGCCCCGAGCGGTGGTTTGAAATTACCATCAAATTAAACGGACACTTCTGATGCTGCATTTGCTGCGTATCTTGTGGAAACTACTTCCCTGTAACGGATGTTGGATTTGTTTTAAGATTAAATGTGAATTTGGGGTATTCTGCCCCTGGCTGAAAAAAACTCATCCTTTGAGAATATTCAGGAAACGTGTTTTTTCATACGCTACGCAGATGGTTGTCCATAACTTATTTCGATGAAAGCATCCGCCAGATGGAAGCGATTCGAGAAAAAAAAATTGAAAGTGCGTGTAAGTCATCGAAGGGGGAACTTTGTTGGTTTTGATTCACTTTTGTTCATGTTGTTAGCGTTATTCCATATCTTAGCCTACTACCTTCCTATTAATGGAAAAATATATTCGCTTGTTGTGGGAGCCATAAGAACTTTCTTTGAATTCTGGGAGAGGACTTGTTGTGTAGTTTCATTTAATACAATGCATTGCTTTATATTCCTTTGACTGAATATACGTGGCCTATGTTTTTAAGCACTTAATTCCATTTTATACACAAAATTAATTCTTATTCTCTGATCCATTTTTTTTTTTCAGCGAAAAAACACGTCTCACTTTTATGCCTCTCACAAACAAATTAAATATGCTGTATAGGTGAAACTATAAACATATGTTCGAGACAAGTGTCCCAATATATAAATTTCGATAGTCGATAGTCGAATGCACACTTAGCTTGCGAAATTGGAAAATTAATCTTATGTTTTGAACAGACCTCGTTTCTGGTGCATTCATATACATCACCGGCTCAAACGTCCATTTTAAAGAAAGCTTCTTGGACCCCCGAGTGTGTTTTGTTTATAAGCGTGTATGATTTATATTTTACTTGTACAGTCAAACTCCTATATAACAAAACTCGATAAGTTGATTGGTGTATGACAACTGAAGAAACTCCAAGCTGGAAGCATTATAAGTAATTGTTTTGATTTATTTTTTTTTTTTTTCAGAATGTAATCCCTATTGCCATTTTAAATAAAAAATAAATTGTTGTCGTTGTGAAGAGCAAGAGAATAATTTTTACCAATTTTTACCAATTTTTTCACCACAAATCAGAACTTGGCACTACTTAATCTACTTTTAACGAGAAACTTTTTTAATCTTTCCTCCGCCAGGTGGTGTATTTGTTTGTTCTTTTCGCCATTTTGGTATTTCTTTTATACGAGGATTGACTTTTATATTTCGGGATTAGAGAACAAAAACAAATATTTTTCATCGAAAATTTTAATTATGTATTTTTGTTTCACAATATTCCCCATTAAGATCTATACACTTTTGCATGCGTTTGAACCAATTGTAGAAGCACTTTTGCCACTCTGATTGCGATACCTCCAAAAATTCTGAACGCATCAACCGCTTCTTCAGGCGTCGAAAAACGTTGACCTCTTATTTTATTTTTTACGTACGGAAATAAAAAGAAGTCATTCGGCGTCAAGTTAGTACTATACGGCGGATGATTCATGAAATCAATGTTTGGAGTGCTGAAAAATGCAGTTGTTTGAGCCGGTGTGTGTGAGCTCGCATTGTCGTGGTGAAGTGTGATCCGTCTTCGGCGGTTGGTTTTCCTGATTTCTTGTGAGACAACTGGCAAACAAATGGTTGTGTATCACTCCGAATTGACTGTTTTGCGTTGTTCTAATGTTAAGGTTGCGACATGTCCAGTTTTTCCGACCAATTGGTTGGAAGTGCTTCGTGCGCGAGCAACTTTTGTTGGATTTGGCTCGATTTGAAACACCCATACAGTCGACTGCTGTTTACTTTCGGGCTCATACGCGTAAATCCACGATTCATCACCTGTCACGATGTCATAGTCGTGTTTCGAAGCACCGCGATCGTATTTTTTGGGCATTTCTTTCGACCAATCGACACGAGCCATTATTTTAACGTTTGACAAAATATGTGGGATCCAACACTAACAAACTTTTTTCACAGTTAAATGTTCATGCAATATTGAATGTATGGTATGCTGGTCCCACTAATGCCTAAGGTTGTCTTAATCTCACGATAGGTCACATGGCGATCTTGCAATATAAGTGGCGCACAGCATCAATGGTTTCTGGAACACCGACCTTCACGAAATTCGTCTTGGAGTGAACTACGACCTCGGTTGAATTCGCCATACCATCTAAAGGGTATTCCAACGCAAAATTTAAATTTGGCGTCATTCGAATTGTCATTGTTTAACATAAGTTATAAGGTTAATAAAAATGGAGCGCTATACGAATGAACAACGCATTCTTATTGTGAAAATGAAAATGCTGATTTTGCTGATAAATTCATCTTTAGTGACGATGCCCATTTCCATCTTGATGGCTTTGTCAATAGGCAGAGTTGTCGCATTTATGGCGAGGAAAATCCTCGAGTGATTCACAAAAAGCAAATGCATCTTCAACTTCTCTCTGTTTGGTGTGGATTTTGGCTTTTTTTATGAAAATGAGTCAGGTCAAGCGCAAACAGTCAATGGTGTTGGGTATCGTGAAATTATAACCATTTTTGTCGTGCCTAGAATTGAACAAATGAATGTGGAGGGGATGTGGTTTCAACAAGACGGCGCCACATCTCATACAGCCAGAGAAACAATTCAATTGCTGCATCAGTCATTTAAAACTTGCGTTCTTGTTGGAATACCCTTTATAAACACTGGTCCTTGATGGATCTTCATTGTTAAAAATTGAATTAAATGCATCGATGCACTGTTGTTGAGTTAATCCAAGTCGAAAGTTGTAAAAAATAATCGTATGAAAATTTTCACGGTTAAATTCCATTTGTTGGACGAGATGAATCTTTTAAGTTACTGTAAACAACACAAATAGCGCTCGTATGTCAAAACGTTCTGAGTACGTATGATCTCAAAAATGTGAAACTTTACAATAGAGCTGGCAGTTGCCAGATTGCAACACTAGGGTTGCCCAATCCTGAAATATAAAAGGCAACCTTCGTAAGTTAATTCATGTTCATAGAATACTAAAACATTCATTGTAAGAAAAAAGTTGACAATGAAAATTGCAGTTTTTTATTTATGAGCAGCGAACAGTCACACGCCGAATGTCCAGGTTCGATTCGCGAACTAAACATTTTGATTTTTGACGGCACCACCTTTTTTTGATCCGCTGACAACACTAGAGGAGCAATAGTTGTCTATGCAAAAGCTTCTCAAACTTCGCTTCGAAATAAATTGTAGGTTCCTTCTACTCGCGAGAACAGTAGTCCACGAGAAAGGCAGGGTACTACTGTAAGAGCTGGAGTTTTATCGAGAAATTAAATGTATTCTTTGTACAAGTTCAGGCTTCCTTTTCTTTCAGTTAATTTACGAAGTTTCCTAGGAGTTTCTGTTGAAGTCTAGACAAAAAGTTAAAAATGTTACCACAAGAAAAATTCTTAATAGTTTCCAAAAGGTGTACCTTTATTCCGTTAAATGTGATCAAAAAGTGAAGCATTAACAGTTCATAAAGTTGGCAATAAAAGCTTGCAAGATCCATGACCTGGGATAGGTCAAACTGAATACACATAAAAAGTATCTGCCAACTTAACAAAGCATAAGCAGAATGATTTCATGACTGATGATGACTTCCTGCGAATGAATAGTTCGGACCGATTGTCATTTATTTCAATTAAGTAACACCTTTAGTTGTTTGATGGCTCCAGTTCTGCATCAATAAAAATATAGAATAATAATAATTGGATGGCACGACACTCCTTAGGGGGACCAGGGCCTAGCTTACTTATCAACTACTCGTGTTGTGCTCGCTACTGTTCTCTCATGAGTCGAAGGGACTTACAGTTTTTTACCGACTCCGAACGGTGGGGTTTGAGAAGCTTCTTTTTGGACAGTTATTACTGTTTGAGTATTGTCTGCAGCTCGAAAGAGGTGGTGCCGTAAACAGTTGGAGGTGTTTAGCCGGGAATCGAGCCTAGACCTGCGTGTGAGAAGCGCACTCTACCCACTACGCAACGGCGGCCACAAAATATTGCTTGCAGTCCTTTTATTTGTATCATACATAAGGTGTGTTCTCGTACCCGAAATAAATACAACACAGTAGAAAAGAACGGAAATGAACAAAAACCTGTTTTAGTACGCTAAAATATGGATTTCATGTTATGTATGTGCGCTCTTTCGAGAGAGTAAAATATTTCCCGATCCTGCCCTGTTTAATCCAAGATATATCTGTGAGTTCTGTTCGTTTCTGTCAAACTAGTTGATGAGTGTATCTCAAACTGTTTACTTTGACATAAATTATATATTTTGCATACGGGAACAGACTTTTATTGGTTTTCGATTTTTTGTCCTATTTTGTTTTTATTTCGTGTAAGTGATGAGATTTATTCAGATTTGACATTTCGTAATTTGCATAATTTACATAGCTGTCTTAGCTGCGCCGAGATACGTTTTTGAAATTTTGTCTTCCTCTTAGAAAATTCTACCAAAACTCCTAAACTATGACTGAACTGAACTATAAACTACTTAACAGTTGCAAATTAAGTGCAAAAGGAAAGCGAATTTATTTATTTATTTTTTTTTTTTAGGTTGGTAATAATGTGTTAATTGTTGCTATCCGGTGTTCTTATTTGTCTTAAACTTTTATGGATTCTAATAGCGGATATACATTTTGGCATTTCTCACTATTGCAACATTTGACGTTTGACGTTTATGCCAAATTTAATGTTTGGTACAAATGCCAAACTTTGTTTTAAAAATAGGAAAAATAGTTCAAATGAACTTTGCTCTGAAAATAGGAAAAACAAAATAGTGACAAAAAAAGTGGTGGGAAATAAAAGTGGCAACAACATTTTCCATTTCACTACACACATACTTCGCTAGCATGATACTTTTGGTACAGATCCTGTGTTTACTTTGATTGTTAAGAATACGTTTTAAATACCGGTCATCGGTTTTCATAAAACCCGCCATGAAGCCCCATTAATCAAATCGATTACTTGCACTTGAATATTTTCAGAAAAAAAATCTGAAACTACGATAAAAAAAAAAATCAATTTACTCTCAGCTTTCAAAGGTCTCCACTTTGTTCTCGTTTAAACCTAGTAAAACCGCTTCGTGTGCTTAACACAATCCCGGCAAAGGGTGAATCGTCCGTGTTGCCCTGCCCCCACACTGAACAGAAACCCCAACACGACGAACACATTTTATTTCTATTTAATTAAGCGTTTTCTTTGTTACACTTAAAACCTCGTTAAGTGCGATAGTCTGGTAGGCTCACGATGGCGAGGCTTTGCCGATGCATTCACTGTCGCATATGGGCAGGATTGGAGTGCTCGCTCACTCGAATACATTTGTATCTAGCTGCTGTCAGCTGGCTGTTGTTATGGGGTGGCAGAGCGTTCTGCTCTCGATTACACACACTCTTCATCAACAAGCAGCGCTCTACAAAACAGCAACGAAATAGAGACTCAATTAATTACAAAGCAAACCAAGTTTATTGCCTCCGAGATAGGAGAGCACAACAGCCTGCTGCCGCGACGCGACCATCACCAACAGCAACAATAACAACGACGACGCGGCAATGTGAAAATGTAAACGCGCCGCAAACTCTATAGATGTGCTTGCCTCATTCACCACCAGCTCCCGCATGCCGCTCATCACTCCCGGGGAGTTCCATGGACTTATCGCGGTTGCTAGTGTGTACAATTGTAATCCACACATAGGAACGCGATGTGCATACACCATTAAATGGAAGAATGCACCGCACCATAGAGCTAGTAATGCACATTTCAATATAATGTAATTTAATGCCAACAATGCCAACGAACTGCAGTTGGTGGGGTGGTTTGGCGGGCGAATGGGGGGAAATTCGAGAGTGGAAAAATCACTTCAATACTTGCTCTACTTTGATTACCGGCTTTGAAGCCGAGGACAAATGTACACACAACGCGTTAGGGGAAGGAGAACTCAGTTTAACTTTTTTATCGATTTGTGGCTACCATTTTGTAAAGCGCGGGAAATGCCCAGATGGCTTTGATTTCGATGAGGAGAGGGGAGGGAGGATATATTTGTTTTAAATTGAAGTCCCTTTCACGGGACCCTTTGTTCCCCAGACAGAGTGCGATTGCATGCAAACGCACATGGCGCCATCCATTTGAATGTTTGCTGAATGTTAGAAGATCTGGAAAATTAGACTCTCTCCTCCAGTGGGTTACAACGCAACAGGCTTTATCATACATTCTCACACACATTACCACAGACGATCGGGTGGGTAAGGGGGTCGTCAGCTTTCACTGCGACAACTCCTGAGGACACAATTCCCAATGGCCCGGCCATTTTGCTCGTTTCAAATCAATTGGAAACTGGTTCGCAATTGCTTTCAATTTGCCATTTTGGGTTGTGTGTCTGTGTGTGAAGGTGTCAACGACCATGGTAAGGATTTAAACGAATGGAGAGTGAAATCGGTCACTAAATACGACAATTCTGTTGAATCAGAAGAATATTGAATGAAATGTCAGAGTAGACTTCGTTGAGTCTACTTGGGAAATGAATCAAAATCCAGTGGACGTCCACCTAAAATTGGTCTCCTTTTTATTAATTCATAAAAAAAAACTTGATTTCGACTGCTAATCGATCGATCCACTTTACGGCGACAGTGTGTGTGAAAAAAAGTTAAAAAACTGGTTCATTAGAAAATCAGTTACATAGCGGTAAAAGTGCACGACGGTGGCGGCGTCGCACACGAATCATCACTTCACTACTAACCCCATTCATATGCCTGTCTGATAAACTCATTAAAGTCATTAACAGCCACTTAGGCTCTCGGCGATAGCGATTTTTGTAGGTGCTGCACCCAGAAGAGCAGCGCTCGTCTTATACGCACACAGTGCACAGTGTTGCACAGCGTCTTGATGCGTTGCCACCTCTGTGCGGACAGGAAGAGGCTCAGTCATTGTTCCGCACGAAAGATAATCACTGCGTTTAACACAATTTGTTGTTTAATGATAAAATGCAGCGATTACTCGAACGTGAGGCACTTATCCGCCGCTGACCGGTCTATCCTTAGCTGATCGTCAACGCAACGCTTTAATGACCTGTAGTCCCCGATGGGTTCGTCTTGTAAAGCCATCCAGCCGTAGTTCGGTCTGGAAACAATCAATCAGAGTGTGCGCATGAGTACAATTTAGAATAGAATCGCGGCTTTTCCTGGATTCCACCTAACATGTTGGTTAATACCAGGAAGCGGTTGATTATGAATGGAAGCAGCCACGTTCTCCGATCCCATTCTGGGTTGTTACGTGAAGACCCCGACGAGTCATTGAAAAAACCAGGAAAATCCAGTTTCTTGTTTAATTTCTCTTTTCCACCGCGCTAACTGCGGAAATCGGTTGCGTGGCTATGCCCGATTTAAACAGAAACAAAGGAATTATCGCTCCCGACCATCGGATGTCACATTAGGCGTAACGCGCAGTAATAAGGGCCGGCGGTCCCATTCGCCTAATTCGTGACTTTATTGATTTGTCATAAACACAATGAATTTAAGTTTTCCCTCGCCTCCCTTTGGTGGTCATAAACTCATTTCGTCAAGACCCAAATACCTGCTGAATGGAGGGGGAAAATTGTTTCGTTGTCTCTCTCCCATTTTTCGGACAATGTGCCGCACAAAGAATTCACACTGTTGAAGCTGTGAAATTGAAAATGTATGCACTCCCCCTGCACCAATCTCCCTCTCTGCCTATATGACACAATGAGGAAGACTTTCACACAGCGAACTGAAAGAAATTTATGTTCTGCCCGGTTTGCTGCTACTGCCATCGTCAACTTGCAAGATTCTATTTTCGTCTTGGTCAGAAGAGGCCTACTCCTCTTTGCAGTCACCCCGCCGAACCGAAACGCGGACTCTTCGTCGTCATTTTGGCGCATGTTTATCACGACGGCAAACGCAACGGTAGCGGTGGCGGCGTTCTGTAAGGAATTCGAAGCGAACACAAAAATAATTGGTGTAGCCTTACAGATTCATGAGAATACTTAAAATTACACGGATAATTTGAATGCTTAAGTGACGTAAATGTGGATGGATGGAATTTATTTTGAAATTGTGGCTGGGTTACAGTAGAAAGGCTGAGTGTTTCTGCTGCTGAACTAAAAATGGATGTGATGAAGAGGTTCTGTATTAAAATACTTGTAAGTTGATATCATTAGAGGGGAAGTAGTGTCAGATGGAATGGTTTATTGACGCAAGGATATTTTTCACATTTCCTTGCATCTCTTCTGTGTAACCTAATCATACAAGTTTTGGAAAGTTTTTGTTAACATTACTAAGGTTTAACAATATCCTTAAGGAAGGTTTAAGGATTCGAAACATTTTTTGTATCATTTCACAATAGCTTATTCAATTGCATCTAGTTTTGAATTTATTATTTTTGGTCGTTTGGTGGCCATTTGCAAACATATATTTTTTGTAATTTTCAAATCACTTTTGTTTAAAATATTAAATTATCTGGAAATTAGAGAACTGTCAATGTCCTTCTTCAGAAGTCATCGAAACATATTCTTTTTTTATTTTCTCTGAATAATAAAATTGTTTCCTTGGTGGCCACCGCCGTAATGTAGTTGTTGATGCCACGATTTCCACGTGTTAGCTTTTCCAGTTCGATTTCGACTTTAAGCACCTTAACGTCGCTCGTGTGACAAATATCCAATGCATATTCGAAGCTAATGCCTCAATCAGAGTTGCACGACACTTTTGCATTAAGTTTCACTGCGCGGTTTCATTTTTTTTTCCTATACACAACAACGTGGGTAAAGGATCCCTTCAGCTCATCCTAAGCAGTAACAAAAACCATCATTTGTCGAAATTTATTCATTTGGAAAAACTAATCCGCTCAAGTGTTCATTGTTGCAAATGAAAAACAAACCACTACCATGTAAATCAGTTTGAATGTTAAATAAAGACTAAACCACTCGTAATTAAAACGAAAACGTTAAACACCACTCGGATTTTCCCAAGCAGCTGGTGAGCGCAAGCTGTGATCAAATGCATCGAAAGGTGGCGCCTCATTGAAATACACTTGCGAAGTATCTCAAGGAGACTGCAGTTGTTTTTTTTATTACTTAAGTCTAAATACGCAGATGTATGCGACGACCCAAGGTTCACTTGAGTGCCATGATTTGCAAAGAAAATTAATTTAGAAACATTAAGGAATTAAAGGAGAAAGCAAATATGAATTATGTAGATATTTGCACTTGGAAGCGTCTTGGGTATTCTGCTTACAACAGGGATGTAATAAGAGGGATTGTTGTGGGTGCGTTCAGCAATTCTGTAATTTTGAAAATTCATATCTTTAGCGCGCATGTAAAATGAAATCAAAATTTTGTGCGTCTAATTTTTGCAGAAGTCAACAAGTTTAAGAGATTATTTTGTAAACATACAAATACCGTAAAAAATTGATTTTCTTTTCTAAGAACACGCATCTTTTGCTACGATTACATTCAAAAATCGTTTTTCATTATTTAGAAATCAAACTTTCAATTCAGACGACATTTGAATACACAATTTTCAAACTTGTGAATAAGCTGAATTTAATAAAGTTTATTTTTGCAAACTAAGTCTTCTGTTTATTATTATTATTTTTATTTTTTTTATTTTTTTTTTTTTTTTGTAAGCCGCTAATCGAAAAGATTTCTTTCTTTCAAAAAAAAGGACATTACATTTTATAACGCCTGACATTCCGTTTTTGTTCTAAAAGTCTTTAAATTTGCAAACAATATTAAATTTCGTGGTCGCCGTTTCGTAGTGGGTAGAGTGCGACGCTCACACGCCAATGGGTCTAGGTTCGATTCCCAGTTCAACATCAATTTTTCGAATTTTTCACGACACTACCTCTTTTCGATCTTTCGATCTGCTGACAACACCCAAAGAGTAATTACTGTCTAAGAAAGCTTCTCAAATTTCGCCGTTCGGAGTCGCGAAAAACTATAGGTCCCTTCTACTCGTAAGAGAACAGTAGCGCGCACAACACGAGTAGTTGATGAGCAAGCTAGGCACTGGCCCCACTTTGGACTGTAGCACCAACAATTATTATTATTATTTAAATGTTTTTACACAATGATTTCTTATATAGCTGTACCGAGAAATTGATCGAAAAAAGTGGAAAAGAGCAATGCAGAGCATGCCTCAGACCTCAGTTTTTTTAATGGTAAATATTAAAGATTTTTGAAAATAACTGTAAATTAGCGGAAATGAGAAAATGTTGCGGACAGTTGTAGCTCTTCATTAAGATCAAAATAATTTCTTTAAAATCAGTTTTGAAAAAATTCAGCCATTAATTTCAAAATGAAAAAAAAAAATAGCTTTAGTGTTTATTCTAAACTAAATTCTTGAGTTTTATGTCTATTTCATAGAAACCAAGAATTTTTTTCACTCCCATTGACTTGCGTTTGTAACATTCATCTATAAGTTATTAGAAAAAATTAAATAAAGCGAAACTTCCAACCCAAACTAGTCACAAATAAGTAATTTGTTTCCTCTAGTCTTGCTCTGAGTTGTATGTGATCTAAAATCCTTAGCCAGTTACTTTAAAAATCACTTTATTTCCAAAAACAGAAAAAAATATGAATTTTCATATAATAATTATAGTGTGAAAAATGAAATTATATATTTTTTATTTAAATTCGAGTCACATATGTTCTTTTGCATTTTTTGGTTAAAAACAACTAAACATTGCAGATATTTCTCATCTGGCAATGCTGACATCGTCATTAGTAAACAGTCGCGTCAAGCATATGATGTTAATTGTCATTTCTTGTCTGGCTTTGTTGATATGTGTATTTACTAGTGAATCTTAATGATCAGAGCCCCATAAATTCAAAAGTATCGGGTTTCTTTTAAAATAAATGTATCTTCCGTTTCAACATGCACAAAACTATTCGGGAGTGATCGCATATTGTGTAAATTCTGAAGAAATCTCTTTTGTATTGTAAAAAACCTTCAACAAAGCGCGTACTCAGCACGAGGTAAGCAAACATTCCAAATTCGCCCAGTTTAAAAGCAAATTTGTTTCAGACATACAAAGAAGAATATGTTTTGAAAAATTGCAATCCGATGTTCTAAACTTATCTACCGTGGATAACGAAATTTTGTGATTTAACTCAAACATTTGGAATACAAAACATTCCCAAAACTACCAGACACAATTGAAGATTCCCCAACGAATGTGAGTTAATCTCAGAGAAGATCAAATATCGGTCGGGTATTGTGGCGTTATCTGTTGAATTTTTGGATAGCGAGTTGTGCGTGGTACACTCTAATACACAAAACCAAAGAGACATTTGATTAGTCTGAAGGTCGCAAACTCCCTCCAGCTTTAAACAGTGAAACAAATTTATTCTGTATATCATCTGCTATGTATCAACACTTTAAGGTTTCTTTGTTTTGTCTGGGAGCTGCAGAGACAATTAGCTATGACCTGCGCCTAGTAGATAAACATGTTTGTCGACGATATTTGTAGGTATAGAAAGTTGAAGGTCAAATAATCAAGTCGAATTACACGATGAATTAAACCTGCAGTCGTGTGTGGCTAATGTTAATCTTCACTGACATGTGATCAGCAAGTCGGAATCATCGAAAGGCTTCGATGATCTGTATTTGGTTTTCCTTACAAAAGAGCAATCTAATCACGACCTCGTACCCAATATCGACTAAGGCACCGAATTAACGCACGAAATCCTTGGAAAACTTCCGTAATGGAAACGTGAGTCAAACTTCATTATATTGTCGGCTCGGTTCATCCAATTAAATGTGTGTGAAGATCTTATGTATTACAGACATCGTTGGCGATAGTTTTGTGTTTTTCAAAAGAAACCAGTGATTCATATTGTCCCCCACATTTGAGAGTGGTGACACCATTTACACTCTGACATTGAATTGTAACCAAACAGTGTTCACGTCTTCGTTGAGCTCGAAATTGCGGCTGGGTGTCGCTTTGCTGAACCAAGAAATTGCATATTTCCTTCTCAGTTTTGAATTTCCATTAGAACGTGACACTACACAGGCAGCCGACTACTTTCTCAGCGCATAACACTAGGTTTCGCCTCGAAAAGGGTGTGACTATAATTACAAACACGGGTATGTGAGTCTCTCATATGCAATGATTCAAATTTCCAACTGATTAACATTGAATTTCATCTAATAAGGGCAATTACGCCTTAATAAGGCTCCTTCTCCGGCATTGTTTTAAAATAATTAGATTAACAACGCATTAATCATAATATAATTAACCAGCTCTCCCTCTCGCTCACCGGCTGTTGCTGGCGCTGAGGCGACGTAACTAATGTTAAACAGACCCAGTGACAATGGTGAAATATAATCCTTCACTCCACTCACTCACATCCCACCCACGCTGTAGCACCGCGGAGGCTGTGGAGATTATCCTTCAAACATGTGCACATGCATGTGACGATGAGCTCAGGAGGCAATTCCATTTATATATTTCATTATAATCGCAAAACTTAATTAATTCTTGGTAAAATACGTATGACTGACAGTTTATCCTCCTCCGAAGACACGCTCTGACATTTAACAAACAACGTCACCCATAGGGACGCATCACTTCGGATTAGTTTTCAATTGATTTTCATTTAAACTTGATAATTAATTAATTTGTTTTTTTCTTCTTGTTTTTGTTTTTTTCAGACTGTGATTGTGGTTGTGTCGATTCAGCGTCCGGTGGTGTAATCAGCACAACGGCACCCTCAACGGCAAACACGACCAACACCAGCAACAGCTCCAAGACGGCGCATACGAAAGTTGCGACCTCTGGGGGGCATGCTAACACGCAGCCCCCCAGTAAACGGTCAAGTAGTGGTGCTGATGGCGACTATCAATTGGTTCAACATGAAGTTTTATATTCCCTCTTAGCTGAATATGAAGTAAGTAACAATCACCTCAATTTTGTATTTCAAAATTACATCATTTTTGATTCTGTTTTATTTTTCTAGGTTTTGGAATTTTTGGGACGTGGCACATTTGGACAAGTGGTAAAATGCTGGAAACGTGGTACTTCGGAAATTGTTGCTATAAAGATTTTAAAAAATCACCCATCATATGCACGACAAGGCCAAATTGAGGTCTCTATTCTGTCCATCCTCAGTCAGGAGAATGCGGACGAGTTCAATTTTGTACGGGCTTTCGAGTGCTTTCAGCACAAGAATCACACTTGTCTTGTATTCGAAATGCTCGAGCAGAATCTTTACGACTTCCTTAAACAGAATAAATTCTCACCACTTCCGTTGAAATTTATTCGACCTATTCTGGAGCAGGTAAGAGAGAAAACTGAATGTCCTTTGTATTAACTTGAAGCTAAAGAGATGTGAAAATGATGGTTATGGAGGGTGAATGTACAAAATTGGTCATTACTCTTCAAGTTCGAGAGAGAAGGACAAACATAAAGTGGCTCAGAAATTGGCGAACGGTCGAAAAGGCATAATCAAAAAAATGCTTTGATCATTCCAGCGTAGTCGTCTGAGGCGTAGAGAGAACGACGCTACTGAAAGTTGATAATGAAAGAAATTTTATGAGCGAAAGATTTGACCAAAGACACCGACGTGCGTTCAAGAGTCTAAACATAACATTGCACATGGGCAACATTACTAAAAGCCGAAACGTAGGCAAATGAATTGCTCATTTAGTCTTTTAAACACGCGTCAGTTTTATAAGAACCCCGCATAGAAGCATATACAATTGATTTCAAGTACCTTTGATTCCATTCCACCTACTACTACCTCTACTCATCTGATTTCGGCTAATAAAAGAATACTTCCATAATTTAAGAAAGATTCAAAAGCTAGAAAGACTATGCATAACCTATTTATGCTTAAGTCGGTTAATAAATCATAGCAGGCATTTTTCGTGCAAATTTCAGCTCAGTTTCTTAATATGCGTGGTTTCGTCCTCAAAGAATCTCTAATCGAATTAATTAACAAAATATTAGACCTTGATTTGAATAAGATAATCAAGAATTGGATTCTTGTTCTTGATAATGAATTAAATGCGTATTCTACTCGGGGAATCACAATGATGTTAATGAGGGGTAGAGCGAGTGAATAACCAGATTCCAGAGCAAAATACATTAGACTAGACGCAGTTAAGCGCAGAATTGAATTCTGAACTATATATAAAGCGAATAACTCAAAGACAACCTTCCTGTCTTATGCCTTATAGTTTTTCACATCTCTGTTCATTAACATTTTCAGCTTACATCACAAAACCTATTCACATAAATTATTCTTTACAGGTGTTAACGGCGTTGTTGAAATTGAAACAACTCAAATTAATTCATGCTGATTTGAAGCCAGAGAACATAATGTTGGTTGATCCAGTTCGTCAACCATATAGGTAGCAACTTTCAACAACTTTCAACATAAAGAAACTTAACACAGATCAATTTTCTTTTCTTCCTTCACAGAGTTAAAGTGATTGATTTTGGAAGTGCATCACAGGTGAGCAAGACCGTATGCAATACATACTTACAATCGCGCTACTATCGTGCACCTGAGATTATACTGGGTCTACCGTTCTGTGAGGCGATCGACATGTGGTCACTGGGATGTGTTGTGGCAGAGCTATTTTTGGGTTGGCCCTTGTATCCGGGATCGTCTGAATTTGATCAAATAAGGTTCGACCTCAATTCATGAGCCTTTCACACTCATCTTATTCACTTGTCTGTCTTTTATTAGGTACATATCACAGACACAAGGTCTGCCCACCGAGCACATGCTGAATAGCGCATCGAAGACCTCGAAGTTTTTCTATCGCGACGTCGACTCTACGTACCCATTTTGGAGACTGAAAACAACCGAAGAGCACGAAGCTGAAACAAACATTAAGAGCAAAGAGGCTCGCAAATATATTTTTAATTGTTTGGATGACATTGGACAAGTTAATGTACCCACTGATCTGGAGGGTGGGCAGCTGCTTGCCGAGAAGACCGATCGACGGGAGTTTATTGATTTGCTTAAGCGGATGCTTACAATTGATCAGGAGAGGAGATTGACGCCTGCCGAGGCATTGAATCATTCATTTGTGAGGCTGACACATCTCGTTGATTATGTGTATTGCAACAATGTCAAGGCCTCCGTGCAAATGATGGAAGTCTGCCGGCGTGGCGATTTCCATACGTACGTAGAAACATTTCCTCTTAACTCAATTTGTTTCATTTTTTTTTTTTTTTTTTTTTGATATAGGGTCCAACCAACATCGACATTGGTGACGAACTTTGTTCCAAACACCACGGAGAACATGACGTTCGCGATAAACAATCAGCTGACGAGTCAGGTGCAGCGTTTGGTTCGCGATAGGCCCATACCTTACGAAGGTCTCTATCAGATCTACGGCGGGCGAAATGTCGGTCGTCAGTATGCTCAAGGTCGAACGGACACGTTCCAACATCAATTGGTTTCGAATATTCTGTGCCCGCCGTCCTATCAGGCGATGCAGAGTCCCACCAAGCATGTAGTGGTCGGTAGCGCCGCAATGCAGCCTCCTTTACAAGTATGTTTAAGTAGATTACCTGCCAGCGTTCGGCTGTCTAATAACTTTGTACAGGTTCCTCCCCAACAGTATGTGAATGTACCCGTTCCGGTGTCAATGGTTGAACCGACATCAGGTCAGAGAATGCTTCTCACAAACCGCGTCCAGGCAAGTGGCGTCGCATGGCCGAATACCGGCAGACAAATGGCATTGGTGCCATCCTGGCCTCAGCAGGCACCACCGCATTCGCTGATTGTCGATCCTGCGCCCTTCTTGAATGTCGAGGAGATCTACCCCAAGCATCATCTCAACATACCGCGCAATGAACTCAAAAAGGAGTCTCCAGTACACCATTTAGTGTAAGTCTTTGCTTTAATCGTAGATGACGTAGTTTTGATTTTTTGTAGCTAGTGTCCAAGAGATTTTAAGCCAGGCAGTAATTCACATTCCAATTTTTCACGCATCCTTTCTAAAGTAAAGGAAATTCTTACAGAGTTCCGCGGCACGAGAAGAAGGAGGCAAACCAGCTTTCGCCGGTTAAGAAGCGGGTCAAGGAGAGCTCTCCCCCGCATCAGCAGCGTTACAATCGTGCACACGTTTCGCCGCAATATCACAATCACGGATCGCACAACTGCAACTACTATAGTGGCAGTGGTGCGGCAATTGTTACCGGATCATCCTCCAACAGTATGTGACGAACACTCAAATTCATGTCTCGCAGAGTCTGATCTAAAAATCTCTATTCTTGCAGACGTCATCAGTGGACACCATCACCATGGTGGCAGTAGCAGCAACAATGGTGGCAATGTACAGCTAATTGGCGGTCATCAGTCGGCTTCCTCGTACGGGTCGACAAACAACGGCGGCGGCCATCATGTGGTTTCATGCGGCAACGGTGTTGGCAATCCAATGGGACATACTGCGATTGTGAAGCAACAGACGATCACTATTCACGATACACCGTCCCCAACAGCTGTCATCACAATTTCGGACAGTGAGGACGAGTCTCCCGATGTTCCGGCGACAATGCACAGTGGTCATCATAAAACGACAACTCAGCGTGCACATGCACAGTCGCAGACAACCTCCTCCATGCTTCAGACGTCGGCGTCGTCGTCATCGCTGTCTTGCCGCAACAATAATGGTGCTGCGATGCCAACCAACAATCAGCCCGCTCACCAGGGTTCATCCTCCACGTCTAACATTGTGCAGCACCACTCCCAGCATCAGTCGATTCATCAACAACAACAACAACAACAGCAACATACGCAATCGCAACAACACCAACAGCACCAGCAACATCAGCACCAATCGCACCAACAACAACAACAGCATCCGCAACCACACCAACAACAGCACCAATCGCATCAGCAACAACAACAAGTCCAACAACAGCATCAGCACCACCAGCAACAGCCACAGCAGCAACAATCCCACCATCACCACCAACAGCAACAACAACAGCAGCAGCAGCAACAGCAACATAACGTAGCTAGTAGCACAAGTTACCACAACGGTAATAATCAAAATTTAAATCATGTACCTCATGTAGCAAGTTCACAGCAACAACAACAAATGCTGCAACACCAACATAGTGCTGGCAATAACAGTAGTAGTAGTTTAAGTAGTCATTGCTCCTCATCTGGAGGCGTGGGCATTGCGCATCACGTGAATGCCACGAATCCAGGTGGTATCCCACATCACAATTCCTCATCTTCATCATCATCATCAGCTCCATCAAGCAAACATCGCAAAAATGTAATATCGTGCGTAACCGTAGGTGACAGCGACAATGAGGACCATCGACGCGGCGCTGGCAGCAGCCCCAAGTATCAACACGCGAACATCAAGTACGAGCCCGGACAATCGCAGAAAAAACGTATCCTCGCAATGGCACAAAACGAGTGTTTCCTCTCATCGACAAATGGCTCGGCCCCATCTTCGTCGAGCTCGGCAGCAGTAGTGTCCAGCTCCTCCGCTGGCCAACAGCAGCAGCAACAACAAATGCAGCAACAGCCACTTCAGCAACAACAACAGCAGCAGCAGCAGCAACAACAACTTCACATACCGAAGCAGGAACCAGTTGAGTTCTTCGAATATCCGCAAGTGGATAAGCGATCGTCATGGGCCCCGCCAGCCCACCACAATACGCATCATAAACGCGAAACATCTTCGTCGTACATGGTCGCTCAGCAGGCGGCAGCCCCGCCACCAATGGCGCACTCAAAGAACTCAGCACCGACAGCCGTAGTGGCAGCTGCCAATCCTGCCACCGCTGCACCGCCCCAATCTTGGGGTGCACCCATTTACTGCCAACAACATCAATCGAACACGCCAATTGGCGGTTCACCAGCTGCGATTCTGCAGCAGGAGATCTACGCCCAAGGAGACATGTACCGAAGGCCGACCGTGTTTGTGTCGCAGGCACCATATCAAAACTACAATCGAGTGGTTCCGCCACCGGCACACAATGCATCCAATAGACAGGTGAGTAAATCAGAACCTGAGTGAAACGTTGAAAGTGATCGTAATTAAAACAAAGATTTGAGACACCGACACTTTGCTTGTTTGTTTTCTTGCGTGTGAGTTGGGGAAAGTAAAAGTGTTTGACTTGACAGAAGTCAAGAAAAATTTCAATAAACAGATCTACTTGGTATGGATTGTTGTTTTGTCATTAAATGGTTTTAACGCCTCTTCGGAATGGGATGCACTGGGGCACTTCACATGAACACTCTTTGGTTCACGTGTCTGTATGTTTGATCAGCCCAAAAAAACTCGCGTCTTAGAAAAGGGACTAATAAAACGTTTATATTCGAATATGTTTGTCTCTCTATTTGTACCGAACAAAAAGAACAAGGTTGTTCTGTAATTTACTTGCACAAAAGTTTAGATTTTCCATTTCTGACGATGCACTACATCTTCGAGGTGTCTAGAAGAGTATTTGGTGCCAAATTACCGTTAGAAATATTTTATGTACTTTTCCTGCGACTCTTTGATCAGTATACGTTCTTTTTTATAGCCTAGAAATACAGAGTTATTGTTCCAGCAGTGGAATTCATTTTTAATGAATGCTCAAAAAATTGTATCCACTTTTCAAAGCTTAATATTACTTACGAACAACTTCAAATGTTTTTTTTATTCCAGTGGCTAACACTCAAATTAATTAAATTTTCTATTCTCGAAAGTTATGCAAGTTTTGTATCGGTTGTAACGATTGGAATTCCCCTTCATTTAGGTGTGGGATACATTGCATAGTACAACTATTTATATAATAAAGCGAAGTCCTTATGGAAATTAGTAAAAACTAAACATATTGATGAAGTAAGATTGAATGCGCTTGCGTGCAGGCAGTTCTTTGTATTTGAAAAGTAAATTTTCAACATGGAGTGGTCTAGAATAAATATCTTCTTCCAAGCACTTGAAAGACAATATTTTTGTTCTAAAAGAGCGTATAATTTTCAATTGTGCCATGCAATGCGATACACAATGAAAACTGCCAGTTTTAAATGGTTCATTCATAAAATTCCGAAAACCGGGTATTAGTCAAATTTTCTGTAAAACCAAAAGATAACATTTTTTAAGTATGTTATGATTTCTTCAAAGAGAACAGCACTCACTTAATGGAATGTCACAAAGCAGCAACCCCAATTGATGAGCTTGCGTTCCCAATGCAGCGAGGCGCAGCAACTTTACATGGTCTAGTTAACCTTAGCGTTTATCCTTGTTTCCTCGGCTTATTTCATGTCAATCTTTTATGTGCACTACAGATTGGGATGCATCAAAGTCTCAATCGGAGACGCGCATTCCCAAGAGACGTAGTCTTCTTTCACCACATTGTTCCTCATGTTTTTTGTTTTTTGAAACAATCGTTATTTTGTGCCCCTCTACAGTGTAGAGTATGCGGATTTATTCATACTTAGTCTCATGCTGTTTTCATTAATAATCCTATAAATTCTTAGTTGTAAAGGAAAAATGTCCAATATCTCTAAACAAAATTATCCACTACATGTATACACTATTGATTACGCTACTGAATAAAATCAACTACAAATACAAATATAAATTGATCTAGTATACCTTCCGCTAAGCTCTTGTTTTCAAAATTTATTTTCCATCCTTTGAAATAGAGACCAGAGGATAAATGTGTTTTCATTAAGCATGACGTTTATACCTTTCTGAAGATCGTTTTATATGCGCGCTCTGCAGTCAGTCGAGTTTAATTGTAGCAGTTTCTCTCAGGCCCTGTAATAGAGAACTTTTCACTTTACTGAGTACTTTCCTAATGCTAGTTTCAAGAGACAAAAATGCATACTTTCCTAATGCAACAATAATAATAATTGTTGGCGCTACAGTCCAGAGGGGGACCACGGCCTAGCTTGCTCATCAACTACTCGTGTTGTGCGCGCTACTGTTCTCTCACGAGTAGAATTGACCTACAATTTTTTGCCGACTCCGAACAGCGAGAAGATGTCGTTGTTGAAGATGTGTTGAGAAGATTTTTTAGACAGTCATTACTCTTTGAGTTTTGTCAGCAGCTCAAAAGAGGTGGTGCCGTGAAATATTTGAAAAATTGGTGTTGAACTGGGAATCGAACCTAGACCCTTCAGCGTGTGAGCGTTGTACTCTACCCACTACGCCACGGCGGCCAACAATGCTTATTCAAATTATGGAAATCAATGGAAAAACTAAAGTTTTCTGTCGTAACTCTGCAGTATTCCACGATTTATTACCGATAACAGAGTGAGGCATTAGATAGTTTAAATCGGCTCTATTTGCAAATTTTAATTTACACAAAAAAAGTTTAGCGGGTGTCGGATTGCATTGATCGCGTATAAAATAGGGGATCTCCAGTGCTATTCATCCCCTCATTCAATCGAAATTAAATCTAAGTAATATTTTATATCATTCCTAGGTTCTGCCAGCGCATCCACTACCTGCTCACATTCAGTTTCCAACTCAATACAGTCAATTTGGTCCATTGAGTCCAGCACAGGTTGCAAGCAAGCACGGCCATTACGCACCTGCGAACATATGGTATGGAGAATAAATTGACACACAATCGAGTGAGTTAACATCGCAATTATGCGTTCACAAGGACGCCTAAACGAATTCCGCCTTCGATTCAAACCTAATCTATAAAATCTCTTTTCTTTTTTCCTTTCGTTTTTCTTCCCCGTCTCATTTAGATCGTTTCTGAATGATTCAAGAAATTTTGATCAGTTCCTGCATCGCGGCCAAGAACACCAGTCACATCAAACAGACAGCAACAATCAACAACAGGAACACCAGCATCAAACAAATTTGCACATAACGCAATGGTGGTTCACGTTGTTGCAGCAAAAAATCAATTTTAAAAGCCAACAACAAAACATTGAATCGACCATTACAACGCGAAGGAAGAGAATGAAGCAAATAACTGTAGCAAAATGATGCACACGCATGCAGGAAACAAATAAAAGAAGACCGGATCGGAAACGGAGCGCGAAAAAGGATTACATGAGAAATTATTATTAATTATTGATATATTTGTGTTATTGAGTAGCACTAGGAGAGGATGGCTATCTTCTTGATTTTTTTCTTAGTTTTATACGTGAGCTTTTAGTGCGTCCATATGTGTATAGTGTACACAGGTGTGTTGTTAAGCTTGAAAGTGAAAAAATAACAAAACAAAAACGCAAATCGAATGATGGTTGCGTTTTCTTTGGAGCCAACAAACATTCATATACAAATATCGTATAAACAAACATATATATTATTCTTGAATATATTCTACACTGATACGTATATATTTATATATATATTACACACAAATGAATGTGAATAGGCATTGTAGACAGTAGTGTGAGGTGTTATTTGTTCTCTTTTTCAACACTTTTTTTTTAAATTATAAAATATTAATTATTGTTTTATATCACTTACTCTTATCTCTATCTCGCTTTAAGTTTAAATTGTATATTTAAATAATCAGAACAAAACACGTTATATCACTACTGAAGAAATGAATATTATTGTACATGCGATTTTTGTTGGTTGCCGGTTGTATAAGAAGGGGAGAATATGAAATTGTAGGCAGTTGGGTTCCTTTAATTTGCATGAACGTGAAAAGAATAAAATCTCATTCTATGCAGGTTTTCAAACACTAAAGAGACATCGAACATTTCGTTCAGTCATTTAATATCTGTTTAAAGAATTTCCTAGAAATGTTTATGCTGGGCTTTGAAAACATCTTGAACAAAAAAAAAATTATATTTGAACGATTCGCTCACTTCGTTATTAACATTTTAGATTACAGTTTTTTGTCCTGAAATGTTAATTTGTTCATGACAGTCTTAAGAGAAGCATTTAATAACGTAGCGTCTTTTCTTTTCGAAGTTTTAACAAAATTTCAGCTTTGTCATTTTTCGATCAAAAATTGAATGCAACAATCTTCAGACAGATGCAGGAAAGGCTTGCACTCAATCCCTTCGCTGTGGAGTTTCGGTAAAACTTAAATTCACATGTAATAATATTTATCATCATCAATTTCTGGAATTCAGGAGCTCTGACAAATTATCCAACAACAGCTTATATTTGAATATCCTTGTTGCCCATGCTTAGAAAACAGTTACGTTGTCTTACAATGACAATCTTACGTCTAGCGTTCGATTGTTCACATTTCTTCAGTTCATAGCGGAAATTTACTTAATTGAATATAAATTTAATTCAATATTCACATTTTTCCTTACGTTTAAAGTCAAATATACGCACATATTCGCAGCACCTATGTTGAGCTTTTAACAACAAGGTCGTATTCGAATGCATTGAAGTGATAAACATCCTTCCACCCTCGATATCTCAGAAATGACGCTGATTTATGAAGAAATGTAAACTAAAGTTATACCAAAATAAGGATAGTAACATTAATTGTCCAAAAGACAAGACATTTAAGAGCAAATTGCTTACTTGAAATAGCTGCGATGAGACCACAGGAAAATATGAAGCCAAGTGAATTTAGAAAAATATACGTTTGCCCTTTCATTCCATGAGAAAGTTATCTGTCTCGAGGAAATATTAAACAAAATTAATTTTGATGACATGAGAGCGAAGAAACTAAATTTTAAATAAAGAAGATTTCACACAAGTCCCCCAAATGAAAACCATTCAAGTCGTTCACAAAAACATGAATGAATGAGAAAGTCATCGACAAGGAACTCAACCAAAAAAGTCCACAAAACCCCCTTTCATCAACTCAAACCATTTTCTTTTTTTAATTAAGTTTATTGAATATAATATATCTTTGTAATTAAACTAATACGATACACATTTCGTAGAGCACAACACTGGCTAAATGGGAAAAGAAACAAAAAAAGTGTTCTTTATTTCTTTAAAAAAAATTACGTATACCTATATGTAAAGCAAAATGATACACATTATATATAACAATTTCAAATACACCCTTAGATATATGGTAAAGATTTTTTGTGAATTGAAGACCAGCACACCTTATACTGGCTTATACTTAGTGTGGCAAGGGAAGAGTTAACTTCAAATCGAGGGAGTGAAACAGAAAGAGAATGATAAATGAAAACTTAGTTAAGTAAAAAGACGTAATGGAATGATTTGGATAGAAAGGATTTTTTTTAAATATATGTAGCTAGCTTTTTATTATGGTAATAATGTTTTGAATTATCCAGTTTTATTGTGGAGTGGAATATTGCTTTTAACTATTTTTTTTATCATACACAAACAACAAAAATAAAATCACCCACAATACCAGAATATAACCAACAAAAACTTAGAAACTAATTAATTTTGAATGTAATTATATAAAAATATATATTTTTTCTTTTTCAAATTAAAACTCTAATATTTAGAATTGTATTTGTCTTGAACAAACTAGAATTTTATTGTATAAAAAAAACAAAGAAATAACAAAACAAGATGGTAGGAAAATACATTAAATACAAAACAAACCAACAATTATACGTTGAAAATAAATATTAAACTAAAAATTAACTATTATGGATATATATTAATGTGATGTAGTTTTATAATGATCGTCTAAACAATACTTATTATTATATACAAAGAAAACAAATACAAAACAAATATATATATATATATAGTATATTTAGAGTTAGATATATAGATAAACTGAAACAAGAGAAATTATTAAAATGCAAAACAATATAAAGCAACAACAGCAAACAAAAAAAAAAGTTGTGTTGTAAAATGAAATTTATACAAGACATTAAGCAAACAATAGTAAAGAACTTTATATATATATGTATATGTATGAAACTTAATCTGTTTAGTAGAGTTATTCAGAAAAGGAAAAAAAAGAGAAACAAGAAAAATTCGTGAATTGTAGCCCAGCATATTTATTGGGCGTCGCAGATGGTGAAGAGAGAAAAATGTTGCAATTATTTTTCGGTGGGAAAAGTGAGAGAAACAAAATGTTTACGTATGTAACAGCATTTCTTTAGAAAATAAGCTCGGGTGGCATGGTTAATTAGAGAAAGTGGGTCTGATGGAAAGAGTGTTTGAGGATTGGTCTCCTTTTTGTGGTTACTCTCTATGGGGAGTATATTTTTGAAACGCTTTGAGAGTTTCGCATTAACAAATATGAGGACACCATCTATTCAATTGCGACTCAATTTGAGAAAACATTGAGATCCTATCTCGTGAACCAACACGGTTTGTTAGATTTCAGATGTTATACAAGCGAACCTACCACAAAGAAGACAAATTGAAAACAAATGTATACTGCATCCAATAAGCAGTAGCA
Source organism: Eristalinus aeneus (assembly GCA_955652365.1). Lineage (NCBI taxonomy): Eukaryota > Metazoa > Arthropoda > Insecta > Diptera > Syrphidae > Eristalinus > Eristalinus aeneus. The sequence continues at coordinate 55,105,452 of OY019134.1, read as the reverse complement.
GCGCACATTGCTTTGATGGTAGCTTAATGCGTTCTGATCATGTTAGTTTTTAACTAAATTTATAAATATAAATTTCATAAATCTAAACTCTTTTTAATTATTCTGTTCATTCACGGTATACACAAACTTGAATGAACACAGAATTCTTTGTATGAGTCCTCCGTCGTTCAATGCCTACCCAATCGAGATTTACTAAGACCTCATTTCTTCTTTCAATGCTTAATTTTTCGTAGTTAAAGACAAACCATTATTGTTTTAAACAAATTATAACATAATGCAAATTTTTGTAAATAATGGTGATTGTTCACAAATTCAAACTCAAAACAATTTGTAGCTTTCTTCAAAGACAATAAATAATAGCACCAACCAACTTCATTTATGTATATATTTCTTTGTGTATAAGTTAAGAAATTACCCCTCCACCGAATTTCGGTTGGTGGATGCGTAGGATAAAAATAAGAGTGTCTATCCACCGAGTATTAGTCTAGCTTCATTCTAACTTTTAGATTTCGCATCTAACTAGCATGTTTTTGTTTGATTGATTTGAAATTAAGGTACTGACAGTTATACTAATCACTATTAGTTTGTCCAAAAATGTGTGTCTACAATTGATACACGATTGCAAAAGAGACAATGCCAAAGTCACTCTCTTACTCTCTTAGTGTATACTAAGCCCAAAATTATTTTTCTTTGAAAATTACTATACCATCCTACTAATTTCTTTTAGGTCAATCTTTGGTTTTGTTGTCAGATATTTTATAATAGGATTTGATAGGACGTGTAGGTTAAAAACATGATTTGTGGGTTTGAATTTAACTTTGACAATATTTAAGCTATTAATTTTTATTTTTGAAATTACAATTTGTTGATAAGAAAAATAACTTCTAGAGTAAGTGTACAACGAATTTTTTAATGTCCAAATAATTGATTACATTGTATAGACTTAACTGAATTTTTGCTGCTAACAGCTTCAGAAATCCTTTTAATCCCTTGTCGAGAAAGATTGATTTCCCGAGTAACGTCTGACTCTAGGGTTTGGTGTGCGCCTAGGAAGCAAAGGGATGGATAACTAGATGCTGTTTTATTACAATCTTATAACAACAAATGACGTCCATGCGTAATTGGAGATTAATATCTTTCCTTAAGAGTGCGTAACTTAGATTTCAATTGTTACTTTCTTGTAAAATAAAACCCATGTTGTTTTGAAATTAACTTTCAGTTAAAGGCAATTAAGATATTTTTAACCATTTAATCAGTTCGAAACTTCAAATATAGAACTAAAACTAAAAGTAAGGTGAGATATCTACTAACGAAAAAATCTTAAATATTTTTTTTTTAAATCAAATTACCAACACCGAATCAGACTCTCATAAAAATCTTAATAATTGACAAAGAATGATAATGTCGTCGTTCAACGTTGAATACACTTTGCAAAATATCACATAAACAAGGAACGAAACTCTGAACGATATTCAAGATAAAATCACTGTATTCACTGGATCTCCGAATACCGAAACCACCATCGAAACCATGTTTCGCAAATTTCGACAATACCACTTCTTCACTCTTTTCGAAAAGATCAACAAGCAACCACCATCCAGCGAGAAAAAAAAAGTCAAACAAGCATTATTTGAAAACGAATGAAAACGAAAAATGAGAATATAATACATTTGTCTATCTTTAAATCGGAACATTAGAGGGTTTCATGGACCACATATGAATATATAGAATATATAACATAACTATAGGATTGACAATTTTTTTTCTTTCTTTAGTGAAGTATTTTTTTATATTTTAAAAAAAGAACAAAACAAAAAATATTTATATAGATATACACGTAAAGTAATACAAAACAAAAAAACAAACTGACTTTTTAAAATAATATTAATACAATATTCGTCGTAGCTTAAGTTACAAAACAAAGGCAAAATTAAAATTAAACGTAAAAAAATATATATTCTATATTTAGAAATAGCTATTATTTTATTAACTAAGTGGGAAAAAATTAAAAAGAAGACACAATCTTCAATTTACACGGTATAATAACGTTGTATTCTCTTTTTTAAATAGACTTTCAGTTTTTTTTACAGTCGTTTATTTTTGTTATTTAAAAAAAATCTCTTTCAAGTAGATGTCTTAGATTTTAACAAATGAAAGGGAAAGAAAAAAAGCTTACATTGAAAGAAACAAAATAATTGTTAATATCCGCACTTACATGTATTGTTTCGATTTATGCCGTAAACCCAATTATTGCTTTACATACGCATATATTTAACTAATAATCTTTATTAGAAAAGTATGTTAAATGTCTCTTATACAATTTTAAAACACCGATCATCATTATTTCAAACTGATATACCATCAAATAAACACTTAAAGAAAACTATTTGTTAGCCCAGAGAAGAGAAAACTTTTGAGAGATGTGAAATAAAAACAAAAAAAAGAAAAAGTATATGAGTACTATTTTCCGACATTTTCATATACATATAGGCTTTAGTAGAGATTTTAAAACTAACAAAAGTAATAACATATTAATTAAAAATTATTCAAACAATTTAAGTATACACACATCCACTTAACATCGGAAGTGTAAACATTTTCTTTTCACTGATTCACATCAACTATGCAAACGAGATAAATATCGTTTTTCTGTTTGGTTTTCGTCTAATATTTCTTACTTACACTACAACTATTATTATACGTCATTATTGTGTTTCAATTTAAATTTAGACAAGAAAAGGAATTAAACTATCAATGGGATTTGTATACTGTTTTATTACATATTATTAATACACCGTGGAGAAACTAAAACTACAATTAATTACAAAATATATAAATAGACGTATTAACTATTAGTTTTGCATGTACTGAAACGTTTATAAGAAGTTAATAAACAAAACAACTAAAAGATGAAAAAGGCAAAAAAAAACAATTAAACATATAAATATATACATACAATAATTTTACGCATACAAATATGAATACAATTAAAAGTGAATAATTTTTATTTAAACTACAATACAAAGTACTATTATTTCAATTACTATAAATATATAAGTATAATTTTTCTTTGGTTAGTTGCTTTACGCTTTACTCTAAATATTAATTATTATACAAGTACATACTATACACAATATAAACGAAATTATTATTTTATTTTATCATTTTTATTATCATTTATTTTTCTTTATTATATTTTGTTCTCTTTGGATTACCTTGGAATATTGTTTAAACACAAAAAAATGAAAAAAAAACAGGATTAACTAAAAACAAAAAAACACTTTAATAAACTTTAAGCATGATTATTGAAAAAAATTGTTTTTTTTGTTTTATTTTGAGTTTCTTTTTTTTCAGTTTAATTTGTTTGCCGCTCAGAAACAAGATTCGGTCAGAGTTTGAAATTGGAAAAATATTTCATAACATCTAGATCGATTGTCTTGCGGATGAGTGATATATGTGCATCAATTGCGGTACAATCCGCACACACATGATCAAGTAAATGGTGATTATGTGAATCGATGAAATCTGTGAGGTCTTTTTTTGTTTTCATATTGATTTCGGATAGTCCTTGTATATACAAATATACTTTTACCGATGTGGGCAAAAGCCGGGAATATTATAAGTATGCTTAAGATTTTTTTAAGTTTACTTCGTAGTGTCAGTAATCAAAAGTCTAATGTGTTAAACTTAAAGAGGGAAAAAGTATTTAATTTGTTCTTTATAAGCAATCCCAAACAACGAGCTATCTATGGAAGAGGACCAGTTTTAAAGATTGCCACATCAATTCCACTTAATGTAACTTTACCGAATGAAAACTGTTTCCAGATCTTGCAGGAGTTAAATGATCTTCAGTTATTAATTAAAAACAAAAATATTTATTTCTTACTATACGGACTTCTGGGTCTAGAATAGTTTTCTGTCAGTCAAGTTAAAGTTAATTTAAGTTAAAGCTTGTTAGGCGGAAAGCGTTTTTGGTCTTTCTGAAATTAATTTTTTGTGTGTCTTCTGGTTTATTTAATACCATGTGGCGAATAACTCGATACAAAATCAAATTCTGCGTAACGAAATTCTTATATGCAGTAAGTCCCTTTAAAAACTATTATTCTTCAACCGCGCAAAATATCAATGTCCGAGTCGACAACTGGAAATGTTATGAAACAAAAGCATTGGCAGAAAATATGTACACTTAGACACAGTTGCATCAATTAAACTATACAATAGGGATCTAGCAAAATTAGGTCCGGCATCCATCGGAGCCTGAACTTAAATGCACGACCTTGGACGTTCAGCGTTCATTGCTTCACAAACTCTATACGTTTATCATCAATTTCGGCTTCTCTCTTTATTTTGAACTCGTAAAGACGGTGGGTGGAATCGTCACCATGGTCGTTAATTAAGTACCAAGCCAATGTAGATGAACCGAATTTTTTTCTGGGTAGCTTCCATCGTAGAATTCAATTGTTCGACCGAGCTGTTTAATTGACATGGGTGCCCTAATCATATTGAAAGATCGTTCATCGGAGATACACTAAATCGTTGTAAATCTCATCAAGTTATTTCAGGCCACTGTTCGAATGAACTGTTTCTGCCGCCTATGTCGTTGTATCTCTGTGGCCGCCGTGGCGTAGTGAGTAGAGTGCGACGCTCTCACGCAAAGACTCTAGGTTCGATTCCCAGCTCAACACCGATTTTTCGAATTTTTCACGGCCCCACCTCTTTCGAGCTGCTGACAACACTCAAAGAGTAATAACTGTCTAAGAAAGCTTCTCAAATTTCGCCGTTCGGAGTCGGCAAAACACTGTAGGTCCCATCTACTCGTGAGAGAAGAGTAGCGCGCACAACACGGGTAGTTGATCAGCAAGCTAGGCCCTGGTCCTCATTTGGACTGAAGCGCCAACAATTATTATTTTTATTATGTCGTTGTTTCTGTGTGTGACATAGAAATTTAGCTTCAGTACATTTACGAAGTATTCATTTTCTTTTAAGGCAATATTTCTATCAAAAAGATTTACTTTTTTTGTGGTGACCGAAATGGAGTTTGTCAAGCTAACAAGGAAAACATTAAGGTTCCATATCTATGAGGTCGATTACATTAATTAAGGCATTTCACTTTTGAATTTTCTGTGGACGCCAACTTAAAATGACATGAGTACATCGCTTCTGTATTACTTTCTTGCAACCTGCATTTCTGTCTCTAAGTGATGATGCTTTCTTGCAGTTCTTAAAGTGTTTACCCTTCCAAATGGCTAGCAAATCAAAAGCTGATTCTATGAGTGTATTTTTAAAATAACAAATTTAATTAAAATATTTTTTAAAACTTTCACATTCTCATAGATTTTGCTTCGCAAACAAATACAATGGTTACACTTGAATTCACAGTTTCTCAAAAATTTTACGGAAATTTTGAAAGTTGATTATGGTCATAGAAATAAATTCAGACATTTTTACTGATTTTTTATTTACAGAGATTTGCTTTCGTATACACTGTACAAATTATGAATAATGAATAAACTTCGTACATAGAAAAGATGTTAAATTTAAACTTTACAAAACTTCTTGACATATCTTAAATACAAAATAAATATTTACTAATGAAACAAACTTAACACCAAACCTTAACAAATTATTTTCCTCGAACAAGCATTCTTCTTTTTGTTTGTTAATGTAAAGTGTAATATTATGTGCTGATAAAAAATATGTAGTAGAAGTACATTCTAGTAACGATAGATTTACAAATGCCTTAATCACATAAATATATATGAAAAAAAAAAAGTCAAAACGAGTTCAAACATTTTATTACCTTACTAAGTTAAATGCATAAATATTAAATAATATTAATTAGGGTGTTCCATCTTCATGTGGTTCGTTAAATGCAAAAATAAAAATGATTATATGTGATTTTTAAATATAAATAATCTAACTTTACAAAGAAAATAAAACAAAAATAAACCTTAAATACAAATATATATGCATATTGCCAGAGGAAAAACAAAAAAAAAAAGTTGATAAAATTTAACATTTAAAAAAGCTATGTATACATTCAAAAATAAATTACGTAAATTTGTAGAAGCCTATGGATGCTAAATCAAAATCATAGCCGACCTCAATTAGGTAGACCTTTTGTTTTCAGCGTTTGCCTTAAGTTTCACCCTTTTCATATGGATACAGAGCATTTTTCAAGCGCTCATACACACACGCATATATATGGGTTATTGTTCCTCCTCTTCTGCATCCTTGTGTCTAATTAAAAGAGTTAAAGGTTCTTTATGTCACAAAGTCTAAATAAAAAACTGTAGAAATTTGTGAAAAGCAAAATAAAAAAAAATTAAGTATCCATTGGAACACTTTTTGTACGAAGTTCTTGATGATACTCTACGACAGCAAATTGATAATTCTTAGAGATAAATGTTTTTCACTTAAATTACTTTTCAATTCTGTGTATAGAAGTGTGTAAAGAATTGTAAATATATAAACCCCAAGTAATTGAAATTGAGTGTGACTCTAGTCAAATCGAGTTTGAGTAAGGAGAGCAGAGGCTTTCCTTTTACAAAAAACTCAATTTTTATTCATAGCTGTATAGCATTTCAATCCATTGTGTGTATTATATCGTGCTGTTTGGAAAATTCTATTTTTTTACATATTTGATTTCAAATCTGCCATTTTGTGCAGGTTTTTAAAATTTACACAAGTCAAGCTTGGATTGGTTATATTTTTCTTTTGAATTACGTTTAAGCTTCTTAAGACTGCAGTGTATTTTACCGCGAACCGCAGGAACAGTGCTTTCAATGTTCAAGACCTAGGTTCCAGTGTCTGGACGACTTAATATTCTTATCTAAATTTTAATTTTGTGGCCAATGCGCCGTAGTGGGTAAAATCTAGACCAAAAATCTCGAATTTTTCACGACACCACTCCTTTTCGATCTGCTGGCAGCACTTAAAGTCTACTTAGTCTTTGTGAAAGGCTTTTTGAATTTCGCCTTTGGATCCCTTCTAATCGAGGGAGAACTTTAGCATGCACAACACGAGTAGTTTGTAAGGGTGCTAGGTCCTTATAAAACGAGCTTTTAGGGATTGTGTCCTTTGAGCAAGCTAGGCCCTGGTCCCCCTCTGGACTGTAGCGCCAACAATTATATTATCCTTCTTAAGCTCAGAGAACTAAATATGAAGAAACCCTAGTAGATTTCACATTTGTGTCCGATGCTCCACTTATCTTTGCTGCAGACAGGACGATATGTGCGAAACCAAATTGGCCAAGCGTTCGCATAACTGCTAAGCATATTGTTCAGCATTCTGCGCCTTGTGGGCTTAAATCTTTGTTCAGGTTGGGAGTTTTTAACATTTCTGCGGAAAAATCAAAATTACATCGGTTGCCAAACTCCCTCAAATTCGTCGTAGACTTTGAAAGGGCTCAAACGATTTTTTATTTATCATAAGAAATTACATTTGGTTTTAATCGGAATTTATTTGGAACACACTAGTAAATATAAAAAACCCTTGAAATTAAAAGGCATTTTCTGTTCCAAGACAAATGCATCGAAGCGCATCTTGATTCCACATTTTTGGATACAGTAATCAGATTTTACGCCATTTACGTTAAGTTTAAATACCTTCGCCGCTCACTTAAAAAATTTTGCATAAGAAGCACAGTACTCAATGCTAATGCAATTCACTTTGAATTTCAAAAAGTTCGAATGGCTGACATTTGCGCCAATGTGTCTAGATGCGGCCTAAGTTATCAAACATTGCGCCCAGCCTTATCAATTTTGGTTTTACGGCACATATTTACAAATTAAAATCAAAATTAAAATCAATCGATAAAATGCATAATCCATCCGAATTCAGCAAACAGCACGATCCTTGTAAATGTTGTATATTAAGTGAAAAAACGATGCATTTAAAAAAATGTAAATTTTTCAATCTTGTATATTATCGATAGTGATGAAATGAATTTTTGAAATCCTTAAAAATCAACAATCAATAACAGTATAAAGAAACGGAAAGAAAATCAAATCATTCCAATTAAGTAGTTACTTTTTGCACGAATTTATAAACTCAAACTGCGAGCCATTGCAAGTTCAGAAAGTTAAGATCCTAAGAATTTAATTTTGGTATTTTCTACTCAACCCTTTAAGCCCTATTTATATGCATATATAAAGTATTATTACGTAGGACAAACAAAGATTTTTGTAATTCAAATCGATTCGCTTTAAAGATCAACATATTCAACACAAGAAAATGAGAAAAATCAACAAAATAGCGTATGCAGTAGAGTTGTCGAAACCATAAGTTCTTTGTAAACATAAATAGTATATAAAGTAATTAACTAAAAAATACACTGGTTATCATTGCTTCAGGATGTCTAAGCATAGGTTAATATATACATGCATATATATATATATATATATACAGTGAAAACGTAGGCACGATAAGAGTTTATATACATAAATAGAATTTCGTATATCAATTTCCATGAATAATGTACCTTACGATAGTTTTTATGAGAATCTGCAGAATAATGATACAAAACTAGGGGGCAAAAGTAAAACTTTGCAACAGGCGTATGTAGTTTTAAAAATAAACTTTGAAAATGCAAAAATTATTGAAAATAATATTTTCCCACCTACGAATAGAATTAAATAAGTAGAAGATACAAAATGTATTTGGAAGTGTTTAATTCCATTGACATTAGACAAAACAAAAATATTTACATGCATATTATACATACATACATACTTGTAGATTAAAACAGTTTAATGAAGTAGAAGTTAAATGTTTACATTAAAAGATGAAAAAAAAAAGGGACAAGAGCTAAATGCAAATGTTTGCCGTACTTTATTTGTTTGAAGTGATTTTAAACGATTTGCTTGAAAATATTACTCATGGTTTTGTTTATTTAAACTGGGGAATGTGATAAAGAAGAAGGTAGAGTGCTATGCTCACACGTCCAAGGGTTCGATTCCCAGCTCAACACGAATTTTTCGAATTTTCCACGGCACCAACCTTTTCGAGCTGCTGACAACACTCAAAGAGTAATAACTGTCTAAGAAAGCTTCTCAAATTTCGCCGTTCGGAGTCGGCAAAAAACTGTAGGTCACTTCTACTTGGGAGAGAACAGTAGCGCGCACAACACGAGTAGTAGTTGTTGAGCAAGCTAGGCCCTGTGGCCTGTAGCGCCAAACAATTATTTTATTATTATTAACGTGATAAAAAAAGAAAATGTTCAAAGAGTTAAATTTTTATTCGTTCTTGTCAGTCCGATTTGATTGCTTCAGTTTTCTTCTTCCTCTTCATGTGGCGTGGACCGAGGCTTCAACCAACATGTATGTCCAGCCTGTCCGATCTCTAGCCAGCTTCCTCTAGTTGCCCCCTTTAAGTTGATTCAGATCCACTTTCACTTGTATGCGCCACCTTAGCCTAAACCATCCTCTGTTGCGTTGTCCCAATGGCTCGGATTTGAAGACTTTTCAGGTTGATGCAGTGGTATTAGACGGTCTAGCCATTTAAGGCGTTGTAACCGAAGACGCTTCATCAGGCGCATGCATGCAACGTAGAGCGTTGAATCTTCTTTTCCGAATGCCATCAACAGAAAACAAGACCTAAAACCGTACATAGAACTTTTATCTCGAAAAGTCTAAGGGCTTCCTCATTCGTACTTATTGACATCCAGGTTTCGACGCCATACAGCAGCACTAATATGATCAAGCTATTATTTGAAGCAAGCTTAGTCTGTTACAACTGTTATATAAACCAAGCTTAGTGAGAGGACCTGAGGCCAAAGAAACAGCGATTGGCAAGAGTCATTCCGCGTTTGATTTCAATTTTCTTCGTTCTCGTATTTATCAGTTGACAAATATTGGGACATTTTATTAAACGAGAGTGGATATTTAAGGCAGAACCAATTTACTTTAAACACACGTTGTCTCATAGTAGATCCTGTTGTTCCAAAATGAATGAATTCGAGATTTGTTTAATTTGGCACAGAAAATAGACAGTGCACTTGCACAGAAACTTTCCAAAATACCCAAAGCATGCCGAGTCTCTGAAGGGCGTAATCATTCTTTAAAACGTTGAACTAGTTGAGGCAACTAAGGCGAAAAAATAGCTTGGATATTTTTCGCTAAAATTGATTGTCACAGTTTACAACGGGGACACTTACACGTCTGCAGATTCAGCACTTTTTGAATTGCTAAGAAAACTCAGCTTACTGTCTTTTCAACGCCTCTCGAAAATCTTGGTGCCAGAGACCGCAATAGCCAGTAGGTCCCTTTACTTCCTTTACAGCAGCTTTACCTCCTTTGGCAGCAGCGACACGAGTTGTTGCTGAAGAAGTATTAGTCTCTTATGGACTGCTATGTCAAACATTTTTTGACAGCAACGACTTATTAGGGTTTTTTTTTATTATACAGAGAGGCCGCAGTGGCGTAGTGTCTAGAGTGTGGCACTCAGACCCCGAAGTTCCGGGTTCGATTCCCGGCTGAAGACCTCGAATTTTTCACGGCGCCACCCTTTTCGACCTGTTGACAACGCTCACAGAGTAATAACTATCTAAGAAAAAGCTTCTCAATCTTCGCCGTTCTGAGTCGGCAAAAAAAACTGTAGGTCCTTTTACTCGTGAGAAAACAGAAGCACCCACAACACGAATAGTTGATGAGCAAGCTAGGCCCTGGTTTCCTGTGGACTGTTGCGCCATACAATTGTTATTATTAATTGCTTCGACAACTGAGTGGTTCCCATATCCCAAAATCTCCTTCAAAACGTCACGAACTGCAGAAAACAAATCCTGTCTTAGTTGCTATTTCACAAATCCTTCACTTTTTTTTTGAAAAACTGTTTTTTAAAGGACACAAAATGAATAAATTAAGTTTCTTTTTCCCAAGAATGTTGACAATTTAACACTTGGTGGGAATGATACGAATGTTTTATGTAAGAAAATGCTTCTCAAACTTCGCCGTTCGGAGTCGTCAAAAAACTGTAGGTCCCTTCTACTCGGGAGAAAATACGCACAACACGAGTCGTTGATGAGCAAGCTAGGCCCTGGTCCCCCTGTGAACTGTAGCGCCATCCAATTATTATTATTATTTATTATACAGTTTTTGAATGCATTAAATGACATTGTTATGTGTTGCACTGCAACGTGTTCGAAGTTTGATCTATTCTCCTTCTTGTATCAAATGCAATCATTAAGCAAACGAAAACATTTTCTGTTGCAGTCTAGGAATGAAATTATATTTTGATCAATACTTCCTGACATTCTAGCAGAAATCGGCTGATAGATCAAGAGACAATTTTGGAAATAAAGGTTCGTTAGAGATCTTGAAAGATTTCCTTTTAAAATTTTAGAGTCTGAAATTGAAACTTGATATTATTGTCAAGATTAAAGTATTGACCTTGTCGATGTGTTTTTTTCTTAACGGAAGAGTTTGATTTCGTTTTGGTATTTCCATAAATAGTGTAAAGAAATTGTTTCTTTTATGATCAATAAGTCATTCCTAAAAAGTTAACTTAACTCACTGTTGTAGTTTGAAATATTTAACGTGCCTCCCAACGACCATTATTAACCAAAATTAAATATTTCATCCCCACTTAGGCTAGTAATTAACACGTTTAAAATCACTGAAGAGAAATAAAGTATGAAAACATCTTTAAAATTAAATCTGTGCTTTCACTTCAAATCCATGCAATAAATAAAAATAATTTGATAAATAAGCAAAACATAACCGCACTTTTCTTATTTCCCCTTTAATTACAAGATCCCTGTTTACATTTAATATCGTAAGCATAAAATCGTTCAATTGTTAACCGTAGTGACACAAATAAATGTATTTGTATCTTTCTTACAATCTCACTAAATACTAACCTCAAAGTTGAAAGCAAACAATAAATACAAACTCTAATTTTTCTCACTTCAAGCGAAAAATCAAAGCCGAATAAAAGCCAAATACAAACCTAGAACTAAAACAAAATCCTTTTGCAAAAATTACAAGACCAAACAATGCAATCAAGAGCTTCAAAAAGAAAATATATTAAATGCATGTTTTTTCTACTTCTTCGCAAAATATTTTCTTATTTCACATTTTTGCCAAAGAAAAAGCAACAAAATAAAACTCTCAGTTATTTTTCTAAATCCAATACACACTCTCCAACACACACTCTACATACTGTACTGACACAATTTTTTTTAGCAAACAACAAAATAATATTAAACTCATCAAAAATTAAAACGGTGAAACAAAAAAATGAAAATATCTAAAGCAACATAAACAAGATTGAAAAACCCGTCCAATATGTACTAGAAATTATGTAATGAAATTTAATGGAGATACGCATCAAATGTGAAAAAAGATAAAACAAAAAATTAAATGAAATAAAATGTCCAATCTTTCTAAAAAACAAAAAAAACAAACGAATTCAACAGACATGATGTATTTTATTTGGTTCTTCGGTAGACATACACATATTTAGGTATTGAATAACATGCATCAAAGCAGAAAATAGGCTGAACCAACGTATAAATATATGAAATCAAATAGTTCTATGAATTTTAAGCATATAGACATTACTAACGAAAGTTAATAAACCACAAGAAAAATAAGCAAAATCTTTGTCAAGATATAACGCGCCACCAATTTATTAGGTCTTTGTCTTTCTACTGTGTAAATAAGTAGGTGTCTCGCTCTATTTTTTCCTGAATATGAAAACACAAAACAACAATGTACAATTAAATTTAAACAACAAAACAATATAAAGTAATTCATAAAACAATTAAAAACGAACAAGAGAAGATAATATGATAAATGTACTGAACACTTTTATATGCGCAACTTTACCCCCTCCACCTCTCATCATTTTACATATATTCATACGTGCATACATATTGTAGTTGACTCGTAACAAATGCAAAACTTAATTTTCTCAGATATCAATGTGTTACTTAAAATTTACATCTTCAAAATAAACCAATCGATGTAGTGCAAAATGTAAAATTAAAACAAACAAACAACAAAGTAAATACGTTAAATAAACTAGACTCTGTATATAGTTGAAACTTATAGCTTTTGTTTGTAAATTGTGAAATCATACAAAAAACCAAAACAAAAGAGTATAAACAAATTGAAGGAAAATATAACAATAAATATTTTTTATGTAGTGAGTTAAGTAATAAATAAAATTAATAAATTGTAAATTGATAAATATTTTTATATTGCAAATACCTGTACAAGTTAATAAGAATTTTTCTAATATACATACATATATATATATATATTAATTACACACAATATATATGAACAGAAATATAGATCACATTACAGTTGTTGATGGAAATATGAGGAGAAAATTAATAATAATATTTGGTACCTATATGCATATACAAATGAGGAAAATGAAATAATTAATTAACAATTTTAAACATGCATACCTACATATATTTATTGTAAAACAAACAATCTATCATCTCTGTGTATGGGTAGAACAAAGAAAATGCAAAAGCAGAAAACAAATGAATAGTGCTCTATTTAATGAATTTCTTACATAAAAAAAAAACATAAATAATTATTGTATACACACACAGACACACACACACACTTACACACATCCAATTAAATGTCTTATACAAAAAATTCAATTGGTATTTAATGTTAAATTAAAAACAACAAAACAAACAAAAAACGAAAACTTAAACAAATTAATAAAAACTATGTGTTTCCAAATTTCAAGGATTTCTCTTCGTGTAATTTTTAAAAATGAATGAATAAAATTAAAAACAAACTACTTACTCTAATTGCATACATACATATGTGTAATAATTGTGTTTGATTTATTTTTAAACGAAATACTAACATTGTCTACATGTGTCTAAAATATTTGCTATATCTCTTACTAATTGTTAAATTTTAAAACTAAACAAGAAAAAGAGTAATTAACGCAAGACATACACACTTAAATTTTCATATATCACATATAGAATTTTTGATTAATATCATAAAACAAAAAAAAACAACAAACCCATCACTTTTCTCTGAAGTTAGTGGCATTTAGTTGTGCAGCAATTACACTTTGATTTCCAACTACGAACGGATACTCCAGATGAATATGATGTAGAGAGCATAGTAATTTAGAATTCAAAATATTAACATACCACGCAATGTTTCTTTTTCATTTAGTTAACTTAGATTATAATCAAAGGATATCCCAACAAATTATTCACCAAAATGAAGGAAAAACAAAGCAAACAAATATTTCCGTACCTTTAAATGTATTGTGTGTTTTAGACTTTAAATAATAAATAACTATAATAATATGAGAAGAAAAAACAAAAAAAAAACAGATACTTAACTTATGGCTGTTTAAACAATTTAGTGTACTTTATATAATATAATAACAACACATCTGAATTTGTATAAAAACCACAAAGAATAAGAAAGGAAATATGGGGACATAAATACATAAAATAACTGTATTGTAGAAACCTTAAGCGCAATAGATGAGATTATATGGGACATAAGAACATCAGATTAAGGAACAACAAACAATTTATAAAAAATAGACGTGCAACACAAAGCTAATGATGTATCAACCTATTTCTCGAAATCGAAAAAAATAATAAAACACATACAAAAAAAAATATTAAAAGAAAAAACAATTTGATGCTGTGTCCAATAAATAAATTAACAAAATATTATAGATGAAGTTGCGGTGTTTTATTTCGCATTCGAATGGGAACGATGCGTTCTTTACTTCGCCCGATGGCACAGATCGTTGGCACGTGGGTATACGCCGAAGGTCTAGGTTCGGTTCCTGGCTGAACACGTCGAAGTTTTCATCTTTCGAGCTGCTGACAACACTCAGATCGCGCTTTTTCTGTAAATTTTAACATTTTAAATTTTGTTTTTTTGTTGACATTTAACACTATTTTTATTACCTGCTGAATAAAAATATCAAATGCCACAAACATTATTTCAATTGTAAATACTCTATTTATGCATATTGTAAACTATATTTAAATAATCATATGAATTGTTTTAAGAAATAAAGAAAAATAAATAATAATGTTAACAATTGTCTAGGAAGAAGCTTCTTAAACTTCGCCGTTCGGAGTCAGCAAAAAGCTGTATGTCCCCTCAACTAGTGAGAAAACAGTTGCGCGCACAACACGAATAGTTGATGAGCAAGCTAGCCCCTGGTCCCCCTATGGACTGGCACTCCATACAATTATTATTATTATTGATGATATACAGTGGAGAAATATACTTTGGAGTGACGAAACAAAAATTAACTTGTTTAGAATGGATGGCGTAGTCGCCGTGGCGTAGTGGGTAGAGTGCGACGCTCACACGCCGAAGGGTGTCGGTTCGATTCCCAGCTCAACACCAATTTTTCGAATTTTTCACGGCACCACCTCTTTCGAGCTGCTGACAACACTCAAAGAGTAATAACTGTCTAAGAAAGCTTCTCAAATTTCGCCGTTCGGAGTCGGCAAAAAACTGTAGGTCCCTTGTACTCGTGAGAGAACAGTAGCGCGCACAACACGAGTAGTTGATGAGCAAGCTAGGCCCCGGTCCCACTTTGGACTGTAGCGCCAACAATTATTTATTATTAGAATGGATGGCAAACAGTTCGTTCGGCGTCCAGAAGGGCAAGTGTTCAATCCAAATTATACCAAACCCAGTGTAAACATGGTGGTGGAAGTATAACGCTATGGGGTATAGGCTCTGAGCACTCAGATACATTTAAGATAGGATCAGGTGTTCCGCAAGGTTCTATACTTGGACCGTTCCTATTCAATATATATTTTCATGATTGTTCTCCCTCTGACCTCATGTCGAATGTTCCAGGCTCCATCCACTACGTTGACGACACTGTTATACTAGCAAGTGATTTACGCCCTGGTTTAGCTCTCAACAAAATTAAATCTAAATTATTTCAAAAAATGGGGACTTAAAATCAATGAAAGTAAATGCGGTTTTACTTGTTTTCGGAACGCTAGCAGAAAAGGACCTTACCTTGCTGTGAAAGTGAAAGTGAAAGAAAGAAGTAAAACCTTGTCTTTAAATATAAATAATAATCCGATTCCTCGGCGTTTAGAATTGAAGTATCTAGGAATTTATTTTCACAACCGCGAGATGTACACTAAGTAAAACAAAAATGGCAGCTGCCATTCTTAAACCGCTACTAAATTCTAAACTAGTGTCAGGGAAGACAAAGCTAATGATGTACAAAACGTTGATTAGACCAATTCTCACGTATGGGTTCGCTTGCTGGTTCACTATTTCTCCCACGGTAGCTAATGAATTAGAAAACTTTGAGAGAATGATTTTAAGATTTTGCTGTGGTAAATTCAGAAAACCGGACAAAAAATTGTTTTCTGATAAAACGTTGTATGATGCAACTAACCCCCTTTTTTTTTGTTGGAGGTTGGGATGAACTAAACTGGAGCGCTCAGACTCAAATACTGGTCCATTGTACTACCAGTCAGTAACCTTCATTTAATGTAATTTCTGTGCGCTTCTGTGATATAGAACTTAGGTTTTCAGTTCCCACCACATCAGCGCCAAATAACCGCCACCTGATACGAGGGAAGGCAGGACACTGACAGAGAAAGTGCTCTGAAGTGTCTTCACCTTCTCCACAGGCGTCGCAGAGTGTGACATCACTAAGCCCAAGCCGACTCAGGTGCATAGCGAAGGTAAAGTGTCCCGTTAATACACCAACAAGTCTTCTGCAATCGTTTCTATCTAGAGATAGCAGAAAAGAAGCGGATTTCTTGCAGACGTTTGGGAGCATACTCACCCTGCATCTTGGAGAGTCACGCCATCTCTGGTTGTGCTGTAGGGATACCCAACCATCGACGGAAGCCCTGACCAGGGACGCGGGTAATTTTAAGGCGGGTTCGGGTCCTACGAATGCCTCTGCTGAACCTAGCCTAGCTAGTTCATCGGCAGTTTCGTTTCCCAGGATCCCGTGATGACCAGGGACCCACACAAGTCTTAGCGAATTCAGCCTGCCGACCGAATTGAGGGAGGACTTGCATTCCTGAACTATCTTGGAAGTGGTTAAAGGGTTGAGTAAGGCCTTGAGCACAGCTTGACTGTCGCTGCAGACGCAGATACTTCTTCCTTTCCACCTATTCTTCACAATATAGTTGGTGGCCATTAGGATCGCGAAGGCTTCCGCCTGGAAGACCGACGCGAAGTTTCCTAAGGAGGCGTGAAGTCTAATGTTGTCGTTTTTCACGAAGCTCCAGAACCCTCCGTTGTCTTGGAGCCGTCCGTGAAAATCCGACTACATTCCTTTCCCGGTTCAGTTTCTGGCCACAGCCAGTCCAGGACACGTGGAAAGTCGACTTTGTAAAAGCGTCGCAACTGTGTTATTGGCGACCTCGCATCAGACGGCATGTCCATGAGATTAGTATCATACCAGATGCGGTGTGCGAGGTCATCAAAGCTCCAGTGCGAATGGAACCAAAGACCATTCCTTTTTAGTCGAGAGATGGCCTTGAGTGTACATCCCATGATGTGGTGATCAAGGGGGGGGGGGAGATTAATCAGAGCATCAAGAGCAGAGCCAGGCGTGCTGGGGAAAGCCCCTGTGCAGCCGAGACAAACTGTTCTTTGAAACTTGGTGAAAGCGGCAGTCACGTATTTGCGCGAAAGCTTGTTCCACCAAACGACTGATGCATAAGAGAGGAGTGATCTTATCATTGCCGTATAGATCCAAACGGATCTTTTGGGTGATAGACCCCAGGTTTTGCCGAAAACTCCCTTGCATTGCCAGAAGACTGACAGCGCCTTGGAGGTTTTCGTCTCAATGTGTCTTTTCCAGAGAAGTTTACTGTCCAGGAACACCCAGATATTTGGCTTCATTGGAAAGTGGGATATTGACGCCTTTAAGTACCAGTTGAGTCAAACCAGTCATATTCCTCCTTCTCGTAAAGAGAACAACCTCAGTTTTAAGAGGGTTGACGGAAAGCCCATTTCTGGTACACCAGCTATCGATCGTGTCAAGAGCCGCCTGTCCGCGTGCGCTGACGGCCGCAAGACATGGTCCGGTAACTAATACGGCTACATCGTCTGCATAAGCCTGAGCATAGGTGATAGAACTATTCAAAACGGAAAGCAGAGAATCAACCAGCATGCACCATAGGAGGGGAAACAGGACTCTGCCTTGGGCGCAGCCCTTGTTAACCTCCGACATTACAAACTTGTCACGCTCCGCCTCCGCGATTATAGTCCTGTTCATTAGCATTGCTCTTATCCACAACACCAATGATTCCTCTACGCCTTGATTCCTGGGCGCGTTACACATGCCATCAAAAGTCGCATTGTCGAAAGCGCCCTCTATGTCGATGAAAATGCCCAGTGCTTAGACTTTCCTGTCAAGTGCACTTTCAATTCTACCGACGAGATTTTGAAGTGCTGTCTCGCAAGATTTTCCGCGCTGGTAGGCATGTTGCATTTGAGATAGAGGGTGTGATCGCAGAGCGTTTTTGCGCATGTGCAGTTCAACCAGCCTCTCCAAGCATTTTAGCATGAAGGAGGTGAGACTGATAGGCCTGAACTTTTTGGCGAGTGAGTAGTCTCCTTTAACAGTTTTCGGTAACCCCTTAATGAGATATCAAATTGATCTTCTTTTCAAAAAATTAAATCGAATAAGTTCGCACAACAATCAGCTTATTAGATCTTTAATGGACTTAAATATTACCATTGGTATCCAGAAAAATTACTACCTTTCACCATTCAATCTTATGAATACAAGTTCACTTCCTCTAGTGACTCCCATTTATGATAAACTCTTGGTTCCATTTTATGAGAAAGCTTCACCCTTAACCTTACGGGGATAACATAACATACATATAATAATATGAGAAAAGCTATTTGAACCTTTGTTTAACTCAGTAAACCTGGAAATGCCTTTTAAATATATAGAATGTACATATATAAATCATTAAGGAAACAACTTTTTCTTGGCTCAGTGTTGGTCCCATTATCCGCATCGACGGCATTATGACGAAGGGAAAATATGTTGAAATACTGGAAAATGTAATGCTATCGTGGGTCGAATATAATATGCCTCTGGGATGGAGATACCAGCAAGATAACGACCCCAAAACATGCCGCAAAATTTTATTATTATTTTAAAGACAAATTTTTACTTTTTCTTTTTAAACTTTATTATTGCTCCAAATCCTTATACGCTCCTCTATCGACTGTGTCCTCTTACAATATTATTTCCCTGACCTAACCGGCAGTCCTCTCTTCTGTCATGATCTATACTCCTATTCTGTCTTCGATTCTCGTTTCCCATCTTCTCTGAAATTATTCTACTACAGAATACACAATAAAGTGGTTTGAGGATAAAAAAATCCAAAACCTGGAATGGCCCTCACAGTCACCTGACTTAAATCCCATAGAAAATTTAAGGAGGGAACTTAAGGTTAATGTCTGCATGCGTCAACCCTCAAACGTAAAGGATTTGTAGAAATTCGCACAAGAAGTGTACTCTACGAAGGTTGTCTTTTATATATCGGAATTGGGCAACCCTAGTGTTGTAATCTGGAAACTTCCAGATCTATCTTAAGGTTTGACATTTTCGAGGTTATACGTACTCAGAACGTTTTGACATACGAGCGCTATTTGTGTTGTTTACAGTAACTTAAAAGATTCATCTCGCCCAAGAAATGGAATTAAATTATGAAAATTTTCTAACGATTATTTTTTACAACTTTCAACTTGGATTAACTCAACAACAGTATATCGATGAACTTAATTCAATTTTTGGCGATGAAGCTCCATCAAGGACCAGTGTTTATCGATGGTATGGTGAATTCAACCGAGGTCGCAGTTCACTCCAAGACGAATTTCGTGAAGGCCCTCCGAAATCAGTTGTTGTTCCGGAAACCATTGATGCTGTTCGCCAACTGATATTGCAAGATCGTCATGTGACCTATCCTGAGATTGAGACAACCTTAAGCATTAGTGGGACCAGCGTACATTCAATCCTGCACGAACATTTGACCGTCAAAAAAATTTGTTCGCTTTGGATCCCACACAATTTGCCAATCGCTCAAAAAAGGGTCGTGTCGATTGGTCGAAAGAAATGCTTCAAAAATACGATCGCAGTGCTTCGAAACACGTCTATGACATCGTGACAGGTGATGAATCGTGGATTTACGCGTGTGAGCCCAAAAGTAAACAGCAGTCGACTGTATGGGTGTTTCAAATTGAGCCAAATCCAAAAAAAGTTGCTTGCGCACGAAGCACTTCCATTGAAATGGTCGCCTGTTTTTGCGGAAAAACTGGACATGTCGCAACCGTGCCACTAGAACAACGCAGAACAGTCAATTCTGAGTTTTACACAACAATTTGTTTGCCAGTTGTCTTCCAAGAAATTATGGAAAAACCAACCGACGAAGACGGATCACTCTTCACCATGACAATGCGAGCTCTCACACATCGGCTCAAACAACTGCATTTTTGAGCACTCAAAACATCGATTTGATGAGTCGTCCGCCATATAGTCCTGACTTGGCACCGAATGACTTCTTTTTATTAAAAATAAAATAAGAGGTCAACGTTTTTCAACGCCTGAAGAAGGGGTTGATGCATTCAGAATGCATGGTTTGGAGATACCTCAATCAGAGTGGCAAAAGTGCTTCGACAATTAGTTCAAACGCATGTAAAAGTGTATAGATCTTAATGGGGAATATTTTGAATAACAATAAAGCTATTTTGGATGAATAATATTTGTTTTTATTCTTTAATCCCAAAATATAAAAGGCAACCTTCGTATTACATTGGCTAAATGCTAGAATTTAGTGGACCCCATGACCAAACGCATTGAAGCGGTTACTAGAGATAATAGCTTTGCTACGAAATATTAATAAGTTGAAAAAAATTCCGTTTAGTTTAAGATAAAATAAATTATCTTCCTATATATTGAATTGATGATTTTATTTTTTTGGCCAGGTATTTTTAAGAGTCGTTTAGGTGTTGGATCTATACCTCAACCACATGGATTGTTCTTATTTTTTTACGACTTATTTTCGTTAATATAAACTAATGTGGTGGCCGTGGCGTAGTGGGTAGAGTGCGACTCTCACACGCAGAAGGGTCTATAGTAGGTTCGACTCCCAGCTCAACACCGAGTTTTCGAATTTTCCATAGCACCACCTCTTTCGAGCTGCTGACAACACTCAAAGAGTAATAACTGTCTAAGAAAGCTTCTCAAACTTCGCCGTTCGGAGTCGGCAAAAAACTGTAGTCCCTTCTACTCGTGAGAGAACAGTAGTGCGCACAACACGAGCAGTTAATGAGCAAGCTAGGTCTGGTCCCCCTTTGGACTGTAGAGCCAACAATAATAATAATAATAATAAACTAATGTATTTACCCACCTTTTCTAATACTGCTATTCATTTGTTGAACTTATAAGTGTTTGAATGTTTTCGGTGAAGGTGTTTCCTTTTTTTTGTCCATAGCTGTAGGTCAAGTCTGTTCAAAAAGTAAGGTGAACTTTTTCTGAAAAAATGTTTATTTATTCATCAATTTCTAGTTTTTTACCCCAAAGTAGTCCACCTCAGATATACAGCACTGTGCAAACTAATATCACCATTTTCGACAATTTAGTCACTATTTTGCTTAAACTTTTTACTATTTTATTTATTTCACATCATCCTTATTCCATTAGTAATAAAATCCATAAACAAGATAAGAAAGAAGTGCATTCTGCACTTAGGAAACGTCCGGTATCCGGAATGACACCGAATTTCGGCTTGTGCAAAATAATAACACTACCTAAGTGCAAAAGTTCAGAAATATGAAGTAAAAGTCAATGGAATAGTGAAGTTTTTTGTTTTTACTTTTGTTACTGGGTTAATACTTCTTCGTATTACCTTCGCTTTTAAGTACAGCGTCAAGACGTCGTGGTATGGAGTCGATTAATTCATGACATCGCTAAACAAGGATATTCTCCCACACAATCTGCAAAACATCCCATTACTGTTTTGTATTTTTGGGTTTTGTTTCGTATACAGCTTTCTTTACATCTGTCCAAAGATTTTCAATGGCATTCAGGCCTGGAGACTAAAGCGGCCACTGCATAATTTGAACTCCATTGCTTTGGAAAACTTCTTTGAACCAATTTGCTCTTGCGTTTGCGGCTATTGTCTTGCTGTAGCATGGTTTTTCTCATTACGTTGACATAAAATCCGGCGGTCATCATCGGTTTTATCCACAAAATGGGACCATTACCATAATTGGAATATCATCACCATACGTTAGGTCCAGGTCCACAATCAATGACGAGTGAGCAGACTCATTACCGTTTTGCAAAAGACATGAATTGTTTTTCTACAGTTCCGAACGTTTTCATATTGGCTCTCGTAAGAGGCGCATAGCTTCAAGATAGTAATAGTCCTTGTTGCCTGATCTACTATATGGTAAGAACTCCTGATTCACTACGCCACAGGTAAAAAAACAGTCACCAAAACCTTCACGTTCGAACCTTCACACCTTCGAATCTTCGATCTTGGCGTTATTTTTTGGCATTCGTTCTCCTGGGCTCATACAATGGGACGGTTGGACTTTGGTTTCAATGTCATAACCCTTTAAGTCTCTTAAGCAAATCTGATTGACGTCTTTCAACGATTCTTGAGCGGTATTCATGTCAAAGTTTTTTTTTTTGGTCAAAATTCAGTAATTTTGGAACAAGTAATTTTTTATTGTGTAATAAGATTTTAAAACCCAATCAACCTCTTAATTTCTGGTATATGACCCGTACTGCTGAGCTGGACGAAGTCTAAGCAGGTGGTCCCTTTTTCGATGACATTTTGCAAGCCTTCGCCCTTATGTCTACTCGGATTTATTAATATCTGACCTTTTTAAACTAATTTTACATTTTGTACTATTTTTAAAAAAACGTGTTTTTGAATTGAAATTTTGTGGCCGCCGTGGCGTAGTGGGTAGAGTGCCACGCTCACACGCCGAAGGGTTTAGGTTCGATTCCCGGCTGAATACCTCGAATTGTTCACGGCACCACCTCTTTCGAGCTGCTGACAACATTCAAAGAGTAATAACTGTCTAAGAAAGCTTCTTAAAATTCGCCGTTCGAAGTTGTCAAAAAACTGTAGGTCACTTCTACTCGTGAGAGAACAGTAGCGCGCACAACACGAGTAGTTGATGAGCAAGCTAGGCCCTGGTAACCCTGTGGACTGTCGCGCCAACAAATATTATTATGTTTTTGAATCAATTTTCCTAATTTCGTTGTTTTGTGCGAATAATTTTGTGAAGGTGTGTAGTTTGGTTTCTGTGTTACTTCACTGACCATAACCTCGAAAATATGAATATTTTAATGTTTATAAAAAGTTTTGCTCAAACATTGAACCATGCTGTCAGGTTTCATTTGCATAAGGAATATTAAATAGTTTGACTTGCAATTCGTTACAGTTGTCAGTGAGAGCATTGCCAATTTACAAAAAAAAAAAAAAAAACAGATTTGAGTTCTATAAATAAACAAAAAACACATAAAATTGGAAAAGAAGCTGTCAAGAACGAAGTGAACAGTGCACATAACCGAACATGTTTATATCAGTGAGACATTTTAGTACCAACGTAACGCCACAAAATAATCGATCAAAAGTCCCAATAATTTAAAAATGACTAACGTGTCTGAACTTTTAAGCCAGATAGAAGAAAAACATTTTTTGAGAGAGGCTGGAATACCAACGTAACGCCAAAAAAATCTATTAACATTCGCAATAACTTCAAGCAGCAGTCCTGTCTTTTCAAACGCGTCCTTGAATTACAGCTTAAAGCTTGTGACGTCTCTTCACTTTCAAGTCTAACAGAAGAGGAACATTTCTACATCTTTTCCCCAAACTACATAAAAGACAGCTCACTAGGTTTTATTATTATTTTATTTGTACAATTAATCCACTTACAAATACAATATTCGATTTCATTAAATCCTATGGCAGTACCGTTCTGCGTGCGCGATTACGTCAAGAAGAGAAATAATTAAATAAACTAAACGACGACGAAGAGAAAAAAAATCGAACAGTTTCCGCTGTGAGCGGGACGTGAGCAAGGAATGAGAGTGCGACACGATAGTTCATGGTTAGTTGTAAAATCAAATCAAAGTTAACTTAAGGACTTAAGTGGTAAAGTAAAAGACGCGTCATTTGGCGCTCCTAGCATTTGCCGTTTGTCGGCTTCTTGGGCCTGCAGATTTTGCTGGGTCCGTTCTGCCCGTAGACGATGTTGCAGGAGAACGTGAAGTAGCCGCAGGTGGAGGACTTTGTGTAGAATGTCGACTGGAAGTTCTTGTTCTCCACCGGGGGGTTCTTGCTGTTGTCCATGCTGCCCGTGATGGACTTGGTGACAGTCACGTAGCTATCGGGGGCTGGTATCTTCTTCCTGGGGGACTTCTCGCCGCCATTGGTATCTTCTTTGTTACTGCCGAGGGACTTTGTGTGAACTTTCTTCTCGATGTTGACTGTGCCGCGGAATCCGCTAGGAACAGATTCCGTGGTCACCTTTGGTGTGTAGTTGACGGTGTTGCCGTTCTGCTTTTGAACAAGGGAATATTTCTGCTTGGGATCGGCAACAACCGCTTGCTGTGCTTGAGTGGGAGACGTTTGAGAAAACGTTTTCGGGAGAGCTTCGGGCTTGTCTGTAGATGCCGATGAGGAGGAGGGCTTGCTTGACTTTTGCTCAATTTTACCGGGGGTATCGTTGTAGTCCTCTTCTTCTGGGTCATCTTCATATTCTTCTTCGTATTCTTCGTCCTCGCCGTCTGGGAGATCATCGGAGTCCTTGCCAGGTGAGCTTGGAGAAGGTTTGTCTAAATGGCAGACGTGAGGGATTTGCCTGGAAGCAAGAAAGCCTTTCACTTACCATCGTTAGTCTTCGAGGAACGAAGTTGCATATCCGACCCTGCGTCTTGTGGTCCGTATGCGCTGTCAACCTTGTCGATAATACTGCTGTAGTAAGAAAAATTCTACGTCAGTGTCCCGTGTTGAATGTTGGTTAGCACAAACCTGTCAGAGTTTCCGAAATCGGAGATAGTTTGGAAGAGCTGTCGGTTCTGCTCGCGGTACGTGGCCACCTGTTTCTTTGTACCAGATGCTGACTGCGCTGCTCCGTAGTATGAGACGCCGTACCTGAGTGAGACTTGGTCAGAAAGCTTGCTGGCTAGGTTGCTATTATGGGGCGTACCTGGATTTTCCCTGGATCTGCGACTGGGATTGCCCGGAGAAGCTTGAGGACTGGGCAGAAGCCTGCCCGCCTCCAGCGGATGGTGAGTTATCGCCGCTGCTGTCCTTAGGTCTAAATCCGATTTGTGCCTGAGATGACGTCTGGCCTGGCCCGCTGGATTGTGCGTCAGCTAAGCCGCCTTTGTCGCTGGCTTGAACCTAAAAGTTTCATGTGTGCGTGCAGCTCATGAAATTTTGTGTCCTCGCTAAACTCACCTCGCTCTGGCTCTGGTGAACGAATCCGCCGCTCTGCGATGATGCTTTTGTTCCTCCGGTCTTTGCGTTGACCTGAACCTGGGACTGCGATTGCGCCGCTCCTCCCTGGCCTTGAGCCTGTGTCAGAGTGCCTTCGCTGCTACCACTTACTTGCGCGTTTGCTGATCGGTCTGCGTCGGATGTCAAGGCACTGGCGCTGAAGGTGCCTGTTGATGTGTATGTACCAGAAACTTGGGTTTTGGCTGTGCCACCGTTTTTCTTTCCCATGGCACTTGCGGCTGCTTGACCGTTATTGACTGAAGTCTCAGCTTGAGAGAAGGCGTCATCGGCTTCGGGGACCACAACACCTCCTGCTCCAGCTGCGCCGCCTGCTACTCCACCACCTTCACTGACAGTTGTTAGGCTCGATGGGCCTAAATGAAAACGATTAAAACTTGAAATTGGACAGGGACAGAGAAACATTACCGCCAGCACTCGGTCTGCCGGTTGCGGGATCGTATATGCCACTAACGCCTGGTCTGGTGGCTCCTGGGCCATAAATGCCTCCCGTTCCTGGTCTAGTGCCATCAAATCCACCAGCTCCTGGACCATATATTCCTCCAGCTCCTGGCCTGGTGCCATCTAATCCACCAGCTCCTGGACCATAAATTCCTCCAGCTCCTGGTCTGGTGCCATCCAATCCACCAGCTCCTGGACCATAGACTCCTCCAGCTCCTGGTCTGGTGCCATCCAATCCACCAGCTCCTGGACCATAGACTCCTCCAGCTCCTGGTCTAGTGCCATCCAACCCACCAGCTCCTGGACCATATATTCCTCCAGCTCCTGGCCTGGTGCCGTCCAATCTACCAGCTCCTGGACCATATACTCCTCCAGCTCCTGGTCTAGTGCCATCCAACCCACCAGCTCCTGGACCATAAATTCCTCCAGAACCTGGCCTGGTGCCATCCAATCCACCAGCTCCTGGACCATATACTCCTCCAGCTCCTGGCCTTGTTCCGTCTAATCCACCAGCTCCTGGACCATATACTTCTCCAGCTCCTGGACCATATACTGCTCCAGCTCCTGGCCTTGTTCCGTCTAATCCACCAGCTCCTGGACCATATACTCCTCCAGCTCCTGGCCTTGTTCCGTCTAATCCACCAGCTCCTGGACCATATGTTCCTCCAGCGCCTGGCCTTGTTCCGTCTAATCCACCAGCTCCTGGACCATATACTCCTCCAGCTCCTGGTCTAGTGCCATCCAACCCACCAGCTCCTGGACCATAAATTCCTCCAGAACCTGGCCTGGTGCCATCCAATCCACCAGCTCCTGGACCATATACTCCACCAGCTCCTGGCCTGGTTCCGTCTAATCCACCAGCTCCTACACCATATGTTCCTCTAGCTCCTGGCCTTGTTCCGTCTAATCCACCAGCTCCTGGACCATATACCCCTCCAGCTCCTGGCCTTGTTCCGTCTAATCCACCAGCTCCTGGCCTTATTCCGTCCAATCCACTAGCTCCTGGACCATATATTCCTCCTGCTCCTGGCCTGGTGCCATCCAACCTACCAGCTCCTGGACCATATACTCCTCCAGCTCCTGGCCTTGTTCCGTCTAATCCACCAGCTCCTGGCCTTGTCCCGTCCAATCCACCAGCTCCTGGACCATACACCCCTCCAGCTCCTGGCCTTGTTCCGTCTAATCCACCAGCTCCTGGCCTCGTTCCGTCCAATCCACCGGCTCCTGGACCATATACTCCTCCAGCTCCTGGCCTTGTTCCGTCTAATCCACCAGCTTCTGGCCTCGTTCCGTCCAGTCCACCAGCTCCTGGACCATAGATTCCTCCAGCTCCTGGCCTTGTTCCGTCCAATCCACCAACTCCTGGACCATATACCCCTCCAGCTCCTGGCCTTGTTCCGTCTAATCCACCAGCTCCTGGACCATATACTCCTCCAGCTCCTGGCCTTGTTCCGTCTAATCCACCAGCTCCTGGCCTCGTTCCGTCCAATCCACTAGCTCCTGGACCATATATTCCTCCTGCTCCTGGCCTGGTGCCATCCAATCTACCAGCTCCTGGACCATATACTCCTCCAGCTCCTGGCCTTGTTCCGTCTAATCCACCAGCTCCTGGCCTTGTCCCGTCCAATCCACCAGCTCCTGGACCATATATTCCTCCAAGGCCTGGCCTTGTTCCGTCTAATCCACCAGCTCCTGGACCATATACTCCTCCAGCTCCTGGCCTTGTTCCGCCTAATCCACCAGCTCCTGGACCATATACCTCTCCAGCTCCTGGCCTTGTTCCGTCTAATCCACCAGCTCCTGGACCATATACTCCTCCAGCTCCTGGCCTTGTTCCGTCTAATCCACCAGCTCCTGGCCTCGTTCCGTCCAATCCACCAGCTCCTGGACCATATACTCCTCCAGCTCCTGGCCTTGTTCCGTCCAATCGACCAGCTCCTGGACCATAAGCTCCTCCAGTTCCCGGCCTGGTTCCGTCCAATCCACCAGCTCCTGGACGATAGATTCCTGCAGCTCCTGGCCTTGTTCCGTCCAATCCACCAGCTCCTGGACCATAGACTCCGCCTATGGTTCCATCCAATCCACTAACTCCTGGGCCATAAATTCTTCCAGCCCCTCCTCCTGCTCCAGGTCGTGTTCCATCGGTACCACCAGCTCCCGGAACATAAACACCCCCTGTTCCGGGCCTGGCACCAGGACCGAATATGCCACCAGCTCCTGGTATAATGCCACCTTCACCATCAGTGCCTGGACGGTATACTCCTCCACCTGCCCCTGAATCTCCGAAACCCACTTGACTGTATCCGGGACCGAAGGTTGTGCCTTCCCTACCAGTAAGCTCTCCACCAGGAATCGTTAAACTACTACCTCCTGGCCTGAAGCCCGGTCTGCCTTTTAAAGAAATACAAATTCAGAAAAACGAATCCTTTGGTTTGACGGATAAAATACCTGGTGCATCGTAAGCGCCCCCTGCTCCTGGTCGGGATGCGCCATCCGCACCCGGACCGTACCCATCAAAGCGACCACCTCCTAGACGGGAACCACCTGGTCCTACTAAGCCGCCATCCGCACCGGAATCTCCCGGTCTCAAGACTCCTGGGCCAACACCACCGGGTCTCACTCCGCCAGCTCCCATATCTCCCTCACTTATTCCTCCAGGTCTGTCGCCTGGTCTAAATCCAGCCGGACGACCGCCAGGTCCTACTCCACCAGGGCCTCTATCTCCTGGTCTTTCTCCAGGCCTGTAGCCATCCATATCGACCCCACTAGGCCTTAGTCCTCCTGGACGGCCACCAGGACCATCTCCTCCGGGACCAACACCGCCAGGTCCAATTCTTCCAGCACCAACACCTCCAGGTCCAACTCCGCCAGGACCCATATCACCAGGTCCGTAAGCTCCCATACCAACGTCGCCTGGTCTTAGTCCCCCTGGACGACTACCAGGGCCTATTCCACCGGGTACAACTCCACCAGAGCCCCTTTCCTCTGGTCTGAGTCCACTAGGGCCCATATCTACAGGTCTCTCACCAGGTCTATAGCCATCTGCATCCAGGGCGCCAGGTCTTAATCCACCCGGACGGCCACCAGGGCCCATTCCGCCGGGTCCAGCTCCTTCAGGACTGATGCCTCCAGGACCAACACCGCCAGGTCCAACTTCTCCAAGGCCAACTCCTCCAGAACCAACACCGCCAGGTCCAACTCCTCCAGGCCCTACTCCTCCAGGACCAATACCACCAGGTCCAACTCCTCCAGGGCCAACTCCTCCAAGACCAACACCGCCAGGGCCCATATCACCAGGTCCATAACCTCTCACATCAACGCCACCTGGACGACCACCAGGACCAATTCCTCCGGGACCAGCTCCACCAGAACCCATTTCTCCTGGTCTGTCACCAGGTCTGTAGCCACCCATGTCAACGCCTCCAGGCCTCAAACCTCCGGGACGGCCGCCAGGTCCAATTCCACCCGCACCCGGCCCAACTGCACCAGGGCCCATATCTCCGGGTCTGCTTCCAGGTCTATACCCATCCATATCGACACCACCAGGCCTGAATCCTCCAGGCCGTCCAGCAATTCCACCAGAGCCTATTCCACCAGGACCAACGCCTCCCGGTCCGATCGCACCGGGTCTGTCACCTGGCCTTAGACCACCCATGTCAACGCCTCCAGGTCTCAGCCCCCCTGATCCAACGCCACCAGGGCCAGTTCCACCAGGTACTGCTCCATCCAAACTAAGTCCACCAGGGCCGATGCCTCCAGGTCTAAAACCTCCTGCCCCTGGTCTACCAGCATCAAGACCACTAGGACCCAGACCCATTCCTGGCCTTGTTGCACCTCCTGGCGCTCCTGCCTGACCGTCAACGGTTGTTCCCGTGCCGGGTCTCACTAGCTTACCAATTCCATCCAACGCTAGTCTATACGGGTCCGGTGAGTACTCTGCAAAAAAAGGATGACATTCCTTCTGCACTTGCGCTCTCCTTCGCATAGTTACCATAGGTTCCAGACCCAGTGCAATCTCCGCAGTCGCCGAACGAGAACTGACTCTGTGCTTGTCCCATTCCATTTGAGCCACCTTAAAATAAAAGTCATTCCGTCAGTCAGTTGCTTAGCTTCCGGGTCGTGCTACCTGCTTACCCACGGTCGATCGCGAACCAGACTCGCTTGCTTCTGCTTCTGCTTTGCCTTCTAGCTCCGGTTTTCCGAAATTCAGGTATTGAGACTGTGTTTGTCCCCGGCCACTAAATTTAATGTTACATAACTGTTAAATGACGATGCATGGTGTTTGCCTACTTACTAGCCTCTGCTCCTCTTTGTGCGACTGTGCAGTTTGTTTACCGCCTGAATGTATTCCACGCTTCCAACCACAGCATTCTCATCGACTGAGTTCTTCTCCTGGAATTAGAAAATCACATAAGATGGCGGATACAGGCAATTCTTGGAATTAGAGCGAGCTTATTGAAAAATACTCGAAATGCGCCAAATACATTTTTCACGTTATATTTTGGACCTTCATGTTCAAAGTCGAACCATCGAAGTCATGAAATGTGGTTCATAAGGGAAGGGATCAGGGTGAATGAAAGGAAACAACTCTATAGCATTTTACGGGATGAGAGCCATGGAACCTTTACATCAAGTTGTTAAACAGGCCCTTTGCTGAAGCTACGTCTCTTCTAGATGTATGTACTGTCAAACAAGTTGAACCTGTATGAAGATATTTTTCATTAGACCCCTGAATGGCTATAACCGTGTGACAACTATGCCGATCTTACATCAGCCTCTTTATGCATCTCTTAAGGTAAGCTGACGATGGAGATTCCGCAGGGGATTAGAGGCGCATTACTTCGATAACTGGTCTGTACCCAATAAGCTCTTCGTAACCTATACAAGCGCCTGTTAATGAAGTAAAAAGCATCGGTAAACCACCCGCCTCTTGCTGTATACCACTTTATATGGAACACAGTTATACTAAGGTTGCCTTTTTATATTTCGGGATTGGACAACCCTAGTGTTGCAATCTAGTAACTGCCAGCTCTATCGTAAGGTTAGACATTTTCGAGGTTATACGTACTCAGAACGTTTTGACATACGAGCGCTATCTGTGTTGTTTACAGTAACTTAAAAGATTCATCTCGCCCAAGTAATGGAATTAAATTGTGAAAATTTTCTAACGATTATTTTTTACAACTTTTGACGTGGATTAACTCAACAACAGACGTGGATTAACTCAACAACAGATGAACTTAATTCAATTTTTGGCGATGAAGCTGCATCAAGGACCAGTGTTTATCGATGGTATGGTGAATTCAACCGAGGTCGTAGTTCACTCCAAGACGAATTTCGTGAAGGCCCTCCGAAATCAGTTGTTGTTCCGGAAACCATTGATGCTGTTCGCCAACTGATATTGCAAGATCGTCATGTGACCTATCCTGAGATTGAGACAACCTTAAGCATTAGTGGGACCAGCGTACATTCAATCCTGCACGAACATCTGACCGTCAAAAAAATTTGTTCGCTTTGGATCACACACAATTTGTCAATCACTCAAAAAAAGGCTCGTGTCGATTGGTCGAATAAAATGCTCCAAAATACGATCGCGGAGCTTCGAAACACGTCTATGACATCGTGACAGGTGATGAATCGTGGATTTATGCCCGAAAGTAAACAGCAGTCGACTGTATAGCTGTTTCAAATTGAGCCAAATCCAACAAAAGTTGCTCGCGCACGAAGCACTTCCAAGCAAATGGTCGCCTGTTTTTTGGAAAAACTGGACATGTCGCAGAACAAACGCAGAACAGTCAATTCTGAGTGGCACATAACTATTTGTTTGCCAGTTGTCTTCCAAGAAATTAGGGAAAAACCAACCGCCGAAGACGGATCACTCTTCACCACGACAAGGCGAGCTCTCACACATCGGCTCAAGCAACTGCATTTTTGAGCACTCAAAACATTGATTTCATGAATCATCCGCCGTATAGTCCTGACTTGGCACCGAATGACTTCTTTTTATTCACGTACGTAAAAAATGAAATGAGAGGTCAACGTTTTTCGACGCCTGAAGAAGCGGTTGATGCGTTCAGAATTTTTGGAGGTATCGCAATCAGAGTGACAAAAGTGCTTCGACAATTGGTTCAAACGCATGCAAAAGTGTATAGATCTTAATGGGGAATATTTTGAAAGACAATAAAGCTATTTTGGATGAATAATATTTGTTTTTGTTTTCTAATCCCGAAATATAAAAGGCAACCCTCGTAGAACTGTCAAGTGTGCAACATATTAATTGAAAAGCTTAGAACTCAGTAGATATACAGTGAACCAAACGAAACTGGAACAGATAATGGAGTCTGCTATGGATTATTTGGATGTGGCGCCCCCTATTTAACCCAGGACTTATTTAGTGATCTGCTATTACAATAAATTTTAACTTAAAATATCTCAGCCTTTTTTTTAAATATCGAATTGAAATGAATTGCAAATGGAAGAATATTTTTATTCAATCCCAATAACAAAAGATTTTTTTTTTTAAATCTTCTTATTGCTAACAAGAAAATGAAAACCAAAATCACTACAAATGCATCGAAAAAAGCAATGTTGTTTTGTTGTTGAACAAAACTATTTTAAAAGCACCGTTTAATTGTTGGCGCGACAGTCCACAGGGGACCAGGTCCTAGCTTGCTCATCAACTACTCGTGTTGTACGCGCTACTGTTCGAATATATATATATACATATATAACTTCAAGGATATCGATTGTAGTTGTGTAGGAACCTATGAACATATGTAGTTCCAGAACCTGGCTCCATTGTCGGAACAAGTTCCAATCGTTCCAAATATTCATAAGCAAAACATATCCGACATGTCCGTTCCGACGTGTTCGGAACTTCAAGCAGATGAATAATGAATGTGTAAAATGAAACATTACGCACATTCAAATAATACAATTTGGGAAGATATAACATTGGAAAATGTGTGATGGACACAATCCACCTGTCGAAAGAAGAGAGATGGAAACATGTCTCGCTTAAACATTTAACTTTTAACACAGTCCTGTCTTTAAGATTCCGGAGATGGATTTAATTTTTTGAACCTGAGCATGCTACTGTAACTATTAGGGTATAGTTGACTAGTTCCGGACTTACACTTGCCCACAGAAGTCTGCGTACAACAGAAAAAAGTCATAACCATTAACTTCAAACGCGAATATTTTAGTTAATATAACATACATCGAGGTGATTGCTTTTTTATTTCATACATTAAACAATTTTATTAAGAATACATTTTTTATTTTTCGCTTACTTTCAAAGAAAGGGCATTGTATTTTTTTCACAAACACGCAAGTGTCTCTGTACAAATTCTTTACAGCTGCGTACAATGAGAAAATATGCAAGTACCGTTAACTGCGTAAGCACAGATGTTTGTTTCATTATTTTCTAATATTTTGGCGAAAAGATTTCGTATGAATGAAACTATGGAAAATTAAGGAAAACTAACGACGAGAGACAAATTATCCTTAAGATTTATGTTGAAGGTAAAATCTATAGGCAGAGTGGACGGATGGTTTGACGGGCACACTCATCTGTCTAGAGAGTAATTAATAATTACGTGTAAGCGTGTTCCATCTTGCCAACGAGATAAGATTGTCCATCGTTCTTAACAAAACGGGAGCACAAACCCCAGGTTGACTGCCCATCAAATGAATATGAGGTAGGGGAAATGTTTGGTGAGACAATATTCGCTGATACTATCCGGCGATCATTAAAAAATCTTGGGTACCATAGCTAATTAGTTCGTAAGAAGGCGCATGTTTCAAGTGTCAATAAACAGAAAAGCATGAATTTTGCCAATTAATTCATTTCCAAGCCCCCAGAATTTTGAAACAAATGAAATCTCTGCCGAAGAGAGCACATTTTGCATCTTTGGATTAAAAGGTAAAAGACTGATATGGAGAATGAAAGGTACAGCTTTTCAAAAGCAGAATTAAGCTAAGCATGAAGCGGAATTATGGTTTGGAGCGTGAACAAACTTAGATTTATTGAATCCACAATGGACCAAATGGGCTATATCCACAAACTGAAAGATAATTTACTGCCAAGTGCCCAGTAGTTGGAGGAGTAGCTAGGAGAAGATTTCTGGTTTCAACAAGATAATGACCCGAAATATACCGCGCACAATGGATGTTGTAATAATAGTAATTGTTGGCGCTACAGTCCAAAGGGGGATCAGGGCCTAGCTTGCTCATCAACTACTCGTGTTGTGCGCGCTACTGTTCTCTCACGAGTAGAAGGGACCTACAGTTTTTTGCCGACTCCGAACGGCGAAATTTTAGAAGCTTTCTTAGACAGTTATTACTCTTTGAGTGTTGTCAGCAGCTCGAAAGAGGTGGTGCCGTGAAATATTAGAAAAATTGGTGTTGAACTGGGAGTCGAACCTAGACCCTTCGGCGTGTGAGCGTCGCACTCTACCCACTACGCCACGGTGGCCACATGTTGTAGAACCCTAAAAATCAGTTGCGGGCGCCTCCCTAGTATTCGGATCTGACTGTCATGGAATATTTGTGGGGCCTGCTCGAACACAGAATTCGTAGACATACGAGGGGCCTTCAATATATTCCCTGTATCGGGGTGAAGCTGTTTTTATATATATAATCACTAGAGTTTATCAAGTATTTATTTATTTATTTACAACTAATACAGCGATTTGTTGTTTAGCAATTAGCCAGGGTGACGAGAAGTTTATCAAGTAATACTATTATTTTAGTTTATTCATATAATATCATATAAATGTGATTATTAATTCGAGTTTTTTAGATAAACAGAATCTGAATGGTAACTGAGACGATGATGGTGAAAATTGAGCATCGCGCTCTAATTAAATTTAAAGAAGTCAAAAAACTATTCATGAATAGATGGTTGCTGTTTACCAGCGTTCCGCACCTTTACTATCAATCGTGCAAAAGTAGTTAAGTGAGTTCAAGAGAGGCAGAGAGAGCATTGAAGACGACCCCAGCTTCTGTGCCCCGGCTACTGCTTGTACGGGAGAAAGCATCAAAGAAGTCAAAAAACTAGTTCGTGAGGATACCCGAATAACAGTGAAAATGATGGCAGAGAGCACCAAGCTTTCAACTAGTACCATTCACACCATTCTTCATGACCATCTTAACCTTTCAAAGGTCAGTGCAAGGTGGGTGCCACGAATGTTCACAGCGCCTCAGAAAAAAGTGAGAATCGCATGCTGTAGAGACCTTTTGGAGATGTGTAGTGAGAATGCGGATGGTGTTGTGGATCGAATTATTACTTGGGACGAAACAATGGTTCACCACTATGAGCGTCGCACTCTACCCACTACGTCACGACGGCCACTAGTGGTTAATACTGTTAACACTGGTGCCATATGAAGGGTTGTCGGTACTCTACAACAAACTACAACAAACTCTCCACTTCAATAAAGTTTCTGCTACTTCACCCAAAGGTGCAGCTATCGGGGTTTCATTTCGGAACCCCGCACACTTAGTTTTTGTTTTTTTTTTTCTACTGGCGTGATTAATTTTTTGACGAACGCCATTCGTCTCCCTTTTTCCTGTTTCGGTAGAAACGATTTCTTGAAATAGCCGCCCAGGTGCTGCTGTCACGGTCATAATATTTCTTCTCCATTCGAACTTTGCCTTATAAAACCAGCAGAGATAATCAACTTCTGCTATTTTTCGCGCTGAAATGGGGACTCTATTCGTGTACATCCGTTTACATTCCCTACCATTCCAATTTTCTGAATTGATGAAGAAGGGAAAGCAATCAGCTGTTTAAAAACAAAACGCCGTCTGATTAAATAAAGCGGCAAGACCGAAAGAAGTTGAATACACCCTTCCTTATCTCCGCTGATGATGAAGTTCACGTTCATGATGGCCACCGGATCCGATAATGAATGTGCGGTTAGGTTCTGTTTTTATTAAAAACTATCAGAGGGATGCAATTCGAATGAACTTCTTAAAATAATTTCAAAGAAAAGAATATTTCCGTTGCAGTTTCGACACCTGTGCTGCTCACGTCGACGCGCTATAATCAAACACAGAAAATTTATTTCAGTGCTAGCTTCTTAATTAAAGCCGCGCGAGGAAATGGAGGAAAAAAAGATGTGTAAATTTGATTCGACTTCTAGGCCGTTATCCCTTCACTATAAAACATATATTTGCGGTCAAGACTAATGCATTTGCTAAGAACTAATAATTTGTCTACGAGAAGCTATTGAAGCGGAAATATTCAATTTTTTAAAACAGACGTAGAGACGAAGAAACTCACACTGTTTTACATATAACTGTTAAACCGTCACAATGAAGGTGTAAAACTTGTCTGTCTAAATGGCCTTTTGCTTTTTTAATTAGCAGCGCTGCATACAAGTTTCCACTGTGTGACAGAAATTATAGAAAGGTGGCTTTTGACTGAACCCTCAATAAGCAACAACTTCACGTTTAAATTGAAGTTAAAA
Source organism: Eristalinus aeneus (assembly GCA_955652365.1). Lineage (NCBI taxonomy): Eukaryota > Metazoa > Arthropoda > Insecta > Diptera > Syrphidae > Eristalinus > Eristalinus aeneus. The sequence continues at coordinate 55,069,017 of OY019134.1, read as the reverse complement.
GCTTCTAAATGCGAGGAGGAAAGACAACAAAACCATGCATCCTCAAAATTCTGAAGTTATTGATTCATTTACGAAAGAACCAACGAACTAATGTAAAATTCGTAAGCCTCTGATTTTTCAACAAAGAATTCATTTTTCGCCATTAACACACCCAGAATATAGTGGAATGCATTTGCAAACCCCGCGAATACGTTTAAAGAAACACGCATATGGCTGATCTGCCGCAAATATACTTTGTCGCATCAGTTACACCGTTATCGCCTTTCACTGTGCACTTAACCGATATGAACGTTTATGGAGTGTGAAAATCTTTGATTGAGCTCAAGGATGAAAACTATCAAGCTTATGCTCGCATCATGACGAATCAACAACCGATTGGTGCGATTTGTGTCATAAATTAAAATTGGAACGGAGTTCAACTTTGATGTCACCCCTATCAACAATCGCAAATCGGTTCACATTCGTTTCGTTTAATGCTCTTTGGTTGCTGATATGAGCAGCAAGCTGTCACTAGTTTAGATCAGAGTCTTATTTTAAACTGATCATCGCATAAACGCTTCCGGAGACTTATGTTAACCTTGTCATTGTGACATTCTTTTCGAATTTTGAGAAACCAAATAAATTTCTTATCGGAGCTTTAAGATTTTTATTTTTTTTTTCTCAATTCGATTGAGAGCAAGTGCTTTTGCATTTCTATGATTCCATTCATGAATGTTCTGAATTGTTGTTCGTTGCCTTTCCGTTAGCCTTTATTGCAAACAAATTGATCACTGATGTCAAAAATAAAAGCACTTCTTTGTGATCTTCGCATAAAATAAATGATTGGCACTCATTGAGTCTTTGAGTTTCCAAGGACAAGACACAAGGTAGCATTGCCGAGTCGTTTATAAAAGCATAACTATGCACTCTCCTTGAGCGTATGAGAAACGATAGATGTCGTTTGGTTGTAGTTAATGTTTTAGAAGTTGATCAAACAACATATGTACCTGCCACTAGATTCTTTGATCGCACATCAAAGCAAAATCATCAGGTAGTCAAATGTCGAGCTGGGGAAAATATTGCCCGTAAAATAATCACATGGCCAATGAATATTTTTTCTCAGATATCTTGATTTATAAATCGAATTTCATTCATTGTTTAATTTCTTTTCCATGGCTTCAGGGATTGACGTTTTTAAAAAGTATGCATCAGTGAATGAGATTTTTTGATATAATCCTTGAAAAATTTACAAAAGAATATTATTTTTGAACACGAAGCTAAACAAAAAAAGAGTATTAATAATAATTGTTGGCTCTACAGTCCAAAGGGGGACCAGGGCCTAGCTTGCTCATCAACTACTCGTGTTGTGCGCGCTACTGTTCTCTCACGAGTAGAAGGGTACCTACAGTTTTTTGCCGACTCCGAACGGCGAGATTTGAGAAGCTTTCTTAGACAGTTATTACTCTTTGTAATAAGAGTATTAAAAGTGTGAATAATGCTTATGTCATTGCATTGACACAAAATTGTTGTGACAACTGGTGTGTTTTTATCAATAAGAGATATTTAACGGCTTGTGTTTGCAACACTGTAGATCACTGAAGTAATTATTTGTTCAAATCTTTCTCTTAGCTGAGGACACAAAAAGTATTTAAAATGTTAGATATGCACAATAGCATCCGTTTTAAACCAGACAGGGACTAAGAATTAAACATTTTGCAAAAATTGTTTCTCGAAATTCAAAAATGCTTTAAATGGTTAAAGTTAAAATCACAAGAAAACGCAGTTCCAGAAACCTTATTCAAAAGAACCTTTCTTAGAGGGAAAGTCAAGAGGCATACTATTTCTCTATCACCCCTCTGCGCGCGAGCACTGTAGAATTTTACGAAGGTGCAGAAGTGGAACAATGTCAATTTCTCATTTTTTGTTTTTTTTTTAAGAAATTGTCAAGTACTGCTAATTGGTTATTTTTTTTTTAATAGGCATAAAGCAAAATTGTTGTTAAAAAAATCAATTCAAAACCGAAACCAAATCTGTTCAACTTCTTATCCCGCAAATTTGCACAAGTTTCATAGGCATATGAACATTTTTATTCAATTTCGTTCTTTCAATTGGGTCTTCTGTGTTCACACTGGGGTACAGTAACATCGGTTCACTTAGATTATAAGTATTTTTGTACTTGAAAACCGTGTTCAATTTGAAATGTTTCGCATTATTTTGTTTTAAAGAGTTGTGTACGTAGTGCCAACATTACAAGAATAAAAACTCCAATTCAATATACTAAATGATTAACTTAAATCCAAGACCAAATATTTTTATAAAATTCAATTTAAGAAAACGAGTGAATCCTCTGATTCCTTAATTATTTTATTAAATAATTATGAAATTAAATTAATATTTGTAAATTCAATTTGGTTAATTGCTCAGTTGTTAAGTCGAGAAATTTGATAATAAAATCAACGTAGGCATGATACTTCCAAAAAAATCGGAAAATGTTTCCGAGTAAGAAAAACATCAAGTAAAACAAATAGGATAACGTAACATATAACCGGAGATTCAGAAACAAAGTTTAGTTAGTAAGTTTTGGTAAGTGATCCTGAAAATCTGTTCTTATTTCTTCTGTTTTTGTTCTTGTGGTTCAGTCAGTCCGGGGTAGACCCGGGCCTCTATTCTTATTAAAGGTATATTCAATTTTCACTCGGAATTTACTGCTAAAATTGAAACGAGTTAAATGTGTATAACGGAAACTTGAATACGAACGACGAACGAATGTTGAAAAAAATATGCTTTACGACCTCTACTAAGACAAAAATTATTAATTTAATAATAATGTTTTGTTAGTGATGCTCTCTACATCTCCCGGGACTTATTGAGTAATCTGTTTATTACTTATAATAATTTTTGGCGCGACAGTCCACAGGGGGACCAGGGCCTAGCTTGCTCATCAACTACTCGTGTTGTGCGCGCTATTGTTTTCTCACGAGTAGAAGGGACCTATAGTTTTTTGCCGACTCCGAACGGCGAAATTTGAGAAGCTTTCATTGACAGTTAATACTTTTTGAGTGTTGTTAGCAGCTAAAAAGAGGTGGTGACGTGAAAAATTCGAGGTGTTCAGCCGGGAACCGGACCTAGACCCTTCGGCGTGTGAGCGTCGCACTCTACCCACCACGCCACGGCGGCCACTGTTAATTACTTAAGTAAGAATAATAATACAAATTTAAAAAATAAATATATTGAATCATTGAAACATTGAAAATCTTAAATCATTTTTGCTGAAGAGGAGGTTTTACATATTTATATTTTTTATTTATTAAGATTTATTTATTAAATATTTCCTTATAGATAAAGATCAAAACTATTTACATAACTATTCATTAGTGATACAGTTAATAATATTATAAGAAAATATTAGTACTCTGTATTTAAGAATGAATATAAACAGAGTCGAATGATACTTCAATTATTTAATAAACTAATAAAAAATGGGGGTGGGGAATACAATTCAACGAAAAATCAAACTATAGAGAATTAAATTCTTGACTGATTTTAACACACGGAAGTGCTCAATATTTTGTTTTATTGTGAATTTTTTTTTTTTTTTTTGTGATAATTTTAAAGAACATTTGGACTAACATCCACATCCATTTGTAAAAACAACACAATTAATATCCCCTGATGAAGGCTGCAATTTCTGCCGAAACGTTGGGATAATAACAATGAAATAACCTAGTTTTATAGAGAATTAGTGTAAATTAATAAGAGGTAACAATTCAAGAAAGGAAAAAACAAACACAAATTTTTTTAACTAAGTGGATATAGAGCAAGCTAAACTAGAATATTATAAAGAAGAGATTCAAGACTTTCAATATCAAGGGTAAAGAGCCACAACTTAACGCTTTTGATACATGGTGATGGTAATGAATATTTCTGAACATAAAACATTTCAAAGCTTTTGATTCGCAATTTTTTCTTTAACATTATCCAATTCTAATTTTTTTACTACTTAAGAAAATAAATTTATGTGTATATTCTACTGTTTACAAACTTGTGATGACACCAAAGAATATCTGAGTAAAGAACCGAAGATTTCATAATTTCAGTTGAAAACCAATTAAAAATTTGTAAAGTCTTCAAAACCTATTAAATGTTGTTTTGTTTTCGCTAGAAAGTACATCTATATACATATATGTCTTCCTTTTTGTGACCTTTTAAGTTGAAAGAATAACAAACATTCTATTTCATAACACAAGGTATAGTTGAGAAGGGAAATTTATACAATCTCGTGAAACTTTGAAAATCAATCTAACTAAACGAATTTGAATGACGCAGCAATTGGAGTTGAGCTATTAAATAAATTCATTGCATTCGCTTATTGTCCAGTACAGAACACAATTGTAGATATACGGTTTATATTCATTACTTTACTAACTGTTTTAAGAGTTGTATTCGTTATGATTTGGTGAAATAGATTTTCTCGAGCAAGATGGTTCTTTAAATTTTGCAGTTCAAAAACTACTAAGCAAACATTCTATAAACGTCAAAAAATTACACAGCGGTTTAAAACTTCCCTAGTTAAGCCTAAAGGAAAACAAATTTATTTTTAATATTTCCCCAGAATTGCGAGTTTTATTCTGTTTAAAAATCAAATTTAAAGAGTTTCAATTAGAATTTTGAGTTATTTGCAGTTTTTTACTGTTCTTAAGTCAAGTTTGATTTTAAAGAAAGGGACTCTGTAATTCAATTGAAAATACGATTTAATCAATATAATTTTTAAGGCCTTTTTTAATTTTCGCACACCAGAGAAATGACATTCGAAAACATTTTTGAAAAATAAATAAATTTTTTTGATGAGTTAGAAAAATTCCTATTCTCAATGAAATATAATATCTTTACATAACGCACAAATATACTCAAGCCTAGACTAACCTACGCATTTTCTCTAAGCCATCTGCACCGTGTTAATGTTGGAATCTACACAAAACCCGGTAATCCGACCAAAATTGTTCTAATTTCTAGCAATCCCACTCTCATTCCCATGCATTTGTTGGAATAAAAAAAAGGAAAGCCGCAATCATGAAATTATAAACGCTATTTCTGAAACCGCGGACTTACAGTTGACATTGAAATCCTGATGCTGATTAACATAAATACATTAACATTCATAAATTGCAAAAAAAGGACTTCATTATGTTGGAATTTATCCGAGGAAAACCTATCTACACCTAACGTCATTGAAAATGATACACAGTCTAACTTTGTTGCAGCAAATTAAAATGTAATTTCTTCATTACCCGAATTTCAAATCCATTTACAGCGGCAATCACCAGCACGAGCCACAGAAACGCTGTCCAGCGAAGTGGCAGCATTGTACCACGTTGCACCGTCCGCTGCCGATGAAATAATCCTCCGTCAAAAACTAAATCCTAACTTAAGTCAAAACCGAGATGTGTAGGTCGAGATACAGCCGCCCCTTTATCGACGGAACGACGAACAGAAGATCGCGTTATCGCGCACAAGTTTTAAAACTACTCGTTGAACTTTATCACTCACTCTTACGACTTGGGTGCCGTTTTCGTGTTTTCATGCACTAAAATATTTTTGAATTTTTTCGTAGGTTTGCACTCTCACCATCACTAGCACTAGCACTCTGAATGGAGTCCCGCCAGGCACGGCTGGGTCGAATTAAAATAATATCAAGTGTCGTTGTCTCCTCAAGGAAGATGATAACTGGAGAAGTTTGCAATCATCTGCGTTTTTATAGAGGGATAACCCCAAACACTGTTCGCACAGTTGAAACCAGGACCACTGTTGTGTGGTGTAGTGAGCGCGTTCCTGCTTCCGATCGCGACAACTGCTGGATTGCGAATAAACGCGTTCAATCGAGTGACTCGGAAGAGCTGAGCGGGCTGTTGTCCGCGCAAGAATGACAAGAAACTGAGACCCTCTTATTTATAAAACGAAGCAGAAGACTTTTGACCCATTTTGAGGAAATGTTGGGGCCGGCACCGCGCACTGTGAGAGCACACACTGATAGTATCACTCTGGGGCCCCTATGTGCCGCCTTATGTCGATTTAATAGGATGTGTGCTCTATAGCCAGTCGATCGCTACAATGACTTCATTTGGAATCGCATCGCTCGGTTGCGTGTTCGACAGCAACCGTGCCGGCCGTGTCGACAACGACGACGCCAGTGCGCTGGTGTGCGAGAGAGCAACAGTCGCTGGTGTATCATCCTCGACTAGGGTGGTATTGAGAGTAATTATCATAACGTCTGCTCCTTAGGCTGTAGTCTTGGAGGAGTTGTTACACAATTTGCGCGTTTTGTGGGCGCGTTTTTTAATTGTTTCTTTTTTGGTGGACACTTAGGGCTTCCGATGTCACATGAAGCGCGCTGGCTAATTGACGGCATGAGACAACTAGACGGTTCCTGGTATTACCCACTTTTGCTTCAATTTCGTTTTCAATTCGAGCACGAAATGCAGGTCACCAATTGAGCCGATCGGTTTGCATTGAGCGGTAGTTAGACGTTAGAAATTGTATTGGGGTTGATCGATGATGTTGGGCGGCGGCTAAGTGGATGGATCGGCAAATTCAGGGCCTTTGTGTCTGACCGATTGGTTAGGGAATAGGGAATAAGTATATTTGACTGACTGTACGTTTTAACAAGCCAGCTTGTTGTGCAATTAGACAGCTCACGCGAGACGGTTACGCAATTTTGTTTTGGGAAGATGTAGAAATGTGCGGTCGCATGAAGTAGGAAGTAAAAGTTTTTCGATAATCTCGCCCTACCTCACCCCAATTCGCAATTGAGTTCAATGCTCGAGTTTCGGCACAGCGCATTGATAATAGAGGAACTTTAGAGTCAACTAAGATTATGCGAACCTCATCGAAAACGTTCACATATAAATACAATTTGGAGAAATGTGTGTTACGCTGCGTCTGTATGTAGCAAATGGCAAAAATGTGTCTCTGTGGAATTTAGTAAGGAATAAATCTCGCAGATAATGTCCTTGACAGTTAACGAATGATACATAAGGTGCTGCTTCTATTTGTTTTCCATTTGAAGACAAAGTTTCAACGATTTTTTTTCGATTGTTCAAACACAAGAACAGCCAGCTTTTGATTCTTAATTGCAAAATTGAAATTGGACCAAGCGACAATTGCGAGTTAGGACAAATAAGTCATACTTTGGAGCATAATTGACGGGAGCTTAATGCCGCATAATGCTGACCTATTAAATTCACCTCTCCTCGGTGTTCATCGTAATCTCATACAAGAATTTTTTTATCTGACGGCGTGTACCGTTTTGCCGTTCCACAAATTTGCGGCATAAGTGTGAATAAATAACGGTACAATAGAAGCAGCACGATAGTGATGTGTACATTTTTCGCGAAATTTGTTGTTTTTCTTCAAAATTTAAAAAGGTTTTGTGCCGCTAGACAAAGCAACGTTTGATTTTTACTGCCGCCAGATAGCGCTTAATACGAAATACTGCGCCATCCTTAACTTGTTAAAATTAAGCAGCAGATAGCTTCGCCCTTCAACCGAACAAGTTATTTTCAAAATAAGGAGGAATATTGTAAGAATAAAACGATGATGCCAAATCTTAGGCAAACTGAACACCTTTCAGGGACCTAGATTCAAGTTCGAAATTTTTTCTGGTTTTAGCCCAGTCGTCTAGAAATGAAGTTCGTGGCTTTGAAGGAGTGTCGTTCACAGAAAATTATGATAAACTAGCAATTACTTTGAAGCATGGTTTACATGCTTTGTGCAGTTGTTGAAGCAGCAGTTGTTGAAGCAGCAATGTTTATGAGGGATAACTGTTATAAGTTAGTTAGTTAGTTAGTTAGTTTGACTTTTATTTTCAATAAGTGTTTTACAATGTAAAGTTTAACCTAAGTCATTTATGGTTTGGCCTATGGCCGTCTACCAGGTTGACAAAAGTTTTAGATTAAAAATCTCCATCTATGATACGTTTTCTATAACAAAGTGCTGCTACTGAATAATCGTATAAGACCTTCCATCCCTTTTCTCCATTTAAGATGCACGTTACTTCATATTCGTCTAAAACAAGTTTTTCGAAAATTGCTAGTCGAAATTCTTTTAGAATCGGACACACACCAATAAAATGTAAGATGTCTTCTCTCCTCCTCATGTTGCATAGGTTACAAAAAATTGGTAAATCTGGTCTGTGGGGGATAAAGTTTAACTGAACGAGTTCTCCTCTCAGTTTAAAAATTGTGCTTATTTTTTCGATTGAGTGACTGTCAAGGAAGTATGTTTTTTCATTTAAAAAATGGTTTAGTTTGCTGTAGTAGTTCCTAAACAGTGAAGATTTAGCTTCTTCGACATATTTGTCATATGTGTGCCTACCAAAATTCTCCAAAACAGAGTTAAATTTTTTTCTTAAAAGATGAGAGGGCTCGTCCGCCTCAATAGACAGATTTAGACCGCATTCAGAAGCTGTTTTTTTTCCATTCCTCGCAAATGTATCCGTTTGTTCTAATTATACTTCTTAAAACTACTTTTGGTAATCTGCATTCGCTCATCTGTAGTATTTTTAAAACATAGTTGAAGTGCATTTTGATGGTATACAAGAGCAACGGAGGAGTTCCCGTTTCAATATGTAGCATTTAGTTGGGGGTATTTTTTGGTAACCGAAAGATCTTCTTCAAAAAGTAGCGAAGGAATTTTTCCACACCATCATAGCCTTTGTAGCCCCATACCTGAGCTCCGTAGAGCATTATTGAAGCTGCAGTTGAGTGGAATAAAGTTTATTTTGCACTTTTCGATACGTAATTATTTATTTATCACGATGATGCCAAATCTTAGGCAAACTGAACAACTTTTACGGACCAAGATTCAAATGCGAAATTTTATCTGTTCTTAGGCCCAGTCGTCTAGAAATGAAGTTCGTGGCTTTGAAGGAGTGTCGTTCACAGAAAATTATGATAAACTAGCAAGCCTGGTTTACATGCTTTGTTCTAATTTGACCACCGTGAGAGTGATTTGCCTAACTTGACCATAGTCCCGCTGTCTGCTGGGTTTTCCGCAGCCTTATGACAGTGCAGTTGTTGAAGCAGCAATGTTTATGAGGGATTACTGTTATAATGACAGACGCTTAAAAATTTATTTATCACGATGATGCCAAATCTTAGGCAAGCTGAAAACCTTTTAGGAACCTAGATTCAAATTCGAAATTTTCTCTGGTTTTAGGCCCGGTCGTCTAGAAATGAAATTCGTGGCTTTGAGGGAGTGTCGTTTACAGAAAATTATAATAAACTAGCAATTACTTGGAAGCTAGCAATTACTTGGAAGCCTGGTTTACCTGGATTGTTCTTATTTGACCTCCGTGAGACTGTTTGTTTTAACTTGACCATAGTCCCGGTGTCTGCATGGTTTTTCCGCTGTCTGCATGGTTTTTCCGCTGTCTGCATGGTCTTTCCGTCGTCTTATGACGGTGCACTTGCTGAAGCAACAATGTTCATGGGGGATTACCTTTATAATAGCAGACATTTTAAAAAATATTAAAATGCAAAAGAACAGCACGTGGGTTTGTTTATCGGATCTTAGTTATTCCCCAACATGAGGTATTAAGTTTATAGATGAATCTTAAATTCACTTCTAGAAGTCGCCAGTAAAATTTGTTGCTGAAGAAATGATATGCCGAAATTTAGTCACTAGCATATCGGTCATTGGGATGGGTTCACTTTTACCGCCCTGCTGTTAACCAAGGATTCGCAGTTACTGTATGTTTCCCAGTTTTTGTAGATTTAAGGGTTTAAAGGGGCAAGCCGTTTCGTAGTGGGTAGCGTGCGACGCTCACACGCCGAAAGTCCACGTTCGAATCCAAACTAGAATTTTTCACAACATCACCTCTTTTGAGCTCCTGACACCACTCAAAAAGTAATACTGTCTAAGAAAGCTTCTCAAACTTCGCCGTTCAGGGTCGGCAAAAAACTGTAGGTTCCTTCCACTCGTGAGAGAACCGTAGCGAGCACAACACAAGTAGTTGATGATGAGCAAGCTAGGCCCTGTTCCCCTGGGCACTGTCGTGCCATATAAATATTATTATTAATAAGGGACAAGCTAACAAGGAGCCGTGATACAGATTGGCGTCACACGTTCTCTGACATCCTGCCACTGAAACCAAAAGCTTCATTTCTAAATACAAATAATCTGTATATTTTGAAATCTTTTGAAAAGCGGCAAACTGGGCTGCTTTCAACATTGAGGTTGAACTGCGAAAGTGAAACTGGGAGCTGGAATCAACTGCGTACGCAGTGTTAAAGTAAACACTGCGTACACAGTTGATTGTGTTATTTCATCTGTTTTTGCTCATCTGACATGTGAAAATCGTCCAATCAATTTGAAAACAAAAATCTTGCCTATAATCTCGCAACACAAAAAAGTGCAATCACACCGCATGTTCCACTTCAAAAGCCATCAAGCCATATGGCAAATGCACAACCCATCAATTGACGTTGAGGCCGCCGACATTCTCACACGTCTAAAGATAACTAAATTACAAATTGCTCACACCATTCCCTAGCCGCAGCAAGTACTCAAAATGCATTTCACGAAACAACATCGCACCCCATTCTCGCCCATTAGGACTGGCCTGGCCTGGCCATAAACCACCATCCACCGCCCTATCGCTGGCAGTGATCTAAAATTGGATCATTCGCTACGTCATCGTCCGACATCAGTTGCGGCGGAACTTCACACCACCCCGCATTGCTTAATAGATCCAATTCCCCATCATATGCCATCTCTCCGCAGGCCGAGTACTAATATTAATTATCGATTTCCATCTACATGCAAGAGTGCGTGGGTATGTAGGTTACTTTATAATTGATCCTGCAGACAGCACTCCATTTGCCGTTACACAACTTAAGATACAACAAACAAACCGCGCCGCCTCCATTTACAAGACGAGTATGCTCGCATCCCTCAAAAAACTGAAAATTTAAATTAAGTCGAGAGATGAAGAAACGAAATAATTACTGACGATGTTGCGAACGGAAAAGGGGAAAGACAGTCAGTATCTCTTGCAAGGGTCAAAAGATTCTGATTAGCAATTCGCGCCTGCCCCTCCGAGGTGGCCTGCTTCCATGGCTTGGCTCGCAACACTTGCGCCTTGGACTGCGGATTTCTTGTTGTGCCCCGCGCGCTCCAGGAAGCCACAGCCACAGTCACAGCCCCAACCACTGGACAAAACAATGCGAGGCAAACACAAGACAACACAAGACAACAGAAGACAACAGAAGAAAACGCAAGAAAACTATCTTTTGCTTGATTTTCTCTTAATCAGTGTATTTTATATTAGTATATATAATTTCTCTTATCTCCCTTATGACACGAGTATCTAAAAATAAACGATTTTTGTTTTAAATTAAAATCTCTCAATGAAAGCGCCGACCAATCATCGACTGCAGACTATGCTAACTCTAATCTTTGGTTTACTAGCCGTACTTAGAAGAGAAGTGTGAAAACTAAAGCAAAGAAACAAGCAGAACGAATGTACAAAATGCTGCGATTCTCACTAAAAGCTTTACAAAAACTAAAGTACAAATTTTTTTTAAAAGCGACTACAACTATTGAGTGTCTCCTGTTTTTTGGTTTCGAACTTATTCGTATTACAAATTATTGCACCATATTCGGCCATGTTGGTTTGTTTTTCAAATACAGTTGTGAATTTACAAAAAATATTCAAAATTCAATGCATAATACTAGGTAAGAAAAATTAATTTAAAGACTAGACAATCTCGTCCATTGCTTGCGCGGAGGAGAGTTCGCATGCGCTCATCTCCTCTTACAAATTTTTGGTTTAAAATACAATCCCCTCTCACTTAAGTGTAACTAAAAGTATGTTTATAAAGTAAATAACGATTTTATACAATACTGAATGGAGTTTTTTTTTAAATTTTTTTTTATTTTTATTTGTTTTGCGAAAAAGTCTCTAAATAAATGAATGTTTGCTTATCATTTTGTTTGCGTTTACATTTAAACCTATAAAATGAAAAAAATGTGTATCCTACTATCTAAGCAGTGCAGTTTTGTATCTGGAAACTATTCACTAAGTCTGTATCACAATATATATTTTTATATGATTTTATTCATTATTTAAAAGATTATATATGGTTTTCTTATGTTGCATAATAAATGTTGTATGTACACGAAAATTTAAAAAAACGCATGTTTTTGGGAAGTGCAAGTGAGTCTTTGGTGGATTTGGGAATATCGAAGCAAATACTAGTCAAGAAGTGAACGAAATCTTTAAGTATTCTTAATTTTTTGTGGCCGCGGTGGCGTAGTGGGTAGAGTGCGACGCTCACACGCCGAAGGGTCTGTGTTCGATTCCCGGCTGAACACCTCGAATTTTTCACGTCACCACCTCTGTCGAGCTGCTGACAACATCCAAAGAGTAGTAACTGTCTAAGAAAGCTTCTCAAACTTCGCCGTTCGGAGTCGGCAAAAAACTGTAGGTCCCTTCTACTCGTGAGAGAACAGTAGCGCGCACTACACGAGTAGTTGATAAGCAAGCTAGGCCCTGGTCCCCCTGTGGACTGTCGCAGCAACTATTATTATTATTTATTAATTTTTTAAATTCAGCTATGTCTTCACTGGCTATATTTAGCCTTCAGTAATAAAAGTAAAAAGGGACAGCAACATCTGTGACGAAATTTAACGTAGAATCATTGTGGAAAACGCTATTTCTTGAGGCTCAAAAGGCAATTGAATAAAAGAATCTTCTCCTGAAAGACTAAGCTTGACTTATGTAACAGCTTTCCATTCCACATTCCTGTCCCTTACTGAAGTGGATCAGAAAGACCTCAGCCTTCGGCATGCGAATTTCGGTTCTATTTTCGTTGAAGGCATTTGGAGAAAAGGATTCAACGACAAACTTTATGGACTATACGGCTTCATGTGGCTGGCCCGATGCAACGTCTAAGATGGCTAGGCCATGTTAACCGCATAGACACCACTCCTTCAACTTGAAAAATTTTCGTACCGGGACATTGGAACAACACAACAGAGGACGGCCTAGGCTGAGATCTAGCCCACAAGCGGAGAAGGACCTCAAGCAACTAACTTGGAGTGCGTAATAGGAGGCAGCTGGCTAGCGATTATGTGAGATAGAGAAGAATGTTACTTGTCTTCGATTTTTGATCAAGGCATTTGAAGGAAGGATTCGACGATAAACTTTATGAGTTATACGGCCTAATGCGCCTAGTCAAGCGTCTTCGGATACAACACTTTAGATGACTAGGCTATGTAGATTGTATGGACCTAAAAAGATTTCAATTCCCGAGCCATTGGGACAACGCAACAGCGGACGGGCTAGGCAAAAATGGAGGACACAAGTGGAAGAGGACCTCAAGCAACTGACTTGGAGTGTGTAATAAGAGGCAGCTGGCGAGCGATCTTGTGAGATGGGGTAGCTGTTTGGTGAGGCCCCAAGTCCTAACCGGGCTGCGTAGCCAATTAAAGAAAAAGTATTTTCAAATTCAACCCATTGGGACAACTCAACTGTGGACAGCCTAGCCAAAGACGGTGCACACAAGTGGAGAAGGAAGTCAAGCAACTAACTTGGAGTGCGTAATAAAAGGCAGCTGGCGAGCGATCTTGTGAGATGGACAAGTATGTTGGTTGAGAAGAAAGTATTTTCAAATCCGAGCCATTGGGACAGCGCAACAAAGGACGGCCAAGGCTAAAACGGAGCACACAAGTGGAAGATGACCTCAAGCAACTGACTTGGAGTGCGTAATAGGAGGCAGCTGGCGAGCGATCTTGTGAGATGGACAACCATGTTGGTTGAGGCCCCAGGTCCATCCGGGGCTTTAGCACCAAATTAAGAAAAAGAGCTTTCAAATCCGAGCCATTGGGACAACGCAACTGTGTACAGCCTAGCCAAAGACGGTGCACACAAGTGGAGAAGGATCTCAAGCAACTAACTTGGAGTGTGTAATTGAAGGTAATTAAGCGATGTTGTCTTCTATTTCTGGCCCTGTTTGTGTTGAAGGCAGTTGAAAGAAAAGATTCAACGACACGTACGGCCTTATGCGCCGGTCAAGCCCCTTTGGATACAACACTTTAGATGGTAAGGCCATGTAGATCGTGTGAGCACTGCTTCGCCTCGAAACGCAACTGAGACTGGTCTAGGCTGAGATCACAAGTGTAGAAGAACCTCAATCAACTGACTTGGATTGCGTAATAGGAGGCAGCTGGCGAGCGATCTTGTGAGATGGCGAACCATGTTGGTTGAGGCCCCCGGTCTAACCAGGACTTTAGCGCAATTAAAGAAAAAGAACAACAGTGTAACAGAACATATTGCTTCTATTCGGCTGTTAACAAATTGGTCACTTCAAACAAATCATAACTTTAATGATTGTTAGCTCTTGATGAACATCATAACTTAACGAGTCTGCACTTATAATTCCGCGCATACCTAGAATTTGGCAGCACTGATGCACAAAGATGTTCTTGAAAAATTAACCACTTTCTTCTTTACACAATGATGGCTGTTATTAGAAATTAACAAAATTCCAAATCAAGTTTTCGACGATCCCACGAACGATTGTCATCAACGATTTACTAAAAAAAAACAATAATTTCAAATGACACAATTCAGACAAGTGTTGGAATATGAAAAAAAACTTTCTTCTGGAAGGAAAGTTCAACCACTAGCTCTTGACCCGAAAACTTATAGTTATTAATCTAATAATGCTTTAGACAATTAAGGAATTTCGTATAAAAATAAAGAAACAAAACCTTGACACATAAGGCTCAAACTGAAAGCGACTTGCACAGTGGACCGTTGCATCTGACATTTGAATACGACTATTGTCGCATTTTATCGTCGTATATCGTATTTTAAGACCGTTTTCATATGAATTTTAAAGTCGCCGTTGAAAGAGTAAAAAGTAAAACGTCCTTTTTACGGAACCGGAAGTGAGAAGCGTCCAGGACTTGTGTTGTGGCCGTTTTTGTTCTTCCACCGTTTATTACCGAACTTAGCCGGTAAGACATGAGGTGAGGCTTTTTCAAATGAAAAAATGGAAACAAAATGAACGCTCAAAACCAAGAACCGAATCTTACGCCCTCGGCAAATCAGTCTATTGTCCGTAATGCTGAGCAATTCTCTTACTCTTTAAAAATCCTTCCAAAAAGTGTTGATTTATGTTTTCAGTGAATTTTCATTTACTTGGTATAGTTTTCGTTCCTCCACCGAATTTGCCTTATTTGTCAGAATTGTTTTGGAACGAACTGCGCGCTTGATGACACATAGGTGTCTAATAAAAGTGTAACACTCTTGAAAAATCACCACAAAAGTGAACGAGTTTCATTTCAAAACGTTCAAAAACTTTCAAAAAGACATTTAAATAGGTGTAGTTTCCAAAAACCTAAACTCCAAGTCTAAAAGGAGTTCTTCACCCTTCGGGGTTTCTTTTATCAATTGCAACCATTTGGAATTAAGCTTAGACAAATCTGATTTTGAATATTAAGAAGCTACGTTCTCTATTTTCAAAAAATACTTCAATTTAGTTTGGATTGGGTTTCCTTTCTCAGAACCAGGCTCCTCTCCGCCTCATCTAAAATCTAAAACCAACAATCTTGACAATCGCGATTTAGTTCCCATCCCATCCACGATTAAACAGTCTGTACACACAAGATCGCATCAATCACTTATGCAACGATGGCATAGTTTCCTGTCAACTCAAAGGGACTCGTCTTCGTCGAATGCGTGAAATTGTTCTTCGGCGAGAAGTCCACAGGTGTCTCCTGATAGAAGTTCATTTGCATGGGCGACGAGACGTCGGCGAAGTTGGCGCTGGTAGCTGGTGGCGGTCGGATCACGCTTATCCGCTTAAAGCGATCGTAATCCTCTTGCGTCATGGAATTCGTCAGGGTTGTGTAGGATTTTTCCGATTTGTCATCCAGCTCCAGGGACGTCAGTGTTATGCTGTTGCCGGCTGAAGCCGCTTCTTTTTGCAGGATTTTCGACGCCAGTGTCGACTTGGTGGAGTCGAACTTGGACGACTTGCTCAGCCTGTCCTTCTCGGCCTTCGGATGATGGTTCTTCATGCAGGAGGACTCCTCGTGCTTGTAGAGGTATGACTTTAGAGCGAAGGACTTGCCGCAACGAGGGCACGAATGTGGCTTGGTGTTGGAGTGCGTCTGGATATGGGCGCGCAGATTTGACTTGTCCGCGAAGGCCTTTGTGCATACCGTGCACTTAAATGGTTTCTCGCCTAAAATGAGATTGAGGTGAGTAGTGGTCGTTTGGGGCAAGGCACCGTGCACTTACCTGTGTGCGTTCTGATGTGTCCTTGAAGGAGCCACGGCCGGGAGAAACATTTGCCGCAGTACTGGCACTCGCAGCCCTGGTTGTGGGTGCGCACGTGCATGGAGAACGCCGGCATCGACACGTACACCTTCTCGCAGTAGGGACAGCGGCGAGCCTTCTTATCCAAAATAGATCTGCATAGGAATCTGGATTTAAAATCTAAACAAATCAGTGCGAAGTTATGTGGGGCATACCTGTGAGTCTGGCGGTGGCGCGCCAAGTTGGAGGAAGTTGAATACTTTTTGCCGCACTCTGGGCAGACGTGGTCGTCTTCCCCGCTTAGGGAGTTCTCGGAAATCTTACTGGAATGTCCCAATGCGGAATATTGTTCATCGCCGCTGCTGGGCAGACTGCTGCACGACAGCTCATCGTAGCGGGACTGTTCTGAGATCGTCGATCGCCGGGATTTCTTTCGATCGAATATCTTGTGGCTGTAGTAGTTGGAGTCGTCGTCGGACGATGAGAAAAAGTTGCTGCTGCCCTGTTGCTGCACATGTGTGGCCACCGTCGCGGGGGCTTGATGCATTTCTCGATAGGCGCCCGTCGCGTCCTCTTCCACATAGTCCGCCTCGTCCTTGTGACGGCCCTTGTTTATGTAGTCCGTGATCTCGTTGATGTTGGTCGTGCTGAGGCGTCCCGCCGCAAGCGTTACCTCCGCCAACTGTGTCAGGTTGTAGAGCTCCTCGGGAATTGTGCCCGAGGGGGTTGTGGTGTGCTCCTTAGTCATGTTTCTTTCCAAGACCGCACTAATCTGTAAGTAAAATTACACAAGTGAGTGGAAATAGTTTTGCTGGAAAGGGGTGACCCACACTGATCTGAAATTAAGCAGAGCGACACAGTGTGCAAATGGACGGATAATTGAGTAGTCCAATTAAGCCCGGTTCGCAGTGGTTCAATGTCATCGGTGCGTTTTTGGAAATCACGCCAGAATCGATTTGAAATCGCTCACAAATAGGAAACGTTCGGTTGGTGTTTTGAGTTCTGAAGGCAAGCATAATGTAAACAAACGGAACCTTGGCGCGGAATGTAGGTATTCCGACAAATCGGGCACGCAAGGTGTTCCAGTTGCGGAATAACTTATGTAAAGTGATTTCGGCCCGTCTGTGTGTTTTGATTGGCTATCTTCATGCCTATTCCTCAGTGTTCGGTTTTATGGACTCCACGGAACTGTGCTTTGAAGGGGTAGTCGGTATTGGATTCGGGACAGTCGTGTGGTCGGAACGGCCATTAAATTAATTATAAATTGTTTTAGTGCACAGTTTAAGGCCACAGAGGAAGTGGGAAATCGTGTGTTTCGTGTGTTTAACGGCAAACGAAAAACATTCGAGAATCGTAAATTAATTGGTGATGTGTTCTGCGATTGCGTAAGATGCAAGCACGAGCAAGCATTGGGCTAAGGGAACTCTATGCGTGTGTCTGATTGGTGTGATTGGGAAAATTCCATAAGAATCGTTTGTTTTTGATCCGAAGTCCATAAAAATCACTGCCGGAATTTGTGTCTCTTGCACAAGCATTTGATTTCCTGAGGGAATCTTCAAATTTAGTTTTTATAATTTATGAAGGCATTAAGAACACTGATAAAAGTGAGGTTAGGAAGGCAAAATCAATTAATGTGGATTCTCTGAGTTTTCATGAAAGTGGGAAAGAAGTGCGTATATCAAGCGTTATTGTCTTATATGTCACAATTGTTGGCTGAATTGTAGAAGTCCACTGCTTTCTTGACGGAAGACAGGAAGGGAATGTAGTCAGATTTTCACAGACGATGGTCGGGTCAGGAGCTGAAACGTGAAAAACAACCAAATTACTTCAGACTTTATACTTCTTCAGGTAACTTCGTGTCGGTCTTCCAAGGGGAAACTTTGCGATCCTTTCGGTTACTTCCCTTTCTGGATGCCTTTTCGCGGCGGAAGGGCTTAAGAGTCAATGAACCTCGGTTCGACAGATCCCAGGTGAGACGTCGAACCAAAGTCCAGAAACGTCTTGTCTTTGGACGTCCTAAATAAAAACTGTATGAAGGCAAACCAGTGGCCGCCGTGGCGTAGTGGGTAGAGTGCGGCGCTCACACGCCGAAGGGTCTAGGTTCGATTCCCAGCTCAACACTAGTTTTTCGAATATTCCACGGCACCACCTCTTTCGAGCTGCTGACAACACTCAAAGAGTAATAACTGTCCAAGAAAGCTTCTCAAATTTCGCCGTTCGGAGTCGGCAAAAAACTGTAGGTCCCTTGTACTCGTGAGAGAACAGTAGCGCGCACAACACGAGTAGTTGATGAGCAAGCTAGGCCCTGGTCCACCTCTGGACTGTAGCGCCAACAATTATTATTATTATGAAGGCAAACCCAAAGGATTTAACTACTCCAGGTGGTACTCGCGTCTGCGATAATCCACCTGTTGTCTTTTCGACATCGGTCGGGGCAAGGATTCTGGAGGCCCCAACCTCAAAAACACTCTCCGCCCATTGTGGCGCTGAATATATTATGAAGAAAAGGTGGAAGGGGCGAAGTATCTGCGTCCTTACGGTAGCTGTGCTTTAGGGCTTACCCAACCCTCTTACCACTTCCAAGATAGCAAAGTAATTCAAGTCTTCCCTCAACATAGGCGGCAGGTTTAATTCTGTTAGACTTGTCTAGGTACCGAAAATCGCGGGATCACGGAAAATAAGGTTACCGATGAACTTGCCAGACTAATACAAAAAGAGGCACTCATAGGGCCTGAATCCACCCTGGGACAGTCTGTGTCCTGGGTCTGGACTTCAATCGAAATTTAAGTCTCTCGTCAGTTCAACTGCAGATGGCTTGGCTCTTCAGGATGCATGTTGCCTAAGCGCATATTCTTAGAAGTCAGCAAGAACTCCGGCGGCAATCCTGCTCTCTTTTAACAGGAAAGCCTGCAGACGTATTGTTGACGTACTGACGGGACACTACACATCGGTTAAGCACTTAAGTGTGCTTGGGCTAAGCGATTAAACTCTATGCGACACCTGGAGAGAAGGTTAAGACACTGCAGAACACTTTTCTGTCTCGCCGTTGCTCGAATCATTAGGCAACTGTTCGGTGCTGATGTGGTTGGGGCTAAGACCCTGGGCTCTTTGTCACAGAAGCGCTTCTTGATTTTCCCTCGGAAGATAATTTTCAGATCATATCAGAAAGAAACATAAAAAAGCGACTGGAATATGCCAAGGAGTACGTGCAGAAGACGTATGAGTTCTGGAATCAAGAATTTTTTTTTAACGAATCAAGTAGTCCGTAGAACTACTTTAAGCAGCTGGAGATGACCTGGTTGAGCGCATGTACCAGCTGATCTGTAAGATATGGTCGGAAGAAAGCATGCCCAGTGTATGGATTGGTTGACAAGAAAGAAGACCCTTTTGACTGCGCCAACTACCGAGGGATAAGTCTCCTGAACATCGCATACAAGATCCCCTCTGCCGTATTGTGCGAGCGTCTGAAACCGTTTGTCCATGACCTGATAGGTCCTTATCAATGTGGTTTCAGGCCACTATAGACCAGATCTTCACATTACGGCAGATCCTGGAAAAGACCCAAGAAAAGCAAATGGGCATTCACCACCTATTCGTCGATTTCAAGGACGCATATGACAGTGTGCATAGAGACGAGCTATACAGTGCCATGTTTAGTTTTGGCATTCCTACCAAAGCCGTCAGATTGTGTAGGATGACGATGGAGAACTCTCGCTGCTCCGTAGAGGTCGGTAACGCACTTACCGAGACCTTCAATGTCAAAAAAGGTTCTAGACAAGGCGACGCACTGTCATGTGACTTCTTTAACATCATCCTCAAGAAGATCGTGCGAAACTTAAAAGTCAACATCAGAGGCACGATCTTCCAGAAGTCAGTTCAATTGCTAGTTTAGGCTGACGATATTGACGTGATTGGACGAACACTGCGAGCCGTCAATGAAGCGTTTACTGGTATTGAAGCGGAAGCGGCTAAAATTGGTCTGGCGGTAAATGATGGCAAAACCAAGTACATGCTGTCATCAAGGTAGGACACACAACATCGATGTCTCGGAGCGTCACACTAGGCAGCAGAAACTTCGAGGTAGTCAAGGACTATGTCTACCTCGGCTCCGCGGTAAACAGGGACAACAACATCAGTACCGAAATCAAACGCAGAATCACTCTTGCCAGTCTCTGTTTCTTTGGGCAATTGAGTTATAAAGCCCTCTCTCGAAAGACGAAGCTCGCTTTATATAACAGCGTGATCATCCCCGTCCTACTTTATGGCGCGGAATCTTGGACGTTAGCAAAGGCGGATGAGGAAGCCCTTAGTCTCTTCGAGAGAAAAGTTTTGCGTGCGATTTTTTGGTCCTATTTGCGTTGATGACATCTGGAGGAGAAGATTTAACGACGAACTCCATGGGCTGTACAGCGACATGCGCCTGGTCAAGCGTCCAAGGATTCAATGCTTAAGATGGCTAGGCCATGTAGAGCGTATGGACACCACTGCTCTGGCCCGAAAAGACTTTGAATCCGTGTCATTGGGACAACGCAACAGAGGATTGCCTAGACTAAAGTGGCGCACACAAGTGGAGAAGGACCTCAACCAAGTCGGAGTGTGCAACCGGAGACAACTGGCGCAAGATCGTGCTAGCTGGAGGGGCATGTTGGTTGAGGCCCAGGTCCAACCCGGAATGTAGCGCCACAAGAAGAAGAAGAAGATGGTCGACGCTTTGTGCGGAGGAGGGACGGAGCTGCTTTGGATCCCAAAAATGTCACTTCTACAGTGAAGAACGGTGGTGGGAACATAATGGTTTGGGGTTCAATGGCAACGAACGGAGATGGTTCTCTGTAAATCTCTCATGTAATTGAAGAAAATTTAACAAAGTTTCGATACGTTGATATCCTAAATCATAGATATATCCCCCCCCTAGATATCCTATCCACCAAATCAAAGAAAAATTGGAAATACCGCCGGGTGTAATGCTGTTACATGATAATGATCCAAAGCACACCGCCGTTATAACGAAAGATTGGTTTATTTGGAACATAAGAAAGGTGTTGCCGCATCCCCCCCCCCCCCAAAGTCCGGATCTTATTCCCATAGAGCACCCTTGGGCTGCTTTAGAAAAGAAACTTCGAAAAAGAACCATTTGTACCAGAGAAGAGTTAAAGACAGCATTGTATGAAGAATGGCGAAAAATTCCATCAGATGTAACAAAAACCTTGGTCGGATCGATGAACAGAAGACTGTAGGAGGTTAAAAAAGCAAAAGGAAAACACACAAAATATTAAAAAAATAATTATTTTCATTTTTTGTAATCGTTTCAGTTTTTTGTTTTTTTTCTTTTTGTCGATGGATTTGCATTATTTTTGATTTAAACCTTTAGTTGCTAAAATTAAAAAATTAACAACAAATGTGTTTGGATTGCTGAAACCGTATTAAACTGCAGTTGGACGCGCGATTTGTTTTGTTTAATGTTAATGGATAGAAAACCGATGACACAGGCGCATGGCTTTCTATCTTTGAGCGAGATTTCAGCAAAATAGATGGACTTTCGATTCACTGCGCCAAGAGCAACTTAAAGTTGGAATACCTGTATAATTGTTATTTTCATACCAAAAAGACTAAACAATTCCTTGACCACCGCCTTCAACTGTACCGCCGATGGATCAACAATTTAAACGCAAACGAATGTGAAAATAAACTGAAAATTGTCAAACGATCGTTGCTTACTTTTTTCAGGCAAAGGACTTTACAGTCAAAGATGTGACCAAGCTTTAGAAATACCGCTTACTGTAAGGCATAAGAAATCCACAACAAGCAGCAAGGTTTTGTAAATATAACAAGTTCATACGGCATACGGTGGGTCTAAGCTAGTTTCCTGAACACAGGAGAGCAAAACAAAAATGAGCAGCAAGGTTTTGTAAATATAACAAGTTCATACGGCATACGGTGGGTCTAAGCTAGTTTCCTGAACACAGGAGAGCAAAACAAAAATGAATGTTCTTGCGAAAGAGGCGACTACAGGCAGCTGATTTTCTGATAAAAGGAGCAAGAATGTGCCTTCTGCGAAAAGCAAAAATTCAAGAATCGTTGGCGTTATTTAGCTACCTATGAGACTGCACGTATCATTCGTGCCAATGAAAGGGCGCTGTAGATATGCCGAAGTAGTAACGTGTCAATATCGTGTAAGGTATGGTTCAAAATTAGATTTCCTTGACGACAATATATGGCGAGCATTTGAAAATAAGAACAACAAGGAATGCAGAGTAGAAGAATAAGAACCTCGGTAAGCTGTTTCCCACTTAAAAAAAAAAAAACAGACATGCGACCAAACAGTGCTGACAAAAATGATTTTGTGCTGCGTTTTGAATAATGAAAAAATCCTTTCAAATTCCAATACCACGTCTTTCACACACACAAATATTGAAAAATGACAGGATTGTTGTATTGGGAAAAATAAAATTCCAAAAAATAAAATCGACACCACGGCTTTGTAAGCCTTCGCAAAAAAAAAAAACATTAAATCCTGAGTCTGGGAAAACCAAAAAAAAAAAAAAAAAAACAAAGCCAACCCCACTTAAATTATTTTGACGATCGTCAGTCAATTAACATCCGCACATTAACGATCACTCGGTTTTTGGTTTTTAATTGAGAACTTTCCCTGCCAACACAGCGAAATATCACCGACAAATGGCCACCCATTCAAACTGCGTACCGATTTCGCAAGAAATATACGCTCTTCCCTGGCATTCATACTGACCTAGAAACACATATCTCTACCGCAAGGCATGTGCCACTGAAGAACCGAAGCAGGAAGGGGAAGGAAATGAAAAATCTGGCGATAGCTTTATTGCCAATTTGTTGACGTAAAAATTGAAATCGCTTTCTTGAGCCAACCCCCGTTGTCGTAGACACTCTTTGCTCAAAGCGAATGACTCGAGAGTATTTCAACAAAAAATTATATCGAAATGGTGCTTTCTTTGTTTTGTTTTTTCTCTTTTTCGGCTTTTTCCGTGAAAAATTTGCACAAGGTGGTCGCGGTTGCGGTGTTTCAATAAATTTTCTCAACCGGAAAGAAAAAACCACCACTTTCCATGAATTGAGAGGGCAAACAATAACAAAGAAATCCGTCTAAAAATACTCTTGGGGAAGAAGAAATAAATAAAATCGAACACAAAGATTTTTGAATTTCTCAACGGGGTGGACGCACTGAACGGAAGCGTGCCATCGTCGTGTGTTTTCAATTTCATTCCATTCCGCTGAATCTGCTGTGGCAGTGGTGGGTTTTCCTTTGAAATAGTGCAGGCGTTCGCTCCTTGTCAAGATGTAAATTCTCGACACAAGAGGCAGGGAACCAGAGAACCACCGCCACCAGCAGTCGGTGTCTGTGGATAATTCATTTGAAATGGAAAGTGTTTACGTTACTGACCGGCCGCGCGCAGGGTGCCTTTGCGGCGCAGAGTCGATCTATATTTACGAGATCGTACAAACAAACCGTTGGTGATGGGGAAAAACATCAATCGATTCCTTGATCGTTTGGCTGCTGTTTACACAAGTCTTCGCTGCGCAATGGAAATGTAGTTTCTCTCCATCGAGCAACAGGCGTTCGCCGAGCTAAGATCCTAGTTATCCTTCAACTCGCTGGATTTGTAAATATTTATGCGATGCACTTGTTGTCTTTTCCGGTGCAAGAGAGGGAGGATAATTGGAAGACCATAAATCGATCCACAAGCGGCGGAGTCTTCAACTTGTCTGCGCTCTCTAATGCCAGAGGTGAAGACAACGCATGCACCTGCAATTAGGTTATGTAAGGCGACTCTTGGGGACATGGCAGTGTGCCCTGTAGCCGCGAAAGATCAGAGAGCATATAAATGTCTCATCGTTTGTAGACGGGACCACCGGTTTCCTGTCCTTAGGCAGCCCAATTAATGCCGCATAACCAATCAAGTGCATTCCGCCACCGTGTGCACAAAGAAACGGCTTCTATTTAAAAGTCACTTGATCTGAGGGAGTCGATTGGCCCCAATTCGAGGAATGACGCACCCACCCATTACAGCAGGTTGCTTTCTGAACAAGCAGATAATTAGGAATTACAGACCCCACATCGCACAAGTGTCTTCTCCGCATTCATGTGTGGCACAAAAAAATGTTTATACCTCCCCGCCGATCGGCCGGTCGTCTTCTAACAAGTGGGTGGACTTTCCCCTCGGCCGTGTGTGTGGGGGGCTGTTCCTTCTTTTTTCGGATCTTCATATTTATTTTTTTAATTAGCATACACACGCTATAATTTGAAATCCA
This sequence comes from Eristalinus aeneus, assembly GCA_955652365.1. Lineage (NCBI taxonomy): Eukaryota > Metazoa > Arthropoda > Insecta > Diptera > Syrphidae > Eristalinus > Eristalinus aeneus. The sequence continues at coordinate 55,044,428 of OY019134.1, read as the reverse complement.
AAATGAACGGTAGTCTCGCCAAGAAATACTTTCTTCATGATTTCACCACTCAAAGTTACCGGCAGACACTTGCCTGAATTTCTTTAAGCCGCGATAAGTTTTCGACTTCGGTGTTGTTTTTCCTATAAATAGGTTTTCAAGATACATATGCGGTGCGTGAGGATTTGTCTGTTCCCATAATTTAATTTTTCGGTAGCGAACAGGGCGTCCATCAGTCAGAAGTCAATTTATTTCAATCTCCGGCGACTTAGAGGGTCTGACATAATATTTGTTGACAAGGGAACAGATTTCCATTTTCATTTATTTATGAAATTCGCCACAGCCACTGTGCCGGCTGCTTATTTGTTGTTTTGTTTTTTTTTTTTCTTTCAAAAAATTTAGCAAGAGGTAAATTTAGTTGGGAAAATAACACATGGTGGACTGGTAGGAATTTCAATCAAACCTACGCCATTCGTCACTCTAAACCAATTCCTTTGTTGTGACCAATTAAAGAAGAAATGTTCTCGAATTTGCTAAGAGAATGCCTTCTTGAGAACAGGAGGAATGGAAGTAAATTTGTTTTCAAGATTTGAAAAATCTCATGCATATGACCGAATATAGAAGTTACTCGCACTTAAAAGACCATAAAGGCACCGAAAACCTGACGCAGGATGATTCTTAGAAGGTTTCAGTAGCACTGTTTTTGGTTGCTTGTCGAACATAAACGAACACCCACTGACAGCTTTAAAAACAAAAAGCTATTTCTTACATGATGGCATTGTTTTAGACTTTCAATATTTTCTGCAAGTCAAAACATTCATTCTTGAAGTCTAGTTTAAAATTGCGTAGTTCTGAAACGAATAGAATCCATTGAAGTCCATTGGGAGACCAGAGCCTGACGTCCTTAACAACCACTCGTGCTGTGCGCGCTACTCTTCTCCCACGAGTAGAAGGGATCTACAGTATTTGGCCGATTTCGAACGGAGGTGCGAGGTTTTCAATCTGGGAATCGAACCGGGAACCTTCTACGCTCACCAAGACGACCATTTTGATTATTGAGCCAATCGTATTATCGTCAAATTGAAAACGTTTGTAACCTAAATTAGCACGAGGTCTGTATAAAATTTCATACATTGTCAACAGCCTCTCCTCAGATTAAAACGTTTGAATTAGTACTATGAATGAGTAGCATCGAATTCCCTCGTTCCCGCATTTGAAGACATCGATTAACCAGAGAAAATGAGAAATGGATCAATTAATTTTCGTCGTAATCGTTGATATAGTCGAAACCTTATGTCACATCATAAAATAAAACTGTCACTGTCTTTGCTTATATGGATTTGTCTTTATGCAATTACTAATGGAGCATTGCTAGTTGAAAATTGTATTTTCTTGGTTCCAAATTCAAACAAAGGAATGTTAAGCTTTTTAAATTAGAACAAGAATTTTTATTTTATGTCCTTAGTTTGTAAACAGTTTTCATCACAACTGTCAGAAGTCGTTTTGGCAGAAGTCTATCCTTAAAAAAATTTCAGTCGTGAACAGTAGATGTATTCCAGTACTTTTGACACTTAGTTATGAAGTCTGTCATTTGTTAAGGAGCGTAGTTGAAAATCTCTCAGAGAGAGGAAAACCGATTGTATTAAGTTGATATGTCAAATTTAAACAGATGTCACCGAAATAAACAACACTAATCAGTGCAAGCAAACAAGCGACTGAAATGAACGAAAGTCTGTTTCAGCAGCAACAAAAGAAGGGCTTATGTCAAACCACACGTGCACATACATGCACACATCAATAAATTTGACAGAAAACGAAGAACATACTCACAGAAATTTCTTGTTAAAAGTGACAGAAATAAAATAAGTGGGGAAATATTTTACTATCTTAAGAGAGTGCGAATTTGACATAAGACACTTTTTTTTTGCATACTAGAACATACTTTCGTTGATATGCGTTCGTTTTGTTTGTTGTTCGTTTATTTCGGGTACCGGAAGAGTAACGCACGTTTTTTGTATGTGCTTCTTACAAATCTATTCGTCTACGTTTCTAGGATGTTCTACGGAAATTTTTCTTCCTTCTCAATTTGTTTTTATAATATATTGTATTCTGTATGAGGTGCAAAAGTGGGGAGAAAATGTTCTTCTACAACTTTCTATGTACAAAAAAGTAAAACTAAAAACACTAAATTTATTAAAAAAAAACTTCAAGAGCCTATTTATAAGCCATAAGCCAAAGGACAGACGTAGGCCCGTAGTCGCCGTGGCGTATTGGGTGGAGTGCGACGCTCTCACCCCGAAGGGTCTAGGTTCGACTCTGAGCTCAACACCAATTTTTCGAATTTTTCACGGCACCACCTCTTTCGAGCTGCTGACAACAATCAAAGAATAATAATTGTCTAAGAAAGCTTCTCAAACTTCGTCGCAAAAGACTGTAGGTCCCTTCTACTCGTGAGAGAACAGTAGCGTACACAACAAGAGTAGTTGATGAGCAAGCTAGGCCCTGGCCTCCCTTTGGACTGTAGCGCCAACAATTAATATTACAGACTTAGGCCCAAGAAGAAGTATAGAACTTACATTTTTATGAGGAATTCTGCTAAAAACTAAAACGTCCGTCTCAGTTATATGTTTTCTTTACATACGAATAACTAATATGTTCGACATGGCCGCCGGAGTGCGACACTCACACGCAAAATGTCTGGGTCTGATTCCCGGCTGAACACCTCGAATTTTTGACTGCACCACCTCTTTCGAGTTGCTGACAACTCTCAAAGGGAAATAACAAATAAAGAAAAGCTTCTCAAACTTCACCTTCGGAAAAAAAAGCTGTAGGTCCCTTCTACTCGTGAGAAACAGAAGCACACACAACACTAGTAGTTGATGAGCAAGCTAGACCCTGGTCCCCTGTGGACTGTTGCGCCAATTATTATTATTAATTGCTTCGACAACTGGGTGGTTCCCATATCCCAAAATTTTCTTCAAAACGTCACGATCTGCAGAAAACAAATCCTATCTTAGTTGCTATTTCACAAACCTTTCAAAGGACACAAAATTATTAAATTTAGTTTCTTTTTCCCAAGAATATGAACAATTTAACACGTGGTGGAAATGATACGAATGTTTAATGTATTGCAATAAAGCAAATCGTTTTTAAAATTTACTCCTGTTGACTTTTTTCCAAATAAAGTATGTAATTGTTTGCTAAGTTTAAGCTTTTTTTCTGTTGCAGATCTTGCTTATTTTTAACACCACCACCACTGCCTAAGCTTTTGCATCTGTCCTATTTTTTAGGGCTCTTCCTGAGTATGTGGAAAACAACATTTGTACAGCCCGTCCCTAAAATGTGCGAACCGACATCACTCACCTCCTGCCGATCATAATACTTAAGTCCCTACTTTCTAAGGTAATGGAAACGCTTCTAAATCGTCAGCTTATGAAATATTTAGAAACTCGGAAGCTTCTTAATAACCGGCAATACGGCTTCCGCAGTAACAAATCGAATGTTGATTTGGAAGCATATCTCACCGAAAAATTGGACCAATCTTTGCACAATGTAGGAGAAACCAATATCGTTGCGCTCGATATTTGAAAAGCATTTGGCAGAATCGTTCTTCAGGCTTCAAATGTAATATTCACCACATCAATGCTGGTGTTCCCCAGAGCTCTGTATTAATAATAATTGTTGCCGCTACAGTCCAAAGTGAGACTAGGGCCTAGCTTGCTCATCAACTACTCGTGTTGTGCGCGCTACTGTTTCTCACGAGTAGAAGGAACCTACAGTTTTTTTGCCGACTCCGAACGGTGAAGTTTGAGAAGCTTTTCCTTAGATAGTTATTACTCTTTGAGTGTTGTTAGCAGCTCGAAAGAGGTGGTGCCATGAAATATTTGAAAAATTGGTGTTGAGCTGGGAATCGAACCTAGACCCTTCGGCGTGTGAACGTCGCACTCTACCCACTAAGCCGTGGCGACCACTCTCTGGTCGGGCTCTGTATCGTCTCCGACATTCTTCCTCATTTTTATAATTCATCTCCTGTCTGTCACTTCTTATCCAATTCAGTACTTCGCTGGTGGCAGTACCCTCAGTTTTTCATAATTTTTTCTCGGCTCTCGACCCTCCTCTTCGACCATAGACTTGGAACGGCAGCGTTTGTTAAGCTTGTTAAATTCTGATCTTGGCAACATAATTGATTGGGATAAGGGAATAGAATGGAATTTTATGCTTCCAAAGTCTGTCTACTGTCACTTAAGCGATCCCTAAATAACCATCCACTATAGATGAATGGCCGCCGCGGCGTAGAGTGTGCTCAACACCAATTTTTCGAATATTTCACGGCACCACCTCTTTCGAGCTGCTGACAACACTCAAAGAGTAATAACTATCTAAGAAAGCTTCTCAAATTTCGCCGTTCGGAGTCGGCAAAAAACTGTAGGTCCCTTCTACTCGTGAGAGAACAGTAGCGCACACGACACGAGTAGTTGATGAGCAAGCTAGGCTCTGGTCCCCCTGTGGACTGTAGCGCCAACATTTATTATTATAGATGAATGACTCTTTCGTTGTTGAAAACGAACGACTTTTCATCCTCGATGTGTGTAACAACTCAAAATTAATTTGGAACGATCACATACTCGAGATCGCCAAAAAAAGAGTTATGTCTAGGTTTCTTAAAGCGATGCTCGAAATACGCCACCCCTTTTGACCTGCTAACAATATATTGGGCGTACATCTGCCCAAAACTTGAGTATAACGCTCCTATCTGATCTGGTGCTCCTAAAACATCTCAACACCTGCTAGATAGAATCCAATAGCGAGCGGTAAAACTGGTATTGGTATTAATAGTGCTGCGAAGTCCATCGACTCACCAGAACATCGACGAAATGTTGCGGCTTTGTCACCATTTTATCACTATTTTAACAAAAACTGCTCTAATGCTTATCGTATCCACTTTAATCCTAAATATAATTCTAATATTTGTGCAGAAATTGTGGAAACATTTAATTTCAGCTACACAAGTGAATGAATGTTGACTTATTAAAGCTTTAACAAAACCTCAAATCCATATGAAATGTAGTGAGTCCGTCAAAGTTATTAAATAAGCTACAACACTTGCAAATATTTGACTAACAAAAAATTACTTTTCAACTCTTCGGACTACACTAAAAACATCAACACTCGATATTCACCATTGGGGGGCTATTTTATTCTCTAACCATTTAATCGGACGAACAAATGTGTCCCTGCTAAATGTGAATGACGCGTGACTATCTACCACCACCAGTTAAAATATTGAAATAACAACCACGTCGCGAGTGCTGAGATGAGACCTCCACACGATTAGACCCTGTGTGGGATGTGTGTTTTCAAATTTCAAAATATCCCCTAGGTACTCGTAGCACCCGATAGTATGGTAAACATTCGGGTATGACTAAGTTTTGTGCATGCGGTTTCTTGGAATAGAATCGTAAAACATTCCTTGTTTGGACTTGATCCTAATGAAGTGTGAACGATTCGCCTTTTAGGAACGAAATAAAATGTTCCAATACAAGGATCAGTGGCTGATGGGTTAGAGAAATAAAGACTGGGGATCGAAAAACAGTTTTAGAAAATATTGTAATCCGTAAAGGTCTGCTGGAAAAATTTCAGTTAAAACTGCATTGCACAAGAACTCATGCAGAAGGTAAAAAAAAGCCGTTGGTACGACTGAACAATGCCTATAAAAAGGAGTCGTAAACTATTAAAAGACCAACGCAATGTACCGCAGTGCTGGAAGAACAATCCAGATTTTTTGCCCATAAGATCATAAGATGTAAACAGTGTTGCTGTGAAGTTGTGTCAAACACAGAAGAGTTCCTCAAGTAAAATTTTTCTTTTTAGAGTAACTGATGGCATAGAGTTGTGGCCGCCCTGGCGTAGTGGGTAGAGTGCGACGCTCACACGCCGAAGGGTCTGTGTTCGACTCCCGGCTGAACACCTAAAATTTTTCACGGCACCACCTCTTTCGAGCTGCTGACAACACTCAAAGAGTAATAACTGTCTAAGAAAGCTTCTCAAACTTCGCCGTTCGGAGTCGTCAAAAAAACTACAGGTCCCTTCTACTCGTGAGAGAACAGTAGCGCGTACAACACGTGTAGTAGATAAGCAAGCTAGGCCCTGGTCCCCTGTGGACTGTCTCGCCATATAATTATTATTATAATTATTGATGGCACGGAATTAAATAAACCACAGGAGACAAATGATTTCCCAATGTATGTCACGGAAACAAATTTTACAAAAATCGGTACACTCATTGAATTTTATAAGCGTGGCTCGCTGGCTCTAAGGTTCTTCAGAAACAGACTAGCGTTTTGTTTTAAGATGCTTTCAAAAACTTTTAAAATTGTGAGTCAGCTGAGATTTGCGATAGGGGAATGTTTCCGCGATTTCACGGATTTAATCATATGAACAGATATAATTCTATAACAAAAAGAAATGTGGCGTGGCCACAACATATTTCAAGTTGGAATCGTCTACAATCAAAATAAAATTGTTTTCCACCAACTTGCTCCATCGACAAATCCGCGGAAATGTACTTAAAGTTCACAAAAAAACTGTAAAGTAAGAATGATTGTTAGAGAAAGTAAACGCGGCTGACATCTGTCTTCGAAGGGAATGAGTCCAAAAAACGGAATATTCTCTCTCAATTAAGACACTTGTCTTAATCATACGTTAAAGCATGACTCCTCAACGCAAATAAAGTCTTAGTCATACACTGTAGTCATCAATGATTTCGAACTAAGAACAAAAGAAACGAGGAAACTATAAAATACTGAACAAGTGCCCTACGATACACGTCCGAAACATGCTTTCTTACAAGTGGTGTTGTAAACTTTCGGACGAATTTACAGCCCGACAATTTATTCCATCAATTTCCCCGCTGTTCCCTCAAATGTTACTTCACGGCAAAATACAGACAAAGGCTGTAGCAAAAAAATAAATTAAGTTTCTCGCAGATCCGCCTACAGCAAATCAAAAGAAAAATTCAACGAACATCGAAGGTCTGCCCATATTTCAAAATCACAATTTCAAACGCAAAAACGCGTCTAATTAACAAAAACTGTCAAATCAATCTTGATCAATACAACATTCGAACACACCCGTTTTCGCATAAATCCTTGTGACAGATGTCGAAAAAAGAATAAAAAGAATCGATTTTCCTTTATTTTCAACGTCAAACTCTGCACAACGACGTCAAAAAGTGGTGGCAGAGGGATGCAAACGCTCTTGCGAAACGTCATGCAGCGCAACGTTCACTTTGACAGATTATTGAGTGCACATCGAATTTGCGTCACTCGCTAATCCAATTTTCAATTACGATGTTTACGTGATAAATTTTCAAATCTTCGACTCACCGCTATAAATCGCCAATAATAATAGAACCGCTGATTCAACAATCGCTTCACAAAAACTCGATGCACACGAATGTGGTTTTGATTCTGTTTTCCTCGAAAATCACACTTCACCTATAGTTCCATGTCAGCAATTTTAAGTTTGAGTTCTCTGCGGTGATCACTTGTAAATTGTTCCAAACATTACATAAAAACTTGAAAAATTCTCAAAACCGGCCAGCCATATGGGCATTCGAACAGAAATGCGTACGTTTCACCACTTTAAGATCTCGTAAAGGACTGATCCGTTTTTTGAATGTAAGATTTACATTTTAATGTGCGCTCTGCTCCAATATCCCACCGCGCAAGTGTACTTAAAAATAAGTCACTACCACCTCAGAGAAAACACAATTTTTTGTGAGTCTTTTTTTTTTTTGAAAAAAGAACGAAGAGCGCTCCTGTGCTCAGCATTGGCAGTAGCCGATATGTGTGTTTTGAAGCGAAAGGAATTGTTATTCCCTCACACAGAGCAGAACGGCGCAGCAGCGGCGGCATCGGCAAGATCAGCCCCATGCCGATCATCGCAATCAGTAGTTGGTAGCCGCGCACTTGGTTTCTTCCACACAATGTTTTCGAAAAACAACATCCCTACGGGTGGAGAAGAGGCATCTCTACTCTATATTTAAAACACGTCGATCGTGCGCAAGATCACATATTGCGCTGCTCTCCTCCTGTCGTCAGTAGCGGCAGAAGCGGCGCAGCGCATCGAGACAGAGTCGCAGAGTCAGTCAGAGGAATTCTGAGATTCTAACACACACATAGCTCGTCGTCACGCTATTAATAGAATCCTAAAAATGATCAATTCGTGGAGCGAAGGCACTGCTGTTGATCGCTGCTGTGGCAAACCGGTACACGGCACACAACAAGTGAGTGTTGGAGTCCTTGCCTCATCTGACGAAAAAGAGAGTGATCTCTCTCTGAGCGAGCGTGACAGCTAGATGGCGGTAGCAGTCTATTTTCGTCCTTATTAGACACGATCACCACCATCTATCGATAAATTTTGACGCTCGGCTCTTTGTCTTCTAGCGATGCCCCTCTCCCTCTCAGTTTTGACATTCCTGCGGGGCGGATGATAGTTCATAATTTGCTCTCAAACTGTCCAGGAAATGAGACTGATGGATGTCTAGAATCTCTCTCCAAAGACAGCGCTACCGGCGGTGGTCGCTCGTTGCCAAACGGACATTGAACCCGACCGAGATTTCTGGCCACATACAGGTGGAGGAGTGGTGACTGATGGCGGTTCTCCGTATCTCTGAAGAAAAATGTGGCATCAGGTCTTAATGGACGATCCTGCATTTGTAATGGGGGACCCCATTAGGGAAAATATTATTTTACAAAAGAAAAACTTTTCGAAAAGAGAACAAATCCCAACTGGTCGTTGAACTCTCAACCACTTTCGAGATTCCATTTCGTGCAGGTGTGCTTCAAACGGCGAGTGAATATAATTTCGAGAGAAAAACACACGTTTTCGTGTTTGAAAAAAGCTTTCCCGTGGGGGGAAATGCGTTTCTATTCCCAAACTGCGGGGGTGAGCGATGGGAATGTGCACGTAGTGAGTCAGTGGGTTTTTTCATATAAATAAACTGTAGACGTTTTAGAAGTTTGTTTCTTTTTTTTGTTTTTTGAAAACAAGACTAAAAGACACTCAAATGAGATCCCGTGGCCTGTAACGATTTCAACACGCAATTTCGATGACATTTGGGAAATATGGTGACTAATGAAACTGAGTCAGTCCTCGTAGCATTTCACGAATTTCTCATGAGCTCAGAAATGTTTTCTGGGATGCGAGGCGTTCTGGAATCGGTGAGCTCTTAAGTCGAACAGGTGACTAAAGAGCAGTAAAATTTTATTAGACAATGAATAAAATTGGATTGACAAACAAAAGAAATGAATATCGAGGCGTGTGTAGATCGTTGTGGTTGATGGTCACTGTGTGTTGGCTGGATAAAGTTTCACTTGACTGTCATTTGTTGCTGAGTACTTCCAGTTTTTGAAATAACACAGATTAGGTAAAGCTAATAAGAGTTTCTCAAATATCGACGGAACTTGTTGAAAGTCCTTTTCAACACTTTCAACAAATTGTGAAATGTCGATAGAGAATACTCATTCCCAGAACATTCGGGACGCAAGGTGTTTAATGGAATAAAATTATTTTCTTTTTTTACATCCCTTATCATCTCGGGGTGGCCGCCGTGGCGAAGTGAGTAGAGTGCAACGCTCACACGCCGAAGGGTGTAGGTTCGATTCCCGTTTGGAGTGAGCAGAAAACTGCAGGTCCCTTCTACTCGTGAGAGAACAGTAGCGCACACAACACGAGTAGTTGACGAGCAAGCTAGGCCCTGGTCCGCTGTGAACTGTCGCGGGGTGAAATTCGTCGTCTACTTAAAAGGAACTTGAAGAAGTTGCTGGTTTTTTAAACGTTTTACCGCTTAAGTGGCTCCCAATAGAGCTTAATAAGCTATTTAGATTATTCTACGTAGGACACGATTGCCTATAAGATCATCTTTCATGTTTTTGCAATGTTGCTCTTGTGGAGAAGTACACGTGACGTTCTCGTACTTAATCAATCGCTACAGTTCATAAAGCGCCACCATCGCCGGCTGTTTTCGTTGACATTAACTTTAGCTACACATGCTTATATTCCTTCACAATTTTCGTCAAGATTCCGAACGTTGGAATTTTAAATTGATATTCTTAGGCAATTGACAACTTGAAATCGTTGTCGGCAAATCGAAAATGTGAAAACAAAACTTGAAGTCCAAGATGAAGAACGTTCCAAGATTCAAACAACGAAGCATAAAATTAAAGAGCTAAATACCACCAGTCGAGGTTGTAAATGAAAGGAAAACATGCTGGACGTGCTTTGTACAATAGAAATTGCGGGTGTGCAGGAATTCTCAACTATCTGAGATGAAGACTATTTATCTCAACAGGCCAGTAATCCAAACAAGGTTTGTGCCTTTATACAAGATCCGATCAAAAAATAAGGTGAAAGTAAAATTTTGCATGCTACGTACAAACATGTTTTTGACGAGTGTACCAACCAAAAATAAAAAATAAAAAATCAATTTATAATTTTGTGGGCTACGTACAAAAATATGTTGTTGACGAGTGTACCAACGAAAAAAAATAAAAAAAATCTAATGTACGTAGGTCGTGAAATTTGCACAGATATCGTAAACGAGGGTTGCCTTTTATATTTCGGGATTAGAGAACAAAAACAAATATTAATCATCGAAAATAGCTTTATTGATTTTCAAAATATTCCCCATTAAGATCTATACACTTTTGCATGCGTTTAAACCAATTATCGAAGCACTTTTGCCACTCTGATTGAGGTATCTCCAAAATATGCAATCTGAACGCATCAACCGCTTCTTCTTTTTTACGTACGGGAATAAAAAGAAGTCATTCGGTGCAAGGTAAGGACCGGCGGTTGATTTTCCTGATTTCTTGGAAGACAACTGGCAAACAAATGGTTGTGTACAACTCAGAATTGACTGTTCTTCGTTGTTCTAGTTATGCAGTTGCGACATGTCCAGTTTTTCCGAAAAACAGGCAACCATTTGCTTGGAAGTGCTTCGTGCGCGAGCAACTTTTGTTGGATTTGGCTCAATTTGAAACGCCCATACAGTCGACTGCTGTTTACTTTCGAGCTCATACGCGTAAATCCACGATTCACCACCTGTCACGATGTCATAGATGTGTTTTGAAGCACCGCGATCATATTTTTGGAGAATTTCTTTCGACCAATCGACACGAACCTTTTTTTGAGCGATTGACATTGTGTGGCATCCAACGCGAACAAATTTTTTTGACGGTCAAATGTTCATGCGATATTGTATGTATGCTGGTCCCATTAATGCCTAAGGTTGTCTCAATAGATCACATGACGATCTTGCAATATCAGTTGGCGCACAGCAACAATGGTTTCCGAAACAACAACTGATTTTGGACAACCTTCACGGAATCGTTTTGGAGTGAACTACGACCTCGGTTGAATTCACCATACCATCGATAAACACTGGTCCTTGATGCAGCTTCATCGAAAAAAATTGACTTAATTTCATCGATGCACTGTTGTTAGGTTAATCAACGTCAAAAGTTGTAAAAAATAATCACACGAAAATTTTCACGATTTAATTCCATTTTTGGGCGAGATGAATCTTTTAAGTTACTGTAAACAACACAAATAGCGCTCGTGTGTCAAAACGTTCTGAGTACGTATAACCTCAAAAATGTCAAACCTTTCGATAGAGCTGGCAGTTACTAGATTGCAACACTAGGGTTGTCCAATCCCGAAATATTGCAACCTTCGTATATATAAATTGACTCATTTGTCAAGCATTACTATTATTTTAGTGCATTCATGAAAAAATTTCATATAAATGTGATTATTAGCTCGCGTTTTATCTCTAGTTAAACATAATCATAATGGCAACTGAGATGATTCATGGTTGTTGTTTACCAGAGTTCCGCACCTTTGCTATCAATAGTGCAAAAGTAGTTAAGTGAGTTCAAGAGAGACCTCTCTCTGTCTCTCTTGAACTCACTTACGAAGACGACCTCCGCTCCTGCTCCCCGGTAACTGCTTGTATGGGAGAAAGCATCAAAGAAATCGAAAAACTTGTTCTTGAGGATGCTTGAATAAAGGTGAAAAGGATGGCAGAGATCGCAAAGCTTTCAACTAATACCATTCACACCATTCTTCATGACCATCTTAACATTTCAAAGGTTAGTGCAAGGTAGGTGCCACGAATGCGCCTCAGAAAAAGGAGAGAATCGCATGCTGTAGACAGCTTTAGGAAATGTGTAGTCAGAACGCGGGCGGTGTTGTGGATCAAATTGTTACTGGGGACAAAACATGGGCTCAAAACTATGTCCCTGAAAGCAAACAAGACTCCATGGAGTGGCATTAAAAAGGAGCAGACCCTCCGAAGAAGTTCAAAGGCACTCCGTCTGCCGGGATGCTCATGGCCACAGTTTTTTAGGACTCAAATGGAATCCTGCTCATTGGGTACAAAAAAATAGGTGAAACCATCAACGCCACATCTAACGCTTCCACTTTGTATAATTTGCGGGAGAAAATTAAAAAGAAAAGACGGGGTAAGCCCGCAGCGGATGTGTTGTTTCTTCAGGACAACGCTCCTGTTCACTGAGGACGTAGTTCACTCCAAGACGAATTTCATGAAGGTCGTCCAAAATCAGTTGTTGTTCTAGAAACCATTGATGCTGTGCGCCAACTGATATTGCAAGATCGTTATAACCTTAGGCATTAGTGGGACCACCATATATTCAATATTGCATGAACATTTGATCGTGACAGGTGGTGAATCGTGGATTTACGCGTATGAGCACGAAAGTAAACAGCAGTCGACTGTATGGGCGTTTCAAATTGAGCCAAATCCAACAAAAGTTGCTCGCGCACGAAGCACTTCCAAGCAAATGGTTGCCTGTTTTTCGGAAAAACTGGACATATCGCAACTTCATCACTAGAACAACGCAGTACAGTCAATTCTGAGTGGTACACAACCATTTGTTTGCCAGTTGTCTTCCAAGAAATCAGGAAAATCAACCGCCGAAGACGGATCACTCTTCACCACGACAATGCGAGCTCTCACATATCGGCTCAAACAACTGCATTTTTGAGCACTCAAAACATCGATTTGATGAGTCATCCGAGTATAGCCCTGTTATGGCAGCGAATGACTTCCTTTTATTTCCCTACGTAAACAATTAAATGAGAGGTCAACGTTTTTCAACGCCTGAAGAAGCGGTCGATGCATTCAGAATGCATGTTTTGGAGATACCTCAATCAAAGTGGCAAAAGTGATTCGACAACTGGTTGAAACGCATGCAAAAGTGTATAGATCTAAATGGGGAATATTTTGATAAAAAAATACATAATTAAAATTTTCGATGAAAAATATTTGTTTTTGTTCTCTAATCCCGAAGTATAAAAGGCAATCCTCTTAGAACTGTCAAGTGTGCAACATGTTAATTGAAAAGCTTAGAACTCAGTAGATATACAGTGAACCAAACGAAACTGGAACAGATAATGGAGTCTGCTATGGATTATTTGGATGTGGAGCCCCCTATTTAGCCCGGCACTTATTTAGTGATCTGCTATTACAATTTAGTTTAACTTAAAATATCTTAGCCATCTTTTAAAATATCGAAATGAAATGAACTGCAAGTGGAACAAAAATTTTATTCAATCTCTCACGAGTAGAAGGGACCTACAGTTTTTTGCCGACTCCGAACGGTGAAATTTGAGAAGCTTTGCTTTGGCAAACTGTGAGAAGTTAAAATTGTTACGGCTACTTCCCGTTTAAAGTTGATCCCAAACGACGAGTTTAAGAAGCTGTCTCTTGTCAATATGGTCCAAACACTGCCGGGAAATTGTTAGAGACCGTGTCGGTTTTGAGAATTTAATGTAGGACTAACAGAGAAAGAAAAGGAATTCGCACGGAGGACTGCTATTAATATATTTGAATTTAGCCGATCTGCTCCTTTGGCATTTTTCAAATTTCCTTTGTTACGTGAACAGTCCGACTTAACTGAGTTAATTAGTAAAAGTTGTTCAGTAAGAGTCATCTGCGACAAGCATCGTTTTGTAAGCACTTGTTCACCTGTCAAGTCACCCACCAATACGACCACCGAACAAATCGCCAAAAAGTCAGTTACATAACCATTCGCCATTCTCTAAATTAACCCGTAGACAGGTGAACATCAAATTAATTAACCACCAGAGTCAAGAGAAAATTTTACGCTCAGCCGCACACAGCCGCCTGACATGACACAAACGCTAATGATGACAGCCGACACAAAAAGGGCAAACCACATGAGCGTACTGCCAAAATATGCGCACAGACACAGCGATACTTGGAAGACACACCAATAAAAAATGCCACATGGCAGGGATTGTCATGTTCCTGCCACACACCAGCCAGTGGTTCTCGAGAACGTGTACATAAATAAGCCCAATTCCAATTCCCTTAACCTTGTCGCCGAGCACAATGAAAGTGCAACCCCATAAATACAATGCATGCCAGTCATCCAACTGCCGGCAGAGATTCTTTGTGCAGAGCAACAGTGCTGACTTAACAAAGCACACATTTATTTACTGACGTACCCCTGCTTCTGTCAACGGCTGCTGGGGCGATGACGGCGACTCTATTCAGCAGCAAAGAGTTACCAGCTCTAAAAATAGCCACCGCTAGTTGAATGCTGCAAGTACGCCACAGTCGAGGAAGTCGAGTTTCCTACGCAAATGAACGCCACCAACCTGCCACAATGCCACTTTGCCATTTCACCATTCTGCCACGTTGTGACCGATGGACCCTGAGATTGCGGTGTAAACTGTCAAATGAGAAATAAGCATATGGAGTGCACGCCGAACGCAGGTGATGGCTATTTCCGTCGCTAGGTAAACATCCTGTTTGCAGAGCGAACTGTGGCAACAGCGATTGCAATCAGTGTTGATTAGACTGATCTCAATTTGCGGCGGCGGCAAAGGAACTTGTAGGCGTTTAGCCGCTGACCTAATGAGCTGCACGGGAAAAGATTATCGTGCTTTCGAATTTCGTCGGCTAATGTAATTGTTTTGCGTGAATTAGTTCGCGTTTGGGGCGGTGGGTTGCTGGCAAAGTGTCGAACGCTTCTGTGGGGCGGGTACTCTTTATTCGCGGAACAATTAATGCATTCAAGTTATTCACACGACGTTGGCGTTTGAAATAAATGACAGGCGCTTTGCAGGCGTGGGTAGATTGTTTACTGTTTCACACGGGGCAGAAGAAGGAAGACGCGAGGGGGCTGGAAAGAATTTAATTGTCTGCGTTTGGAAGAGATTTAATCGAACAGATGTCTCTAAACAAGAACGGTGGACTGAGTTCGGTACGTGACAGCTTTCAAGAGTAGATGTGGGAACTGAAAAACAAAGGCGTGTACTTGGTTTTTTACTTCAAAAAGATACCTCAGAGCTCAAAAGCTGGATGCTTGTGTAACCCTGTTTCAATTGAAGAAGTTTCCAATAACTGCACCAGGAGGAAGTGATGGAAAAGAGGATATTCTAATTCCAGCCAGAGTAGGAACTCTGCACTGTAAACACCGGAAGAGCTGTTCAAAAGGAAAGGATTAGAAAAATCACAGATTTAATTGCGGTGAAGTAAACGTCTTCGAGGCCAAGTTGGGGGCAGTGTTCCAGGAAAGCACAAGCCTTAGATCACGTATAGGAACTGAGAGGTCGAAAGCAGTTCTAATGGAAGCTTTCCAGCGTAAAGGACGGCTTGAGACAACAACGTGAGTCGAAAACATTATGCAGGCGCTGGAGAGGCATTCAGTTTAATTATCCACACATTAAGACTAGTAACTTTCATTGAAGCGCGTCGTTGTAGTTATTTACCCTTTTTGTGACTGACGCAATCAAATAAGGCATGACTTTACAGATGGAAGCTATCAATCAACTCAACAACTCCAAAGGGTGATGGAGTGCAGTCCATGAATAAAACCTGCTATCTTCGGCGTGTAAAGTGTCGCGCCACCTTTGAAAACACATCCCTGTACGAAATGGCCCACCGGAAAAGTGTGACAGACAGAAAAACAGATTCAATGATAGGATGGAAAACGACGAAATAACAGACGTCAAACAAAGTGATCTTCCATTAAATAGAAGTTTCGAATCATTTGACCCATTCCAAATCATATCATCCATCCAGGCAACAGCTTGTATACGTTTCGGCATCCTCCCTCAAAGACCGAAAATCAAAAAGCGACGAACTGCCCTAAATTTCTCAAAATTCAGAAACAAGAAAAGAGAACTTTACTTCCAAAGTCCCTGACCGAAGCGAGCGCACAACACACGCACTCCATGCACTCGAATGCATTTTCGTCCGCACCTCAGAACTCACACAAAACAACCCGCGGCACAAATCAGACACATGTTGAACACGCCCAGTGCACCCAGCGAAACTTTCCACGAAATCCAGTTTTACAACGTTTTTACGTTTTCAAAGCAGAAAATAGAACATGCTTAATGTGCGTCGGCTTCCTTCGTTTAATTGCCGCTTCGGCTGCCTGCCTCTGTCCGGGCGTAAGGTGGGTGGCTGGATCTACATCCACTTTTGAATGACGGCTTCAAAGCGTGCATCTTCGATAAACCGTCTTGTAGAACATTTATTTCGAAGATGTGATGTTGCGCCGGCTTGTAGTGTAAGTTTGCGCTGCTTGCGGGGAATTATGGCCTTACTCGAGAAATGCATTACCCTCTGGATCAGACCTAAATGGAAATATAAATGTGAATATTAAATACTTAATTGCCGTCGGAGGAAGGAAGCCGTGCACACTTGCAGCACGTGCCACTTGTGGCTGTGCGCACCCCAATTGACTTCTTTTTCGCCTCATTCTTGAGAACTCAACGCGATATGCAATCATATGGGGAGCACATGTTGGTGGTGGAAACTTGTCGCATCCCGTATACCCGTGGAACGGATGCTGTCGCAATTTTTTTTCTTCGTTTTACTTTCGATTTTTTTCGGAACAGCTGTTTGTTCGGCAAGATGTCCTTCGAGAGTGGAAGTGCTAGGTGACATTGGATTGCATGTCGAATCGTTGACAGTCTATAAGAATTGTCATTTGACAGGGCAAAGTTTTTTGCGTTTTATACGTAATGTGGTTTTCAATGAATTGCCATTTTGAAGCTTAACTTGGAGATTTGGAACTTGGATTAAGCAGGAGGGAACTAAAAACGTATAAGCATTTCTGATTTGCCTTTTCGATTTATTTCTTAAAAGCTTCTATCACGTTCACTAGTATTGCGCTCATCCTATCCAATAGTGTTTTTTTACTCATAAAATAATAATAATAATAATAATTGTTGGCGCTACAGTCCAAAGGGGGACAGGGCCTAGCTTGCTCATCAACTACTCGTGTTGTGCGCGCTACTGTTCTCTCACGTGTAGAAGGGACCTACAGTTTTTTGCCGACTCGAAACGGCGAAATTTGAGAAGCTTTCTTAGACAGTTATTATTCTTTGAGTGTTGTCAGCAGGTCGAAAGAGGTGGTGCCGTGAAATATTCGAAAAATTGGTGTTGAACTGGGAGTCGAACCTAGGCCCTCCGGCGTGTGAACGTCGCACTCTACCCACTACGCCACGGCGACCACTCATAAAATAGCAGTTGAATTAATATTTATTGAAATTAGATTTCCATTCTCATTTTATTTTTTCCATTCTTATTTACTTAAAAAAAAAAAGATCCTAATACTAGTCTTTCTTGAGCTTGCAGTACTTTGTGCACTGCTTTTGGCGATTTTTTTTTTTCAAAACTATTACATGTGTCGCAATCCTGCGTATAGTCCATTCTATTGCTTTATCAAAAATTTAAGCAGCTTCAGCCGCTTTAGAGTTGATCGATGTTGATCGGCGATTCTTCAAACAATAAATCTCCATCAAAAATAATTTCTCCGCATTCAGCTGCGTCTGTCATTTGCAATCTCCTATTTGCAATTGAATTCCAAACGTTAATATCAATCCGTGTGTAACCTAAACAAAACCATGCTATGGTATGTACAATATATAAGACTTACAGTGAGCGTCAAAAGAAAGTGTACACCTCCACATAGCGTTTTTAATATATCATACCAACGAATGGTTGATATCATTTTATGAAATATTTATGTACGTTTTGTAAGCAGTTCATTCGTACGCACTTTACAAACAAAACTTAGCAAAAAGGCTAATTACAAAAAATAACAGCAAAATAATAAAAATTACTTCATATTTTACGCTTCAAAATGAAGTGTACAGCTAGACGGTCATACTGTAACGGATCCCCATAACGTAGAAATTACCCGTTACATTCGTTTTACTTTTCGGTTTTCACTTCGACTATTGTTACTTCAAAGGAATGTCTCATTGTTTTGTTTATTTTTAAGGAAAGTAGTTGGTTTCGTGTTTGTTGTGTTGTATCAATATCACCCAAAGAAAGTTCAATTGACACGCGAAAACTTCTACTGAAATTTCAGGAAGGGAAGTCAATACAGTAAAAAAAAATATTGTCTGAAGGTGAAGTACGGTCCATTGTTAGGGAAGTATGCAAAACTCCAGTGGCAAGTGCATTTAAAATCGCAGAAAACACAAGCCTTTCTTCAGAAGTTCCCGTTAGTGCAAGTACAGTTCGCCGGGCGCTCCATAGTAATGGGTCGTATGGCAGAGTCCATCGAAAAAAACCTTTCATTTCAGAAAAGAACCGAAAGCGACAAATGCTTTACGCCCCAAGTATAAAAATGAGGGTTTTCCATTCTGGAATAATGTTCTTTTTAGTGATGAAAGCAAATATTTGGAATATTTGGATCAAAAAAGCAGCCCAAAATACGCAGCGCCAACAACACCGAATTTGATGAAAACTATATAATTTCAACGGTCAAGCATGGTGGGGGTTCGGTTATGGTCTGGGGGTGTGTGGCCGCATCAGGTGTTGAAAACCCAGTTGTTGAAAACCCAGTTTTTATTATATACATTCCATGCTGAGGAGACTAGAAGCTGTTTTGAAGTCCAAAGGAAAGCACACAAAATATTAATTTAAAGAATTCCAACTTTTTCGTAAACTGTACACTTTTTTGGCGCATTATATATGAAGTTCTTTGTGATATTTTGCAATTATTATTTTGTTATTACTTTTTTCGTTAATTTTTTTTACTCAAATGGTAGTAAATAAACTATTTATTAAATGGAAACAAATATTTCATACAAAAATATAAAGCTATTCATCGTAATAAAATGTTGAAAATGGAATTTAGTGTTGTACACTTTCTTTTGACAGTACTTCCAAAATAATAATTTTTTCCAAACCTTGCTACTCGTTAGTGTCTTCAAATCTCTGCTCAGAGGGAGTTTACCTCACTCACAACCCACAGACTGGAAGGCAAAGCCAATTATTAAACCCTCAGGCAGAGGGGTTCGCTACATATTACACTACATATAACACAATGGTTGCCGTGACGGCTATCCTGGGGGCGCCACGAGGAGGCTTTATGTCAACTTGGCATGTGCTCTAGCGAGAATAGTGTTGACAGCTAGCATTGGTCCCTGTGGCGTAGTGGGTAGAGTGCGACGCTCACACGCCGAAGGGTCTAGGTTCGACTCCCAGTTCAACGCCAATTTTTTGAATTTTTCACGGCACCACCTTTTTCGAGCTGCTGACAACACTCCAAGAGTAATAACTTTCTAAGAAAGCTTCTGAAACTTCTCCGTTCGGAGTCGGCACAAAACTGTAGGTCCCTTCTACTCGTGAAAGAACATTAGCGCGCACAACACGAGTAGTTGATGAGCAAGCTAGGCCCTGGTCCCCCTTTGGACTGTATCGCCAACAATTATTATTATTAGCTGGCATTGTTCAGAGCGATCAACAAGGTTGCCTGGTGCGCACAAGCTTATGTCCGCCTCATGTATTTCTTTCTCCAAATTATTTTTGAATGGCGCAACTGCCTGCTTTTCTTCAGAGATTTTTAACAGCCGAACACCATATCTTTGAGACAACAAAGCCAACCAGAACTAAATATCCTTTCTTCTTTAATTGATTGTGCAATAATTTCGCATCTTTCTTCAACATTTCTACATTCTTACCAACATTTATACGAAGTTTGCTCAAATTTCAGGGGCTACGTACATTCGATTTTTTATTTTATTATGTTGGTACAATCGTGTTGGAAATATGATAAAGATCGGGTGAAAAGAGCTCAAGGAGCAGGGAGTTAACCAAATACCTTTATTTTACGAAGGAAAAGAATAAATGCACTTTTTATCGAATCCACGTTTTATTTTTAAGTGACATTTAAAGACAAACTTCTATTCGTTTTTTATTTTCATTTTTAGTTCAATTGATTCTGACCTGTTTGTCATATATAGGGATGAGACTTCTCAACAACTCGTCTCGAACATATGTTTGTTTTTCAGCCATACAGCATATTTATATTGTTTGTGAGAGGCATACAAGTTAGACGTTTTTGCGTTTTCTACCGTCGAAAGAAATGGGTCAAAGAATTTCCGCTCAATCTTGTGTGAAAAATGGAAAAAAGTGCTCAAAAATACAGGAAATGTTGACAGTGACACGCGTTGAGTGTACTTTGAGTCAAAAAAAAAAAATGTTTAAAAGTGGGACACACTTTTCAGAGAAAAGCTCGGGCGCCCAGGACGACGATTGCCGTGGGCGCCCCAGCACATCAACACCCGGTGAAAATGTTGGAAATGTGAAGAAAACTGCTATGGAGAATCATCGAATCACTATAAGCGGAGTTCCTGAGGATGTCGAAATATCGGTTGGCCATGCCATTCAATTTTCCGGAAATTCTGAACATAAAGCGTGTGGCAGCGAAGTTAGTTCCCACATTAATGGATTTTTACCAAAAAAGGGACATGAGCATCGCTCAGGAGTAGTTGAATGACGTCGACGGCCATCCAAATTTGCTGAAAAGGGTAATAACTGGTGACGAATCAACGGCTATGACATCGAAGCCAAAGTGCAATCGTCCCAATGAAAGAACCCAGGAGAGCCACGCCCAAAAAACTACGCTTAACAATAATAATAATTGTTGGCGCGACAGTCCACAAGGGAACCAGGGCATAGTTTGCTCATCAACTACTCATGTTGTGCGCTCTACTGTTCTCTCACGAATAGAAAGGACCTACAGTTTTTTGCCGACTCCGAACGGCGAGATTTGAGAAGCTTTCTTAGACAGTTATTACTCTTTAAGTGTTGTCAGCAGCTCGAAAGAGGTAGTGCAGTGAAAAATTCGAGGTGTTCAGTCGGGAATCGAACCTAGACCCTTCGCCGTGTGAGCGTCGCACTCTCTACTACGCCACGGCGGCCACAAAAAAAAAACGTGCTTAGTTCGATCAAATGTAAAGGTTTTGCTGACTATTTTATTTTAATTACCGTGGCGAAGTGCATCAGGAGTTTTTATCATATAGTCGTACAGTCAATAAGGAGTATTATCTTGAAGCTATCCGTCGCTTGCGAGAATTGACAAAACAGAACAAAGAGCAGTAGCTTGCGAGAAGCAGCCCAGAAAAACATCCGGAATTATGGAAACCATTTATATCATGATAATGCACACTTGTCATTGCTTGTTCGTTAATTTTTGGCCAAAAACAACTCTGTAATCATATCTTGGCCATCGCATTTACCTGGTTTGGTTCCTTGCGAAATTTTTCTGTTCCCAAGATTGAAGAAACCCATGAAAGGACGGGGTTATGGGATAAATGAGGTAACACAAACCGTATCACTGAGAGAATTCAATGGTATACCAAAAAGTGCATATCAGGACTGCTCCAGGGTCCTACAGGGCTACAAGTGTTTTATATCTAAGGGAGGCATATTTGAGCTATTTTTCGAAAAAAAAAATGAAAGTTCACCTTATTTTTCGAACAGACCTTGTACGTACTGATCGTATCGTCTTTGTTTCGATTGTTTGGTTTGGAACGCGATCAAACGCTCCCCTCTGTAGAGCGCAGTCTTTGTTTGCATGCGGTAGTGCCAACTTCGTGCTTTTCCTATCTTCTTACAGTGCCAACATTTACACATTTAAACATGAACGAAGGATGTCTTGAGCCCAAATTTTAACCATGCTGGAAAAAGTGCTTTCAGAAGTCTCGCACGTGTAACAAAGAGTTGTTTCAAACACGTGAGTTTAGGGTAAATGCCTGCTGAATGAATTTTGAAAAGAAAAGCAACAAACTAAAAATAGCAGTAACAGAAGTGAGCTTTAAAGAATTTCTGTGAAGTCGAAGATCAGCGCAATCGAACGCAACAACTTGCATTTGGCCAAGACAAGGCTTTTAAGGCCTTAAGGATTTTTTTTAAATACAAAAACTGTCCCTTTAAACAGTTGGACATTCGCAAATTTTGATATTGAGGGGGGGGTAAAATTGCAAAAACCGCTTAAGTCTTGTTACGGATTCTATCGATTATTTAATAATCGAGTGAATCTCACTCACTCGATTATTATAATCGATAGAATCCGTAACAAGACTTAAGCGGTTTTTGCTTATGGCCACAGATTTTCTTCCATGACAATGTGGTGCATAGCTAATTTACAGAAGGGAGCAATAGGTTTGATCCGTTGTTTTCTTTCCGACAAGTTGGCGTTGTTCTCCAGATCACCAATTTTACCCACCTCAATATCAAAATTTGCGAAAGTCCAACTGTTTAAAGGGACAGTTTTTGTATTAAAAAAAAGCCTTAAAGCCTTAAAAGCCTTGTCTTTGAACAGAATTGTTGTACGTCCAACTCGGACTTTGCATGGTTGGCGTTGTAATTTATTTATTGTTGCAAAAGTTGCAATAGATTTTGTGTATCTTACATTTTTTAGAGATACGGTTATGTTATCTAACTACAAAAATATTAATATAATTTCTTATGGTAAGTAATATATCACAGTTTTAATTTGAAGGAAAAGCCACTAAAAACCTTCATTAAAGAAATCGCATGGTTTCTACAACAGAAACACACCGCGTATAATATTCATTTTATACAAGGATATTCGCCTTTCTTTAAGGTTGCTCTTTTCAACAAACTAATTTGGGTAGTGGTCACTAATTTAAAGAACTAAAAATCCTTACTTTTGTTATTGTTTTTGAAATTGTGGATTTGGCTGCACCGTGCTGCCGAAACAAGCTCAACACGTTACCTCTTTCCAATTTGTCCATTATTTCACCTTATTTCAATGACAAGAATTTGTGCTTTCTAAAAGACATTTTTAAATAAACAACACTTATCTGCA
This sequence comes from Eristalinus aeneus, assembly GCA_955652365.1. Classification (NCBI taxonomy): domain Eukaryota; kingdom Metazoa; phylum Arthropoda; class Insecta; order Diptera; family Syrphidae; genus Eristalinus; species Eristalinus aeneus. The sequence continues at coordinate 55,021,251 of OY019134.1, read as the reverse complement.
CTGTTTTCAAATCATACATAAAGTAGTAAACAAGCAAATCAACGAATGAACATTTTCAAATTAGTGCATACGTTTTTGGTTCTGTGGTCGCCGTGGTGTAGAGGGTAGAGTGCGACGCTCACGCGTCGAAGGGTTTAGGTTTGATTGCCGGCTGAACACCTCGAATTTTTCACGGCACCACCTCTTTTGAGCTGCTGACAACACTTAAGGAGTAATAACTGTCTAAGAAAGCTTGTCAAACTCCGCCGTTCAGACTCAGCAAAAAAACTTTAGGTCCCTTCTACTCGTGAGAGAATAGTAGCGCGCACAGCACGAGTAGTTGATGAGCAAGCTAGGCCTTGGTCCCCCTGTGGACTGTCGCGCCAACAATTATTATTATATTATTATTTGCGGTTCTGATTAAACACTCGACAGTCAACCGGGCAACCAGCGCTAGTGCTCTTTTTTTTAAATTTTTTTTTTCATTTATTCCTTATTTCTTTTACTTACATGCTAGACCAAAAATACTTAAACTAGCTTAATAATATAATCTGATCTTAGCTCAAGCTTACTGACTCTTAACAAGTGCTCTAAGCTAACCTAGGATAATAAATGTTTTTCTTCACCTTTCGGCTTCTTTATTAGATGATTTTGCGGTTTTTTTTAGTGTTTCATTAAAAGTGTAATTTTCACCCAAGAAAAATCCAAAAACTTGGGATAACAAATATGTAACTTAACCTAACCTTAGAGTAAGAAGAAGTATTCTCTCACGAGTAGAAGGGACCTACAGTTTTTTAACGACTTCGAACGGTGAAGTTTGAGAAGCTTTTTCTCAGACCGTTATTATACTTTGGATGTTGTCAGTAGCGCGAGCGAGGTGGTGCGCGGAACTAAACCTGCACCTTCGGTGTGTAAGTGTCGTAAACTAGCCACTACTCCATGCCGGTTCAGGTTATCGAGATCTATTTTGCTCACCCTGTACAATACTCATTATAAAAGAAAAATGGGTATTCATTCCAGCGGAGAGATCACGAAATCGTGGGTTTATCCTATCTGAAAAGTATTGTAATTGAAAAGAGTGCGGAAGTGTGTTGGCATCTCACTTTGGCATGAAATGTCGTAAGTCCAACTTGTAAGCAAGAAATGCAGCTTACAATTTCTCGTTACTTTTTTCTTTTTGTTTCTGCTCTCCACGAAGTTTGACGGTTTGATTTCTCATTCAATGAAGTCTGCCCGAATGCGTCTGTGCCATTTATGACACACAAACGAGGTTAAGACGACGGATTAAATGATGCTTCGTCCAATTGATTTTCAATAAAAATTAATAAAATTAATCAATTAATAATTAATGACGTGTGGGTTGTATTTAAAAAAGTTCAAGGCATACAGCTGGCGATGACAAAATTTGATTTTCCTCCTTGAAGTTGGTCATTGCCATGCACAGGTGTGCATGTATATGTTTTCGGCAGTGGAGCTTCAAAGGAAATGTTTGAGTAGGTTAGGAAGTAAATAATATTTTGACATTTATAACTTCTGCATGTTCGTTGCCAGAGCCCTCATAATTCACAGCAATTATCAAAGCATTTTTGTTAACTAGGTTGACCAGAATGAATTGACGCACACCATAAATGCAAATGAGCAAGCCTAGTGCTTAAGAAGCCGATTTTTGTTGGGTGCCGCTGCTGTCGTTCGTATTCAAGTCAATAACACTGTTGTGAGGATCTGTTTTTTTTTTAGAAAAGTGGAGAAACGATGTTTTAATAGAATCCTATTCAAGTTTGTGACAGTTTTTCTTAAAGAGTGACAGTTGAGCTGGTGATGCTGATGTCGGTTATGACATAGCGAACGGTGCTGTGCGTGACACCAAAAAAGTGTTGCAAGCAATATACCCCTTCCCCTGTGATCCACATCCAACTTCTCAACTTGCTGTGCATTCATGCAACGTGGCGCCGCAACTCTGCCAGATGAGTATGAAATATCTCGACCACCTGACCTGCCACTTTGATTTATCATATCCTGTTGAGCCGCAAGGTCGATGAATTCCTCGCTGCCGTGCTGTGGCGTACATCGAGCTGCGATCTCATTTCCTCCTCGGACCATGCCCCCAAGCACAAAGCAATCGTCGGTCAGCGATTGTTGGTGATCATGAGGCGAACAACAGGTGATCGTCACTTGTCGAGTCTTCCCCGCGCTACCCTCTGTCTTTTGGCAATTCATAATCATGTCGTCATTTCCCATCCGAATGGCGTGCTAAATTTAGCGCCCCTATCTCCCATCACTTGCGCCCACTTGTGCGAACGTGGCAAGTCATGCGGAGGCGGGGCCAAGGTGAGTGAGTGCCTGATGAGTTCCGTTGGAGATGTGTCACTTGTCACCCGGAAACAGGACAAATGAATTAGGACCATTTGTGTCCACCTTCGGTACACAGGAACGAGAAGAATTTCTGCAACAGGTCGCATTCTGGCGACAAGGAAAATGTTGTTCGGACCGCACATGCGTGTGTGGGCGGGAGATCGGAAAAACCGCAACACACAACCCCCGCGAGAATGACGATCGCGCATTATTTGCTTGCGAATGGATCAACGGAATGGCACGCGCTAGAGACTTAACTTTTTATTTGCGTGTTTCACTCCTCAAGCGTGAAAACATCTGTCGCGATCATGGAGTGGCATCGTATGGGCCTCTAAACTGCTGATGTCGTCTGCGAATAATTTCTGTTTTTGTTTTTTCTGTTTTTATTTTGAATTTTTTTGTTTTCCACAAGGAATGCCGCGATGCAAGCACGCGCATGTTCGTGCTGTTGAAAGGGGAGGCTTCAGATTGAGACAGACATGAGGAGTCGGACGATTTCAAGTGGCGCCACTTTAATTTTTCTTAATTAGTGCGGTCTTCTTTTCCTTTCTGACGTTTGACTGGAGAAGTGCTTTTCTTTTGAGATGAAGTGGAGACATCGTGAAAATAGTTTTTCTCTCGATATGGGCGAAGTTTGATCGATTCTCTTTTGCAGTCTTTTCAGTATATTGTATTTTAAAGGGTGTTGGACTCAGAAATTGAAGAGGATTTTCGATGAATACACAAGGACGTTTCCATACAAGCTAGGAACTCTGTGTGTATTTTACAAAAACTAAGAAATACTGAGTACGGTGATTTTCCACAGCAATCGCTGATTTTAAGACCTGGTTGGACGAACAACGAATCTGTCCAAGGACTAAGCTGAATTTTTTAAGTCTAAACGTTCGGCTTTGCAATAGGACATTTGCAAAATTAGACACCGAGGTTAGCAGATTCGTTGATTTAGTAAATAACCTAAACTTGTATACAAAAAAAAAAAAAACAGAGGAAAACACCAATAGCTTTAATTTAATTGTTGGCGCGACAGTCCACAGGGGGACCAGGGCCTAGCTTGCTCATCAACTACTCGTGTTGTGTGTGCTTCTGTTTCTCACAAGTAGAAGGAACATACAGTTTTTTGACGACTTCGAACGGCGAAGTTTGAGAAGCTTTTCTAGACAGTTATTAATCTTTGAGTGTTGTCAGCAGCTCGAAAGAGGTGGTGCCGTGAAAAATTCGAGTGTTCAGCCGGGAATCGAACCTAGACCCTTTGAGCGTCGCACTCTACCCACTACGCCACGAAGGCTACATCCGAATAGCTTCCTTCTAGAAAATTGGCTATACACCCCGTTGTCAAGGGAGAAAATCTGTTGTTATAAGCAAAAACCGCTTAAGTCTTAAAACGGAATACGTCGATTAGTTGATAATCGAGCGAGTAAAAAAGGCCAAATACAGGTAGTTGCATTTGATCGCGTTGATCTTCAGCTTCGGAGAAATTCTTTAAAGCTCTCTTCTGTCTCTGTTGCTTTTTATTTCGTTGCTTTTCTTCCCAAAATTCATTCAGCAGGCAGTTACCCTGCACTCTCTTTGTTACGCGTGCAAGACTTCTGCAATCACTCTTTTTCTAGAATGTTTAAGATTTGGACTCAAAACATCCTTCATTCACATTAAAATGTGTAAATGTTGCCACTGTAAGAAGACAGTCAAATGTCGAAGTCAACCTAACGCATGCAAACAGCTGGGATTTTCTACAGAGGTGAGCGTTTGATCGCGTTGCCAACCAAACAATCGAAACAAAGGCGAAACGACCAAATCGTACGAGGTTTGTTCAAAAATTAAGGTGAACTTTATTTTTTTTCAATAAATATTTATTTATTCATCAATTTCTATTTGTCCTCCTCAACATAGTCCTCCTCACACACGTATGCCATTTTCCTATAATCTTCGAAGCAGTTCTTATATGGACTTTTTGGTATGCCACTGAGTTCTCTCAGCGATTCGGTTTGTATTTCCTCAATCGTCGCAAAAAGGCGTCCTTTTTTGACTGTCTTCAATCTTGGGAACAGGAAAATGAAGAAGGGGGACAAATCTGGTGAATACGGTGGCTGAGGTATGATTAAGGAATTGTTGTTTGCCGAAAAATTGCGAGCAAGCAACGACGAGTGGGCAAGTGCATTACCGTGATGCAAAAGACATGAATTGTTCTTCCACAATTCTGGACGTTTTCTTCGTATTACTTCTCGTAAGCGCGGCATGATTTCTAGGTAATACTCCTTCCTTATTAACAGCATGGACATTTGGTAATAACTACTGATGAACTAAACTACGGTAATAAAGAAAAAAAAAAAAAAACAAACAGCAAACCTTTCACATACGAGGGGCGCTCAATATATTCTCGGTATCGAGATAAAAGAAAATACGAATTCAATTTAAATTGTTTTTATTTTTCAATATAATCTCCCCTAGCATCAATGCATTTGTAACATGAGATAAGCTTTTTTAATAATAATTGCTGGCGCTACAGTCCACAGGGGGACGAGGGCCCAGCTTGCCCAGCGGTTAAACGTGTAGTGCGCGCTACTGTTCTCTCACTAGTAGAAGAGACCTACAGTTTTTTTTGCCGACTCCGAACGGCGAAGTTTGAGAAGTTTTTTTAGACAGTTATTACTCTTTAAATGTTGTCAGCAGCTCGAAAGAGGTGGTGCCGTGAAAAATTCGAAAAATTTGGGTTGAGCTGGGAATCGAAACCACACCCTTCGCCGTGTGAGCGTCGCACTCTACCCACTACGCTACGGCGGCCATGCTTTTTAAGACCCTCAAAAAAATAAATTTGCAAAATACCCACTAATTGCTAACTTGAGTTCTTCATCATCCGTAAATCTTTTTCCACGAACTCATTTTTTTAAATCCGGAAACATGAAATAATCACTAGGGGCATGGTCTGGACTATAGGGTGGGTGTTGGATTTCTTCGAAACCACAATCTCGCGTTGCAGCCTTGGAAACTCGAGCCGTGTGAATAGGAGCGTTGTCACGAAGAAGCAACGCAACGTTTACCCCGTCTTTTCTTTTTAATTTTCTCCCGCAAATTATGGAAAGTGGAAACGTAGGATGTGGCCTTGATGGTCTCACCGTTTTTTTTGTACTGAATGAGCAAGATTCCCTTTGCGTTCCGAAAACCTGTGGCTATAAGCTTCCCGGCAGACGGAGTGACTTTGAACTTCTTCGGAGGGTCTTTTCCTTTTTTATGCGACTGCATTGAGTCTTGTTTGCTTTCAGGGTCATAGCGGTGATTCCATGTTTCGTCCCCAGTAATAATTCGATCCACAACACCGTCCGCATTCTCACTACACATTTCCAAAAGCTCTCCACAGCATGCGATTCTCAATTTTTTCTAAGACGATGTGAGTATTCGTGGCGACCACCTTGCACTGAACTTTGAAATGTAAAGATGGTCATGAAGAATGATGTGAATGGTGCCAGTTGAAAGCTTGGTGATCTCTGCCATCATTTCCACCGTTATTCGGGCATCCTCAAGAACTAGTTTTTCGACTTCTTTGATGCTTTCTCCCATACAAGCAGTTGCCGGGGAGCAGGAGCGGAGGTCGTCTTCAATGCTCTCTCTGCCTTTCTTGAACTCACTTAACTACTTTTGCACGATTGATAGTAAAGTTCATGAATAGTTGTTTTACTTTTTCCTTGCTAAGTGAGAAATTTAATTACAGCGCGATGCTCAATTTTCACCATCATCGTCTCAGTTGCCATTATGATTCTGGTAAACTATAGATAAAACGCGAATTAATAATCACATTTATATAAAATTTTACAAGAATGCACTAAAATGATAGTCTTTCTAGATAAATAAGTCAATTTATATACTTAACCACAGCTTCACCCCGATACCGAGAATATATTGAAGGCCCCTCGTATGATCGAACTTAGAGTGTTTTTATTTTTCGCCTTTGCTGTATGGGTCTCTTCCAATGGGACGGTCGAACTTTGGTTTAGACATCATAATCCATGATCTGTCATAAGTTATGACCTTTTTAAGCAAGTCTAGATCGCCGTTGATGTCATTCAACAATTCCCGAGCGATGCTCATGTAATTTTTTTTTCAAATTTCAGCAATTTTGGAACGTACTTCGCTGCCAAACGCTTCATGCTCAGAATTTCCGAATAAATTACATGTCATGGGCCAACTGCTTTGCCAACATATTCAGCAACTTCTCTAATCTCCTATGATACTACTCTCATGGACATGCCGTCTGATACGAGGTCGCCAATAACACAGTTGCGACGCTTTTACAAAGTCGATTTTCCACGTGTCCTGGACTGGCTGTGGCCAGAAACTGAACCGGGAAAGGAATGTAGTCGGATTTTCACGGACGGCTCCAAGACAACGGAGGGTTGTGGAGCTGGAGCCTTCGTGAAAAACGACAACATTCGACTTCACGCCTCCTTAGGAAACTTCGCGTCGGTCTTCCAGGAGGAAGCCTTCGCGATCCTAATGGCCACTAACTACATTGTGAAGAATAGGTGGAAGGGAAGAAGTATCTGTGTCTTCAGCGACAGTCAAGCTGTGCTCAAGGCCTTACTCAACCCTTTAACCACTTCCAAGATAGTTCAGGAATGCAAGTCTTCCCTTAATTCGGTCGGCAGGCTGAATTCGCTAAGACTTGTCTGGGTCCCTGGTCATCACGGGATCCTGGGAAACGAAACTGCCGATGAACTAGCTAGACTAGGTTCATCAGAGGCATTCGTAGGACCCGAACCCACCTTGGGATTACCCGCGTCCCTGGTCAGAGCCTCCGTCGATGGTTGGGTCTCCCTACAGCACAACCAGAGATGGCGTGACTCTCCAAGATGCAGGGTGACCAAGAGTATGCTCCCAAACGTCTGCAAGAAATCCGCTTCTATTCTGCTATCTCTAGACAGAAGCGAGTGCAGAAGACTTGTTGGCGTATTAACGGGACACTTTAACTTCGATATGCACCTGAGTCGCCTTGGGCTTAGTGATGTCACACTCTGCGACGCCTGTGGAGAAGGTGAAGACACTTCAGAGCACTTTCTCTGTCAGTGTCCTGCTTTCGGCTATTTGGCGCTGATGTGGTGGGAACTGAAAACCTAAGTTCTATATCACAGAAGCGCATCTTGGCTTTTCTTCGGAAAACCAAGAAATTAATTTAAATGAAGGTTACTGACTGGTAGTACAATGGACCAGTATTTGAGTCTGAGTGCTCCAGTGTAGTTGATCCCAACCTCCAACAAAAAAAAAAAAAAAAACAAAAACTTCTCTAATATTTAACGATTCTCCATTACAATTTTCGTCACTTTCTCCAAATTTTCATTAATTGCCGATGTACTGAGGCGTCCAGGGCGACCGTCGTCATTCATATCTTCTTAAAATTCGTTGAAACGCTTATACCAGGTATACCTCTCAATTCATCTTATTTCTTGCTGTTTCAATCAAAACTTGACTTTTTCACTTATGTCTCGAGATGTGCAACTTCCTGAATACCAGGTATACCAGTATGAAATGAGCGTTCTTTTTAAAATAAAACACTAATTATTAATTGGAAAGTAAAAACAATTTATTCAAAGTATTGGCCATTGTTTTCTACACATTTTGACCACCTTTCTGTCAATTTGTGAATACGACGTCAATAAAATTGTTCGTCTTTTAAAGCAAACCAATCAGACACCCAATTTTGGACCTCCTCGTAGGAATCAAAGTGCTGCTCAGCCAATGCGTGTCCCATCGCTGAAAACAAATGGTAGTCGGAAGGAGCCAAGTCTGGTGAATACGGCGGGTGGGGTAGCTGCTCGCAGCCAAGTGTGTGCAGTGTATTGTCATAGAGCAAAATTACCTTGCCGTGTCTTCTGGCCCATTCTGGTCGTTTCTAGATCAATGCATGGTTCAAATTGATCATTTGTTGTCGGTAGCGATCAGTATTAATGGTTTTACCAGGCTTTAGGAGCTCGTGGTACAGCACACCCTTCTGTCTTTTTGCCGAATCGATCTGGTTTTGCAGTCGATGTTGATGGTTGTCCCAGCTTAACCCATGATTTTTTCCGTTTAGGGTTCTTAAAATAAATCCATTTTTCATCGCCAGTAACAATCCGATGCAAAACCGATTTTTTTTTCGTGTCTTTGAAGCAAAATTTCGAAAGTGTTTGTTCGGTTTTCCATCTGTTTTTCATTCAATTCATGTGGCACCAATTTTCCACACTTTTGGATCTTTTCCATAGCTTTTAAACGGTCAGAAATTGTTTGTTGTGCAACATTTAACATTGCTGCCATTTGATTTTGACTTAAGGTGTCATCTCCATCCAATATCGTTTACAATTCGGCGTCTTCAAACTTTTTTGGTGGTCTTCCACGTTCTTCATTTCTCACATCAAGATCATTATTTCTGAACCGTTGAAACCATCTTTTGCGTGTTGCTTCTGATAAAGCATGATCATTATATGCCTCGACAAGTATTCGGTGCGACTCTGCAGCACTTTTCTTCAAATGAAGACAAAAAATTAATGCTCTCCGCAAATCATTACTTTCTGGTACAACATTCGACACGATGAAAAAAAAAGATGTTGTCTGTTCAATGACTTCATGTATACTAAATATTTTTCACAGATGTTATAGCAAACAAACAAAAAAAAAAATAAGGGCACGTTCACAACAAATGCTCTCTGTTAAACATTTTTCTTAGCTCAGAGTACACTCAAGGCAAGAATGATAGAAAAAGAGATTGCGCAATAGATTGTTCAATTTTCTTTCGTTCTGCGCAGCTTACGTCACACGAGACTTCTGGTTTGACAGCTCTTTGTTTTTGTTTAATATCTTCATACAAATTGAAGCAGGAAAAGTTATTAGTTGATTTTTTTTATAATATTATTCACGCTTTAAGAACTGTTTAACATAAAATAAGTTTTAAGTGTATATCCAATTGAGTTAATTTAACTATCCAAATACTTTCCGAGCTATTAAGTCAAGCATTTTGCATGCAGAGTGGAAAAAACTTTCACAGAGTTCCATAAAGCAATAATCATAATTGTGTAAAGTTTTAGAATTGTCATTAATAAATCAGTTTAACTAAATTTTATTATTACATGTTTTATTTCCAAAAGAGTAATGTAACAACCAAGTTATTGAAATAAAAGACTAGATTTAAATTTTGAACTAGTGGACAATTTTATTATATTTTCTTTTTTCCTGAATTGAAACTCTGTAATTTCTTTGTTTAGTTTCCTTATCCTAAAATACATTCGTGCTCTAAGATAAAGTTTTTTTTTATTTTCTCCAAATGTGTTATTTTGTTCCAAATGTGTCTTAAGATATTCGGGGGAAATAATTCCCATTCACAATTTCGAAAATTTCTTCGAGTTGCTTCATGTGGACCATTAGTGCAAATGCGGGTTTATCCAGGCCTTCTTCGTTGAGATGGTTAAATCACGTAAAAGTCGTGTCCTTGTTTTGAAGAACACGTATGTCGGGAATTTCATCCCCTAACTTATGGCAAATGTACTAAGCCAAGTTTTCAAGCCCAACGTGAGCTAAAGATTCCAATTCATTGTCCATCTGGCTGTAGACATCAGTGCTCGGAGGATTTATAGTTATACTCATAACATATTTAACATATTTATATATTTCAGATATGTATGTAAATAAGACATTACTTGTGAGAGTACATTCGGAAACTAAATCAGGCATGTCATTCGAAGCAACTGTTTGGTCACCTAAATGACCTAAGCTGGCGGCTCTTGTTATTGCCTGAGCTATAGTGTGAGGAAAAAGTTTTGTAGTCATTTTAACTTTCTGTCTTTCAGCTCCAATAACGTTTAAATGGCCTGCCGATATCTTATGGGTGATTGACAATTCAGACGCTGTGCACGTTAGAAGCGTAAGGATTGTTTTTTTTTACTTCCTTTCCATTTATTTTAAACCCTTGGTCAATTAAATGATTCCGAAGGAGTTTAGTCAAATGTCAATGCCACTAGTTTCTCCACTAGTAGCTCTGCAATCATTTTATGTATTGCCTTTGATTGCATTCTGATGTCGCGGGATGAAGGAGCGACTATTGCTCTCGGTTGGATTGTTGGAATTGTTCCCGCTTTTAACTAATATCCATTATTTTTGCAAAGGCCTGTAATAAAATTCATCTTACTCATTTCAATTGTAAGTTTCTTTCAAAACTATCCGCAGTGAAATGTGCAGTTATCCTTTCTCCTGCATAAGTGAATCCACTGCTTCCGTAGGATGTTGTGTTTTGGAACCGAATAAAACCGTACATTCGGTTATCATTGTTGTAGTTTGCATTGCAGCCAAACACAGCACATCTCATTTCCAAAAATGTCTCTTTATTTAATTGTTAATAAATTACAAAATATTTTTCTTTTAATTTTTTTCGAATAAACGCGCGGAAATCGCAGTCAAACCTGACATCCGTATATAAAAAGTAAACATTTGTTGTCTCAGCCTACGTCATCAAAAATTGACAGAAGGTGACAGACATGCGCAATGCGTAATCTGTATTTCTATCATTCTTGACTCATCGTGTGCCACTGTAAACATTTGACGTGTATTTTGAGCACTTTATTCCATTTTTCACACAAAATTGAATGCAAAATCTTGGATTTTTTTCGACGGCAGGAATTTGCCAAGCACACAGAAAACGTCTAAATGTTATGCCTCTCACAAACAAAATAAATATGCTGTATCGCTGAAAAACAAACATGTGTTCGAGACGAGTGTACCAACATAACAAAATAAAAAATTAATTTAATGTACGTAGCCAGTTTGTTTTTTGAACACGCCTCGTACGAAGAGCTCAACACCGCCTTGTCTCAAGTCAGGACTCCTGACTCAGGAGTAGACTAATTTTTTACAATCCTCCTTTAAGTAAAGTGACTTTTTCTTGTGGTGTCAAAACAAAGGTCTCTCGTGTAGTCTCTAGTCCACATTATTCAGCAGCACTTTCAGCTGCTTTAGACGTTTATAATTCGTCTCTGGTGTTACTTGACGAAGACCTGGAGTCTGAAGACAATGTACAACAATATGGATCTAGCGTAGAATTGAATATCCAAAACGGTAGAAATGAAGAAACGTCAAGATCTCCAGACGTTACCAAGCGAGGAGTAATCTCGGCGGTCCTTATCTTTAAGAGGTAGAATGTAGCTTTCTGCCCCACATCTTTACATAACGGGCCAAAAACATGTTGGCTTCCATGAAAAATAAGAGTTGCAAAAATGGCTTATCCCCTCACTCCTCGCAGTCCTTTTCTTTTTTTTTTCTTTTTAAAGCAAAGTGGGGCACCGAGAAACTAAAATTAAAATTATACGGTTATGGCCGCTCAACTTAACTAATAAGGAAGAAGGGTTTGGAACATGGCTGGGATATTGAAAGCGGCTTGATTGATTAACCGATGGTGAATGGAATCCGAGGACTATTCCAAACAAAAATGGGACAACGCATTCACGTTCGAAAGCTGGTTAGAATTTGGAAGGATATTAGATGTGTTCCAGTAAGTTCTGCACAAAATTGTTAAGTCTGTCATGTGTTAAGAGGTGACGATAGAAATCACTCAGAAAAAGGCAAAACCTTCGGGTACAAGAACATACCTATTATAAACTGAAAATTGACAGTTATAAATCTAGCATTGCAATATTAGCTACCCTTGGCTCCCAGCAGTCAGCCACCAATCTGTGGATTGAAGGGCTGTCGCAGTTCCCCCACTGGCTCAAAAATGTCTCCCTGACAACTCGCTTTAGCTCTAATTTCCTAGAACTCAAGCAGAGGAACGATCTCGAAGGATTTGCTTAATCTCCGACACGAATGATCCAAATTGGTCGTAAGGCCTTTTCACTTTCCACCATTCCAAGTGACTTCAGGAATTTCCGAGAATATCTAGGACTTCAAACCGGGAGAAGACCTACTCCATATACCCAGCTAGACGTCAAATGTAGTCTGCCACATTCCTCACGCATCGATTTCTTGCCACAGTGACAAGCGACAACTTCCTTCGAGAAAGAGGAGCCAAGAGGATGGCGCAGCAAGAATCGATTCGAATTTGCAAACAACGTCGGACGATAAATCTATCAACTGGCGACGATATGCCCCAGGAAGGCAACAAAACAAACAAAAACCTCACAAGCGTCCCCGACTAGAGGACACCACCACCAGAGTGCTCTCGAGCCCCTCTGTGCGGCCCTAAGCAGTCGCGCGGACGTCGGGCGGCGCAACATCTCCTGGAGGTAATGAACTCGCCGCCATCCAAGAACTCTATAAAAAGACACAAATCTATGGTATCCATTGGCAAGGCGAACGACGCAGACTTACAATAAAACGATGAATGCGCCGGACGCTTGGCGAGGGGAGTGGGGAAATGAAAAGACGCAGGGTGGGCACATATCCACTGTTTTGCTCCGACTTGATGAGGCAAAATAAAATTATTTTTGGCTCCGGTTCATTGCTGACGACTGACGTGAATTCCTCTCCGCCTAGAAAGATTCACGAAATGCCTACGTAGCGAGTGGCTGCCGCCGCTACGAACGCTATGGCCTCCGCGGCTGCCGATGGTGGTGATGATGGTGGTCTCCTATGGTGGTGGTGGATTTGTGACGGGACGCTCCCCTCCTGCTGCTGTTGCCTGACGACTTGTTCGCTCGCACAGCTCGCTAGTGGTTGCAATATTCTTTGATCCCGCTCCCGGTGGTGGTTGAATTGACATTGGGATGCGATCCGACTGGCGATTGGAAATATTTTTAGATGTCTGCGGTCGCGGGGTACGTGAGCTTGCATGCCACTCCAAAGTTGAGAAAACGAAATTCAGGTGTGGTCTATTCGAAACGAAATTTTTTTTTAATTCCCAGAAATTGAAAGACATTGCCATGATCTTGTCTTCTAGACACATGAAACATATATTGATAAATATTCTCATTTCCTACACGTTTCTGCCATCTATGCATTGGTGTAAACAATGCGAGCGAGTTATAAAAGTCTTTTTCGAATAAAAGAATCCACAAAGCAAAGAAACTTTAATAAAAACATATATTTTTTGTCGTTTCAGTTTGTTATAGTCTCACGTTTAACCTAATATTTATGAAATCAATAATTATTTACCCTATCAACCGCACTACCATACCGACAAAAGAAACTAACACACCGCACGAACACACCCAGCGACAGTAGCTGTCACTGTCACAATCCCAAGTCAAATCGATGCCGCCGTAAAACTGCGATGCAATCAAGTGAATTTTTCAATTTCAAAATAAATTACAAATGCACGTGAAAAAATGAAAGTAAACTAGAATATCATTTTCTATCTTTTCTTACACAACAAAACTCTCTACTTTCGGTTTCTCATACAAAGTGAAGAAATAAAATTTTACAAAAATTGATTCGAGTGCGTGCGTTAGTGAAAATCTCTCAAAGAAAATGGCACCACAGCCACTGGAGGGCATGCAAGGTCCGATGGCTGGGTTCATGCCAGCTGGCCAGGAGGGTGGTTCCTGTAGGAATACGATTTCGTTAGCAGTGCTCATAGATTTTATAATTCAACGGACATATCATGATCTCACCGTGTTGGCTGAGCTGTAAGTGTGATTGGTGGCATTTGTGCTGTATGGGGAATCACAGTGATTGGGGGTTTCTCGTTTGCAGGCTACCACGAAAGACGGACATGGAGAGGAAGAAAGAGATCTACAATTTCTCAGCGAGGACCAGACAGTTGTTCATTCGTCTGATAGCGCTGGTCAAGTGGGCGAATTCAGTCTCCAAGGTGGACAAGTCTGCAGTAAGTAAACGCATGCGGGATTACGTTACCTGCGGATACTGACGATTGGCTTTGTTCTTAGCATATCATGAGTATATTGGACAAGCAAAATATGCTTTTCGTCGAAACTGCAGACATGCTGGCCCGCATGTCGCGCGAAACACTTGTGAGGGCAAGGCTGCCCAATTTTCACATCCCAGCGGCTGTGGAGATTTTGACTACGGGCACCTACAACCGATTGCCGGCCTGCATTCGAGAGCGTATCGTGCCTCCAGACCCCATTACTCCGCTGGAGAAGAAGCAAACGCTCTTGCGGCTGAATCAGGTCATCCAACACCGCCTAGTCACGGGGAAGCTGCTGCCACAAATGCGGGACTTTAAGGTTTGTTCTTGGTCAGATGCGGGGATGTATACTGAGAGGGTTCTTTCTTAGATTAAACATGGACGAGTCACCTTCGAGGTGAAGCATGAGTTCAATGTGTCGCTCACTGTGATGGGAGATGGCCCCACTGTCCCGTGGCGTCTATTGGACATCGATATTCTTGTGGAAGACAAGGAGACTGGAGGTAGGCTTCCTGACAAATCTGTGATTGATTTCAAAATGCCCACATAACCTCAACGAAGTGAATTGCAACTAAATCGTTTATAACCTCATTTTTCAGACGGCAAATCCCTTGTGCACGCTCTGCAGGTGAACTACATACACCAGCTGATCCAAGCGCGTCTAGTCGAGAATCCGAACGCACTCAGCGAAGTCTACAACTGCCTCCACTACTTTTGTCAGTCCCTGCAGCTGGAAGTCCTGTACACGCAAACACTCCGCTTGAGCTATGAACGCCTGGACGACAACATCGCCGTCGAAGAGTATGTCCCGGGAATCAAAGTGACTGTCTCCTACTGGCGCGAACTGACCAAAATGGACCCAAAATCCGAGCTCGGCTATCGTCTGACAGTGCAGAGTGATCCAAATGAGATCGGGCGGCCGCTGGCCGTGGTGCACGTACCCTCACTTGGCGCCAAAGAGTCATCGGAAGTGGCCGACAGAGCCGTTCGCACTGATCACCTCTCCATGGAGCGGCTGATCGTCCACACAGTCTACATCCGGTCTGTGTCCCGTCTCAGTGACCTGAAACTAGAGTTCCAGTCGTTCCTCAAGGACGTTGACTGTAAGTTTGGGAACCTTGAAAATTTCTAGAATGACCCTGCAACTCTTGCCGCCCTCAGTTAACCTCCAGGGGACTCCTGCAATCTTGACGGTGCCTGTTCTGAACCCCTGTCTGAGGGCTGAGCAAATTCACATCACAATCGACACCCACACCGGCATGCTGAAGTGTCATGTGCCAAAGCACCTGGACTGCCCCATCATGACCGACCTGCAGACCACACTGAATGGTGACCGCAGCAAGTTGCAGCAGCTGATCTCCGAGCTAAGGTAACTCCGTGCCTGCGTCCTGAGCTATCCGTCTCTTCATATGAGTCGTCCTTTAGGTTCTGGATCACACATCGCCGCTGCGAGAAGACCTTGCAGCACCTGCCGGCTACAGCCACAGAGACGTTGCCGTTTCTGAGCATCCCCGACAATCCTCTCCTCCAGACAGGACGCCACAAGATCTTTGTCAAGCTGAACCGCCACCCAAATGTCATTCTGGTTCGTTTACGATTTTGTCTCATATCTCAGTCTATCTAACGGTTCGGTCATGTTTGCAGGTGGTTCAATTGAAGGAGAAGCCCTCAGCCCCCAGTGAGATGGAGTACACCTTCCACTTGGGCTTCGTCAGTTATCTCGCCGTCGAGAGCGAGAACCCCGAGGACCAGCCACCCACAGACGTCCCGAAAATGTACACAAAACTCTTGCGCCTCATCGAATTCGACACGTTTGTTGCCACGCACGGTCCAGGAACGCATGTAGACGGTAAGGAGCATGTGTATACCAACCAATTGCGATGTCAACTCCTATCTCCCTCCATATGCAAGCAGACTCTATATTCCTTCACCCGAAGCCAGTGGCTAATTGAATGCTTTTCTTTCAGACGTTCCCCCGCACAAGCGCAAATCGTCGTCGGAGATGGGAGGACCGCCGTCCAAGCAGCAGAAGACCATATTCCCGGCCTACTTCATCCCCGAACTGGCGCATGTCGTAGCCATGTGCGACGAGAAGATTCCCTTCCTGAACCTCGCTCAGGCGTTCGCCAAACACAACATCCCACACAGTGGACTGCAGGTGGAGTCAAACGCTACTTCGTTGGTACTTAAGCTCTTGGCGCTCCCAATGCCAAACTCCGGAGCTGAAGGCAATCAGAAGGTAACCAGAGAGTTAACCCTTCCCAGGTCGGGTCTGATGCTTTCTTCGCAGCAACCCATTACAGTGTACCCCGTCATTGAGAAGCACGTTTGGAGCGATCTCCTCAAGAGACTTCTCTCGGTGTCCATTCGATCTCAGATGAGCAAGCACAATCAAAGCCGCGCCTGGGTGGTGGAGTTCGTCTTCTACAGCACCCCGCTGCAGAGCACACACCAGAAGGAGCAGGGCAACCGACGAACAGTGTACTTGACATACGAACAGTCACACAACGATTATGGTAAAACAGTGGACGACCTCTTGAAGGACTGGTCCAAGATTGTCTACCTCTATACCCTAGTGTACAACTTCTCGGAGCACTTCAAGTCAGGTAAGGCCCATGGAGCATCCTCAACATGGATTCTGAAATACATCCCCATCCATTTGCAGAGAAATACAACCTTCACGCCATGGTGAGTGTCAAGTCTTACAGCTACGTGAATCTCCTTCTTGGCTACGGGCCCAACAAGGAGGTCACCTGCAATGTCTCGTGGTCCGCGCAGCAGAAAGGCTTCCGGATGGTGTTCGTCGGTGGGCTCTCTGCCATTAATGCGCACTCAATGATGCGGGAGCAGTTGCAATCTCATCTGAACAAGCATCAGGACCTCACCCACATTGTGCACATTCTCCACGAGACGTACCAACCCCTGAGTTCAATTTCGAAGCTCCCTATCATTCCACAGCTTGGCATTCCGGTAATATTCGAGTTTTTCTTCTGCAGATTTCGATTTTTAACTTTTCATATGTTTCCAGCGTCCCCAAGTGCCAGTTCTGTCGTTCTGTATCATACCCCAGTCGCCGACACTGCTCCGCTTAGCCTACCAAGCCATGTACTGCCTAGACATCCGCTTCAGAGCCGGCGGACTGGTGTCGATTCGCGACGGCGCCTACAGCCGATTCGATAGGAGCAACGTCATTGACGAATTTACACCCACCCAAGGACTGAAGGTAAATGCTCGACAAATCCTTTCAAGAAACCCCCAACAGTCGATCGTCTTTCCAGGGATTTCTGTCAAAGTACGTTGACGAGAACGCCGTATACCGCCGTCGGTCGCAAAGCGAGGATGACAACCCTCCTTCACCGATCGCAATGGAAGACACCCACGGCCCCGGAGCTGGAGGATCCTCTCCGTTTCTTGGCAGTGGCATGCGTGGTCCACAAAGTCCCCGTGACGCAGGTCTGCGCTTTGCTCCTCCGATTACGCCGCCATCGAGCTCCAACCCACACACCCCGGCAAGTCCACATCCGATTGGAGGTCAGAATCACCCCAACTTCAGCATGACCTCGCCTCCTGCTCCCCACATGCCGCATCCGTCTCCAAGTGGTCTGATGCCCTCGTCGCCGCTGAACCCACAGCCAAGTCCAATGGCGCACTCTCCTGGCCCCAACATGTACATGCAAAGCCACACGGACGGCAGTCCGTTCACTGCGATGTCTCCGGCCGCATCAAACTGGCCCGGCTCACCGAGCATGCCGCGTCCGTCCCCTCGGCCGGGACAAAGTCCGGAACACAAATCGCAGTCGGTTGCCACCACGCACCTCTCAAGGGTACTGCCGAACCGTTCGTGGGCTGGTGCTGTCCCCACACTTTTGACCCATGAAGCCTTGGAAACTCTCTGCCGACCCTGTCCGCACCCGAATAAGGACATCGGCGGACCTGAAGTTTGTCCACTGGAGCGGTTCTTGGGCTGCGTCTACATGCGAAGGCAGCTGCAGCGCAACATACAGGCTGAGGAGTCGTTAACAGCCCTGAATTCGAACGAGCCAGGTGTCGTCCTTTTCAAGGTTGACGGCCTGCAGTGCCAAGTCGTGCTCAATCAAATCCACATGCAGTCTCTGCACCTGAAGGTGACGCAGATTCCAGTCCCGCCCTCGCCCGATGGAAAGTCTGCGTTTCAGTGGAACCCCGACGACTTGCAAGTCATCGAGCAGTTCTTTGAGACCCGCATTGCCGTTCCACCCTATCGACCCAACGCCCTCCACGGTTTCTGTCGTGCCTTGAACTGCCCCATTCAGGTTCTCAAGGACTTCATTCAGATCATGAGACTGGAAATGATGCCTGAACTGTCCCAGGGCAGCCTCAAGTGGTCCGTGCAGCTCTGCATGCGCGTCCCACCGTCCGCTCCACCAATTGTGCCCATAGGTAGCGCCGGCGTCCTCATATGCCGCCTTAAAATTCTGTTTTTCGTAAGTACCCGCGTCCTCCGTTCTTGACTGCGTCTCATTTTCGACTTGTTTCAGCTTCAAATCACTAGGATTCCTTACCCTGGAATGGACCGCAGTAGCAGCCCGTCGCTAGTGCTCCCAATGATATACGACCTGAATTCAAACATAACGCAACTCGCCGAGAGGAGGGAGCAGGTACCATCACAAGCAGCCAACACAGCTGGAACTCTTCTCAGGCGCTTCGCCGAGTACGGCTCCCAGCCCGGCGAATGCTCATTGTTCCCCGCCGTACGGGACCTGCTCACAAACCTAACACTGCCGAGCGACGTGCCTCCGCCGAACGTGCAAATGCCTGGCGGCCAAACAATCGTTCCGTCTCCGGTTCAGGTCGGCTCTAGTCCCGGTCCCATGATGCACTCGCCAATGCAGCAGATGGGGCAAGTTGGACCGCCGCCCCAGGGTTATCCAATGGGCCCGAACCAGGGGCCCAACTGATAGTTAATGTAACCCCGATCACTCTAAAGGCTGGCCAACTGGTTTCTCTATACAAGGCGGACGTCGCCGAGGGTGTGACAGTGTTCGCCTCGTCTCTAATACTTCCCCCCTAGACGTAAATTGTAAATGCTGTAAAATGTATAAGTAATCGACCGCGTTATTAAATTTGATTTTATTTAACATTTATTTACCCCCAATCTGTGTTGTTTCTCTTTTGTTGAGTTTCGCATGATACGGCGTCTTCTCTGTTTTGATACCTTTGTTTGGTTACACGTGGTACAGTTTTCTGGTGTTATTAATCGTTAGATTGGTAATGATTTACTGGATCACTGGAGCTGTGTTTCCAGTTCGTGACTGTAGTGTGAGGTATGTCAAAGCCGAGTCGTGACTGAGTGTCTGGCCGGTTTGTTTTGTCGGTTCATTTTTTATATCAAACCCTGAGTTAAAGCAAAGAAAGTCCACTTGCTGTTGCCTAGAGGTATGTCTAGACAATGGTGGCCGCGAAGATACGAAAATCAGAAATAAACGTTGTTGTGTAAAGTTCGTGACTCATGCATTCAAGATGAGCTAGACAGGGGGGCAAATGCGTCAAGTTTAGTTTCAAACGTTTAAAAGGCATAAGCACTGTTTGTGTTTTTACTCGGTGCACGCGATTTGTTGTTACTTGTTCAAAAAACTGGTTTCATCAGAAATTCCTCAAGAATATGAACCAAAGTCAGAGCATCTTTGTATACCTTCATCAAATGATTCAATTTGGAGTGCACTGCTTCTGCTGTTTCGTTAAAAATTATGAATCAGCAGGTCGCCTTTGCTGTTTTAACTACGTTTGATACAATCAGTACCATAAAACACATAAAAACGCATCTGGTTGAAATAAAAATCTGCAATGTCAATGTCGGCGTAATCCTTATAGTTAGTGAAAACTTTTTACATGCATTAGTGTGAGAACAGAAAAGAACAAACGAATGGAGTCGTGAATAGTGGAAAACTTATGTGCGCCTCCAAAGAATTCACGTAACCTAATAGGGACTAAACCGAATGAAATATTTTGCGTTAAACATAAACTTTAGAGGTATTATTTGAAGCACACTGTTACTCTTGTTTTCTTCTCTACTTTTTAAGCAAGGGACATTCACATTTTACGCATTCACTAAAAATTAGTCAGATGACACAAAAGCTTAGTACCAGAAAGCAGTACTTTGCTCAGCTTGTTGATAAATTCGCTTAAGACCAGTCTTCACCTGATTGTGTAACCGCAGTAGGAGTTCAGTTAAGGCACAAAGTCGACCCTCACGCGCGAAAAGACAGACGTCTATTGTTTTCTACAGAGAAGCTATAACGCATGGATGTGCGTTGGTCACTATTTTTTCACCGAGTTGGTAAACAAATCGTGCAGACTGTGTAGACTGTAGGAAAAGTATATGATTTATGAAAAGGGAATGATTTTTACAGACGACGAAGGAATCTGCAGCAACCGTAAGACTTTACACCTCTTTAGGTAATTCCGCGTTGGTTTTCCGAGTGAAAACCTCTGTGACCCTAGTTTCCTCGAATTATTTTTTGAAGAATAGGTGAAAGCTTGGCTGCCCTCTAACCATTTCGGAGTTAGATGAAGAATGCAAGTCTTTCCTCAATTCGGTCGGCAGACCTAATAAATTAAGACTGATCTGGGTCCTGGGACACCATGGAAACGAGAATGCTAAAGAGCTTGCTAGGTGAGAATCCAAAGAGGCACTAATAGGGCCTGAAAATATCGTGTGACTACCTGCATCCTTTGTCATTCATTGACATTGGTCTTCTATTGACGTTTGAGTATCTCATCAGTTAAATTTTTAATGGCATGACTTTCGAGGGAGCAGGTTGACCAACTGCATGCTCCGCGGCATTTCTGTTATCTTTAGACCAGGGATGAGAGCCGATGGAAGCTTCACACCTGATCTATCTGCTGATTTCCCTCTGACAACTCACAAACTTGACGGTTATTTACAAATTGATGTCGGTGTCATGGACGTCATGGAGTGGTCCATGGAAGACATGGACGAACCATAATGATAATACGTCCGTTCCAATTGCTCTGAATTGCTACGAATGTCTACGAATTTGCCCGAAAAACTACGAAAAAGCGTTCCATTACCTGATTTTTCTGTAGAAGAGAGAACTCACGAGAGGGCAAAATATTTCCAGAAGAAAAAACTGTGTGCAGCAGATGGCTGTCAAAGTGGAAATAAGAAAACCTCTGACATTTCATACATTCGAAAGCTGTTTACGAATTTCTACGAAAAGTCGTTTCACAATTTTCGGCTGAGTTACTCTCTGCAAGAGAGATTTGTACCCAAACTACTCAACTATGAATTTCTGTACACAAATCAATTGGAACAGACCTAATAATTGTATGGCGCGATAGTCCACAGGAGGACCAGGGCCTAGCTTGCTCTTCAACTACTCGTGTTGTGCGCGCAACTGTTCTTTTACGAGTTGAAGGCAC
Source organism: Eristalinus aeneus (assembly GCA_955652365.1). Taxonomy (NCBI): domain Eukaryota; kingdom Metazoa; phylum Arthropoda; class Insecta; order Diptera; family Syrphidae; genus Eristalinus; species Eristalinus aeneus. The sequence continues at coordinate 54,999,686 of OY019134.1, read as the reverse complement.
CTACAGTTTTTTTTTTGTCTTCGAACGGCGAAGTTTAAGAAGATCTTTCTTCGTCAGTTATTACTATTTGAGTGCTGTTAGCAAATCGAAAGAGGTGGTGCTAAGAAAAATTCGAGGTTTTCAGCAGACCTTCGGCGTGTGCCCGTCGCACTCTGCCCACTGCGCCACAATACGAAAATCAAAGCGCTGTCAATTGATGTCAAAGTGCGGAAGACGAGGAAACTGTGGGTCTCTTTCCCTTTGTTGCTTTTTTTTATATATAAGAAACTGCAGACGACTTGTTGGCTAACTAACGAAGCACTTTACAGGGCTAAGTAGTTAAGTGTGCTGGGTTATGTGATGAAATTTGTGGAGCAAAGCAAAAAACTGTAGAACACTTCCTCTCTCAGGAGACGCTGGTTTCGTGTTGATATCTTTGGACCTAAAAATGTAGGTTCTTTTTATTACAGAAGTTTTCCCCCGGAAGCGCAAGATAGTACATTAAAAATAGTGTAGGACTTTTCCGTAAAAGAAAGACACTGATAACAGTTCAATTTTATGGACAAAAAGCCCTTCATTTATTTTTCAACTCTCTTTTATACCATACATTCGGTAGTTACTGTTATTGGAGAGATTTCAGTACAATCACCTCATCATATTAGCACAGATAATGTTACATGTAATAGAATGAGCTAAAGTAGATACATACAGTGGTTCACAAAAGTAACTCATTTGAAATTAAAAATTCTTTTATTTTTCTGTCTACAATAGGTCACTGCCTGGTAGTGGTAGTACACCAGTTTTAAAGTCCGAGTGATTTATGGTTTTGTTTTCAAACGTAAAAAAAATTTTATATATGCGTAAAATGATAAACTAACGGAATTTTAAAAGTACAACATCTTTAAGAGCGGAAACTGAAAACCAGCAAGGAAAGCTACTAAAACTATATTTCCCCACAGTAAGGTAGAAGAGGAATTTAAATAGTTCAACACATCAAAGATTTCAATCCAATTACTTCTTTTTTCAAAATAAATTTTCAGATTACTTTTCTTGTAGTCTCGAAGAAAACGGGGCAAGATATCGCTATGTTCCACTAAGAACGAGGTTTTGTGTCTATTTTAGAAATTTTCGGTCGTTTGCTATTTTTCTCTCACGTATGGAGGAGACATACAGTTCATTCCCAACTTCGAAGGGTAAGATTTGAGCAGCTTTTCATGGACATACAGTTTTTTTTTTAATGTTGTCAGCAACTCGAAAGAGGTAAAGTTGTAAAAAAAACTGCGAGGAATCGAACTTGGGCATTCCTCGTGTGAGTGTCACACGTTCCTCACTACGTCATGGCGTACTTGAACTAAGTTAATGATCGATAAGAATCGACACGTTTATAAAACGCGGCAAAACCAAGAACAAGGCCAAGAGCTCTCTGAATGTTGATTCATCTTACAATCACGATTTTCATAAAACTCGGCCCTTTTCCCTCTCTATGAGGTAGTCAGGGTCAAGGGAAAGTATGCGTCAGATTGCTTAAATTAATCAGGCATGTGAGCAAGAGAATGAAGTAACTGGGATCAACAGAGATTTTGAACATCCTTGGGAACATGACGCAACAATTTAGTACGCAATATACGTAGCATTCCAACACGTAAGGCCGGAAGACATATAACGGGACTATACAAGGCATTGGAAAGGTAGCAAGAAGCGGGCGGTTAGCCTGTAAAACTGTTTCATGATACAAGTGCTTATCTAAGCATAAGCAGTTCGGGGGCAAAAGGGTACTTCCATTGCAAGTTATTAACTAAATGCAGTGTAGCGTGGTATTTTCTTTCTAATGGCGATTTGTTGATGATGTCTTACTGCTTGTTCGTTAGAAAACAAATCGAAACATACAAAAAAGTGAAAACAATATCTCAATGTCTATTAGGACCACCTTCAGAGACCAATAGGGAGACAGTCAACTCCCTCGTCTCCCGCCCTTGAATTCATTTTGACAGCGTTTTTTATAACATTTCCCCTCCTGAACAGTTGACGCACAAAAAGGATTTTGTTTGTTTTCAAATGAGAAAACGTGTGAACTGTCTATACGGTGGATCTCCTCACTCTTCACACTGTTAGAAGGAGAGGGCATATAAATCAAAACGTAAACATGTGTGAGTAAAGTGAGACAATGTTCGATGATACGTAAATAACTTTCAGAATTTGAGGTTATGTCTACTAAAACACGTAAATAACAGTCAAACGGTCGATGGACAAAGGGGAAATCAGCTGTTTGATCAGCTGCTCAGTTGAACATCTCCTTCCTTATTGGTTTCTGGTGAAAACAATGTCTCAATGTCTATTAGGACCACCCTGTCTCTCTTAACGCCCTCTTGTGGTCGCTGCGTTGAGCATACTGTAGGTGACAAATTCGATAAAGAACCCTTACAAAAAAGTTCTGCATTCATTCTTGCTTGCAATTGATCTAAATTGCTACGAACGTTTACGAATTTGCCCGAAATACTATGAAAAAGCGTTCCATTAGCTGATTTTTTCGTAGAAGAGAGAGCTCACAAAAGAGCGAAATATTTCCCCTCCCTACGAATTGCTGCCGAAGAAGAAACTATGGGCAGATGGCTGTCAAAGTGAAAATAAAAAAACCTCTGACATTTCATACATTCGAAAATTGTTTACGAATTTCTACGAAATGTCGTTTCACAAGTTTTTGTAGAGTTACTCTCCGCAAGAGAGATTTTTACCCAAACTACTCAACTACGAATTTCTGTACACAAATCAATTGGAACAGACCTATTGATTGTTTTTGGAAAACGCAGTCACGAACTGTACGGGCTGCGCAGCGAAATGAGTCTAGAAAGGCGTCTTCGGAAGCGTATGGACAACACTGCTCCAGTCCGAAGGGTCTTTAAATCCGAACTAATGGAGGCCACCAACAGAGAACCAACGGAGGCCACCAACAGGAAACCAATGGAGGTCATCAATAGGGAGCTGATGGTGCAGAAGGACCTAAATCAATTTGACGAATTAATTAGAGGGGGCTGGTTAAAGACCGTGTCAGCCTAATAGACTTGAAACTTGAAGCGTAGGTGCACCCCGGGCTGTACCTCCACATGAAAAAAGAAGGAAGGGGAGTAACAATGCGCACCTCTCCTAAATTTAATGACTTTGAGTCTTTGGATGTCAGCTTTCTATTGTTTTTTCCCAACTCTCCACTCCCTGCCAAGGATTTTTCCCATTCTTCTACAAACAAAACAACCATTATCGAGCAAAAAAAGAAAACAAGCCACATTCCCGAAAATAAAATATAAGCACAAAAATATATTTCCTCACATTGAAAAATACAAGCTTCTTCACAAAAACAATAAAACAATTACCAGCAGCATTACTTACTATCTCCAAAAAGGGCTTAACCTACAATGTGTCCAGCTCACACCTTCAACTTGCAGACAGCGTTCTGCAGGACCTGGAACTCAGAGCTGATGATACTCATGAGATTCGTAATCTGCGCACGCGAATCCAGCACCTCAACGCTCTGCGTGTACGGATTGTAACGGACTCCGAATGGACGGGGAATCGAGTTGGCGAATTTACTGAAACGGTGTCAAATGACAATGAGGTCGGAAAGGATGACTTTAATGTTTCCATTTTACTTACATTGTCTTTTCCTTGGCACTCTCAAAGCTATCGGCCACGTAGTACAGTTCCTGGAACTTGGTTATGGGATACTTGGTGACTCCGGTGACAGTGGGATCGAATTCCTTCAACTGCGGCTTGTCTGTAAGGCAGTACTCTAGCTCGGCATAGGATGACAGAAGTCCAGCGCCATAGGCCTTCAGCTCGTTCTCCTGCCGGCACAGGCCGTATTCAACGGTGAACCAGAAAATCTGGGGAGAGACGGAGTGTTTGGTGAGTGTTTAGTCTTTGAGGACCCACTTGTGCCTTACGGTTGCCAGCTTCTCGATGTAGTCGTCTGGAGCTCCCAGGGATGCCAAGCCAATTTCCTGACTGAACTGGGCGAAGGCTGGATCGGCGAAGAGGGGCGCGTGTCCGAGCAACTCGTGGCAGACATCTGGCTCGGGGGTGTACATCGGCTTGCTGGGATGACGAATGTACTGGGTCGAGTGGAAGACGCGGAACGCAAGTCCAGCAAGAAAATCTCGTGAAGACAACAAGCCGGCAACTGGGCGAAGAGTGAATCCAGTGCAATCTGAAGGAAGGGGAATAATTTAAGGCTTCCGCTGGAAGAAAGGCTCAACCGTCATATGTACCTCGGAGGAAATTCGAAACATCCTCCAGTTGAGGAATGTTGTCCTCTCTGTATCCGCAGTTGTCTACGAGGAGCGGAAACACATGATTGTATTCCCTGCACGCGTGCGTCTTGTAAAGCTTCGTCAGATTGCGGAATATAACGCCCCACGTTTCGACTTCCTCCTTGGTGTACTCAACCCTAGGCAAGGGCTCGCCGTGCCTGTAGTTGTACGCGATGTCAGCAAAGTATTTCCTGAAAAAAAAACGAAACGTGTCTTAACTCATGTCGAGGATGTGTAATGGCCTTGGACTAACCTTCTGGCACGGTATACGGGATCAGTGAATCCAGGGTGATCTGCGTCCAGTTCAGATCCGTAAGACAAGATTTGGTTGGCAAAACGATCTAGGTCACGGATCCTCCTCGGGAACCATGGCACCGCTTGCGTGTTGTCCTTGTAGTCACGGGAGATGATGTTGAAGTAGCTACACTTGTCACGGACATCTTCGATAGCCTTGCCCAAGGCACCGACACGTCCATCGCATTCGACGAAAAATTCATACCCCGGCACACGGGTAGACGATCGTGACTCGATGTGCACCAGATTCACGTCGTAGACCTTGAAGATTTTCAAAATTTTCGCCAGTGCCCCGCTGGCCTCGGTTTTTGGCGAGAAGAGCAGGCACGTAGTGCGTGCCTCTTGGGCGTCAATGCCTTCGGCGATGTATGATGATCCATCAACTCGAGTTGGCTGCAGGAGAATGAGCAGAGTTGCATAGGAATTAGATTCTTCACTCTAGACAAAGGAGTCATTTTTGTCGACCATTTTAAATGCGTAATTTGGGCAACAATCTGCCCATCGAAAAACAGCTAATCGAGAGCGAGAACGAGAATTGCGAACAAAGTTTTCTGTGTCACAGTCTAACCTCCGGTCTGAAGGCACTCTGAACCCTATCCGCGTCTAATCGCTCATTTGCGAGAGTTCGTTGCTCCTTAATTTGTCAGTTAGCATCTTATTATCACTTAAATTTATTTCGTTTTGATTCATTTCCAGCTATTTGCGTTTCTAATGATTCTGTGACGAAATACGATGCGATAAGTTATATTCTCGTATTGTCTTCATTTTCGCTTTGATTGGCAGATCATGATGCCGCTAGATGGCTGAACAAAACAGGAAACGGATCCACCCGACGAAGGGGGTTTTATTTTTGGATTTGTGTTTCCACCTAGTGAGGTCGTACAGGGCTAAATCCGTCGTCGTCATCATCGCGCAGTAAGAGATGACGACTTCACTTCTTGGAGTCGATTTCTTGAAGTTATCACCGCCGTGCTTAACCTCAAGGCTATCGTTCGGGATCAGTTTTAATTGTGGGGGACGTGTGTGTAATTTCGTAATGTGGTGCCGTAAGGTGTTATCGCTTCCAATTAACTCAATTAAATGAATTATTTATGACTTGAATTATTTATGACTTGTTCTGTGGAATAGGGGCTGAAACAAATGGGCGGAAGATGAGTGCGCATCGCATTGGAATGCTGTGAAGAGCACGGAATTCGAATAAAATTTCGGTCTGCAAGGATCAGACCTTTGACCGTCTGATGATTTACTGAAAGCAGTTTAATTTTGCACTAACTGGATGTAGTCGAAATCAAGAAAAGCATTCTGTCAGTGTCGGACCCATTTTTGTGATCGATTGCGGTGATGGACCGTGCAGCAGTATGGAATTCATGAATTACTTCAACAGCTCACTAGAATGACAGCATTTGGTGCGTGTGGTAGAGTTTATGTGTGGTTTGCTCAAAGATAACATCATGGGAGAATTTAAGCAGCAGTGTTTCTCTTTTTAACGGGAGCGCGCTAAAGGGATTGTTTATACGCTTAAGTGCCCGGAATTAAGTTACAGCATGGGCCGAAGGTAAAGAGGAAGAGAGGGAAAGGAGGTGCCGATGCACATTGGTTTTTAATGGGGAAGGGGGGAAATTTTGCTGGAAAGAGCATTCCATATTTGTGTGATACGGCTGAAAAACGAGTCTCTAAACTTAACTGCATGTTCTAAAAGCTTAAGGGTGAACGAGTGAGAAAAGAGGGACAACAACGCAGAAAAAATCTTACCAATCAATGTCTCTTTGGTGGTTGCCGTGGCGTAGTGGGTAGAGAGCGACGCTCACACGTCGAAGGGTCTAGGTTCGACTAACAGCTCAACACCAATTTTTCGAATTTTTCACGGCACCATCTCTTTCGAGCTGCTGACAAAACTCAAATAGTAATGACTGTCTAAGAAAGCTTCTCAAATTTCGCCGCTCGGATTCGCAAAAAACTGTAGGTTCCTTCTACTCGTGAGAAAACAGTAGCGCGCACAACACGAGTAGTTGTTGAGTAATCTAGGCCCTGATCCCCCTTTGGACTGTAGCGCCAACAATTGTTATTAATCAATGTCTCTTTGGCCTCAAGAGGCAATTGAGGTTGTCTTCTAATACAACTTGATTTTCCCAGTCCTGCTTTATTACGGGGAAACGTGGAACTTACTAAAAGCGAATGAGAAAGCATTTAGTCCTTTCGAGGGAAAAGTTTTGCGTGACACTTTTCGTCCTGTTTACGTTGATGTTATTTGGAGGAGGAGGTTGAACAACGAACTCTGTGGGCAGGACAGCAACTTGCGCCTGGTCAAGCATCTTCGAATACAACGCTACAAGATGGCTAGGCCATGTGCGTATTGACGCCGCTGTAGGTCGTATGAACACCACTCCTCCGGCCCGAAAAGTCTTTGAATCGGAGCCATACGGACAACGTAACAGAGGACGGCGTAGGTTTAGGTGGATAAGGACCTCAGCCAACTTTATGTGCGAAACTTAAGGCAGCTGGCTAGAGATGGTACGAAATGGAGAAATATGTTGGTTGAGCCCTAATTTCACTGCGGACTGTAGTGTCAATCAAAGAGGAAGAAGATATTCGAGAAAAAAATTAATAGAAACGTCCTGACATTTTTATTGGTCCAAGCTTTAAGTGTTGCAGGACTTACAGACTTTTTGCGAAACTTTGATAAAAATTGTCTTTTTCATCTACATTTTTGACTGAAATTGTCACGGTGTGGGATGAGATTGGCAAGTCCCAAAGAAAAACAATTTTAGATGAAAATCAATGTAAGAATGGAATACTGATAGATGAAAGAAATCGAAATTCTTTCCTGCCAATGGATTAGCCCCCAAACATGTTTCGATTCCTCGGCAACGTCAAAAATCAGGACATGCCCAGAATACCGACATTTCCAAAATCTCCGAGCCAAAAAGTGCCTAAATTCCCAGATGTACTAAGCGTAACGACCGGTGATGAATTTCCTTTGAAAAAGTGTACATTGTTTGAATTTATGTTTGAAGGGTTTCGTTGTTTGCTCTGTCAAGGTTTTTTTAGAATTTTATCTGTTGAAGAAGTTTACATTGTTTGAATTTATATTGTAAAAGTTTCGTTGTTTGATCTGTCAAGATTTTTTTTTTTAGAATTTTATCTGTTTAGATTTGGGACAATCAAATTCCATTGTTTTGTGATTTACAACGGATAACATATCAACAGAATTGACATTTTTTCATTCAAAATCGTTAATTTCATCAAGTTTCCTCGAAGATACATATCCAATATCGAGAAGAATGTAAAAACATCTTTTATTTTTTTATTTAAGAACACAAAAAATGTCCTACATTGTATCTCTTGTTAACGACATCTTTCTTTTTTCAACACCTTTTCAACTGATTGTCGCAGAGTTCCTTTTTTTTTTTATTCGTTAAATTATGTTTTATTTTTAATGTTCAGATGGAGCTAATTATGTTACGAATCCCTCGATAAATTATGGACCTAAGTCTTCTAAGTCTAAAGGTCTTAGAGATTATACAAACTCTGCTTATTGTTTGTTTTCGAAAAGAAGTTCTAACATTTTCCGACTAATTATATTATATGGTAAGGGCTCGTTCACAACAAATGTTTCCTATCGAGACATTTGTAACTTGACGCTCACTTTATACGGGTATACCTGGTATATATTGGATAACGCGGCAATCCACAAGGGGACCAAGACCTAGCTTCCTCTTCAATTATTCACGTTGTGCGCACTACTGTTCTCTCACAAGTGGAAGGGATTCACAGTTTTTTGTTGACTCGGAAGAGTTAAGTTTGAGATTTTTAATGGACAATTATTACTCTTTGTGAAAATGTCCGAGAATCGAACCTGAACCTTGGACGTGTGAGTGTCACAATCCACCCACTACGCCATGGCGGCCACTAATCATATTGTAATTAGGCGTTTCCCCAATCCTCAAACGAAAGCGAATGTTGTCAAAAGAAGGGCACAATATTGCCAATGAATAATGATAAGGATTGCAGATATTATTTCCCACATATAGCCATGTTTTTATGTTCCGACCATGTTCCTTCTGGTTAACTACAGAAGGCTTTTTGGCTTCCGAAATCCAAAACAAAAAAAAAAAAAAAACAGAAAACGCTGAAATAATAGAAAGCGCAAACCGGCACTTTAGTTTAAATAAACTTTCGATAGTGTAGAAAAATTTTAAAAGAATACTTTTGCGCGTCACTATTTTCTGTTACAGTCAGTTATTTGCTGCAATTAAATAATTGATTATAATCAGCGTTGGGCAAATTTTAGTCGAATAATAACTAATGAGCAAATTAGTCATTAGTTGCCGGATTCAAGCGACTAACGATTAATTTATTCATTATTCATGAAAATAATGATTTACCAATAAATTATTCATTATTCGCAGAAATTACTCATGCCTGAATCAATCATTATTCATGAGTTATTCAAGTAAGTTAATCATAAGTCATTAATCACTAAATAAGAGCCATATCTCTGTTCATATAAAAAAAAGGCAAAGTGTTTAGTTATTTCAAATGATAGAGTGGATAACGAACTTTAAAATATTACCGTCGAACTTGTCGTTTTTTTGGTGATTGCTTACCACTTTATTTTTGCAATTCAAGTGTGGCCGCGTATATATATTTAGGACTGTGCAAAATAATAGCACCATTTTCGACTTTGTCACTATTATGCCCATTACTTTTTCCTATGGCCAGGCAGGCGCCTCATACTTATTGCGCAGCATCTATTACATCAGTCATAAAACCCATAAACAAGATATTAAAAACTTCATCTTGGCATTAAAAAGGGTCTCGTTACCGGAAATGCAAATACATGCCTTGATTCCGACATGCCCGCGATTGGTGGTTATTTATTTACAGAGTTAGTCATGACTACACATTAATCACAAATAACCGTCAATAATATGTGTGAATAACGAAAATTCATGAGTAATCGTTGGTCATGAATAAAACCGGCAAATAAATTATTCATGACTAACATTTAGTCTCGTTTCTTAAGTCATTAGTCATTATGTTATTTTGTGCCCAACTCTGACTATGATCGATCCTCGGATTAGGTGAATGACCCGAGAACTCTACACTCTTTTGCCCTTTAAATGTATAAATTCGCTGCTAACTTAAGAGCGGTGTTTTTAATAAACGGATCACCGCATTCGTGATAGTCTTTTTTCCCTCGAACGCTTCTACACTAGATTACTTATAACCATAATAATTGGTGATGCGACAGTCCACAGGGGGACCAGAGCCTAGCTTGCTCATCAACCATTCGTGTTCTGCGCGCTACTGTTCTCTCACGAGTAGAAGGGACCCACAGTTTTTTGCCGACTCCGAACGGCGAAATTTGAGAAGCTTTCTTAGACAGTTATTACTCTTTGAGTGTTGTTAGCAGGTCGAAAGAGTTGGTGCCGTGAAAAATTTGAGGCGTTCAGTCGGGAATCGAACCCGGACGTTCGGCGTCTGACTTTCGCACTGTAACCACTACGACACGACCACATAACCATTTATTGAGTGTAATAAAAAAAGGATATTTCTGTTTTCTAAGAACCTTAGTAGAGGACAGAAATTCAATTCCATACCAGAGGGAGGACTGTAAACATCAAGCTGCCCAGAATAAAAAATATATGTTTAATGATTTGAGATCACTTAAGTGGAAAATCAGAACTTCTTTAAGACCGAATCACTCCATTTTTTATGTCGTAGTACCCGGTTTTAGTTTTAGTACAATTTTATATTGGGTTAAACGTTTACAACCTTACTTAACAACTTGCTTCTTTCTTTTTTTTGTTTGCATTTTTTTTATTCATTTATAATGGTTTCTTTAATACTAGGCAAAAATACTTAAACTTTCTTACTTATCTAATCTATTGATCTTAACTATTGATCTTAACAACTTGCTTCTGTTTGCATAAAAATGTTTCTCTTGTTTCAAACAGAGCAACTATGATTCTCCCACAAGGCAGCCTACCGTATGGACATGCTGAAGCCTGAAGCACTTCACAGCCTGTTGTATCATATTCTAGGTTCTGCTTGGACTATTATTTATATTAAGATCCCTGATAGTCTGTCAGCTGCCATTGCATCAATTTTTCAACGTCGTGCACTTTTCATTCAATTAAAGGATGACTTTTTTTATTATTTGCAGCTTGGGTACCAAAGGGGACGGTGATTGGTCCCACAAATTTAGGATTTGTTGAGTATTGAGGTCTATTAATGGTGAAGGCGAGCTTTTTTAATAAAACAGACATTTAAAAAATTTACAACAGACAAGGCTTTGTTGGATCCAGAAGAAATGTGCTTTTTTAAAGGAAGTACTGTAGCAGGTACTGGACTCAAATATTCAGTTGGCTTCAAAATCAAGCATTTCTCTAAGAATTGGACGAAATATTCCAAGGAACTAGCACGTAGAGAGTTAAGAATACCCTTGTGAGTATCAAAATCGACCAGATGTTGCTTAATAAATTGCTGTTGAAGATTCAACCACTGGCTCAAATTTGTAAAGCAATATAATAAAATTAAAAAAATTTAAATTTTTTTTTTTTTTTTTAAATTAACGTGTGCAGTACCTACTCGTGTCCCAGTAGGTCTGTAGTAGGCTAAAAATTCAAAGGTCCCTTGGATTGTAAAATTGGTCACGGTTTTCAAATTTTCAAACCAAACAAAGGGCGAGTATACCTGTTTGTTTTATATATTAACTCGATTAAGAGTAATCTAAGTTTAGGTAAAAGATCGGTTTTAGATGAAACTTTAATTTAGAAAAAGAAAGAATGAAAGAATTTATAAACTTCGTCGTACAGATCAATGGCTTAGTCTGTCGATGCATAAACTCTCGGGGCTTTTCGAATTCAATCATTAACCAGCAGGACACTTTTTAAGGATCCACTCAAAGGGGCAAATTCAAAAAACTCAAGTTTGAGTGTCTTTCATGCACCCAAACCAAGCGCTTAAATCAACATCTCTTTAAGCACTTTTTATGAATTTTTTTTATCGTTACTTAAGTGATATGAGATCAGATAGGGTTATGCAACAACCATCGTTATTCAGCGAATTTTTTCTGTTCCCCAGCTTGTTGATTAAAAATCAAAATACAAACAAGTGGCAAGCTTATAACCATTTAAATTAATTCGAATTTGAAATTGCGAACCGGTCTCGTTGAAGTCGATGCGGACATGAAATAAACCTGCACCTGTGATGAAATTCCGCAACATTTCATTGCAATCGAAGGGATTGTAAATCACAACTAGTGACAGGACCAAGCCTCCGACGATAACTCACCTTTTCAAACGACGTCTGCCTTTCGTACATCATTTTGACTCAGACTGTCTCTCGAATTCAACACTTAACAATGCACAAAATTGATTTCAAGCAAATTCGACTCAAAACTGTCTCAACAACAGAGCACACACAATTACGATTGTATTCTAAACGAAGCCTCAGCACTAGACCATGAATTAAAGACTAAAAGAATCACACGAGACCACTCGCACTTAAATAGACTCGAGTCCGCCAAGAGCCGAGCTCGAGACTCTCTGAGATAATCGCTCCCCCTTAGGTTATCTCGACTTGGTACGAGTTATCGCCATCCCGACGAGGTGGTGGACACTACGACAGCCGCACCAGCGGCAGCGGCCGACATGTGTGTGGACTTGTGGTGGAAACAAAATAAGAAAAAAGAACTCAATATCTCTTGGATTGTTATTATTACACTTTAAATTCTCATGAAACAAGTAAACATTGGTTGTACCTACACAACGAGGTATCGCCGCTTCGTTTTCGGGGGAGTGGCGTTCCGAGGTGGATTGGCGGTCGGTGATAATGCCGACTCACGTGTTTCAGATCGAAGTGGATTTCCACCGCGATTTGCAATTACAGAAACAGATTCATTAAAAGAGACGCGATAATAACAACTGGAGAATGGATTGAATGGCGTGACTTAAGAAACCGGCTTAACGAGAGGAGTCTCCCGCCGCTGCCGCCTGGTGCCTGTTATCGAACTGGAGTTCGGGTTTCCTCTGTTGAAGTGAAGAGGCTGCTGCACATGACGCGGCTAAAATTAATTGATAAATCATCCAATAAAACGACTGTGAGAATCAGTCGCGAGCCTTCAGATCTTGAGTGGTTTGTTTTTATTTTCTAGGGTTTTGCTGTTTACAGATAATTCTGGTTTTCTTGTTTGTGCGTTTATTGGGATTTTCCTCAAATTTGTATGGAATGATGCGAGTTATGTGTTATCTTCGAATTTGACCAAATGTCGCCCGCTCTTGTTTGCTTTGGTTTCTGTAACATAATTGTGATACCGTTGCATGTCCAAGGAAACTTCCGAAACATACGAAAAGTGAGAATGTTCCTGGGGTTTCCTTTCTTCGTATAAATTGTATAGACAGATGCCTAAGTCGTGTGCTTCAGTGTCAAAATAAAACTAAATAAATGAGTAATATAAATCATCAATAATTGGAACTGATAAGGTACTATCTTCACATATGACCTCTTGATTGCTTCTTCTAGGGTATTCCATGTAACGCAAGTCACTTTCTATTGTGGCACCGATAAATGTCCACAAAAGCCTCCGAAAAGTGAGAACACATGCCATAGCATTTTTTTCAACATCAGCCATCTACGCAGTTAAATTGGCAGACAGTTGTTGATGCCAAATTGGCGAAGCAATCATTATTAATTGTTTGTTTGCCGCACAACTGGTATTCCTACATTCGGGAAACACCATTAGGTGGTCTTTTGCAGCGGCTTTTAATTAAGCAAATCAATAAACGGATTTTGGACATCTTAAGGTGTCTTAAGCTATATTTTGCTTGGGCTACAGAATCATTATGAATCCGCAGAAAATGATGGTTGCATAATATGTTCTTGGCAAATATTTGTTTATTTAAAGAAAAGTTGTTATAAAAAAATGTATGAACAAATTAGGGGGAGCTGCGGCCAAGAGGGAGTTCACTTTTTTGGTCCACATGTAAACGTGTATTTAATTTTGGGTGACGCGACAGAGTAATAATGTCTAAGAAAGCTTCTCAAATTCCGCCGTTCGGAGTCGGCAAAAAACTGTAGGTCCCTTCTACTCGTGAGAGAACAGTAGCGCGCACAACACGAGTAGTTGATGAGCAAGCTAGGCCCTGGTCCCCCTTTGGACTGTAGCGCCAACAATTATTATTATTATTGACGCGACAGTCCACAGGGGTCCAGGTCTACCATACTTTTCAACTACTCGTGTTGTGCGCGCTATTGTTCCTTCAAAAGTAGAAGGAACATACAGCTTTTGCCGGCGAAGTTTGAGAAGCTTTCTTAGACAGTTATTACTTTTTGAGTGGTATCAGCAACTCGAAAGAGGTGAAAAATTCGAGGTGTTCAACTTTTAGTCGAACCTGGACTTTCAGCGTGTGAGCGTCGCACGCTGCCCACTATGCCACGGCTTGCCTCTTAAAAGTCTTAAATCTAAAATCTGGGAAACATACAGTAACAGCGAATCCTTGGTTAACAGCAGGGCGGTAAAAGTGGACCCATCCCACTGACCGATATGCTAAGTGGCTAATGTTCGGGATATCATTTCTTCAACAATAAATTTTTCTGGCGACTTCCTTTCCTTTCCTTTTAAGACTCCTCTATAAACTAGAAGGAACATACAGCTTTTGCCAAGTCCGAACGGCGAAATTTGGGAAGCTTTCTTAGAAAGTTATTACTCTTTGAGTGTTGTCAGCATCTCGAAAGAGATGGTATCGTGAAGAGATTCGAGGTGTTGAGCCGGGAATTGAACCTTGACCCTCGGCGTGTGAGCCTTGCACTCTGCTCAATATGCCATGACGGCCACTGTCGTGTACATAAAAATCGTACAAAAAAATGTTTATTGATTACTCCCTCCGAATATCATCTCTTTTCTGAATCTTTTTCCGACCATTATTGAGCCATTCTTTGATTTTTTCAAAAGACTCCAATCAGTGACCCCCGAAAAAGCCATTTGTTGAAAGGACCAAATTTTGGAGAGTTTTAAGTGTGCGATAAGATCTTCCATTTCTAAATATTTCTAACCGCTGGGGTCCAGCGTAATCATGTTGTAAAATGAACTTGTCATACCTTTCGGTAGTTTCTGGCAGATTTTCACATAATACACGGCTTAAACACATTACTTGTAGACGATAACGTTTCCCATCAATGATTACGCTTGGTCATAACAGCTCATAGTGCGACAAATGCGTTTGGTTAAGAGCGTGAACTTTAAATGATTATGCTTTTCTTTGGTAGACGGTAGATGGATCGAATTCACCAGGTCTTGCAAAGTATATTTTCTTCTTGGTTAAATCATAGTATACCCACTTCTCTAGTTACGATTCGGTGCAAAACATAATTTACTTTCATGTCGTTTAGGAAGCAGTTCCGACTTGAGAAGTCACTTTCCGACATCTCTCGGTTTCAACTCTTGCAACACCCAATTTCCTTGCTTTTGAATGAGTCCAAAACTGTGTGCTTTGTCACTTCCAACGGTTCTGCAAGTTTAAGAAGCAATTCCGATGTGAAGAGTCACCATTAAACATCTCTCGGTTTCAACTCTTGCGGCACCTAATTTCCCTGCTTTTAAATAAGTTCAAAACAGTTTTCTTTGTCACTTTCCTGCTTTTAAATAAGTCCAAAACTGTTTTCTTTGTCACTTTCAACGATTCTGAGTTCATTCCGCGTTTTGTACGGATCTTGATGCAGTAAAGCCTCTAAAGCGTCATCTCAACATTTTTAGATATACAATACGCTCCAATAAGTGGCCGCCGTGGCGTAGTGGGTAGAGTGCGACGCTCACACGACGAAGGGTGTTCAATTCCCAGCTTAACACCAATTTTTCGAATTTTTCACGGCACCACCTCTTTCGAGCTGCTGACAACACTCAAAGAGTACTAACTGTCTGAGTCAGCAAAAAACTGTGGGTCCCCTCTACTCGTGAGAGAACAGAAGCGCGCACAACACGGGTAGTTGATGAGCAAGCTAGGCCCTGGTTCCCCTTTGGACTGTAGCGCCAACAAATATTATTATTAATATGCTCAAATACGCTAACCTTTGGAAGGGTCGAAAACTTAAATGAGACGAAGCAGAATCACCATAAACATCGGGAAGCACTAAATGGGCCGAAAATCGAACTCTCCGCATATGTCATTTATTTGAGATAAATCCGGACATTGTCGAAGAGGAATGAAACTCAATGTTGCCTAAAACAGACCCTGATGCACACTTTTTATTTCTGACAAATGTCACACACCTTTCCAATGAAGTAAGCATTCGCTTCCAAGATCATCCGCAACTTGCAGGTGGCGCCATCTTTTAAGAATAGACAAAGTCTTAACGCTCAATTTATCGTTTCTTGTATCAGGGCGGTTTAGGCTTAATGCGGGTTTTTTTTAATGCATTTTTTTTTATTATTTCATCATAGTTTTCTTAAATGCTAGACAAAAGTACTAAAACTAGCTTACTTTTCTTATCTTTGATCTTAATTCTAACTTACTGACTTTTCATAAGTACTCTAAGCTAACAAAGGATTATTTGTTTACTTCTGCCTTTCGGCCTATTTCAGTTTTCAATTTGTGTTTCTTTTAATTGTCTTCATTCCAGCTTTAATTTGTCCCAAAAAAAACTTTAAAAACTTGGTCTTTGGCTTCTCTTCAGTGTCGAATTAATGCGGGTTCTCTTTTAGTGCTCGTTTACAGGAAGGTAGTACAGGACCTTATGCTTAGCCTAGCTTAAAAATTAATTTCATATTCGAATCAGCACTGCCTTACCTCTCTGTGACAATTCCTGTAGGGGGTGTCGCAGTTTTTTACTCGTTTTTCGTGCGATTTATTTCATACCCATTTCTGCGGTCTGTTTATGTACCACAGTGCACAACAGAAATAAACATTTTCCATTTGCAGGAATTCATACAGTTACTCACTAAATTATTTGGACAATTTGTTTTTTTTTCACTTTTAATATTAAGTGGGATAACCATTCTGTTTTATGACACTTTTAAGTCGTCTTCCCATTGACTCCACCAAATTCTGCGTAGTTGCAGTAATTGCTTTTTCCCATTCCTCTATTAAAAGTTTTTTAAGGTCTTTTTAATTTGAAATGCATACATTCGATACTCCTCGGTGTCCGTGTTTAATGTTCCAATACCGATTCAACAATTGAGACCTTTAAGTTCTCATTCTTCGGCGTTTGACTTGTTCTTTCGTTTATTACAAATTTCGCGTACAAATGCTCACTAGAGTGAAAATCAATTCTCAAAATAAACACAATTATTTTTTAGCATACGCAACCTTGGTTCCATAAAATGCGTTTCAGTAAATTTGATTTTGAAGTCACATCACGTGGCACCCGCCTGAAATAATAATTTTTGGCTCGACAGTCCACAGGGGGACCAGGGCCTAGCCTGCTCATCAACTACTGGTGTTGTCCGCGCTACTGTTCTCTCACGAGTAGAAGGGACCTACAGTTTTTTACCGACTCCGAACGGTGAAGTTTGAGAAGCTTTCATGACAGTTATGATTCTATGCGTACTGTCAGCAGCTCAAAAGAGGTGGTGAAAAATTAGAAAAATTGGTGTTGAGCTGGGAGTCGAGCCTACACCCTTCGGCGTGTGAACGTCACACTCTACCCACTACGCCACGGCGGCCACCCGCGTGAACTTAAACAATAACTTTCCCCAGTCTCTTCTCGCGGTCACCATTCTTTAACAACCCACTGATTTCAATTAATTAGTAAAATTTCATGCCGGCAATTGACTGTCAATGTGACAAATGTCATTCGTAGTTTCCAAAACCTCCGCTACAAGATATTTTCATATTTTACTTTTATGACTTGCCTTCTGCAAACAAGCCTCTGCAACTATGCAAATAAATTATGTTGGAAGGTGTTGAACGAACTAAATTAAATTGAAAGGCTTTCCAGGAGATATTGCCATGTTCTTAAATAACTTTTTGCCATAATTTTCTCCAGATTAGAGCCTCGATTGCCTTGAACTCTTTATGTATATGAAGCTGTACAGAAACCAGAACTGTTTATTTTGCAAGCCCTATCCGGTTCATGTAACGTTTATAGACTGGCACTCCGTTCCAGTCTTTTTTAAATGTGTGGAGTTTGTAAACAATTCTTTTTTCCATTATTTTTGGCATGTATTTGAGCAGAACGAATGTTAGGCGAAACCTGATTGCGCACTCGTGACCACTCATACCCTCAACTTTTAAATTATTTTCTAGCAAGCCACACTTGAGGTTCTGCCGCCGGTCTGCTACTGGCACAGACATACTGACACTTGTTTACCACTCGAAGCTCCTTAGAATGAGCATTTCAATTGTCAACACTTTGGGACACACACGATTACAGACTTAATAAACAGAAACAGTCTCGTTTGGTGATGTGTCCTCATCCACAAAATAGTTTCTTCTCTTTCTGCAGTATGCTGCCGATAATCAAATACCGTCCATTTCAGAGACACGAAAATGAACGTACTTCCGTCGATATGACTCTCACGACGCACACCAACTGGGCCAAAGGTCCAAAGTCAACACAACTTGTTGCACAATTTCCGTAATTGAGTTAATTTGAGTCAGAAAACCCTCGAATTCTGATGAAAATCTTTGCCTACTTAAGCCATTCTCCGGCCAAACCCGTGGCATTCGTAAAACTATAACACTTTTGCATCATTCGATTTATTTTTCAGTTGTCGGCTTGAGGTTTCCCCGCAGCGTCCCCCTTGCACGGTTAACTCATGCTAGGCTATTTGTTTATGCGGAACAGTGTTTGTCAATTAGTTTGTTGAACAGATTGCTAAACCAGACGATCTGGTTTTCGAGAAGTCGTCGAATGCATTTATCGCTTGGCTGTCGCTCTTCTGCAGCGAATTGGAGGCATTGATGTAGTTGTCATCGGTTTGACGGCGTGTTGTAAGAGATAATCTTGTCATGCGCACTTTTGTCTCATTTTTAGTTTGTTTTGTTTTTGTTTTGTTCCCGTTTCCCTATGATTCAAACGACGTCATCTTTAAAGGTTGTTGATCGTTGGTGTTGTTGTTTTGATTTAAAGGCTGTACGCTTGTCCCTCGTAAACTGGTTGACATAGACCTGAAGTTTGCGAAGCTTTTGGAGCAGATTACAGCCCTTTATATAGGTTGATTTTGTTTTATGGTTTTATTTACGAAGGAATGCTAGATTGAAATGCGCAATAAAAGTGCTTCGTACAGAAATGTGGATTTTGTGGCGGCTATTTACTATCTACTGCTTATGGGGAGCGTCACATGCAGGTTTATTTTTCGCCTTTAGATTTCGAGGGCTCGTGTACACTATAAAATAAATGAAAATAAATCAATTAAAATGAAGGTACTCTGTCTTATAATTGGTGTGCAATTTGGGATTGTTTGGGTCCTTAAGTGACCCGGATTGAGTGGCAGCACTGGGCGATGTTGTAGAGGAGGAGAGGGAGAGGATGTACCGATGCACATTGGTTTTGAAATGCCTGTGGATTGTAATGAGGAAGACAAGTTGAGTTGGGAAGAGCATTCCATATTTGTGCGACTAAAGAATAAGTCTCTAAACTTCACTCCAGACCAGATTGGAGCGTTCTACTCAAGATTGGAGCGAATATACGAATTGTGTATTGCAGCCATATCAAAAAGGGGTGAAATATTCTTGCATCGCTTCACTTTCTGACGGCTGGAAGCTGAGTGTGCTGTCATAAGAAAAGGAGTGAATTCAATGAGAAGTGACAGACAGGGGATCACTTATAAAAATAAGTAATAGTGTCTAAGACAAAACGGCAATCTTGAAAAAACCCGAATTAATGTGGCGAATATCAGACAAGAGGTTTGTGGAAGATTTTCTTTTGTTTTCGCACATTTCGGTTGCATGTAGGACTGATAATTGCAAAAACATCAAATATGACATTAATTGGTTTAAATTAGTTAAGATTTTCAATGACCTACATACATATGTTGCTTAGCATTCCTATATTTGTTACTTATCATTAAAACTCAAACAACGTGCACTTACAGCAAAACAAATGTGCTTGTGCCTTAGACCTGTTGTTCAATGTGCTAAATAACTGATCTTCTATGGTTGTGGAAATTTCGTAAAACATGTTAATGAAACATAAACGAATTCTTTTAGTGTTCTTCTTCTTCTTCTTCTTCGGATGGCGCTACAGTCAACCAACATGCCTCTCCAGCTAGCACGATCTCTTGCCAGCTGTCTCCAATTGCGCACTCCAAGTTGGTTGAGGTCCTTTTCCACTTGTGTGCGCCATCTCAGTCTAGGACGTCCTCTGTTGCGTTGTCCCTGTGGTTCGGATTCGAAAACTCTTCGGGGCGGAGAAGTGCTGTCCATGCGCTCTACATGGCCTAGCCACCTTAAGCGTTGTATCCGTAGATGCTTGATTAGGCTCATGCCGCCGTACAGCCCATACAGTTCGTGGTTGAATCTTCTCCTCCAGATGCCATCAACGCAAACAGGACCAAAAATCGCACGCAGAACTTTTCTCGCGAAGAGACCAATGGCTTCCTCATCCGCTTTTAGTAGCGTCCAGGTTTCTGCGCCGTAAGGCAGGACTGGGACGATCAAGGTGTTGTACAAAGTCACTTTGGTCGTTCGGGAGAGGGCTTTATTACTCAATTGCCTCTTGAGCCCAAAGAAACAGCGATTGGCAAGAGTGATCCTGCGCTTGATTTCGGTACTGATGTTATTGTCCCTATTCACCGCGGAGCCGAGGTAGACGAAGTCCTTCACTACCTCGAAGTGTCTGCTGCCCATAGTGACGCTCTGTCCGAGACGTCGATGTTCTGCGTCCTTCTTCGATGACAGCATATACTTCGTTTTGCCCTCGTTTACCACCAGTCCCACCTTAGCCGCTTCCGTTTCAATGCTAGCAAACGCCTCATTGACGGCTCGCTGAGTTCGGCCGATCACGTCAATGTCATCCGCATAAGCTAGCAATTGAACGGACTTGTGGAAGATCGTGCCTCTGGTGTTGACGTGTGAGTTCCGCACGATCCCCTCAAGGATGATGTTAAAGAAGTCGCATGACAGCGCGTCGCCTCGTCTAAATCCTCTTTTGACATCGAAGGTCTCGGTGAGTTCGCTACCGACCTTGACGGAGCAGCGAGAGTTCACAATCACAATCTGACGAGTTTGGTAGGGATGCCAAAACTAAACATGGCACTGTATAGCTCGTCTCTACGCACGCTGTCATACGCTGCCTTGAAATCGACAAATAGATGGTGGATGTCGATTTGTACTTCTTGGGACTTCTCCAGGATCTGCCGCAGTGTGAAGATCTGGTCGATTGTGGACTTCCCTGGCCTGAAACCACACTGATAAGGACCTATCAGGTTGTTGACGAATGGTTTCAGGCGCTCACACAGTACGGCAGAGAAAATCTTATATGCGATGTTAAGAAGACTGATCCCTCGGTAGTTGACGCAGTCGAAGGGGTCTCCTTTCTTGCGGACCGGACAAACGATGCTGAGATTCCACTCATGCTTTCCTCCGACCATATCTCACAGATGAGCTGGTGCATGCACCCAACCAGCTCATCCCCAGCCGCTTTGAACAGCTCTGCGGATAGTCCATCCGCGCCAGCAGCTTTGTTCGATTTCAGTCTCGATATTGCTATCTTGACCTCGTCGAAGTCGGGGGGACGGAATTCTTGTCCATCGTCGTCCAAATTGAGTGGGACATTCTGCCTAACAGCGGAATTTGCATCGTCGTCGCCGTTTAGGAGTCTGCAGAAATGATCCTTTCAGATTCTCAGCACCGACTGCGACTCTACCACTAGTTGTCCATTTTGATCCCGGCAGGCTTCTGTCCGAGGCTTATTTTTTTTAGTGTTCTAATAATAATAATTGTTGGCGCTCCAGTCCAAATTGGGACCAGGGCCTACCTTACTCATCAACTATTCGTGTTGTGCTCGCTACTGTTCTCTCACGAGTAGAAGGGACCTACAGTTTTTTGCCGACTTCGAACGGCGAAATTTGAGAAGATTTCTTAGACAGTCATTACTCTTTGAGTGTTGTCAGCAGCTCGAAAGAGGTGGTGCCGTGAAAAATTCGAAAAATTGGTGTTGAACTGGGAGTCGAATCTAGACCCTTCGACGTGTGAGTGTCGCACGCTACCCACTACGCCACGGCGTAGTGTTCTACTCTCCTTAAAATAGTCTTCTCCCTAATAGCTAAAGGAAAGCACGGAGTTGGTGAAAAGTCGAAGTTCGAGACGTTGCCTTAAACGTCAATGGCCTAGATGACAAAATCCAAAAATCATACAAATTCTTTCAAAAATCAATTCTACAGCGAAATAAAGGGGGCGGGGAGAGGGGAACAAAATACCACCGCAGAGTGGGGTACCTATATTTATAGGTTATTATAAATAAATAAATTATTTTGAAAGTTGTAAAGTGACTTTTCATGTTTCAAAGCTTTGCATAAGAACGAAAATAAGTTCAAATTTCAATTTTAACAATTTTATGCTTTTTCGGATTTATATTAATTGAATGAAGCAACAGTTCATAAGAATACTAGGGCCTACGCTCTTTCAGCACCGTGTTGTGTTTCTTAGAAAAGATGCGACCTATCATATTTTGCGGAGTCGAAACTTCGAAGTTTAAGACGCTGTTTGTAGAAAAATAAACAGTTGGTGATGTATATAGACTAATTGCTCAATTAAGTGTGCAAGAAAGTTAATGTGCAATAGTAGGTTTAAGATTTAAGTAAGGGTTTTTGTTAGTAGCTTCTCCCTTGAAGTAAAATAATGCAGCAAATACAAACTTTATTTTATAAATACATTGAATTAAAGTTGCAAAGGAAACTCTCCTAAATCTCTAACTTGTTATGTAATTACCTTCATGAATTGTTTCGAATTGGCTACTGGATAAATTAAATTGAATTGAGAATTGAGAACAGTTGGTGATGGCTCGGGAAATCCGAGTAGTACGGTTTACTAGACAATCTTCAGACCTTTAACCTGTGTTTCGCGCTGAAGAACAAATAAAAACATCGCCTTTAGTTAAAGGCTTTTCACCGCTATCTTACCTGCTACGAAGCACGTCCCCTCATATAACACATCACTCATTAAACCCCGGGACATATAGGAAGCACCACTAACAAAAAAAAATAATACTAAACTAATAACTCTTGTTAGTGGCTATATGTCCCGGAACATACAATAAAAAGCTTTCGTTCAATTCTACAAAATATATTTTATTCAATAAGTATAAAATATTTACCTTCATTGACAAAGCTTCAAACAACAAATCTACACTTTTCTTACTTTGTTTTTACAAATCTAAGCAAATTAGAAGCACTTCAGAAGCTTGTAAACGGTGTCCACCTGTGGGTGACCAGCCTCCTCCTTGTGTACTGCCGAATGGGACTCACGCGAATATTCTTTACATAACAATTCGGCGGTAGATTTATCTGTAAAAACAAATCACCCCTCGCCACATCAATTAAAATCAATAAAAATGCAAATCCATTTCACACTGCAGGTTAATTATTATTCATTCGATTAGTAATAAAAGCAGAGATCTTAAACCACAGTCCCTTATCGATTTAGATTTATGTGCACGGCCGGTTTTTGTTTGTTTTTGCTTAGTTAATTGAAATGAAACAAGTTCAACAGTTGGTCGGCGAGACACACCCTCCAGCAGAGAATTTTCCATTCAGAGAGTTTGTTGCCTCGGTTTGACTTATCAGTTCAAGCTTAAAAATGAGTTTTGTCATGTCGTGATCTTCTTTTCGCGGGGTTCTCTGCTTGAGAACAAGTTGATTGTCTGTTTATACTTTTGTTTTTAAATATTTAAGTTTTATTTGTTTCTAATGACTTGTGGAATTTAAGCTCCTTTGGTGAAATTCAACTTTTAATGATACTTTTGTTCTGTCTGAGAAATGCTAG
Source organism: Eristalinus aeneus (assembly GCA_955652365.1). Lineage (NCBI taxonomy): Eukaryota > Metazoa > Arthropoda > Insecta > Diptera > Syrphidae > Eristalinus > Eristalinus aeneus. Next base: position 54,976,186 of record OY019134.1, on the reverse strand, counting down.
AGATTTTGTAGCCTCATAGCTGAGTAATTCTTAATTTGAAAATATTAAGAAGGCTTGTTAACGGACATTTCTTATAAATTGTTTTTCTAAGCGAAATGGGGAAAGGTTAAAGCTGTGTTGCTTTAATTTCTCAGTTGCTACCATAAATAGGGTAAAAAATAAATCTTTGGAAGAAAACAAGAAAAAGTGAATTTTGTGTACAGTAATTAAATTCTTTTGATGCACAATTCATTTGATGGTAGTCAAGTATTATATATTTCGGTATACAAAAAAAAAAACAACGCTTATGTTGCAAGAAAATTTAAAATTATCTACGCGTTCCAAATGTAGATTAACGTGGATGAAATGATTACATCAAGTGAACGTGGATGATATGATCACATTGCCGCCTATTTGAGCGAGACATATTTGCCATTTGGGGGACATGGGCCTGTTTACGCGAGGTAACACCGTCGATTGCGCTCAACAAGGCGAGCTGCCAACATTATCCTCGTTAGTGCACAGGTCAAGCCTCCTCGCAGTGCTCCTTGAATAGCCCTCACAATACTCGTGGTGTGCTGAACCAATGTATGCAGCGAACCTCTCTGCTCGAAGGCTTAAATAATGGGCCTGGCCTACCGGCCTGTGGGTTGTGCGTGAGGGTAACTTCCTCATGACGTAAAAGGAAATAGTTCAGGAAAACCGATACGCCTCGAATAAGGACGGATCAACTGTTGACGACCCCAGCAAATATTTTAAGGACAATGATTTTCGGTTTTGCACGTGGAATGTGAGGTACCTTAACAGGCCACGTGCAGCCGAACAACTTGCGGAGTCCGTTGACTGCTACAAAGCAGACATTACCGCCATCCAGGAAGTGCGATGGGATGGGCCCGGCAAAAAAAGATGAAGAACTGCTACATCTCATACAGCGATTGCTACAGAGAGGAAGGGCAGCGCTTAATAGGATTCGGATTTGTTGGTCGAGGTAGACTTAGACAAAAAGTCTTGAGCTACGACCCCGTCAGCGAGCACCTCATGACAATCCGTATCAAGGCTAAATTCGGGAACATCAGCCTGATATGCGCTCACGCCCCGACAGAGGAGAAGGATGACAATATCAACGATGACTTCTATGATCTCCTAGAAAGAACATACGATCGATGCCCCAGCTACGACACCAAGATCGTTGGAGGATATTTCAACGCTCAAAGGGGGACATCTTTGCTGGAGTTATTGTAAACACAGCCTGCACGACAACACATCCGGAAACGGACTCAGGCTGTTGGACTTTGCCTCGGGGTGAAACCTCTCTGTGGCTAGCACGCGGTTCCCAAACCTGGACATTCACAAAAGGGACCTGGCGATCTCCTGATCAATCCACCGTCAACCGGATTGGTCACGTTGCCATCGACGTCAGACACTCCTCCAGTATTCTCGATGTCCGAACCTTCCAATGTGCAAACATCGACTCGGATCATCACCTTGTTGTAGTCAAGGTAAGAACCCGGATATCGAGAGGGCAACGGAGTCGAGAAAGGCCAAAACGGTTTGATGTCGAAAAGCTACACTCGCAACCGATTGCTGGGAACTTTGCCGACCGAGTCTCAGACGTCAGACACTCCTCCAGTATCCTCAATGTCCGAACCTTCCGAGGTGCAAACATTGACTCGGATCATCACCTTGTTGTAACCAAGGTAAGAACCCGGATATCGAGAGAGCAACGGAGTCGAGTAAGGCCAAAACGGTTTGATGTCGAAAAGCTACAATCGCAACCGATTGCTGGGAACTTTGCCGACCGAGTCTCCCTGAAACTCGCTCATTGTTCGACGCCTCCTACACTGAGCATAGAAGAAGAATGGAAACGTTGTCAATAAGCCATCAAAGAAGCTGCCACTGATGTGCTGGGTTTCACGTCCCCATCCAGAAGGAACCTATGGTTTGACGATGAGTGCAGACAAGCGCATGCAGCCAAACAAGACGCCTACAAGGCAACGCTGGATCGAACAACGAGGGCTGTTCGTGAGCTCTAAGAACAGGGAAAAGCACCGGCTTCTCAGAAGGCAAGAGAAGGAGCATGAGAAGCGCTCGTTCGAGGCGGGAGTGGAGTCTGAAAGGTAAAAGAATTAACCGGAGGATACAAGGTTCGGAGTCAAGCCTGCCGGCACCAAAATGGACAACTCGTCGTAGAGTCGCAGGCTGTGCTGAGAATGTGGAAGGATCATTTCTGCAGACTCCTAAACGGCGATGACGACCCAAATCCCGCTGTTAGGCAGAATGTTTCACTCGATTTGGACGATGATAGACAAGAATTCCGTCCCCCCGACTTAGACGAGGTGAAGACGAGGTGAAGACGAGGTGAAGACGAGGTGAAGATAGCTGAAGTTGAACAAAGCTGCTGGAGCAGATGGACTGTCCGCAGAACTATTTAAAGCAGCTGGAGATGACCTGGTTGGGCGCATGCACCAGCTCATCTGTAAGATATGGTCGGAGAAAAGCATGCCCGATGTGTGGAATCTCAGCGTTCCACCGGTTCACAAGAAAGGAGACCCCGAGGGATTAGTCTCCTCAGCATCGCATACAAGATCCTCTCTGCCGTATTGTATGAGTTTCTGAAAACGTTTTTCCCCAATTTTTTAGGTCTCTATCAGTGTGGTTTCAGGCCAGGGAAGTCCACAACCAGATCATCACCTATTCGTCGATTTTAAGGCCGCATATGACAATGTTCATAAAGACAAGCTATACAGTGCCATGTCTAGTTTTGACATTCCTACCAAACTCGTCAGATTGTGTAGGATGACGATGAAGAACTCTCGCTGCTCCGTCAAGGTCGGTACCGAACTCACCGGGACCTTCAATGTCAAAAAAGGTTTTAGACAAGGCGAAGCACTGTCATGTGACTTCTTTAACAGCATCCTCGAGAAGATCGTGCGTAACTCACAAGTCAACACCAGAGGCACGATCTTCCAGAAGTCAGTTCAATTGCTAGCTTACGCTGATGACATTGACGAGATTGGACGAACACAGCGAGTCGTCTATTAGGCGTTTGCTGGCATTGAAGCGGATGCGGCTTAAATGGGCCTGGCGGTAAATGAGGGCAGAACTTAGTACATGCTGTCACCAAGGAAGGACACACAACATCGACGTCTCGGACAGAGCGTCACACTAGGCAGCAAAAGCTTCTAGGTAGTCAAGGACTTTGTCCACCTCGGCTCCGGGGTAAATAAGGACAACAACATTAGTACCGAAATCAAACGCAGAATCACTCTTGCCAATCGCTGTTTCTTTGGGCTTAGGAGGCATTCTCTTGAAGAAGCTTAAGTTGGCTAGGCCGTGTAGAGCGTATGGACACCACTGCACCGGCCCGAAAAGTCGTTGAATCCGAGCATTTGGGACAACGCAAAAGAAAACGGCCTAGACTAAGGTCGTGCACACAAGTGGAGAAAGACCTCAACCAACTTTGAGTGCGTAATTGCAGGCAGCTGACGAAAGAGCGAGCTGGCTGGAGAGGCATGTTGGTTGAGACTCAGGTCCATCCCAGACTTTTGCGCCACACGTAGAACTGCTGACGCTATTTATAGAGGTCGAAGCAATTTTGAACTCTAGGCTCATCGCACCGCTAAATGCCGACCCCTTTGACACCGAGGCCTTCGCACTCGGACACCTGCTAACGGGAACATTGTTGCATGCGCTACCGAACAAGTGGCGGAACACCAACAGGCTTTTGAAAAAGATGACACCTCGTATGTTATCGCAAGCAGCAGTTTTGACGGGAGTGGTCAACGGACCACCTAGTAGGTTAACATCATGGTAGCAAGTGGATGTAGGAGCAACTAAATCCTAAAGTCGCCGTCGTAAACGAAGACAAGACATCACCGCAACAGTGGATGACAGGTCGAGTCATCGCAGTAATCGCAGCCGGAGGATGGTAAATTTTGCATGAGGTGCAGTAGTAAGACGCCCAATCGTTCAGCTGTGAAGTTACTTTTTATCAAAGCAACGTACATGGACGGCACAAAATGTTCTCTGATGGCTGAGAAAATGTGCCAAATGGCGAATCCCGCCACTTGTTGATGGAGTTAAGAAAACACAATTGGCCAGCTGAGCAATCGTAAACCCGAATGGTCCCTCCCATTCAATTTTCACCAATTATTTGGGTGTTGCTGTTGATGGCACATTTCCGCAAGGATCAGTCTCATTACCAAAGTACAAGCGATAGTCACACAAAAACAATACAACACAAAACAAACTTTAAAAAAAACAAAAACACTCCTTTATTACATGAAAATGAAGAACTTCTAAAGCGCTGTTAAGGAACGATGGCAACACATGCGAACTCTTTAAGCTGGCTGCGCAAACATTTTGAACACCCAAAACGGAATACTCACTGGCTTGTTGCCGTACAGCTTAACAGGGGCCTGGCCGGCGCAGATGATGTACGAATCGTGGTTGGCCAGGAGCTTGGCACTCTTGTCCTGGATTTGCGGATAGTTGTAGTACGGCAAAGATTGCAGGGAGGGAGCTAAAATTGAGTGTGTCAGATTGAACGTCAAAGCCAACACGGTCTCTTACCCTTAACCACAATGTTGAACTCGCATCTAGCCGTCAAGCCGTCAGAGTCGACTGCTTCATACGCGATGCGATGGACACCCTCGGCAAACAGTTGTCCGGGAATCTGAAAAAGAAGGTTCCGATGCAAACAAGGAACTCCATAGCTACCCACTCACATTCGACTTGTGGATTGTCTTGATCTGATTCAATCCCTGGAACTGGGGCTCCTGCCACGTAACAGACCGCCTCTCCTGATTGCTGGCCAGGATCACTTCGAACGACGTCGGACAGAAAGTCACCTTCGGCGGTTCGGTCCTCTTCACAGTGATCACTGTGCGGCATGCGGCTCCGCGACGTGTGTTCGGGTCGCGTCCGCGAAATGTGATCACATGCACACCGGCACCGAGGTGTGCCTGCAAGTTTCGCGACCACTCCGGGAAGGATTCCACATACCGGTAGTCCATGTTGGTCTTCGGCTTCTGCAGGATAATGTGTGCGGTGTTGTGGCCTGCCGGCAGGAGGACGGTTGTGTTGCGGGGGCACTTGATAAATGGTCGGACACCGTCGACACTGGGAAGGCCCAGTCGGCGGTTGCCGACTTGCCCCAGGGGAGCACCGCCGTAGACCCGCCTCGCCCCTATTGGCATGCAATCGAATGTCGAGTTGGTCGACCACACTTGGTTTGCGCTGCAGACCGTGGTCGCCTTGCCGATTGGCTTGTAGCCAGGGTGGCAGTGCAACAAGCAGCGCTCGCCCACGTAGGCCTTGCCCAGCAGGCAGTTGCCTGGCAGAATGGTTCCGTATGTTGGCGGCGGCAGTCGGGGACAAACCTCAGCTGGAAATGGAAAATGGAACGGGTGAGGAAGTCGTTTGTACGCTAAACGGATGTCTACTTACGGACGCAATGATTTTCGAAGTCGTCCCATTGTCCGTCGGCGTTGCAGTGCCTAACCGCCGGACCCTCGAGCTTGTAGCCGGGTACGCACCACACCGAGCACTTGGTCTTGTAGTAAAGCTCGGCCTTATGCCGCAGCCGCTTGCAGTGAATCTCGCCGTACTTCGGCGGGCGGAAAGGTTCGCACTGGTCTTTGATTTCGACGCAGGACTTCCTGTCACGTCCGAGTCGGAGACCAGTGGGGCACTTGCATTCAAAGTCTCCGGGGAGATTCACGCACTCGCCGGGGCAGCCGCCGTTCTGATACTCGCACTCATTGATGTCCACGCACTGGCCCACTAGGTTCCTCGTGTATCCCGGCAGACAGGCACACTCGTACCCGCCGGGGGTGTTCTTGCAGATTTGCTGGCCACACACGTTACTCATTTGACATTCGTCGATGTCCTCGCAATTGGAATTGTTCACCGAAGAGAGAGTGTATCCCGGGCGGCAGTCGCACCTCACACCAAGTGCAGATGGTATGCACAGTTGATCGCATCCGCCATTATTGCGACGACAGGGGTCGCTCTGAGCACAGCTAACTCCATCGGGCTGCAGCATAAATCCGTCGCTGCACTCGCAAGAGCGTCCGCCGGGGGTGTTTAGGCAGTAGTGAGCGCAACCGCCATTGTTGACGTCGCATTCATTGAATTTTACGCAGCTCTTGCCATCCTCAGCGAGCCTGGCGTCCTCGGGACACAGACATCGGAAGGAGCCCTCCACGTTGGTGCACGAGTATGAGCAGCCGCCATTATCGACCACACACTCGTTGACGTCAACGCAGGTGAGTCCATCACTGGCGAGCGTGTAACCCAGCGGGCAACCGCATTGGAAGCCGGAGGCGGTGTTCTCACAGTAATGCGAACACTGCGGCTGCAGTCGATTGCAAAAGTCTCCGTCAACGCAGTTCTTCCTGTCCCCATCCAGCACCATGCCTGGCGGGCACTCGCACACGAAGGATCCGAGGGTGTTGCGGCAGATGTGGCTGCAGGTGGACGAGTCGGAGCACTCGTCCACGTCGCTGCAGGTTTTCCTGTTCGGTCCTAGGACGAAACCGGCTGGGCACGAGCACTCGTACGTGCCCACCACGTTCACGCAATAGTGTGAGCATTCATGAATGGACTGCTCGCACTCGTCCGTGTCGACGCAGGTCCTCAGATCCTCCGCCAGCTCGAACCCGGACTCGCAGGCACAGGAGAACGAACCTAGAAGATTAATGCAAATATTGCTACAATTGCCGTTATTGACGACGCACTCGTCCTCGTCGAAGCAGTCGCGCCCGTTGGCAGCAAGCGCGTATCCCGCGGCACAAGCACACGAAAAGCTGCCCACACTGTTCTCACAAGAGTGCGAGCACTGGGCCAGGCCTGCCCTGCACTCGTCCACATCCACGCAGGTCTTCCTGTCGGCACCTAAAGCATAGCCATACGGACAAGCACAAGAAGTAAGCGTTTTTGAGGCGACACAAGTGTGCGAGCAGCCGCCGTTGTCAAACTGGCAGGCGTCGACAAGCTCACAGGTCCGGCCGTCGCCCAGCAGTTCATGCCCCATCGGGCAGGAGCATTGGAAGCTGCCGCGCAAGTTTATGCAAATGTCGGAGCAGTTGCCGTTGCTCAGCGAGCACTCGTCCACGTCGTCGCACTCTGTGGTCGAGTTCGGCGCGAAAGCAAAGCCAAACGGGCACAGACAAGCGTATGAGCCCACAAGGTTCTGGCACTCCAAGCCGGTAGCGCAGTTATGCGTGTCTAAAGCGCACTCGTCGACGTCTTGGCAGGAACCTTCCGCCAGCATGTAGCCCTGCCTGCACAAGCACTCATACCCACCGTCCGAGTTGACGCAAATGTGCTCACAGCCGCCGTTGTTGTCAATGCACTCGTCGTAGTCGCGGCAGGTCTTGCCGTCGGCCTGCAGCTCGTAACCGCGCTCGCAGGAGCAGGTTCCCTCTAACTGGCTGTTGCATATTTGCGTGCAGCCGTTGTTGTCGTTTGCGCAAGGGTCCTCGTGGACGCATGTGAGTCCGTCTGGGGAGAGCTTCATCTTTGCCGGGCATTGGCACTCTACACGCCCGTTGCTGGAGGAGCACTCATGCGAGCATCCGCCGTTGTTGTCCGCGCAGAGATACTCACTGGGGCACCTGCCACTCTCGTCCGGTTGGCTGCCATCCTCACAAACGCAGCTGTAGCCGCCGTCGGTGTTCTTGCAGACCTTGCCAGCGCACACATCACTTTCAGCGCACTCGTCGATATCCTCACAGTAGTAGCCCTTGTCCCTAAATCCAGTTGGGCAATTGCATCTGTACGTTTCCCCTTCAAGGTTGACGCAGGTTCCTGGCGCACAACGTTCGTTTCCACCCCTCACCTGACAGGCGTCGCTGTAGCTGGGCACACAAGTGGCCTTGTCGACGTCCAGTTCAAAAGTCGCCGGGCACTTGCATTCCGGTCCATCCGCGGTGTCCTCGCAGTAGTAGGAGCAGCGTGGCTTGTTGGACTCCGGGCTATTGCGATACTCACAAGTGTCTCGAATGCAGGTCCTCTGATCATCGTCAAGATGGAAGTTCACCCCGCAGCGGCAGACGAACGATCCGGGCGTGTTGTGGCATTCGTGCGAACAGAGCCTTGAGCCTCCCTCTTGCTCCTCGGGGGCATAGGCTTCGCATTCGTTGATGTCCACGCAGGAGATCTCATCCTCGGCCAGCTCATAGCCTATCGGGCAGACGCAGTCGTAGCTGCCGTGGGTGTTGCGGCAGTTTTCGCAGCGCGCGATGCCTGCTGTGCACTCATCAATGTCAACGCAATTGCCATCGGAATCGGGGCGGAATCCCTCCTCACACTGAACTGTGTGCTCCGGCCGAGGCTCTGGCTGTGTTTCAATGTTGGATTCATTTTCCTCGCGTGTGGCAACTTCTTCGGGTTGCGAGTGGCAGATGTACGATCCGTGTGTGTTCTCGCAGCCACCTGGACATCGCTGGGCGATCTCTGGGGACTCACACTCGTCGATATCTATAAAGGAGAAGATGATTGATTGAGTGAATGGAGTAGGAATATGAAAGAGAGAAGGAAAAGGGTGGACAGTGAGTAACAGAGTCATTTGGAGAAGTTGCTCTCGAACAATTCTTTGAAGAGTTATTTAGAAGTTCGATTCGTTAAGTTGGCTTAGGGTTGATGTCAAGCGGTGCTCGCTAAGTGAAAAAAAGGAAACCTGTTGTCAATCAATGCGGTGATCTTTAATACCGATGACCGAAATCGCAGGCAGGGAAAGGACGAAGGAGGTGCCTTTAAGAGAGAGGAAGTCAATTGCGATATGCATGTTTGTTTTAGGTCCCAAATGAAACTCTGAGTCCAGCTTTAAGTCAATGATCAGTGCCAGAAATGGCCATAAAGGATTGCGGGGTTCAAAAATGGACAACATTAAAAGTAAATTAAAAGTGTGTTGTGATCGTTCACAAAAAATAATGAAGCCCGAAGCCAAACGATGACAAAGCGCTCAACAACGCACAACAGCACGATCCATTCACCTTTGTGTATTTCGTACTACAGGTTTCGATTATAATTGTCGCTTCTTCTTCGTTCCACGGTCGCAGGGTAAATAGTGCCCCATCCAGCATTCTTCATAATCAGCAGACTCTTTTGCTAATTGTCTTCAATTTCGCCCTCCAAGTTAAATGAAATAGTTCCGTTTTGTGCGGAACCTCAGTCAAAGACGTTCTATTTTATACTCCAACCAAAAGGAAGACAATCTTTGTTATCCAACTGATTCCCAGATTCGGGTGACACATCGCAAGGCAATTTTTTTCAACGTACTCCATTAGACCTGCTTATTATAAACCAGGCAACAGGCTCTACAGACTATAGTGCTCTTAAGTCTTTAATTTTTTATATGCTCCAAAACAAGCCCTTCAGTCTTCACTTTTGAACACTGTCTTATCCTTAAGTCTTTCGTCTTCACTTTTGAACACTGTCTTATCCTTAGATCGGACGCATTGTCTTGACCTTTTGAGGATCTGTTTTATTCAGTCTCTTCTTGAGCTTGATCTAGGGCTCAAAGCACAGCACAGTCAAAGAAGAAGAGCACCTAGAATAATTCAAATTTTTTGCAGTCGGCTTAAAGGTTTTGAAATTGCATCTTTTTTGGACAAGGCGACTCACTGTCATGTGACTTCCTAAACACTGTTCTTGAGAAGATTGTGCGTAACCCACAAGTCAATACCAGAGACACCATCTTCCAAAAGTCAGCTCAGCTACTAACTTACGTCGATGACATAGAGGTGATTGAACGAACACAGGGAGCTATCAATGAGACGTTTTCTGACATTGAGACGGAAGCGCCTTAAATGCATCTGGCGGCGAATAATGGCAAAACAAAGTACATAATAATAATAATAATTGTTGGCGCGACATTTCACAGGGGGACCTCTAATGTGAAATAAGGATGGAGGCATGGCGAGGCGGCTTGTTTGGGAGTGATGGACTAGTTTTGGTGAAAATCCGAAACTTCATACCTCTAATATGCAATAAGGAATCAAGCTTGGCTTGCTCATGCTTGCTCACCAACTTCTCGTGTTGTGCGCGCTACTGTTCTCTGACGAGTAGAAGGGACTTACAGTTTTTTTGGCGACTCCAAACGGCGAAATTTGAGAAGCTTTCTTAGACTTACTCTTTGAGTGTTGTCAGCAGCTCGAAAGAGGTGGTGCTATGAAAAAATTCGAGGTGTTAGTGAATCGAACCTAGACCCTTCGGCGTGTTAGCGTCTCACTCTACTCACTACGCCACGGCAGTACACACTGTCATCAATGAAGGACAAACAACATCGACGTCTTGGACAGAGCGTCACACTAGGCAGCAGAAACTTGGACGTAGTAGGGAACTTCATCTACTTCGGTCACGCGTTAGATAGGGGCAACAACATCGGTACTGAAATCGAACGCAGAATCACTCGTGGCAATTCCTGTTTTGTTTTGTGGTCAAACGGCAAAGGAGCCCTTTCTAGAAAGACCAAGCCGGCTTTGTATAACAGCTTCCCAGTCCCTGTCCTGTTTTATGGAGCAAAAAATTGGCCGATGAAGAAGCCCTTAGTCTTTTTGAGACAGTGGTCCTGCGGATTTTGGTCTTCTTTGCGCCGATAATATTTGGAGGAGAAAATTCAAGGAGGAAGATTCAATGGGCTGTACGGCGGCATGCTCGTCAAGCACCTTCGTATACATCTCATAAGACGACGAGGCCATGGAGAGTCTGTGAACATCATTGGTCAGGTCCGTAAAGTTTCCAAATTCGAGCCATTGACACAACGCAACAGAGGACGGCCGAGGTTGAGGTGGAGCACACAAGTGGGGAATGACCAAAACTAACCAGGAATGCGCAACTGGCGAGAGATCGTGCTGGCTGGAGAGGCATTTTGGTTGAGGATTAGGTGCACCGGATTGGGACAACGCATGCAGAGGACGACCTAGACTAGAGTCTAGCCATCTACAGTGGCGCTCACAAGTGGAAAAGGACCTCAACCAACTTGAAGTGCGCAACTGGAGACAGCTGGCGAAAGATCGTGCTGGCTGAAGAGGCATGCTGGTTGAGGCCCAGGTCCACCCCGGACTGTAGCGCTACAAAAAGAAGAAGAAGAATAACGCTTAAACTAACTGTCTAAGAAAAAGCTTTTCAAATTTTGTTTGGAGTCGACATAAAACTGTAGATCCGTTCCTCTCGTGAGGGGACGTTTGCGTGCATAACACTCATAGTTGATGAGGAAGCTGGGGACTGGTCATTTCATGTGTGAAATGTCAGCTTAACATTCCCCCCTTTGTCGCACCAATTTGTAGGAACAAGTTGTAAGAAGTTTCGGCTTTTTACTATAACTTGTCCATCTCGCCATACAAGCCGCGTTGCCAAGCATGAATAATTAATAATCATCACGCTCACACGCCTAAAGGTATAGGTTCGATTCCCGGCTGAACACCTCGAATTTTTCACGGCACCACCTCTTTCGAGCTGCTGACAACACTCAAACAGTAATAACTGTCTGAAAAGGTTTTCAAATTTCGCCCCTCGGAGTCGGCAAAAAACTGTAGGTCCCTTCTACTCGTGAGAGAACAGTATCGCGCACAACACGAGAAGTTGATGAGCAAGCCAAGCTTGAATCCTTATTGCATATTAGAGGTATGAAGTTTCGGATTTTCACCAAAACTAGTCCATCTAGCCCCAACAAGCCGCATCGCTATGCCACCATTCTTATTTCACATTGAAGGCCTCGATTTTGCCGACAATCGGTCGTCATTTTAATCAGTCATTTGTTAGTTATTTCAAATTCGACGTGGAACGGAATAGCTCGTCTCTCCGTACATCGTTTTGTGGGGCTTCAGAAGCAACGAATAGGTGGTGACAGTCAGTTTGCGCTTCTCAACTCTTTTTTATGTTCAGAGCTAACCATTTCACAACACTTATAAGATCCCATCTTAGTCTGAGCGAAAGGATATTTTGAATCGCTCTTTGCCTGACAACTGCATGTGTGTTCCCCTTGGCGATTTATAATATATCAATAAAGATTTTTTTAAATTCAAAGAACCTCCTTCTTCTTGTTCTTCTTTTTGCGGCGCTGCAGTCCGGAATGAACCTGGGTCTCAACTAACATGGCACTCCAGCCAGCACTATCTCTCGCCAGTTGCCTACAGTTGCGAACTCCTAGTTGGTTGAGGGCCTTCATCATTCGTGTGCTCCACCTAATCCTTAGCCGTCTTGTCTTAACGACTTTCGCTAGCTGCCTCCAATTGTGCACTCCATGTTGGTTGAGGTCCACTTGTGTGCGCCATCTTAGCCTTGACCATCTTTTGTTGTTGTCCCGTTGTCCCAATGGCTTTGTTTCGAGGGTTGACCGTGGTGTCCATACGCTCTACATGGATTAACCATCTTAAGCTTTGTATCCGTAGACGCTTGACCAGGGGCATTTCGCTGTGCAGCCCATAAGGTTCGTCGTTAAATCTCCTCCTTCAGATGCTATCAACGCAAACCGGATGAAAAACCGCACGATTGACTTTTGACTCGAAAACACTAAGGGGGTCCTCATCCGCTTTTGTTAACATCTAGGTTCACGCGTCATAAAGTAGGACTATGATGATCAAGCTGTTGAATAAAGCGGGCTTAGTCCGTCGAGAGAGAGCTTTATTTCTCAATTGCCTCTTCAGCACAAAGAAACAGCGATAGTAAAAGAGTGCTTTTGCTTTTGGTTTCGGTACCGATGTTATTGTCCCTATTTACCGCGGAACCGAAGTAGACGAAGACCTTGACTTCCTCGAAGTTTCTGCTGCCTAGTGTGACGCTCTGTCCGAAACTTCGTTGTCCTTTCTTGTTAACTGCATTAAGGAATATCTCACTTCTTCTTTATTGACAATAACTCGCTGTCTTAGTACCTGTGACGTAGTGATTAAGTGTGCACGGCCTGTAGTGCGGACTCCAAGGTTCGATTCCTAGACTAAACCATTCACAGCACTCCTTTTTTTAAATGGGAAATTTTTCAATAATCTTCAGATTCCTTCTTCTTATAGCCGAACACTTTCGTGCAAAACACGAGAAGCTGTTTAAAAGACGCCTTTTCCCTGAACCCTGTAGACTAATCAATGGTATCTTAAATCTGAAATAACCAAACATCTGCTCATCAGACTTTTAATTTTTTTGTGATTCTGATAAAATTGACCTGTATGCGATAAGTTTCCGCTAGAGCTACAAAAAAACTCTTTTTCTTAAGGAAATACAAGTCTTTTATGAACTTAATGGCTCTCTCCATGTAAAACTGGTGTAGACAATTCAAAAGAGAAAGAAACTGATTGACGTCATCCTAAAAGTATGCAACTCAGTCATTTGGCTAATTTCAATGTGCTCACGGGCGGAATGGTTACAGTCGACAGGGCGCAGTGCAGAAAGGAGTATTTGCATTCAAAGCCGGACCAAAATTATTTTCAGTTAATTTCGTTACTATTCTCGTTTAAAAGCATAAAACGATTAATTTTTTCTGTTCATAGTATAAATAGGAGCAAACGGTGTTAAAGTGTGTAAACTGTGAAACTGGTACTTTTTCTTCAGACAAACTGAACACTGTACCGCTCGTAAGAGGCCTCTCATATGTTATTCTTCTTTCAGTTTTCATTCTTCAAAGTTCTTCAAAGCTACACGAGTTAAAACAACGTCCATATTCGTAACAGAGGTCCAGGGATGAAAATGAAAGGAATTGGACAAAAAATTGAAATTAGAAAATTTCACTTTTCCTTAAAATTGAAAGATCCATCTATTCCAGATCCTTTGCAAACAAAACTCACCTCCTCAACGGCACACAAACAAAGCGGCATTTCCCTGAAATATTGTGAAACGACTAGAAACAAATTACAAACCTTGACAGCTCTTCCAATCTTCGGACAGAACAAACCCACTCGGGCAAGAACAGAATACCCGCCCCAGCGTGGCCAGGCAGATATGTGAGCATCCACCGTTATTTATAGTGCACTCCCCATCGTCCTCGCAGGAGACTTCGTCGGCACTTAATCTAGTTCCGGGCAGGCCATCGCACGAGCAAGAGTAACTACCCCACGTGTTATGGCAAGTGTCCTGACAGGGACCGTGTCCGTTTCGGAGTAAACATTCGTTTACATCTGCATGATTGACGGAGTTTAATTGGATAATGAAACTGAGGCAATGTTCGGGTTAAGAGGAGGTACAGAAACTACCAAACGCCAGGGGCATGCACAGACAGGGGGCGAAAAGATGTATGTACACAGTTCGAAAGTAATATGAAGCGACGGACATTAGTTCTACTTCTACCGGATTAGCAAGAAAACCCAGCGACTTGACCCGAACACTTACCCACGCAGGTGTTTCCGGTGGCGGTCTCGATCTGCAGTCCCTCGTTGCAGGCGCACTCATATGACCCGGGAGTGTTCTTGCAGACTTGCTCACAGCCGCCGTTGTTGATGTCGCACTCGTCGTTATCTGCGGGGATGAACTTATGAAACTGTTGGGTCTGGAAAGTCCTGTACCACTTACCATGACATCTCTTGAAGTCGTACGGGTCCAGGGTGAAGCCGGAGAAACAGCTGCACACCATCCTCGGCTCATGCTCCCCAGGGTACAACACCACGTCGCACTTGTGCTCGCACCCTGCTTTGTCGGGGCCACAGCTCTGGTCCAAGACTCTTGGCGTGTACGGATCCCTGGTCGGGCCCACGACAATGTTGATGTCCGTCGCTGACTCTGGGGTGGACTCACCGTCACCATCCTCACCACTCACCTTCACAGTGTATTCGGGCTCAGTGGACGTGCTCGTTTGCGGTGGTGCTGGTTGCACTACATTGGGCTTCTTCTCCTCCTCGGCGTCCTCCTCCTCGCCGCCGTCGTCGTATGATTCATCGTACTCTAAGGCGGTTTATGTGGTTCCTGAACAAGAATTCACAGTCTATTTCAATTTGCCTACCTTCCTCGTCGTCGTACTCGGCCAGGGCTATGCAATTTGGCAGCTGGCCAACCCACTCCTTTTTGCTGCAATATATTGCATTACGTTCGGAATTCTCAAGCTCGTAGTTATCGTTGCACGAGTAGAATGCCACAATGAATACGTGCTCGCCTTTGCGTCGCCTGCAAGAAAGAAGTTCGGAATTCCCCGTCCGGGGGAGATGAAGTTATGACGGGAGAAGCGGAGGGGGAGCGCTTGTACCTATCGTATTTTTGCACAAATCCGTTGCGGATTTCTGGAGCCTTTACTTTGGCACTGACGCAAGACATGTCCAAGTTCTCCGCGTAATCGGCTGACAGCAGCGGATCCTCCTGAATGTTGTGGAACTTTTTTTTCTTCTGATTGGCCGCTGATTGCTCATCATTGTCGTCATCGTCTTCTGATTGAACTGGAAACACAAAGGAAATGAATTGGGAATTCCGAATCAGGCACGAGTGTAAATTGCTTAAGACTAAGGGAAAATTTGTCAAGGTCTAACAGGGCGTACAGTATGTTTCGTGAAGTGTTGAGGTGGTGTTTCTTTTCCAAAAAGAACAAGCTTAATTACTTCAAGACACATGCCAAGATTTGCACAGTAGCATACGTCCGATCAAGTGTCTGTCGATACGATGCTTATGTTGACTTGGTTGTATAGAGCGTATGAACAACACACCTACGACACCTTGAATTCGAAGCATACGCCGAACGCAATAGTTTGAGATGTAGTATACAAATGTAAAGAACTTCAAAAAGCTTGGGGCGAGAATTTGGAAGAACCAAGCCAAGGCGGGAACTGCCGGCTACAGTCGATGCCTTTACGGTACTACTAATGTATGTCAAACGCATTCAAAATTGTTTCTAATAGCATTGGAGGAACTCACTGAAGCGGATCACGGAAAGTTGCCATTTCTGATCAAAAATGACGACCTTGAGTAAGCTGGTGTAAATTTGGTTCCGTAGCAGAAGAACAAGAACTTTCCAAATAACGTTGTCAAGGTCGCTTAAAACTTTTACACAAGCGGTGAACCTTGGAGAGAGAGAGAATAATATCCGTGCTCCTCCTCAAAGTGTATATTTCAGTTAAAAATGTTCTTTACTCGAACGAGAAATACGGTGCTGCTAGCACTAATGTCGTAATGGGTTGTCAAATATCTCCTTTTTGTCTTTTGAATTTTCCGGCAATGTACAAAGCGCTACAAAGCTCGTATCTGGCAATACTTTACATTATATATAGTTATTATATATCATTTGAAAGGTATTTGCATAACCTACAAAACGCTATGCATGATTAGTTCGAATATTGCGTTCAACAGTTATAGACGTGTAAACATGGAGTTCACTAACGCCAAAATTCGTGTTTTTTTTTAAACTTCTCCTTTGTTAAAGGCAAATCCGTTTGAGAAACGTTCCGTGCGATTAATGGTGTTTTGGGGGATGCAACTCTATCATTTCGAAATGCGGAGGAATGGTTTCGACTATTCAGAGCCGGTAAAAACGACACCATGGATAAGCCAGCCGGTGGAGGACCTGTGACGACGAATACCGATCGAATCATTGAAATCATCGAGTTAGACCGGCATGTGGCATCTCGTGACATCGCGCAGGAGATGGTAGTTAGTCACCAAACCATTTGAAGCCATCTGCAGAAGTCTGGGTACAAAAAAAAATGCTTGATGCTTGGGTGCCGCATGATTTGACGCAAGAAAAAACCTTCTTGACCGAATCAACGCTATATGCTGCTGAAACGGAACGAACTCGACCCATTTTTGAAGCGGATGGTGATTGGCGACGAAAAATTGATCATATACGACAATATCAAGTGAAACAAGTGAAAACGGTCGTGGTTGAAGGCCGGTGAATCGTCCCAAACAGTGGCCAAGCCTGGATAGACCAGGCCAGGAAAGTTTTGCAGTATTTTTGGTGGGCTTGGAAGGGAATCATCCACTATGAGCTGCTCCCATATGGCCAGACGCTTAATTCTACGACCTACTGCAAACAATTGGACCGCTTGAAGCAGGCGATCGACCAGAAGCGTCCAGAATTGGCCAACAGGGAGGGTGTAGTGTTTCACCAGGGCAACGCTGGACCACACACTTCGGTGATGACTCGTCAGAAGCTACGGACGCTCGGATGGGAGGTTTTATCGCATCACCATATATTTGGGACATAGCGCCAAGTGATTACCACTTGTTTCTGTCCATGGCAAACGCCCTTGGTGGTGTGAAGTTGAACTCAAAAGAGGCTTGTGAAAAGTGGCTGTCCGAGTTCTTCGCAATAGGAGCTTCTACGTGGGGGTATCATGAAGTTGCCGTCTAGATGGAGACAGAATATCGAACAAAACAGCGCATATTTGAACAAAATTACAGTGATCGGTAACACTTTCAATGAAGCATTGAATGAAGAGCAAAAAAGCGGATGGGATATACATATTTGACAACCTTATAATTTAAAAATCCATAATAACATGTTTGAGAAATAATGTTTTGATGTTTTTGGAAATTCTTTTGCTGAAGTCAAAGCTACGATGATAATCCCAGCTCTAAGAATTTATCATAAATGTTGTATCATGGACATTGCGAGGATCGCAAAGATGGTGGACATTGCGGCCATCGCGGACATTGTGGACATCGCGGACATCGCGGACATCACAAACTTCGCGGACGTCACAGACATCGCGGACGTCACAGACATCTCGGACGTCACAGACATCGCGGACGTCACAGACATCGTGGACGTCATAGACATCGCGGTCGCCGCGGACATCGCGGATATGGCGGACGTCACGGACATCGCGGATATCGCGGACAGTTAACTATTAATGCATCAAAGACCAAAATGATGCATATTAGAAACCCGCAGTTTGCAGTAATTCAACAACTTCAAAATGATTCCCGTAGTACATCAGGTAGCTGCCCTATAGCGATAGTGGAAAGCTCCAGGTACCTAGGAGTCATAATAGATATCAATTTTATATGGAATCTACATACTGAGGAGTTACGCATTACCTTAAGAAAGACCCTTTACGCGCTGACCCATTTAAAGTACCATGCCACAAGCAATGTATTAAAATAAGTGTACTATGCATTAGTGGAATCCAAGCTGAGGTACGGAATACTTGCATGGGACAACGCTTCTGCAACGCATCTAAGCAAACTTCAAAAATTACAAAACGCATCACTCAAAGGGATAAAAACATCTACTCGCGGAAATAGTAAACATGACAGCTTCAAAGTCGTTCAAATTAACTACATTCATACATTCATACATACAAGATGACTCTTATATTGGAGTACTACGACGATAGCAGATTTATAAGCCCAATTGACCATGGAAAACGTACCTCCTCAAGAACTAAGAAATGTCCGAAATCTCAAAACTAAAAAGAAATGTATATCGATGGTATGGTGAATTCAACCGAGGTCGTAGTTCACCCCACGACGAATTTCGTGAAGGTCGTCCAAAATCAGTTGTTGTTCCGGAAACCATTGATGCTGTACCCCACTTGATATTGCAAGATCGTCATGTAACCTATCCTGAGATTGAGACAACCTTAGGCATTAGTGGGACCAGCATACATTCAATCCTGCATGAACATTTGACCGTCAAAAAAATTTGTTCGCGTTGGATCCCACACAATTTGTCAATCGCACAAAAAAGGGCTCGTGTCGATTGTTCGAAAGAAATGCTCAAAAAATATGATCGCGGACCTTCAAAACAAGCCTATGATATCGTGACAGGCGATGAATTGTGGAATTACGCGTACGAGCCCGAAAGCAAGCAGCAGTCGACTGTATGGGTGTTTCGAATTGAGCCAAATCCAACAAAAGTTGCTCGCTTACGAAGCACTTCCAAGCTGGTCGCCTGTTTTTTCAGAAAAACTGGACATGTCGCAACCGTAAAACGCAAAACAGTCAATTCTGAGTGGGACACGACTATTTGTTTGCCAGTTGTCTTCCAAGAAATCAGGAAAACCAACCGCCGAAGACGGATCACTCTTCACCGCGACAATGCGAGCTCTCACACATCGGCTCGAACAACTGCATTTTTGAGCACTCAAAACATCGATTTGATGAGTTATCCGCCGTATAGTCCTGTCTTGGCACCGAATGACTTCTTTTTATTCCCGTACGTAAAACATAACATAAGGTCAACGTTTTTCGACACCTGAAGAAGCGGTTGATGCGTTCAGAATGCATGTTTTGGAGATATCTCAATCAGAGTGGCAAAAGTGCCTCGACAACTGGTTGAAACGCATGCAAAAGTGTAAAGATCTTAATGGGGAATATTTTGGAAAACAATAAAGCTATTTTCGATGAATAATATTTGTTTTTGCTCTCTAATCCCGAAATAGAAAAGGCAACCGTCGTATAAACACTGCTTCACTCCGATACCGAGAATATATTGACGCCTCCTCGCAGGTATGAATTTCAGATTTGTTTTGAGACTAAATTTAATTGTTAATATTATATATAATATAATTTAATGTGTTAATTGTCATTTAATACTTTTGTTTGCAGTCAAACACAAATGGTTCGTTTTTTTTTTTTCAATTTTTTCACTATTTTGACAGCAGTAGGATCTGATGGTATTGATACTCCTCGTATATTCCGAATTTAAGCAAGATTGGTCAACGGTTTCAAAAGTAACAGATTTATTTCCGCGTTTCCCAGTCACCCAGTCACCACTGTGCACTGTGGCGTAGTGGTTAGAGTGCGACACTTACACGCAGAAGGAGTCAAATTCGATTTTAAAACTTAACAGCTCGCATTGTTCACGGTACCACCTCATTCGAGCTGCTGACAACACTCAAACAATCATAACTGTCTAAGAAAAAGCTTCTCAAACTGCGCTATTCGGAGTTGGCAAAAAACTGTAAGTCCTTTCGCACAGCATGAGTATGTGTTGAGCAAGATAGGCCGTGGTCACTACAAATACCAGGTATACCTGTTTTTTTTTTTTTAATAAATCACTAATTATTAATAATAATAATAATAATAATAATAATAATAATAATAATAATAATAATAATAATAATAATAATAATAATAATAATAATAATAATAATAATAATAATAATAATAATAATAATAATAATAATAATAATAATAATAATAATAATAATTGTTGGCGCTACAGTCCAAAGGGGGACCAGGGCCTAGCTTGCTCATCAACTACTCGTGTTGTGCGCGCTACTGTTCTCTCACGAGTAGAAGGGACCTACAGTTTTTTGCCGACTCCGAACGGCGAAATTTGAGAACCTTTCTTAGACAGTTATTACTCTTTGAGTGTTGTCAGCAGCTCGAAAGAGGTGGTGCCGTGAAATATTAGAAAAATTGGTGTTGAACTGGGAGTCGAACCTCAACCCTTCGGCGTGTGAGCGTCGCACTCTACCCACTACGCCACGGCGACCACTAATTATTAATGGCAATGTAAAAACATTTTATTCAAAGTATTGACCATTGTTTTCTAGACATTTTGACCACCTTTCTGGAAATTTGTGAATACCACGCCAATAAAATGGTTCGTCTTTTAAAGTAAACCATTCAGACACCCAATTTTCGACCTCCTCGTAGGAATCAAAGTGCTGCTCAGCCAATGCGTCTCCCATCGATGAAAACAAATGGTAGGCGGAAGGAGCCAAGTCTGGTGAATACGGCGGATGGGGTAGCTGCTCCCAACCAAGTGTTTTGATTGTATCCTGAACCGGTTTTGCTTTGTGTGCAGGTGCATTGTCATGGAGCACAATTACCTTGCCGTGTCTTTTGGCCCATTCTGGTCGTTTCTCGATCAATGCATGGTTCAAGTTGATCATTTGTTGTCGATAGCGATCAGTATTAACGGTTTCACCAGGTTTAAGGAGCTCCTGGTACAGCACACCTTTCTGGTCCCACCAAACACACAGCATTGTCTTCTTGCTGAATCTGGTCTTGCTGGTTTTGCAGTCGATGTTGATGGTTGTCCCAGATTAATCCATGGTTTTTTCCGTTAAGGATTCTCAAAATATATTCATCTTTCATCGCCAGTAACAATCCGATGCAAAACCGATTTTCTTTCGTGTGTTTGAAGCAAAATTTCACAAGTGTTTGTTCGGTTTTCCATCTGTTTTTCATTCAATTCATGTGGCACTAATTTTCCACACTTTTGAATCTTTCCCATAGCTTTTGAACGGTCAGGAATTGTTTGTTGTAACATTGTTGCAACATTTAACATTGCTGCCATTTGCTTTTGACTCAAAGTGTCATCTCCATCGAATATCGTTTGCAATTCGGCGTCTTCAAACTTTTTTTGGTGGTCTTCCACGTTTATCATTTTTCACATCAAAATCATTATTTCTGAACCGTTGAACCCATCTTTTGCGTGTTGCTTCTGATAGAGCATGATTACCATATGCCTCGACAAGCATTCGATGCGACTCTGCAGCACTTTTCTTCAAATGAAAACAAAAAATTAATGCTTCACTTTCTGGTACAAAATTCGACATTTTTAGCACGGTGAAAAAATATGATGCTGTCTGTTCAATGACTTGATGTACCATATACTAAACATATTTCACAGATGTCATAGCAAACAAACAAAAAAAAATAACGGCTTGTTCACAACAAATGTTCCCTATCGAGACATTTGTATCTTGACACTCACTTTATACGGGTATACCTGGTAAAACAAGTACAATCCCATCATAAATATCACGATCGAGACTCAAGCTGAGAACAAATTGGAATCATAAAAGATGTGGTTGCCACCTAAGCTTCGCTCCAACAATTGCAAGTAGCAGTAGCAGAAATACTAAACTAAACTTGTTGGTCTTTCAAATCATCATTCAGATGACTGGCCATCTTGCTTCTATTTAGTAAGTGCTTTTTGGTTTGAAATGATGCTAATTAATTGAAGTTTTCAAAATCTAACCTTTTGCGGTGAAGATCAGAGGCTTGTGCCATCAGGTTTGTCATACTGCACATTACGACATTGCAAACCCACTAACACACTGTACAGAAACATAAAACAAAACTAATTGAAGAGAAAAACATCTTCAAAGACTTGAAAATGTGGGGCGGAGAGCAAGGTTCCATTCAATTAAAAAGTTCACGACTGAGAAGTAAATTATCTCTAATTTCTTTCCAAATAGCTGTCAAGCAATTAATAATTTGAATTAGCACACGAAATGCTTACAAAAACTACCAGCCTGAAAGACAGGCAGTTCGCCGAAAAAATGAAATCGTCGTTTTCTGAAATCAGATCTCAATTCCGTTCATAATTCACTTCGCTCATAACATTTATAGCTCACTTTTGACACACGTTGGCGGGTCAGTGTTCCACTCGTCTGTGTCCAGATCGCATATAAGCTCCGTCTCCCCCTCCAGCGTATAGCCGCTGTGGCAGGCGTAGATCGCCCTCACTCTGTCGTTCTCATCCTCAATGCGGACTGTTGCAAAATTCACCTTCGGCGGCACTTCACAATCCTCGTGGCGAGCTAGTGCTCCTCCTGTAAAAAAAAAAAACAAAACGGGCAATAAAATACTCATTAAATTGTATAAATTTTGAACGACAATAAATTATGTCCAGAAAATTAGTAGCACACAACAAATTTTCACCTCAAAACACTTGATGTTTCGAAAAGCCCCACGTAGGTGGGCAGCAAGCACTTACGGCCGGATCGTAAATGGGGATTTCTGAAACGAATCATTCACCGGCCAGGGGTCTTGCTTTTAATTTGAATTTAATTAATCCTGCCCTCCCTGGTGACTTTATTGGTTGACGCAAGATGAACACACGGAGCGCAGTTTTCACTTTCAGCACTGCCTTCCACATCAAACCGGAAATGGAGGCGGAAAGGAAGAGATGAAAGGAATACAATTAGAAGATGCTATGTGTCGCATAGTTTGGTGGCTTAGGGTGACATCTTGAGACACATTGAAGGAGAATCCTTCACTGAGAAAGAGATTCAATTTAAAATGCATGTGCCACAGGCAGACAAAGTGCCTCATTATATGCACAACTCTCAGTCTCACTCAACGAGGTCGGGAGTTCTAAGCGTGTCAAGGGCTCTTCTCAGGCTTCAGTTAAATGGAGGGGCGAGTAGTTGCAGGAGGAGTGGCATCTCAAGAATGACTGCAGGTGCATTGTATCAAAGAAGTACTCTGTTCGTTTACTTAAAGAGTTCAACTTAAAAAACGCACAACAGGGGTACTCGTTTAATCTGGGGCAACGGTAGCACAACTTGTGTGTGTCAACTGTTTGCAAATCTTTCAAAGTGCCGTACAAGAGGCCTGAAGGGGAGAATAACTCTCTAGATTCATGAAACTGATGAATCGTGAAAGTCCTCGTAACCTGGCCGTCTTTCAGTGAAGGGACACTTCTTCTTCTTCTTCTTGTGGCGCTACAGTCCGGGGTGGACCTGGGCCTCAACCAACACTTGCACATGCATTTTTGACAGTTTCTCAACTGACACTGATTGCGATGCAGCATATCAGCGTGTATTTTGTCTTAGGCCTGAATTCACAAATTTCCGTTGCTTTAGAAAAATTTATTAAAAGACTTTGGAACATGCCCCACGCCTTTTTAAAGGCCTTGTGACTGCGTCCGGCAATAATACCTCGTCTGAATCTTAAAGAAGAGTTTAAATGTTTTTTTTTTGGTTACAGAGCAGATGTTGTTGTACACTCCATACACATAAACCACGTGTAATGCAAATCATGTCAATTGTGAAGCCTAACATAGAAACATGCTCTACTCACAGGCGACATCAATTAAAAGTCAAATGGGCGTACCCGCTTTCGATAAATCACACGACAGACATGTTTTCAGTTTTGTCCCACTTTCAGCAGGTGCACAAAACACTAACCCACATAACGATGCACCCTCCTACGTCAGTGCTTCTTCACAACGCATCGCAAGAACTCATTTTTCAGATCACTACATAACTGAAGTGTCGAAAATGTCAAGAGCCCGCGCTCCCAGAGAAACCCCATTCCGCACCAGCGGTTTCCTCTATTTACCATTCATTAGACGCAAGAGATCTCGTAAATATCTCTGCCCCGCAACGTACTCCAACCGGCATCATCATTAAAATCGAATTATTCGTCACCCCGAACGCCCACTGGCTGAGTTGAATACACGAAAAATATACCAACCCCGTGGCGTCGTCGCGTCGGTCGTCGGAACTGTTTCGATTCACATGTCCCCCGTGTGCCGTGAAAGCGGCGATTTATTGGTATTGTCCTGACATCGAATTGTGTCCGCCTCGCGGAACTTCTTCGTCCGCTGGGGGAATTATTTTATTAAAAAAATGAATGAGCCACTTAATACAAAAAGGTGTTTTCTGATTTATTCAGCACTCGAAGCAGCTTAGATGCAGATAAATTTAGAAATCGAAATTTTCCTCTGGAAGAGGAACTGGGATTGAAAGGCGAAAAGTTAAAGGAGGGGGTGACACACGACGACGACAACGATGAAGGCGAGCGTGTTGAGAAAGGTGTTTGCCTGTCTATTTGTGGTGAAGTGAATGCTTCTGACAGGGAATATATGGATTCTGAAAACGGAGATGATTCCGAGAAGTTCAGGGGAATTCATAAGAAGGTCAATAGACTCTCCACCCGTGAGTCATGGGAAATTTTATTTAGAAAGAGTTCCAGCTGCAGTTGCAGTTGCACTTGCAGTCGCAGCAACAGATCGCTAGTCAATGAGGCTGGCCTTAATTTCTCTGGCACTCATTGTATTCATATCCGAATGTGTACACTTTGCACAGCAGATTTAAATGGACTATTAGTGCTATTTTTGAATTGAAAAGCGAATCGGTTGATGCTTCAGAGGAAATTTCAAACAACTTTGTGTTTACTTCGGGAAGAGAAGCAAGGCAATGAAATTTCTTTTCCAGAATTTAATCTGTAGGTGGTAAGTTCTTCCCACCGCAATGTTAAGAACTTTTCCTGTTTCGTCATTTTTAATTTTCTTTGATCTGCTGGTGGATCAATGCACTTTTTCTTCTCTTTGAAAATGGTTAAGCGTTCAACTATACATTCAAATGTGTATCTTATTTTCCTTCTACTGAGAGGACTTTTCGCATCCCTAATCTTAGAGTGTATATATAACGTTTAAGAAAGACTGCTGGTTTTTTAGAAGTAGAGCAAGTCCCTTCACATCCCAGAAACAGATTTTTTGCAGACGACAGTTTTGGAAATTTCGGAAATCTGTTTATATCATCGGCAAATACACCTGTTGCCTGATGAAACTACGATTTGTAACACATTACTCAATAAGTCCAGGGACATATAAAGGGGACCACAAACCATTTTGAATTTAATATTTCTTTTTGTTTTTTCTTTTTTGTTTTGGTTAAAAAGGGCGCCACCTTTTATATGCGCCAGGACTTATGACGTTCTACAAATCGGAGTTACACCGGGAAACGGGTATATTTGCCGAATAGCTCTTGCCAAACTCGTTATTTGGCGGAAAGGGATCAAAAGCCCAATTTGACTCAATTGAGTGGATGTGAATAGGCTGTCATCAAGGAAGGGCACATAGCGTTGACGTCTCGGACAGAGCGTCACACTAGGCAGCTGAAACTTCTAGGTACTCAAGGACTTCGTCTACCTCGGCTCCGCGGTAAACAGTGACAACAACATCAGTATCGAAATTAAACGCAGAAACACTCTTGCCAGTCTCTGTTTCTTTGGGCTCAAGAGGCAATTGAGTAATATAGCCCTTTGCTTTATATAACAGCCTGATCATCTCAGTCCTACTCTATGGCGCGGAAACTCGGACATTACAGAAGGCGGATGGAGAAGCCCTTAGTCTTTTCGAGAGAAAAGTTTTGCGTGCGATTTTTTGTCCTGTTTGCGTTGATGATATCTGGAAAAAGAGATTTAACGACGAACACTATGGGCTGTACAGCGACATGCGCCTGGTGAAGCGTCTACGGATACAACGCTTAAGATGGCTAGGCCATGTAGAGCGTATGGACAATACTGCTCCGGCCCGAAATGTCTTCGAATCAGAGCCAGCCATTGGGACAACGCAACAGATTACGGCCTTGTCTAAAATGGCACACACAAGTGGAGAAAGACCTCAACCAACTTGGAGTGGGCAACTGGAGATAGCTGGCGAAAGATTTTGCTGGCTGGAGGGCCCAGGTCCACCTCGGACTGTAGCGCAACAAGAAGAAGGAGAAGAGGTGGATGTGTGTAAATTAGAAACCGAAAGTGTTAGGAATCGAGCCAGTATATACCATGTCTTCTTTTAAATTCAGCAAATAAGCAATCTAATCAAATCCGAGGCGGACATTTGAACGATTAGGACCAGTCTTTGAAAAGGTCAACAATAAGTTTCATTTAAATAGATCTTAGTAATTGTAGTTTCGCGGCGGCCGTGGCGTAGTGGGTAGAGTGCGACGCTCACACGCCGAAGGGTTTAGGTCCGATTCCCGGCTGAGCACCTCGAATTTTTCACGGCAACACCTCTTTTGAGCTGCTGACAACACTCAAAGAATAATACTTCTCTAAGAAAGCTTCTCAAACTTCGCAGTTCGGAGTCGGCAACTGTAGGTCCCTTTTAATCGTGAGAGAGCAGTACGTCGTCCAGCACGAGTAGTTGATGAGCAAGCAAGGCCCTGGTCCCTCTTAAGACTGTCGCGCCAACAATTATTTTAATTATTATTAGTAGTTAGTTGAACCGTCTAAGATTTTGACCGAATTTATATTTCTAATTGAAAAAGAACGAAGACAAGAATTTAATATAAAAATTAAATTCGCGACAGTGCGCAGGGGACCAGAGGCTAGAAGGGACCTAGTCGCTGCCGACTCCGAACGGCGACGTTTTAGAAGCTTTTTCTGAATATACAAATGTTTGTTATTTACATCCGTCTTCAATTATTCCTTACAATCGACTGACTCTCTTTCCTTATTTCTATTTGGTAGCTTACATTTTCGATCATGGTCGCCACATCGGTCATTTATGACAAAGTTTGGTTATAAATTAGACTCCTGTTTACATTGTTATATTTTTTCCATTTAGTAATTTTTTTCACAAAGTGAAACTTTTTTTTCGTCTGATCGCAATGATCCATTAACGTGCTAATAATGAGGGCCTATCTCTTAATCAACTACTCGTGTTGTTCGCGCTACAGTTCTCTTACGAGTAGAAGAGGCCTACAGTTTTTTGCTGACTTCGAATGGGGCAGTTTTAAGATGCTGTGAAAAATTCGAAGGTGCGAGGTATTCCCGGTTTATTAACAATGTTATTGGTTATAAAACAGTGGCCTTGCATTGCTCTTGTGGCGGTCCTAGGGTAGTACGTACGTGCTTCAATTTCTGAAACCCTGAAAATTCACATTTTGTCGTGAACACTTCCCATTCTTTTTCGAACTGTTGGCTGCTCTCTATGAGTCCAAAATGTTCATAAATTGCTTCTCAAATCTTGCAGTTCTTTTTCTTCTTCTTCTTCTTCTTCTTCTTCTTCTTTTACTTCTTCATCTTCTTCTTCTTCTTCTTCTTCTCCTTCTTCTTCTTCTCCTTCTTCTTCTTCTTCTTCTTCTTCTTTTACTTCTTCATCTTCTTCTTCTTCTTCTTCTTCTCCTTCTTCTTCTTCTTCTTCTTCTTCTTCTTATTCTTCTTCTCCTTCTTCTTCTTCTTCTTCTTCTTCTTCTTCTTTTACTTCTTTTACTTCTTTTACTTCTTCATCTTCTTCTTCTTCTTCTTCTTCTCCTTCTTCTTTTTCTTCTTCTTCTTCTACTTCTTCTTCTTCTTCTACTTCTTCCTCTTCTTCTTCTTCTTCTTCTCCTTCTTCTTCGTTTTCTTCTTTTTCTTCTTCTTCTTCTTCTTCTTTTTCTTCTTCTTCTTCTTCTTCTCCTTGTAGCGCTACAGTCCGGGGTGGATCTGGGCCTCAACCAACATGCCTTTCCAGCCAGCACGATCTTTCGCTAGCTGCCTTCCATTGCGCACTCCAACTTGGTTGAGATCCTTCTCCACTTGTGTGCGCCAACCTAGCCTAGGTTGCCTTCTGTTGCGTTGACCCAAAAGCTCAGATTCGAAGACTTTTCGGGTCGGAGCAGTGGTGTCCATACGCTCTACATGGCCTAGCCATCTTAAGCGTTGTATCCTTGGAAGCTTGACCAGGCGCATGTCGCGGTACAGCCCATAGAGTTCGTCATTAAATCTTCTCCTCCAGATGCCATCAACGCAAACAGGACCAAAAATCGCACGCAAAACTTTTAATCTTTAATCTTACTGTTCTAAGTCGACAATATTTGCCAGCCAAAGTCCATCAACACGCACGGATCTGTGCATTTTGTTACCAACTATTTAAATTATTTTGACATAAGTGAATCTGCGAGTATATTTCTGAAGATTAAGTGCGTTATACGTTATACGTTTCTGTGTTTACCAGGTTATGATTTACTTGTGGTCGCTGTGGCGTAGTGGGTAGAGTGCGACACTCACACGCCGAAGGGTCTAGGTTCGATTCCCAGCTCAACCCAAATATTTTGAACCACCTCTTTCGAGCTCCTGACAACACTCAAAGAGTAATAACTATCTAAGAAAGCTTCTCAAATTTCGCCGTTCGGAGTTGGCAAAAATCTGTAGGTCCATTCTACTCGTGAGAGAACAGTAGCGTGCACAACACGAGTAGTTGATGAGCAAGATAGGCCCTGGTTCCCCTGTGACCTGTCGCGCTAACAATTATTATTATTATTATTTACTTAGAAGGCAGGTATTTTACTGCAGCCAGCCGAAAGTCAAATATAAACGTTCACATCAATAAAAATGGAATGTGTTGACTCATTGCCTTAGCGGGATAAGATTCTTATTTTCTTCTGTGAAACACATTAAATTTTTGCAATGAGAGGACATTAAATTTGACACATTAAATTTTTAACACATTTAATTTTTGCAATGAATGAATTAACAGAGAGGATGTTAAATCCGTTACCATTTCATTTGGAGACAATGCCTCAAAGACGTTTATAAGAAAGACATTCTATAGGCTTACTTCAGGACTGAAATTGGATTTTAAAACAACTGAGTTGGCGATAGCCATCAAAGGGAAAAAGAAGAAACATCTCCTGGTCTGTCACAAAGTGTTTAGTTGAACACATCGTCGATTGATTGCATAAAAGTCGAGTTCATACCATATTCTATTTTTCGTCTTTACATTTGATATCTGCCCAGTGAATTGTTAGTTGCTGCGGAAAGAAAATCAATCTCTTCCTGAGCTTAACATATCTGAACAAGGCAAACTTTCATTTTTTCTAAACTTACCCCATAGCAACGCCAGTGCAGCAATCCAAAATATACGATGTGTCATTGTATCCTTCCCGGAAAATATTTAAGAAAAAAAAAAAGAATAAAATACAGACTCTCAGATTTTGCAAAAAAAATTAATAAAAGCAAAAAATCATTCACTTAACACCCACAAAACTAAATTCATCCACAATATACACCAGTGTCCAAGAATTTCGCTGGGATTTGCAAAACCGAAGAAAGTTAAGAACGTCACAGAATCAATGTCATCCTCATAAAGAATCAGAATTTATGATGCGGACTTATTTCAAATACATATATTTCTTAATTTGAAAACTCTTAATGTTAAAAATAAGCACGTCACTAGGGGTTTTCGCTTTATTTTAAAACTCCATCGCCACATAAATGTGTCACGGAAATTTATCAAACTGCCCTACGAAATCCACTTAATGGTCACTAAATCATGCAATCTTAGCCAATAGCCGAAGCCAGACGCTGACAGCTAGGGCGACACTTTTGAAAATTTTAAGCGAGCACTACCTGGACTTATCCATCCAACGGACAACTAGAGACTAGATAGTTTTCCACTTGAAAACGTTCGGGAAAACTGTCTCCGAGGAAAATATGTCTTGAATCGTCGGGGCGATAATCTGAGAACATTCAGGAGCATAGATGAGCGACTACAACATCGTAAAGACACGGATAGGTGGTGCAGAGACACCGCCAAAGCGGAAGACGGCCGTGGCGGCAAGCGGTACAGATCCCAGCGGCGATCTAAAAAGTTCACACAGTTGACGTCGATGACGACGGCGACGACGACGACGACGATGATGATGATCCTCGTCGTGGTGCCGATGAAAGAACTATTTCATTGTGCGGGCTGCAAGATGCTGCGGGATGTTCGGATGAGAGCCTCTCCAGAGAGAGTGCCGCGGGTAAATATAGATCGAAAGAGTTTCTTCTTTCCGTTGCTCCGGCTCGTGGGAAGGGCGCTCATGGACATAAGGGATTCTTTATTTCGATTATGCACACGGTCGTAAAAATGTATTTCATGCGACTTTATGCCGTTCAGTGTCAGCTCTCGGTTTTGGCCTGGGAGAGGCGATGTACTGTGCGTCGGCCCGGTTGAGGGAGGATGGCACACGAACGTTATTCGGTGTGCGGTACAATGTCGTCGTCAAATAAAATTTCGATATCGGGGACAAATTATGACGGTGCATATCACAGGCGGAGGCTGTATTGTTGACGAAAATTAAACACTTCGCGCCGCCATTGAGCAATGAACCTCATAAATACGGCCGATGAATATTATCTAATTTATTGACAGACAGACGGTGGGCTAGGCCACTGTTTTATCGAGGAATTCATGAAATGTCACGACTGGAGCCGAACCTTACCGGCACTTGACGTAATGGCTGCCTCAGCGATATATTGGCCATAAATTCAATGAGGAGAACTTTTGAAATACTGGCACCGAACGTGCCGATTCCTTCTTTTGGGCAGCTGGCTACGGGATACTTCAGATTCCCATCAGTGTTTAAATTTGGTTAACTTCTGAGATGCAGAGGTGAATAAATAGATGATTTGTTGCTGCTACTTGTCCGCAGGAGAGTACTGCCCCCGATTTCCTCCGAGTGGTTGACAGCAATAAAAACTGAAAGAAACATTGATTGCAGAATCGAAGGTGGCCAGAGTACATAAAACTCCCCCACATCTAATTCGATTTGACAGAGCTAATAAATTTCATGGGCGACGCGTTGATGTGGAAAATTTCCCAAGCCCATTTGTTTCACATCAGATTAGAAAAGGCGCAACATCTTGGCAGGGAAAGCCCACACGCTGAAGGATAAATTGCAATCGTTGATCATTTCTGTCAAACTGTCGCACGCTTCGCAGGGTTGCCTCTCTAATAGGATTGAATAGATATGCAAAACAAATCATTGAGTCAACGGAAGTACTGAAGCTGAAGCCAATTTTCAAGAACTTAGGGTGATGTCTGAACACTTGGCAATGCTATGCCGCGTGCAGAAGAACATTCGCTAACTGAACCAGTTAAAAAGTTTGTTGTTGCTTTCGGTAAATTGAGCATCTGCTTATGAAATTAAATAAAATTTCTGTGAACAAAAGAAATTTGTATTCACCGTATACGAAGGAAAACATTCATAATCTGATTTCATAACATTCCCTTCTCCAATCTCCTCGATTCTCTTATTGCAATATGTAAGGTTGTCAAATATCTCCCTTCCGCTCGTTTGCTCTTCATTCAATGTGTTACAGTGATCGGATTTAGTTCAAATATACGCCGTTTAGTCTGATAACCTGTTTTCGTCTAGACGGCTACTTCATAATACCCCCCTCGTAGAAGCCCCCTCCTTATTTGCGATGAACACGGACAGCCACTTTTCACAAGCATCTTTTGAGTTCACTTTCACACCACCAAGGGCGTTCGCCATGTCCGGACTATATGGTGGATAAAACCTCCCATCCAAGCTCCCGTAGCTTCTTATGAGTCATCAACAAAGTGTGTGGTCTGGGCGTTCGCTATGTGCGGTCTATATGGTGGATAAAACCTCCCATCCAAGCTCCCGTAGCTTCTTACGAGTCATCAACCAAGTGTGTGGTCTGGCGTGGTCCTGGTGCAACACTACACCCTTCCTGTTGGCCAATTCTGGACGCTTCTGGTCTATCGCCTGCTTCAAGCGGTCCAGTTGTTTGCAATAGATGGTGGAATTAAGCGTCTGGCCATATGGGAGCAGCTCATATTGCATGATTCCCTTCCAATCCCACCAAACACACAGCAAAATCTTCCTGGTCGTCAATCTCGGCTTGGCCACTGTTTGGGACGATTCACCGGCCTTCAACCACAACCGTTTTCACTTTATATTGTTGTATGTGATCAGTTTTTCGACGCCAGTCACCATCCGCTTCAAAAATGGGTCTAGTTAGTTCCGTTTCAGCAGCATATCGCAGGCGTTGATTCGGTGCAGAAGGTTTTTTAGCGTCAAATCATGCGGCACCCAAACATCAAGCTTGTTTTTGTCTCCAGCTTTCTGCAGATGGTTTAAACTGATTTGGTGACTAACTCCCATCTCCTGCGCGATGTCAGATACCACTTGCCGGTCTAACTTGATGATTTCCGTGATTCGATCGGTATTCGTCGTTACAGGTCTTCCGCCGGCTGGCTTATTCATGGTGTCGTTTACACCGGATCTGAATCGTCGAAACCTCGAAACCATTCCTCCGCGGTTCGAAGTGATAGAGTACTACCCCCCAAAACACCATTAATATCACGAAACGTTTCTCTAGCGGATTTGCCTTTAACGAAGGAAAACTTTAAAATAGCGCGAATTTCGGCGTTAGTGAACTACATGTTTACACTTCTATAACTATTGAACGCAATATCCAAGCTAATCATGCATAACGTAGTTTTGTAGGTTATGCCAAGAGCTTTCAAATGATGTATAGCATTGCCAGATACGAGCTCGGTAGCGCTTTGTACATTGCCGGAAAATTCAAAAGACAAAAGGCAGAAGGGAGATATTTGACAATCTTATATGTAATTTCCAGTGTTCGGCAAACCATAAGCCTCACAAATTGCGCTAAATCACAGAAAATCACAGAAACTGTTGTTGGGTAGTTACTGCGCCTGAATCCACCGCGACAGAGAAGCAGAAGAAGACAGAGACAGAAGGCAGAGAGTAGAAGGCAGAGAGTAGAAGGCAGAGAGTAGAAGACAGAGAGTAGAAGGCAGAGAGTAGAAGGCAGAAAGTAGAAGGCAGAGAGTAGAAGGCAGAGAGTAGAAGGCAGAAAGTAGAAGAAAACTGCGAGCAATGGGGCAAGTAAAAAGCCTCCTCAACCAACTGTGCAATACTAAAGAGAGGCGAAAAAATATTGGGCTAGCTGGATACGCTTGTTGGTGGAGAATCAGATCCACTCATAACTGTAGAGCTTAATTTTGTGAAAATGGACATGTTCGCGAATTTAAAAAGAAATTAAAAGAGCAGCAAAGATCGGCTTTTTCATTTCTTATTTTGTAAATCGTGGTGGCCGTGGCGTAGTGGGTAGAGTGTGACGCTCACACGCCGAAGAGTCTAGGTTCGATTCCCAGCTCAACGCCAATTTTTCGAATTTTTCACAGCACCACCTCTTTCGAGTTGCTGACAACATTCAAAGAGCAATAACTGTCTAAGAAAACTTCTTAAACTTTGCCGTTCGGAGTCGGCAAAAAACTGTAGGTCCCTTCTACTCGTGAGAGAACAGTAGCGCGCACAACACTGATAGTTGATGAGCAAGCTAGGCCCTGGTCCCCCTTTGGACTGTAGCGCCAACAATTATTATTATTATTATTTTGGAAATCAGAGCTGAGTGTGGTGATTCCTCAGATTTAACTTTAGAATGGTTTCTGAAGACCATGAAACAGGCAACCCTCTACGATGTCGTTAGCCTACCATATACATTTAATTCTGGGAATGCATTACACAAGACACCTAGTTGGCCCAAAAATGAGTCACTTGAACACGGCTTTTTTAACAAAGAATCAAAAATTAGAAACGTTTGTCAAAAAATCGTTCTTCATTTAGATTGAAATCTGATGAAACTAGTCGCACACAGCACACATGTAATAAGGAGATTTCTAAACGCTCTATAACTCCCTGGTTGAAAAATGGATGCAATTATTTTGTTCACAGATGTTTTTCTTTTTGAATTTGATTAAGTCGTTTGACAGTCGAGTACAATGGTTCCCTGTGAATGTTTTTCATTGCTATTGAGCTTTCTCTCGTGGCACAATAAAGGATGGTGGTGGCATCTTCTAGTTCTTTACAAGACTAGTTTTGCAAAAACTCCGAAGATTTTCCATTGAAAAAGCACCCAAGCTTAAAGCTGGCCAATCAAGCACATCATACGGCTGTGTTTGAGGCCATTTCTGGACTCTCTAAGTCACGTGGTGCGGATACCTATCATGTTATTCACTTCTGGTGTGATCTAAGAACGTCCGTTTCTTGGTCTATTCTACTTCCTATGACGTATTTCTCAAGGTTTTTAGTGGCTTTTCCTTCAAATTACATATGTGATATATTTTTAAGAATTTTTATTAATATTTTAGTAGTAAGGTAATAACACCGAATCTCTGTAAACAAATAATGTAATGTACAACCATTCTGAAATTGTTGCCACAATAAATAAACTAAACTACTTCCTATTACCTGCCGACAATATGAAAAAAAAAACTCACGCTGCATTATCGACCCACCTCCGCGCTTCACTGTTTTATTCAAAATGATGAGTTTGACTTTATTAACCTTAAGATCTTCCGTCTGTGAAATAAACGATGATTTTTGGTTCCCAAGGTCTTATTAGCTCATTGCAGTCGTTTTCGGACCAATAATCATTCTTACGTTATGTTCCAACGATTGCCAGATCTGCAAATATTGTCAGATCTGCAAATGTTCTGCCAGTAGCCTACAAATGATCTGACAATAGCCAACTACCTTACAATGCAAAATTACCAGCTTACACGATTGCTATATTTTGTCCCAAACTCTGGCAATTTCATTGTCAGATAGTTTGTCCGACAAGATATACCAGTATCAAAGTATTTTTTTTTTTTTTTTTAAATAAAACACTAATTATTAATGGCAATGTAAAAACATTTTATTCAAAATACTTGCCATTGTTTTCTACACATTTTGACCACCTTTCTGGCAATTTGTGAATACCACGCTAATAAAATTGTTGGCCTTTTGAGGCAAACCAATCAGACAACCAATTTTCGACCTCCTCGTAGGAATCAAAGTGCTGCTCAGCCAATGCGTGTCCCATCAATGAAAACAAATGGTAGTCGGAAGGAGCCAAGTCTGGTGAATACGGCGGGTGGGGTAGCTGCTCCCAGCCAAGTGTTTTGATTGTAGCCTGAACCGGTTTTGCATTGTGTGTAGGTGCATTGTCATGGAGCAAACTTACCTTGCCGTGTCTTCTGGCCCATTCTGGTCGTTTCTCGATCAATGCATGGTTCAAATTGATCATTTGTTGTCGGTAGCGATCAGTATTAACGGTTTCACCAGGTTTCAGGAGCTCGTGGTACATTACACCTTTCTGGTCCAACCAAGCACACAGCATTTCCTGAATCTGGTCTTGCTGATTTTGCAGTCAACGTTGATGGTTGTCCCAGATTAACCCATAATATTTTCCGTTTAGGATTTTTAAAATATATCCAGTTTTCATCGCCAGTAACAATCCGATGCAACACCGAGTTTCTTTCGTGTCCTTGAAGCAAAATTTCACAAGTGTTTGTCCGGTTTTCCATCTGTCTTTCATTGAATTGAATTGCGGCACACATTTTCTACACTTTTGGATCTTTCCCATGGCTTTTAAACGGTCAGAAATAGTTTGTTGTGCAACATTTAACATTGCTGCCATTTGCTTTGACTCAAAGTGTCATCTCCATCCAATATCGTTTGCAATTCGGCGTCTTCAAACTTTTTTGGTGGTCTTCCACGTTCTTCATTTCTCACATCAAAATCATTATTTCTGAACCGTTGAACCCATCTTTTGCGTGTTGCTTCTGATAGAGCATGATTACCATATGCCTCGACAAGCATTGGATGCGACTCTGCAGCACTTGTCTTCAAATTACAACAAAAAATTAACGCTTTCCGCAAATCATCACTTTCTGGTACAAAATTCGACATTTTTAACACGATGAAAAAATATGATTTTGTCTGTTCAATGACTTGATGTATACTAAATATTTTTCACAGATGTCAAAGCAAACAAACAACAAAAAAAAAAAAAAATAAGGGCTCGTTCACAACAAGTGTTCCCTATCGAGACATTTGTATCTTGACGCTAACTTCATACGGATATACCTGCTGCCTGGCAACATTGCTAGCTATAAAATTGTCAGTTCACACTATTGACAGATATTTATTTACAAATAAAATTGTAGAATTTTGACAACCAAATACATTTGGTTTCATGCGGCAGTAATCAGTGGTTTTTCAAAAGTTTTTTTGACAAAAATTAAATAAAAAGCTGATGTGGAGGTTAGCCCATTTGCCCTTGCAGTCGTTGAGGCTCATGCCGGTACTGAATGCGACTTTCTGCCATAAAGCCTGCTTCGGTAATTTATATTCCGCGCACCCAGCATCCCACAAATTAGGTCGCGTCTCAATTTAATTTATGAGACATAACACTTGATCCTGGGAGACTCACTTTCCACTTTTCTCTGTATGATTTTTGAATTGTATATTTTTTTTAAGATACTAGAGTCTCCCAAAGTAGTGACAAATGTTCCTCGTTCCTACTTATAATTACAGTTTTTAACTCAGAAGCAGTTGTTCTTTCAAATTTAGAAATTTTCTGACAAAAATTTGCAGATGTCACAAGCATAGCACATCTGACAATAGCAAATTTGCCTGCAAACATCCCAAACATATGACAATGACACAAATTGTGTGCTCAGACTGTTGATAGACACCTGACAATTTATTGACAGATTTGGATCTGACAATGATCAATTTGTTTTCTGCAAAAATTATCAGACAAAATTGCGTGTTCAGACCGTTGTCAGACATTTGGGACAAATTTTTCAATGACAGATCTGGCATCTGACAATATTTGCAGATCTGGCAATCGTCTGAACATAGCTTTTGTCTTGCCTTTGTGTTCTTCTTTAAAAGGCCTGGCCTTTTTCTTTTCCTTTTTGACACGTACCACATAGAAATTGGCCAATATCCTGTCAAGCGTCCCCTGATTTATTTGCTTTTAAGTGTTTGCCTGTAGTACTTTTGCTGTTTCAGAACTTGCAACCGTCCTTATTGAGATAAGCCACAACAAACTTTGCCGACCACAGTCTGTGAGTTTCTTGGACCTTCCGTGTTGTGTACTTTTTGTGTCAATTTTAGCTTTAAGCATCGGTACAGCTAACTGTCAAACGTTGTATTTTTCTTCTTCGTCGGAATAAGTAAACAATTATAAATAATTATTTGTTACAGTGTTTTTGGCGATCAATGACATTTCTATAACACAAGCAACGAAATACTGTGAACTTTAATTTTTCTCAAATTTAATTATTCATCAATTTCAATTTTCAAAGTATTCACTGTGCCCGTGTTTTTTTCCTATCCTCAAAGCAGCTCTGATATGCACTTTTTACTATGTTCTTGAGTTCTCTCAGTCATTCTGTATGTATCTCCTCAATCGACCTCCGTTCGGAGGTATTCAATCACATGATTACGGTGTTTCTTGCCGAAAAATTACGAACAAGCAATGGCGTGCGCGCAGGTGCATTATCATGATGCAAAAGCCATGCATTGATCTTCCACAAATTTCGAATGTTTGATTTTCCTAATAGTTCTGCGGAGAGTCCGTTCGCTTCAGCAGCTTTGTTCGACCTCAGCTTGGATATTGTTATCTTCGCCTAGTCTAAGTCCGGGGGACGGAATTCTTGTCTACCATAGTCCAAATTGAGTAGAACATTCAGCTGGACTTGGGCAGTCATCGCCATTAAGGAGTCTGTACAAATGAGCCTTCCAGATTCTGAGCACAGACTGCGACTCTACTACGAGTTGTCCGTTTTGATCCCGACAGGCCCTGGTCCGAACCTTGTATCCGGATAGCAGTTTTACCTTTTGGTAAAACTTTCAGACTCTACTCCTGCCTCGAACGCGCGCTTCTCATGCTCCTTGTTTTTCCTTCTGAGAAGCCGGTGCTCTTCCCTTTTTCCCTGTTCGTAGAACTCATGAACAGCCTTCGTTGTTCGATGCAGCGTTGCTTTATTCATGTTTGGCTGCATGCGCTTGCCTGCACTCGTCGTCAAACCGTGCGTTCTTGCCGTGAAATCCAGCACATCTGTGGCAGCTTCTTAGATGGCTTCTTGACAACGTTTCCAGTCTTATTTTATGTTTAGTGCAGGCAGCGTCGAACTCTGAGCGAGTTTCAGGGAGACTCGGTCGCCAAAGTCCCCAGCGATCTGTTGAATAACAAGAAGACACAACGAAATTGAATAAACATAATCGCGTCTGCAATGCAGAATGAGGGCAAGGATATTATACACGATAAAGTAGATGAAATTTTGATTGTTGTTTGTATACAAAAAAAAGAAAACGAAACCAGAAAACAAAGAAAAACCAATGAGAACAAAACAAAAACGAGAATCATAAGTGAAAACGAATTCAATAAAAAGGTTCTTTTGCATTAAATACCACAGTACATATGAATCACCCTGTGTTTGTGTGGGTTGCTTTTGTTTGGGCATTAGGGGCGGACTGGGGGTTCTGTTTTTGTGGGGAGACACCCAGTCCGGACCTGCTCGTGATTATCCTTTGTGCGGATTTGCGGGAGAGAAGACGGGAACAATAAGGAAGACCGTGGTTGGTCGCAGAAGGAGTGAGGAATTTTTGCTTTGTTTTGTCCTTGGCGATGCCGCTTATGGCATGGTTGGAGCTATAAATGACACGTGCTTGGGTCGAATTTTTTTTTGTGGATCTTGTGTTTCCAAGGGTCAGTTCTGTTCAGCATGTCCGTTCACTTCAGTTTACGGTGTCCTCTTAATCGGTTGAGTGTTTCTGGCAATACTTTTATGAGAACTGTGCAAAAACGCGTGTAATGAGGTTGGGTAGCTTATGCCGAAAAGTCGGAAGCAATCTAGAATATAGATGATGCCGCGCAAATGTTTGTACACAATTCAGCCATTGGGACAACGCAACAGAGGACGGCCTAGGCTAAAGTGGCGCACACAAGTGGAGAAGGACCTCAACCAAGTTGGAGTGCGCAACTGAAGACAGCTGGCAGACAGAGATTGTGCTGACTGGAGAGGCATGTTGGTTGGGTTCACCCTGGAGCTTAGCGCCACACGAAGAAGTAAACGATAAAACTTTCGGACTTCATTCCTGCCGTAACACCTTTCCATTTCTTCGACGCGCGCTTCTTATGCACCTTCTTTTTCCATCTGAGAAGCCGGTGTTCTTCTTCTCTGCCCGTAGAGCTCACGAACAGCCCTCGTTGTTCGATGCAGCCCTGTCTTGTAGGCGTCTTGTTTGGCTGCATAGGCTTGCCTGCACTCGTCATCAAACCACGAGTTCCTTCTGGGTGGTGACGTGAAACCCAGCACATCAGTGGCAGCTTCTTTGATGGCTTCTTGACAACGTTTCCAGTTTTATTCTATATTAAGTGCAGGCTGCGTCGAACTGTGAGTGAGTTTCAGGGAGACTCGGTCCCCAGCGATCTGTTGCGATTGTAACTTTCCGACGTCAAACCGTATTGGCTTGTCTCAACTCCGCTGATATCTCGATATCCGGGTTCTTACCTTGGCTATAACAAGGTAATGATCCGAGTCGATGTTTGCACCTCGGAAGGTTCGGACATCGAGAATATTGGAGGAGTGTCTGTCGTCGATCGCAACGTGATCGTGGTTGACGGTGGATTGATCAGGAGATCGCCAGGTCCCTTTTGTGAATGTCCAGGTTTGGGAACCGCGTGCACAGAGGGGTTCCACCCTGGTGCGAAGTCCAACAGCCTGATTCCGTTTCCCTATGTGTGCAGGCGTGCAGGGTAAGTTTACTGATGACTCTAGTAAATATGTCCACAGTTGAGCGTTGAAATCTCCTCGAACGATCTTGGTGTCGTAGCTGGGGCATCGATCGTATGTTCTTTCCAGGAGATCATAGAAGTCATCCTTGATGTTGTCATCCTTCTCCTCTGTCGGGGCGTGAGCGCATATTAGGCTGATGTTCCCGAATTTAGCCTTGATGCGGATTATCATGAGGCGTTCGCTGAGGGGGTCGTAGCTCAAGACTTTTTGCCTAAGTCTGCCTCGAGCAACAAATCCGCATCCGAATAAGCGCTGCCTTCTCTCTCTCTATAGCAATCGCTGTAGTAGATGTCGCAGTTGTTCGTCGGTTTTTTGCCGGGCCCACCCCATCGCACTTTCTAAATGGCGGTAATGTCTGCCTTGTAGCAATCAAGGGTCTCCGCAAGTGATTCGGCTGCACATGGCCTGTTAAGGGACCACACATTCCACAATCAAAACCGAAAATCGTTGTCCTTAAAACGTTTGCTGGGGTCGT
The DNA here is from genome assembly GCA_955652365.1 of Eristalinus aeneus. Classification (NCBI taxonomy): domain Eukaryota; kingdom Metazoa; phylum Arthropoda; class Insecta; order Diptera; family Syrphidae; genus Eristalinus; species Eristalinus aeneus. The sequence continues at coordinate 54,935,960 of OY019134.1, read as the reverse complement.
CAACAGTTGGTTCTACAATATCCGAGGCATTTCGGCGTTTCTGAACTAAAGGCTTTTTACGTGGCGATAAAGTTAACCTCACGCACAACCCACAGACTGGTAGAATCTACTACTACTAGAAATCAAATCTTCAGGCCGATGATTCTCGAATAAACAAGACAGCAAATTAATGAAAGTTAAATCGACTGACTTTTTTCGGACATCAGTTTGCTGACCCGCCAGCGAAAGCACGAATTTCTTACTTTTCCAAGAACTTGAATGCCTATGTGAAAAAAAGCTAACACGTCCCCTGAATTAAATAAAGAGACAAATTTTCTCCCCTATCGAATATTTTACTGTGTCACTGGTGAACACTTCGAATCCCATTAGTGGAATGTCCTATTTGTGTTCCCATTTTCGAAATTAGTTCTCAGAAATTTCCTCCATCGAACAAATGAACCCATCATCAATTACAAGCACTCATCTCTCAAATAGAGTCCTAATCCCCATGCCACACTTAGCCGACAATATATCAACAGGGCACACATCCGAAAACCAAAACACAAATCAGCGCCTCACCCGCTCCACGTCTTCCACGTCTGCCGACACTCCATGAACTGCAATAAATCAATCCGCCACCAAAGCGTTTTCCAATCCGTACACCCAGAATGAGAGTGCACACACAATGCCCGGCCAATTAAGCTCTAAAAATAGCTCAAAACTAAGCAATTTTCGTGCCTATTCCCATTCATGTAAATCATTTATTTAATTTAAGAACATTCCATGGACAATCGGTGTGGAGGCCTGCGCCGCACAATGCACCTCGCTTACTGGTGGCATCGTATTTTATTCAAAACCATTTTCGAATTCAATTGAAAGCGCTTTCCGATTTATTTGATGGGAATCAAAGTGGTGGCGGTCGCGTCTTCTCGCGTTTCAATAGAATTTAATTTAAAAAAAAAAAAATGCTCCATCGCGGGACCCTTTACAGATGCGATCTCGCTTTTGAAGTCCGCAGCCTGGGTGTGCTTGTTTACAAAAATAAAGTACCTCCCCACGTCCACGCACGGTTTGTCAATTATGAAATGGATTTGCATGAGCTGAGCCCGGTCGGAGATCGCATTCACGGTGTAAAGTGGCTTCGCACGCTCGCCAAGCCGACGTCGCGACAAACGTCGAGAACATGGAGAACACCGACAACACCGAGAACATCGCAATTAATCCGTCACTCAACCATAAATGTTCATTCGCAATTGAACATTCTTCTTCCTAAAATGGGGGCGCACAGAGTGCTACCCCACCCACATCGGTAGCTTGGCGTGTGCTTTTCAACTTGCGGCAAGGCCAGGCGGGCTTAGTTCGCCATGTGAATGACTTGAGCTCCAGTGAGCACAGACACGAGTGCTCGTATCAACGGTTTTTGATAAATAATGCAATTTTCAATGTCAATGCCAATTTGCTACAGCTGTTGTGTGTGACAGAGTTACATAACGGTACAATATTGTAAGTAATTTGGCGTCGCATTGATAGGGTTAGTCTAGCGAGGCGCATGGTTTCCTGCAGAAGTTTGAAGAAAAAGTAGGGTCTGAGTGTTTACCAGGTATACCGGTATGAAATTTTTTGAAAATAAAACACTAATTATTAATGGGAAAGTAAAAACATTTTATCCAAACCATTGTTTTCTAGACATTTTGACCACCTTTCTGGCAATTTGTGAATACCACGCCAATAAAATCGTTCGTCTTTTAAAGCAAACCAATCAGACACCCAATTTTCGACCTCCTCGTAGGAATCAAAGTGCTGTTCAGCCAATGCGTGTCCCATCGATGAAAAAAAGTGGTAGTCGGAAGGAGCCAAGTCTGGTGAATACGGCGGGTGGGGTAGCTACTCACAGCCAAGTGTTTAGATTGTCTCCTGAACCGGTTTTGCTTTGTGTGCAGGTGCATTGTCATGGAGCACAATTACTTTGCCGTGTCTTCTGGCCCATTCTGATCGTTTCTCGATAAATGCATGTTTCAAATTGATCATTTGTTGTCGGTAGCGATCAGTTTCAACGGTTTGACCAGGTTTTAGGAGCTCGTAGTACAGAACACCTTTCTGGTCCCACTAAACACACAGCATTGTCTTCTTGCCGAATCGATTTGGTTTTGCAGTCGATGATGATGGTTGTCCCAGCTTAACCCATGATTTTTTCCTTTTAGGATTCTAAAAATAAATCCATTTTTCATCGCCAGTGACAATCCGATGCAAAACCGATTTTCTTTCGTGTCCTTGAAGCAAAATTTCACAAGTGTTTGTTCGGTTTTCCATCTGTTCTTCATTCAATTCATGTGGCACCCATTTTGCATACTTTTGGATCTTTCCCACAGCTTTTAAACGGTCAGAAATTGTTTGTTGTGCAACATTTAACATTGCTGCCATTTGCTTTTGACTCAAAGTGTCATCTCCATCCAATATCGTTTGCAATTCGGCATCTTCAAACTTTTTTTGGTGGTCTTCCACGTTTATCATTTTTCACATCAAAATCATTATTTCTGAACCGTTGAACCCATCTTTTGCAAGTTGCTTCTGATAGAGCATGATCACCATATGCCTCGACAAGCATTCGATGCGACTCTGCAGCACTTTTCTTCAAATGAAAATGCTTTCCGCAAATCATCGCGTTCTGGTACAAAATTCGACATTTTTAACACGATGAAAAAATATGATGTTGTCTGTTCAATGACTTGATGTATACTAAATATTTTTCACAGATGTCATAGCAAACAAACAAAAAAAAAATAAGGACTCGTTCACAACTAATGTTCCCTATCGAGACATTTGTATATTGACGCTCACTTCATATATATGTACACCTGGTGGCCATTTTTTCGGCTGCCAGATGGTTTGGTTTTTGTGGCGTGGTGGGTAGAGTGCGACGCACACACGCCGAAGGGTCTAGGTTCGATTCCCAGCTCAACACCAATTTTTCGAATATTCCACGGCACCATCTCTTTCGAGCTGCTGACAATACTCAAAGAGTAATAACTGTCTAAGAAAGCTTCTCAAATTTCGTCGTTCGGAGTCGGCAAAAAACTGTAGGTCCCTTCTACTCGTGAGAGAACAGTAGCGCGCACAACACGAGTAGTTGCTGAGCACGCTAGGCCCTGGTCTCCCCGTGGACTATAGCGCCAACAATTATTATAATTAGATGGTTTGGTTTGGCACCTTAACGTGAAGAGACAGACGCAAGGCAAACATTCGTTAATGGACCCAAAACAAACTTGCCGTTGTTCCCAATTTTCACAAGCGAATTTTATTTGGAAATGAAAAGGATGGTTTGTGATGTTCGCACTTTCAGAGGGGCTGGACTGTCAACTGATCAACACCTGGTGTTGTGTACGTTGAGGCGTACTGACAGAGTACCTCTTCCACCTAGGCGAAAACCTAGAGTGGTTAAACGCATACGGTGGGAGAGGCTGCAGAACAGTGAGGTTCGGCAACATTTTCAACGCATTCCAACTGTTCTATCGCGTGTGGAGGAAGAGTCGTAGCTGTTCTCAACCGCTGTCATTACCCGTGCACGCGAAATTTGTGGAATGAAGGGGCTTGGTGGGGCGGCTGGTGGTGAGAAAAGAACTGCGTGATTTAACACACCCGGAGTTTAAGAAGCCATTAGAGAAAAAAAGAAGACCTACAGAGATTGGATTCTCTTGGGAGACTCTGCTTTTCGCGGTCGGTACACGGAGGCGCGAAGAATTTGCAAACTGGCTGTTAGAGCAGAAAAAGATCAGGCTTGGAAGGAGTTCGGCGATAAACTGGAAAGCGACCATAGGTCTGCGCAAAAGGTGTTTTGACAAACCATCCGCCGACTCAGAGGAAGGAAGTTCAACACCATCGAAGGTGTTATATCCAAAGATATATATCTCTCCAATAAGGTAGACATTTTGCGCATGTGGAGCGAGCACTTTTCTGAGCTTCTCAGTCTCGAACAAGGCACTGAAGGTGACAGACCTGTTGTCTTGAGTGGGGCGGAAAATAGTCCAACAGTGGAATAAGTCACTTTGGCGATTAAATCGCTAAAGGTTGGCATGTCCGCTGGTCTTGATGAAATCCGGCCAAAAATTCTCAAGGCAATTGGTAAAGAGGGAGTCCTGTGGCTTACACGTGTCATTAAGGTGGCCTGGGAACATAGCGAGACACCTGGCGATTGGTACACTGGGGTGATTGTTCCTCTTTTTAAAAAGGGGGACAAGAGAGTGTGTTCAAACTTTTTTAAGTCTCCCTGGTAAAGTCTACGCCAAAGTGTTTGAAGTCCGTTCTAGAGCTATGGTCGAGTCTAGGTTGGGCGATGAACAATGCGGCTTTCGTCCCGGCAGAAGTACAACCGACCAGCTTTTCACTCTAAGAATGGTACTCGAGAAGGCTTGATTTTTATTTATTTTTTTTATTTATTTATATATATTATATTTTACGTATATATTATATATTATATTTTGTAGACTTGAAAAAGGCATACGACCGAGTTCCTCGAGGTAAGCTCTGGAGTGTCCTGCAGGAGTATGGGATTGTTGGTCCTCTATTGGGTGGTATTCAGTCTCTATACACAAACTGCGGTAGCTGTGTGCTGGGTAAACGGTAGTAAATCAACACCATTCAACGTGGGCGTTGGGCTTCGCCAAGGGATTGTCTTGTCACCTCTCCTCTTCATAATTTATATGGATTAGATGTTACAGCGCATCCGAGGTGAGGAATGTTTCTTTTTGGGAGGTTTAAGGGTGTCATCTCCTTTTAACTTAGGCATTCTCTCATCCTCCCAGATGGAACTCCAGCGCACACTCGATAGGTTTGTGGCCGTATGTGCTGAAGCCAGGATGTGGACAAATCGGAAGTTATGTTAATTTCCAGAACCCCTATTCAATGCACTCATGTGATTAGAGTCTCATTGAAACAGATGGAGAAGTTTAAGCATCTTTTGATCCTTTTCACGAGTGATGGGAGGAGCAACGCTGAGATTTCTTGTAGGACCAAGCTGGCCAAGCTGGCCAAGTTGGCCAAGCTGGATCAATTTTGAAGCAGCTTGGATGATCTGTAATAAGGAAGTCCGAACTTGGTGTCAGAGCCAAGGTATCGGTTTTAAATTCGGTTTTTGTTCCAACCGTCCCTTATGGTTATGAAATATGGGCAATGAGATGAGATGAGATTTCTCCGTGCTATTTCTGGAACAATTCTCCGGTACAGGGTGAGAAACACGTTCGTACGGGGGGAACTCAATGTTGAGCAGCTACTTCTCCGAACGGAAAGAGCTATACTTCGATGGTTTGGTCACGTGAAGCGAATGTCCCCTTCCTCTCGACTCCCGAGACGTGCCTTAGATGCAGTTCCATTAGGAAGACGGCCGCTTGGCAGACCCAGGAAGAGATGGCTGGATCATGTCCATGAACTTACCTGGGGACGATTGGGTATATCTCCTGATAAGTTGAAGCGATGGCGGAGGATCGAACGGCCTGGAGATCTCATTTGCGTGCGTTGCCCCCGCGACCCCATTAGTGGAACATGCGGCCATTGAAAATGATGATGATGAATTTTATTTAGCGATGAAGCTCAGTTTTCGTTGAATAAGTACTTTAAATTAACAAATCTGTCGTATTTGGATTGAGAATACTCCTCAGGTTTATGTCGAGACATCGTAACCTTCACAAAAACTGATTGCCTGGATTGCTTTATGGGTTGGTGGATCGATTGGTTAGTATATCTCAAGAAAACGATGCTGACCAGAGCGTTAGAGTCAGTGAAGGCCGTCATACAGGAATGATCATTCACTTTTTCGTTGATCAGTTAAACTGCACAGATTTTCAGGAGCTGAGGTTTCAACAAGAGCACACATCATGGCACATTGCTCGTTGATGAATTGAAGGAAACGTTTAGAGACAGCATACTTTCTCTCTCTCTCTCTCTTTCACTCTTTCTTTCTCTCTTTTTCTCTCTCTCACTCTTTCTCTATCCCTCTTTATCTCTCTCTCTCTCTCTCTCTCTCTCTCTCTCTCTCTCAATCGCTCTCTCTCTCTTTCCCCCTTCTTTACTGAACTGTAAGTTCGCCTCCAAGATTGTGTGATTTCCCGGCACTGGACGATTTGATGTGGAAATTTATGAAGCTGATTGTTTTCTCCGGTAGGCCACTTGAATCTGTTTTTAGGGAAGAACGAACAACCGGCGATATTCTCGAACAGAACCTTGCAATGGGCAGCTTTATAATGAGGAGACTTCATCTGCCTTGGTTCAGAAATAGATAAGGACAATAAATAGTACCGAAATCAATAATAAAATCACTCTTTTCAATCGCCCTTTACTTGATGGAAAAAACGCGGCACACCACTACAGCTGTGTGATTTTAAGGCCGCATACGATAGCATTCATTGAGCTTATTGACGCGATGGCCGAATTGGGGTCCCGGAAAAACTGATCCGGTTGTGTCGCACAACGCTAACACAAACGAGGTGCAGCATGTACTTTGGTTCGGGAACCTCTGAACCATTCCAAACCTGCGCCGGATTTCGGCCAGGAGATGAGCTGTCGTGTGACTTCTTCAATATTGTGCTGGAGAGTATTGTGTGAAAGGCAGGTTTAAACACGGAAAGCACTATCATCTACAAATCAGCTCAGTTGCTGGGATATGCTGATAACATCGATATTATCACCCGTTCACAGCAAGCCTTTGTAGAAGCATTCACGATTATTCAAGAGTAGGCGAATATAGCTGATATTAGGGTGAATGAGGATAAGACGAAATATATGCTGTCGACAAGGAATCGAACCGTCGAAAAACACCTCGTTTGGAATGTGACAATTGACAGCTTCAACTTTGAGGTACTTAAGGAGTTTGTCAATCTCGGGCCAAACGTGAACTCCACAGACCACACCTTAGTGGTGAGTCTGCGCAGAATTACCCGTGGCAACCGATGTCATTTCGGTTTGTCAAAAGGACGAACCTCCACTTGAAGGACTTAGATAATGCTCTACATGATGCGTACTCTTACACGGAGCCAAGTGCTGAACGAAAAGCAAAACGGTAAAGCAGATTCTCGCTTCCTTTGAAAGAAAAATTCTGCGACGAATAAATGGTCCGAGGAAGGCAAATGGAGAAGAAAACACAACCGCCAAATCTATGTGCAAGATATGGATGAAGTACGTCGACTACAGTGGCTTACATCGAGCGAATGGACAATAACGCTCTAGTTAGGAGATTCTTCGAGTCCCATCCTCAGGTTTCGAGAAGGAGAGTAAGGCCGAACTTCTTGTATAGAGACCAAGTGATTGCAGACGCTACAGAGCTTGCTCTTGACAAGTGGAAGTAGCGTGCCCGGGACCATGAAGAAAGGAAGGCAGCTGTGGCTCAGGCTCAAAACCTTCATGGGTCGCACGTCTGATAAACAAACAAGCAAACAAAGACAAAACGTGAAGATTTGACAGAATTTTCAGAGTATATGACAGTCAGTTTGAAAACGCACCCAACAGTCTCACGCTGCTGATAAAACGAATGAAATCGTCTTCGCGGATTAGTTGGAATTACGATCTTATTCGAAAATAAACGAAGAATGACTACAGAAATGATCCTTTGAAGTATAGCGGCCGCCTTGGCGTAGTGGGTAGAGTGCCAAACTCAAACGCCGAATTTTTCATTACTAAGCGACATTCACTTTCGAATTTTTCATTATTATGCGACATTCCCTTTCGGAATGTTCTTGTTATTCTTAGCTAAAGTAATTTGGTGATACCCCACCATCTGCTGATTCACATCAGAGGACGACTGATTATACCTCAACCAAGAAAAGTGTTTAAACTTGTTTGTCTCTCAGGTTCTGACATTAGAATTCAGCCACATTCAGCTTTTAACGGCATTATTCTTGTCATTGTCGTTGATTCAATTTTCTCGGAGGGATGATTAAGAGAGTATTCAAATGGACCAGCTGGGTCGTGTTTGAGTGCTTCGGGGTAGTGTTTTCACACCTCCAAATAAAATCAAAATTTCTGGGTCTTCACTTCAAGGACGTAAAAAGTTCAAAAACCTCGTGAAGTAAATACATGCACCACTGATCAAGAAGAGAGCGTCAAGATACAAATGTCTCGATAGGGAACATTTGTTGTGAACGAGTCCTTATTTATTTTGTTTGTTTGCTTTGACATCTGTGAACAATATTTAGTATACATCAAGTCATTGAACGGACAACATCATATTTTTTCATCGTGTTAAAAATGTCGAATTTTGTACCAGAACGCGATGATTTGCGGAAAGCATTTTCATTTGAAGAAAAGTGCTGCAGAGTCGCATCGAATGCTTGTCGAGGCATATGGTAATCATGCTCTATCAGAAGCAATTTGCAAAAGATGGGTTCAACGGTTCAGAAATAATGATTTTGATGTGAAAAATGATAAACGTGGAAGACCACCAAAAAAAGTTTGAAGATGCCGAATTGCAAACGATATTGGATGGAGATGACACTTTGAGTCAAAGCAAATGGCAGCAATGTTAAATGTTGCACAACAAACAATTTCTGACCGTTTAAAAGCTATGGGAAAGATCCAAAAGTGTGGAAAATGGGTTCCACATGAATTGAATGAAAGACAGATGGAAAACCGAAAAAACACTTGTGTGCTTCAAAGTCACGAAAGAAAATCGGTTTTGCATCGGATTGTTACTGGCGATGAAAAATGGATTTATTTTAAGAATCCTAAACGGAAAAAATCATGGGTTAATCTGGGACAACCATCAACATCGACTACAAAACCAGATCGATTCGGCAAGAAGACAATGCTGTGTGTTTGGTGGGACCAGAAAGTTGTGCTGTACCACGAGCTCCTAAAACCTGGTGAAACCGTTAATACTGATCGCTACCGACAACAAATGATCAACTTGAACCATGCATTGATCGAGAAACGACCAGAATGGGCCAAAAGGCAAGGTAATTTTGCTCCATGACAATGCACCCGCACACAAAGCAAAACCGGTTCAGGATACAATCAAAACACTTGGCAGGGAGCAGCTACCCCACCCGCCGTATTCACCAGACTTGGCTCCTTCCGACTACCATTTGTTTTCATCGAAGGGATACGCAATGGCTGAGCAGCACTCTGATTCCTACGAGGAGGTCCAAAATTGGATGTCTGATTGGTTTGCTTTAAAAGACGAACAATTTTATTGGTGTGGTATTCACAAATTGCCAGGAAGGTGGTCAAAATGTGTAGAAAACAATGGCCAATACTTTGAATAAAATGTTTTTACTTTCCCATTAATAATTAGTGTTTTATTTTAAAAAAAACCATATCATACCGATATACCTGGTATTGTCTATTAGGTAAAGCCAAAATTTTATGCAAATCAGTTCATACAGACGGACGTACCCTTTTGAAAATGAGATGAGAAAAATAATACATTTTGAGTTTAATACTTTTCATCTGTCTTGTCCAAAGTGTTTACCGTCTTTTCACTTATTCACTTCCCATTCATTACCATTCGGCACTTATGATAATCTTTTCTAAATCGAATTGTTAGCAGGTAACCCTCAGCCTTGGTTAAGTGCAGCAAAATGGCTCCTCTTGCCCTTAAGCTGAAGCTCTTCTCAAAGAACACCTTCGAGTAATTTCTATGACAAAATATTCTGCTAGACACCAAGCAACGAAATCAATGTCTTAAGCAAAGAATTCCACGCGATCTGCCATCTGCCATCCGCATCTATTTTCGATTGATTCCGGCGGCGATTCCTTTCATCTATTCACTCAACGGTGTCGCAACAGTGACCACCAACATATCTCATCTGGAATTTCCATTTCTCGTGATTTCTTACAATTTTTTTTTTATTTTTGATCTCCCCTGGAATCTAAAGCACGACAAGCTTTCGGTTCGCTAAGAGAACTCAAATATTTATTTTCGACAAGACACACGCGAAATCATCTCAAACTCCTTCTCGCGAACTCATATGTATCAAAACAGGCTTCCGCCGGTATTTATATCCTTTTCTCCGCGAACGTGCCTCATAAACGTCAACATTGTCAACATATTGCTTCGCCACCGAATCCACGTGTCAGTCATTTCATAAACGAGCACGCAAGGAGTTTGTGTGCGTTATTCAAGAGGTGACATCGGTCATAAAAGCCTGTATCTTCAGAAATTCCTCAAATACGAGCAACCACATGTTTCCGTCGCCTACGAAACGGACAACACGGCAGGAAGGCGCTGTCTCGCCCACCGACGATGCAGCAAATAAAATGTAAACGATTACGACGATCGTTTCGTGTCGAACGCGTTGTCAGAGTGGCGACCCCCACCACGAAGCCCCCATAAAACGCCCATAAATACCTTTTTATGCGATTCTCGTAATCGCAGGCGCAATTAATTAATTAATCAGAGGGCCCAGCGGGCTTTTTATGGCCACAGTCATCTGGGAGCACGCGGAAAATGGCAAATCGTCGTCACTGCTCCACATCTGCAGTGTTTGTTGTTCGCAACACCTCGATCGGCGCTCATCCAAGCGGAGTTCTCTGCCTACAAGCATTGAGTGGTGGTGTCGTCACAGCTTCCGTGGGCGGGCCATTTCGCTTGTCAGTCTTTTCAGTGAGAGAGTGCCACTAACACAAACGGACATCCGAAGCACTGTGCCGCGTCCGTCCGCGATTTAAGCGCAATTTTTTTTCGAGCGCTGTGTGGTGGCAACGGAGGAAATCCTCTCCCCCGTGAGACCCATTGTGTGCCTCGTCAGCCCAAGTTCACAGACGTCACGCACACAGACTTGCGTCTGCCCCTCTCGTGGCTTAAGTGCGCTATAAAAGCAAACGCCGACCTCTCTCAAGTTTATTTGTGCTCCGGGTGACATTCCGCGGCGTAGAAATCTAGCACTCTCGTGTCAAGCAGTCGTTGAGAAGTTCGTACAAGGATGGCTGTCGTTCCAGCCTACAACACCGACTATGACCTTTGGGACTACCGACGGCGGATGTGGAGGGACTGGGACCTCATCGACTGGGACCTTCCGTCGTGGTCACGCGTCTGGAGGATGCGGTCCATGCCGGATCTGAGTCGTGTCACAGTTGGAAAGGATGGCTTCGAGGCGAACATCGACGTGCACCAGTTTAAGCCGTACGAGGTGACGGTGAAGACCGTCGGCGACACCGTAGTTGTGGAGGCGAAGCACGAAAAGCGCCGTGATGGCGACAACTTCATCGGCCGCCACCTGGTCAAGAGATTCGTTCTGCCAAGGGGCTACTACCCCAACGACGTTTCGTCCTCCCTCTCCTCGGACGGCATACTCACGATCAAAGCACCCCCGCCAGCCGCCCACGAAAGAATCGTCTACGTCCGACAGACGGGCCCTTCGTACTTGTCCATCAAGAATTGACGCTAACGGATACTAACTCAGGATGGGGACTCGCAGCAGGCGGAGCAGGCGTGTGAAGGACTAATATCACATTGATAGTGTTGTTGTGCAAGGACTGGGCGTCTCGACGTGCGTCTTGTTCAGACGTTTTTGTTAATATTTAACACACACACACATATTTGCAAAGTTATGTAATAACAATAAAATGAGATTGATTCAGAGAAAACAAAACCGCTGTATTCGTGACGCAAGTGGTGTTGTCCTCTGGCGTGGCGTGCCAGAAGGCAGTTTGTTTGTGTGACGTTGTGAGTGGAATTCAAGGTTGCTGCGAAGTTGTTGTTTTGATGAAATGAGATCTCCTTCTATGGGGAAGCAATCGATTTGTGAAAACAAACAGTCTACACCCTCTCCCACGCTGGCACTCTTTCCTGTCAGACACAGATCCGACACAGAGCACACGGGATGTGACAGACGTTGGACTGGAAGTGTGTACGCCGGAAATTCGGCAACTGTCGTTTTTTTTCTGGAAATCCAACGTGGGGATATGTGGGAGCGGCGAGTTGCTCCGTTTTGGGGTTTGTATTGGGAACGAGTTTGGCGCCCATTACGATTTTATTTGGAACTTAATTGCTGTTTGTTTCAAATTTTACGGAGGAAAATATGACTGGTAGTGTGATTTGTTAATTTATTCAAATTGACTTGCGTCTTAGATTATTTTACTGCTGTCAGACATTTTGATTTACATTTCAAACAAAGGTGGTCGTTGAGTGGGGAGAGGAAGTCAAGGTAGAAAGCTCTGATTGATTTTCGTCTACTGCGTCTTTGAGTTTGACTGACTGATTGAGGGCGCTGTTCTTTTTCGTGGATGGCGTATTTGAAAATTAAACAATGCAAGCAAGAAAAAATAATGGTTATTCCATTTCATTCAGAGCGATGTGCACATAAATCTCGGGAAAGATTAAGAAATGTGAGCACATCGTTGGTGTTCAAGATCTGCATGGAATACATTCTTCTTCTTCTTCTTCTTGTGGCGCTACAGTCCGGGGTGGACCTGGGCCTCAACCAACATGCCTCTCCAGCCATCATGATCTTTCGCCAGCTGTCTCCAGTTGCGCACTCCAAGTTGGTTGAGGTCCTTCTCCACTTTTGTGCGCCACTTCTGTCTAGGCCGTCCTCTGTTGCGTTGTCCCAATGGCTCAGATTCAAAGACTCAAAGACTTTTCGGGCCGGAGCAGTGGTGTCCATACGCTCTACATGGCCTAGCCATCTTAAGCGTTGTATCCGTAGACGCTTAACCAGGCGCATGTCGCTGTACAGCCTATAGAGTTGGTCATTATATCTTCTCCTCCAGATGCCATCAACGTAAACAAGACCAAAAATCGCACGCAAAACTTTTCTCTCGAAAAGACTAAGGGCTTCCTCATCCGCCTTCGCTAACGTCCAAGATTCTGCGCCATATACTAGGACGGGGATGATCAAGCTGTTATATAAAGCTAGTTTAGTCCTTCGAGAGAGTGCTTTATTACTCAATTGCCTCTTGAGCCCAAAGAAACAGCGGTTGGCAAGAGTGATTCTGCGTTTGATTTCGGTACTGATGTTATTGTCACTGTTTACCGCGGAGCCGAGGTAGACGAAGTCCTTAACTACCTCGAAGTTTCTGCTGCCTAGTGTGACGCTCCGTCCGAGACGTCGATGTTGTGTGTCCTTCCTTGATGACAGCATGTACTTCGTTTTGCCCTCATTTACCGCAAGACCCATTTTAGCCGCTTCCGCTTCAATGCCAGCAAACGCCTCATTGACGGCTCGCTGTGTTCGTCCAATCACGTCAATGTCATCAGCGTAAGCTAACAATTGAACTGACTTCTGGAAGATTGTGCCTCTGGTGTTGACTTCTGAGTTACGCACGATCTTTTCGAGGATGATGTTAAAGAAGTCACATTACAGTGCGTCGCCTTGTCTAAAACCTTTTTTGACATTGAAGGTCTCGGTGAGTTCGGTACCGACCTTGACGGAGCAGCGAGAGTTCTCCATCGTCATCCTACACAATCTGACGAGTTTGGTAGGAATGCCAAAACTAGACATGGCACTGTATAGCTCGTCTCTATGCACACTGTCATATGCAGCCTTGAAATCGACGAATAAATGGTGAGTGTCAATTTGCATTTCTTGGGTCTTTTCCAGGATCTACCGTAATGTGAAGATCTGGTCTATTGTGGACTTCCCTGGTCTGAAACCACACTGATAGGGACCTATCAGGTCATGGAGAAATGGTTTCAGACGCTCACACAATACGGCAGAGAGGATCTTGTATGCGATGTTCAGGAGACTAATCCTGTGTACGTGTATTCCTGTTCACCTCTTTTTGTTGAATGTGTATAAAGAGTGATTGTTTAGCTATTATCTTTTTGGCAACACTGGTTTGAACGCACGTTTTGTGTTTTGTTTCACAGTCAAACATCTTCAGTTGGGTCTATAATTTAACCATGAATCGTCACACAAACGAACAACGTTTGCAAATTATTGAATTTTATGATCAAAATGCGTGTTCTGTTAAGAAAGTTCATCGCGCGCTTCTTCCATTTTATGATCAAAAATGGACGAAGCTCATTTTTGGCTCAATGGGTACGTAAATATGCAGAATTGTCAATTTTGGAGTGAATGTCAGCCAGAAGCATTGCAAGAGCTACCAATGCATCCAGAAAAAATCACAGTTTAGTGCGGCTTATGGGGTGGTGGCATCATTGGACCGTACTTCTTCTTCAAAGATGATGCGAATCGTAACGCAACTGTGAATGGGCGCTCACCATTCACTCATACCGTTAGATGATATTCAACTTTGTTTGCCCAAAATGCAAGAGCTTGACTTGCATGACAAGTGGTTTCAACAAGATGATGCCACATGTAACACAGCACGCGCAACAATGAACTTATTAAGGTACCTAGGCATCTGGTTGGACCAGTATCTATATGGTGGTATCCATGTGAATACAGCTCTGACCAGAGCTAAGAATGCCTTCGCTATGTCAAGGGGGCTGTTTTACAGCAGCCAACTTGACACCAGAGTGAAGGTAATCTGCTACATGGCACTTATCCGGCGGATCATGGTATACGGTTGTCCTGTGTGGTTCAACGTGAGTCCTTCCCAAATGGAAAAGATGAGGGTATTCGAGAGGCGGTGCCTTCGGGCCTGTCTTCGTTTATATCGAACACCAGAATCGCAGTACAAAAAATTCTACCCCAACGAGGTTCTGTACAATGAGGCAAACCTTATAAGGATAGATAATTTTATTATTAAGTTGATTCGCAGTCACACTGCTCGAGCCATGACTTCAACCAACAGTCTGATCTTTGGGGTTTACTACCTAAATGAAATGTATCATGAACGGGTGCGTCTTGACGGATTCATTCCACCTGAAGCTTTCCCCTACTTGGACACTAAAGGCCTGATTCAAGATAGGGAAGGCTGCCCTATAATCTTCCATGTCGTACGCCGAATAGTGGAAAGGCGACTTCAATACGAGCTGGACGTCGCTCGCAGCCACGAGGAACTCCTACGCTTCAGTTGAGCGATTTCTGCCCGCCACAGAGCAGTCTCTGCGAAGGAATGGCTATACCAGAACCAGCCTTCGGAGCCACTAAGTTCTTAAAATAAAAGACGGGGTAGTTGAGTCAGCAGGGCCGACTCGTATAGGTTAAGTTAGATCTAAGACATTTTATAGGCTAAAAAAACAAATAAAAAAAATTAAAAATAAGAAAATAAACAAAAAAAATAAAAAAAACAAAAAATACAAACAAACAATAAAAAACTTTAAAAAGAGGTGCTCCACGGCGTATTAGATATATATGTTCAACATATAAGTAACATATACGCCCTGGGCTACGCATCCGTAACGTTATACGGACAAAGTTAAGATTTTAGTAAAGATTATTGTAAATAGTTAAATAGATTTAAGTTGTATGTTTTATTAGTGTATATATTTGAGTTAAGTTTTCGTTAATTTCTAAGGCAGCATAGTTAGGATATAAGGGTTAAGTTAGGTTAAGAATAATACATTTTGAAATCCAAGGTTTTTTCTTTCAATTTTCTTGGACGAAATGAAAAATTAATAAACGTTTAATGCTAAAATTTAAAAATATAAGAAGCCGAAAGGCATAAGGCAAAAAATCTAGTTTAGCTTAGAGTACTCATGAAGAGTCAGTAAGTTAGAGTTAAGATCATTTGATTATACTTGTAAGCTAGTTTAAGTATTTTTGTCTAGCATGTAAGAAAATGAATTAAGGAAAATAAAAATGCACTGAAATAATAATAATAATACAATGAACTTATTAAGAGGCGAGTTCGGTGAACATTTTATTTCACGTTCGGAACCGGTCAATTGGCCGCCTAGATCGTGCGATTTAACGCCCTTAGACTATTTTTTGTGGATCTACGTTAAAGTTCAAAGTGGTCGCCGTGGCGTAGTGGGTAGAGTGCGACGCTCACACGCCGAAGGGTCTAGGTTCGACTCCCAGTTCAACACCAATTTTTCTAATATTTCACGGCACCACCTCTTTCGAGCTGCTGACAACACTCAAAGAGTAATAACTGTCTAAGAAAGCTTCTCAAATTTCGCCGTTCGGAGTCGGCAAAAAACTGTAGGTCCCTTCTACTCGTGAGAGAAGAATAGCGCGCACAACACGAGTAGTTGATGAGCAAGCTAGGCCCTGGTCCCCTTTGGACTGTAGCGCCAACAATTATTATTGTTATGTTAAAGCTCATGTCTATACAGACAAGCCTGCTTCAATTGACGCATTGGAAGACAACATTGACGCTTTTTTTTGTGAGATACCGGCCGAAATGTTGGAAAGAGTATGCCAAAATTGGACTAAACGGATGGACCATTTGAGGCGCAGTCAAGGTCAGTATTTGCATGAAATAATCTTCGAACATTAAATTAAATGGACCTGACTATCGTTCCACGTAAGCAAATGTGGATGAGGTAGCCCTTAGTCTTTTCGAGAAAAAAAAGTTTTGCGTGCGATTTTTGGTTCTCTTTGCGTTGCGATGGCATCTGGAGGAGAAGATTTAATGACGAACTCTATGGGCTGTACAGCGACATGCGCCTGGTCAAGCGTCTACGGATACAACGCTTAAGATGGCTAGGCCATGTACAGTGTATGGACACCACTGCTCCGGGCCGAAATGTCTTCGAATCCGAGCCATTGGGACAACGCAACAGAGCACGGCCTTGTCTAAAATGGCACACACAAGTGGAGAAGACCTCAACCAACTTGAAGTGCGCAACTGAAGACAGCTGGCGAAAGATTGTACTGGCTGGAGAGGCATGTTGGTTGAGACCCAGGTCCACCTCAGACTGTAGTGCTACAAGAAGAAGAAGAAGAAGACTATCGATTCAAATAAATATTTCATGCATTTTTCTGAATTTTATGTTGCTTTTTTTGAAAAACTTTCCTATAGGTTTTAACAAATCACCCTTTACTAATTAATAAAGAAGGTTGCCTTTAGGATGTATAAAATTTTAAGTTGGCAGCAGTTTATTAATTGGCGGTCATTTTGTCGGCTGTTTGGATTGGCACTTCTTCGCAAGGTGGAAATTCGGCGAAAGGGCTTAAAACTTGCCTTTGATTCTTATTGTTAAAAGCAAATTTAGCTTAGTGATGTAGCTCAATTTTTCATTGAATAATGTCAATTAAACGTTACCGCCAAGGCGTAATGGGTAGAGAGCGACACTCACACGCCGGAGGTCCAGGTTCGATTCCCGGCTGATCACTTCGAATTTTTTCTCAAGCTGCTGACAATACTCTAAGAAAAAGCTTCTCAAATTTCGCCGTTAGGAGTCGGCAAAAAAACTGTAGGCCCCTTCTACTTGTGAGTGTACAGTAGCGCGCACAACACGAGAAGAGCAAGCTAGGCCCAAGTCACTCTGTGGACTGTCGCTGCATCCAATTATTATTATTATTAATGTCATTTAACAAAACTATCGTATTAAGAGTGGTGATAATTCTCAAGTATATGTTGAGACAGAGTAACATTTACAGAAACTGACTGCTTGCTTTGCTTTACAAGTTGATGGAATAATTGGTCCCTACTTCTTAAAAAACGATACTGGGCAGCGCGTTACAATCAATGGTGGCCTCTATATAGCCAGGATTGTTAATTTTTTTTCGTTCAATGGCTAAACAACCGCACTGATTGTGTGCTTTCAGGTCAGGAAAATTCTCAATAGACCAGATCTTCACTTTACAACAGAAAAATAACCCAAGAAGTGCAAATTGACACTCACCACCTATTCGTCGATCTTAAGGCCGCATATGACAGTGTGCATAGAGACGAGCTATACAGTGCCATGTCAAGTTTTGGTATTCCTACCAAACTCGTCAAATTGTGTAGGATGACGATGGAGAACTCTCGCTGCTCCGTCAAGGTCGGCAACGAACTCACCGAGATCTTCAATGCCAAAAAAGGTTATAGGCAAGGCTACGCACTGTGTTGTCACTTCTATAACATTATCCTCGAGAAGATCGTGCGTAACTCACCAGTCAACACCAGAGGCACGATCTTCCAGAAGTCAGTTCAATTGTTAGCTTACGCTGATGACATTGACGTGATTGGACGAACACAGCGAGCCGTCAATGAGGCGTTTGCTGGCATTGAAGCGGAAGCGGCTAAAATGGGTCCGGCGGTAAATGAGGGCAAAACGAAGTACATGCTGTCATCAAGGAAGGACACACAACATCGACGTCTCGGACGGAGCGTCACACTAGGCAGCAGAAACTTCGAGGTAGTTAAGGACTTCGTCTACCTCGGCTCCGCGGTAAACAGGGACAATAACATCAGTACCGAAATCAAACGCAGAATCACTCCTGCCACCCGCTGTTTCTTTGGGCTCAAGAGGCAATTGAGTAATAAAGCCCTCTCTCGACGGACTAAGCTCGCTTTATATAACAGCCTGATCATCTCAGTCCTACTCTATGGCGCGGAAACCCGGACATTACAGAAGGCGGATGGAGAAGCCCTTAGTCTTTTCGAGAGAAAAGTTTCGTGTGCGATTTTTTGTCCTGTTTGCGTTGATGGCATCTGGAGGAAGAGATTTAACGACGAACACTATGGCCTGAACAGCGACATGCGCCTGGTTAAGCGTCTACGAATACAACGTTTAAGATGGCTAGGTCATGTAAAGCGTATGGACACCATTGCTCAGACCCGAAAAGTCTTCGAATCAGAGCCATTGGGACAACGCAACAGAGGACGGCCTTGTCTAAAATGGCACACACAAGTTGAGGAGAACTTCAACCAACTTGGAGTGCTAGCGAAAGATCATGCTGGCTGGAAAGGCATGTTCGTTGAGTCCCAGGTCCACCCCATAAGAAAAAGGAGAACTGAACAACCATGATATGCACGCTATGGTTTCAACAATAAAGCGCAAAGTGTAAACCCGTTTGTGTCACAATGGAAAAATTCTATTGCAGGGAAGGGAATCGTTAAGTTATCGTATAGTAGCACGTTAATAATAATTGTTGGTGGACATTCCACAGGGGGACCAGGGCCTAGCTTGCTCATAACTACTCGTGTTATGCGCGCTACTATTCCGTAACGAGTAGAAGGGACCTACAGCTTTTTGCCAACTCCGAACGGCGAAGTATGAGAAGTTTTCTTAGACAGTTAGTACTGTTTGAGTGTTATCAGCAGCTCGAAAGAGGTGGTGCCGCAAGAATTCGAGGTGTTCAGCCGGGAATCGAACCTAGACCCTTTAGTGTGTGATCGTCTCACTCTACCTACTACTCCACGGCGGCCACGTTACTATGCTAATTTAATGTCGCTTGACTATATTCTGTAAACATATTTACTATGGCGATAAGCTCAAATCGATTAAAGAACCGATTAACTTTGTGGGTAGCATTCGTCGCGTTATAGCTAGTTCACAAATCTTATCGAGTATTGGACTTCCAGACTATATCCAATTAAGTCGGGGTCACTGTGTGCCAGAAGTCATAATTAAATAATAATGTCAATAGCTTTTCTTTCGTATAAAAACCATTTAAACTTTATCTCTTTTATTTTAAAGTTTTTTTTCTTTAATAAAAATACCCTTGACAATATGTGACCGCAGTGGGGATAAATGCAAATATTGCAAGTGCCACACAAGGTTTTCCACATTTTTGTTAATGAAAGCAAAAGTGGGGGAAAACCTCACCAAAGGATTGTGAATTGAAAATGTAGTGCCCATCAAAGTTTTTGGAAAGAAGTTTTGGCAGCACTCAATTTTAAAGTAGTTCTTCTTCTTGTTGTGGCGCTACAGTCCGGGGTGGATCTTTCGCCAGCTGTCTCCAGTTGCGCACTCCAAGTTGGTTGAGGTCCTTCTCCACTTGTGTGCGCCACTTTAACCTAGGCCGTCCTCTGTTGCGTTGTCCCAATAACTGAATTGTGTACAAACATTTGCGCGGCATCTTCTATATTCTAGATTGCTTCCGACTTTTCGGCATAAGCTACCCACACGTGTTTTTGCACAGTTCTCACAAAAGTATTGCCAGAAACACTCAACCGATTAAGAGGACACCGTAAACTGAAGTGAACGGACATGCTGAACAGAACTGACCCTTGGAAACACAAGATCCACAAAAAAAAAAATTCGACCCAAGCACGTGTCATTTATAGCTCCAACCATGCCATAAGCGGCATCGCCAAGGACAAAACAAAGCAAAACTTCCTCACTCCTTCTGCGACCAACCACGGTCTTCCTTATTGTTCCCGTCTTCTCTCCCGCAAATCCGCACAAAGGATAATCACGAGCAGGTCCGGACTGGGTGTCTCCCCACAAAAACAGAACCCCCAGTCCGCCCCTAATGCCCAAACAAAAGCAACCCACACAAACACAGGGTGATTCATATGTACTGTGGTATTTAATGCAAAAGAACCTTTTTATTGAATTCGTTTTCACTTATGATTCTCGTTTTTGTTTTGTTCTCATTGGTTTTTCTTTGTTTTCTGGTTTCGTTTTCTTTTTTTTGTATACAAACAACAATCAAAATTTCATCTACTTTATCGTGTATAATATCCTTGCCCTCATTCTGCATTGCAGACGCGATTATGTTTATTCAATTTCGTTGTGTCTTCTTATTATTCACCGCCTCCCCGCCTAGTGTCGTTTTTGCCATTAGCCGCTGCTACTGCTGTTGCTGGTGCTAGTGAATTCTGCTGCTGGTTTGCTGCCTCCTTCAGCCTTCGGTCTCCTCCCCCTCGGCGTCGTCATCGTAGTTGGTAAATCTGTGCTGCTGCCCGTGCAACGTAGTTTCCTATGCATGGGAATGTGGGGCGGGCAGGGTAAGTTTGTATTTAAGTTAATATGCACACGATGTGGGTATGTACACATCGGCGTACAGATTGTGTCCATTGTTGTCCTGAATTTTAAGCACACACGGCACGCTGATGAGCGAGCGTGAGAGAGTGAGAGAGAGAGAAAGAGAGACGACGAGAGCAAGCGATTGATGGGAGAACGGCGAGTGGTGAAGGGGTGGTGAGAAAATGTGAGAGCACTCATCACCAGCGCACCAATTTTTTGCCGTTTTCTTGGGATTTTGTGTCCCCATCCCAGACCGGGCGGCAGCGTCAATGGCGGTGCCTTGTTTCATTTCGTCCTCCCCGTTCGCGTATTAAAAATGTACAAATCCTTGAGGAGTTTCCTTCATAATTTGATGGTATCCTTATAACAATTAATTCACCCGCCTCCCACACATGCACTCACACAGTCACACGGAGAGGGAGAGGTGACGAGAGGCGGCAGCAGTAGCGCAGTACACTCACTTGTTCTTGTTTTGGTGCGAAATAAGTACTTGTTTGTGCAGTTATGTTTTATTTTTCATTATTTTCTCCTTCTGCTTGTTGTTGTCGGGGTTCGAATTGGGTGCAAGGACGCTGCGCAGGGGTGTGCAGCGGGAGAAGGAGAAGAAGAAGGAGGAGGACAAGGAGGCGAGGCGAAAAATGAATGAGAAGAAATAGATTTAGGCAAACTGATACTAGATCTAACGAATGGAACACAAATTGCCCATGCGAGAGAGAAAGTGTTAGGTTAAGAGCTAGGTCCTGGGGCGCCTCCCTCTCGTGCAAATGGCACAAGGTTGCGATGCAGCCCTTGCAAGGAGTTTTTGGGTGAGCGAAAGACGATTGGCGGGGAGTATGGGGTTTCCCTATGATTTCTTCTGCTGGCCGTTGCCGTTGTTGTTGGCGCTGCTGCTGCACTTGGGCGTTTTGTTCTTCTTCACGGGGAAGCAAGTCAAGAACTCAATGGATGCCAGCGACGACAATGTCGATGTCTTCTGAAGACTCTCATCTGACGATGAAATTGCTGTCGTTAATCCAAGTGGCGACGACGAGGCCGGTGGACACTGGGACGACGACGGCGACGACGACAGGGGCGAGGATTTACTTGCTTTGGTGTGCTGCGACGTTGATGCATCGCTTGCTGCTGCTCCGTAATTGTATTTGCGGCACTTCTTCGATAGGTTGTACATGTGCACGGTGTTGTCGATGTTATCCTGATCGCTGGGAATGCGATTATTGCTTGCGCTGGTGCTGGTAGTGTGCTCCTCATCTGCGTCATCGTCATCGCAGAGATTCTGCGATTCATCGACGAATTTATGACTGCGACACCGCTGCTTCTCCTCGATCCAGTCGGTGCTGGCTGGCAGCGACAGCTGAATCGAATGGTTCGGGTTCCGGTAGTAATGCCGATGCGGATGGAAACCCAGTCCGAAGTCGTCCATGTACGTCTGCGAGTTCAAGTTGTCCAGCTCGTCGGCCACACTCAGCAAAAACGGTAGCGTGGACATGGTGTAGAGGATAAAGTGCTTCTGTTGCGTCGGCTGTGCGGACAACTATTTCATTAGAGCTCCGAAAAGATTAGCCTGACACTGTTCACCGGTGGCGCGCACACGACAGAGCGAATGCAACTATTCGGTTTGAACGGCTTCGAATGACTGAAAATGGGGAAAACTCCGTTATGCTGTGTAGTTTTCCATCCACAACGGCGGTGGCGACGTAGACTGCGAGAAAGCTTTCTCATTTCCAGTGCACCCAACTTAAACTCCTGGGGTGCATGGTGGGTTCGTTGGTTCACTGCATATCCTCGAAAACTTCTCCCTGCCCAGCAAAATGCCGCGCGCCCGCTGGTCTTCGTGTGCGCCGTGCAGTTTGTTTTGATTTTGGGGCCAGGTTGGGAATACCCTTCCAACAGCCGCCAGAGAGCACAGCACACAGTTGGCTGTGTATAGTTTGCGAGAGAGCACGGTTACTGTGTGCGTGGAGCCGCTCTCTTTGGTGCGCTGCTACTGGTGATACACAGAACTTTCCCTCACCAAGGATACACAGCCGATGCACGTGTGCGTGTGTGTGCTCTGGTGGTTGGGGAGATTGCGTGCTAGTTGTAGGTGGGAGCGAAGCACCCTCTTGCCGCAACTTCGCAGTGGATGTGTACGCCTCTCCCACTGCTCTCCGCTCTTCAGACAATTCAGGAAAGGAGTCCCTAGCCTGATTTTGAAAAGGAGAGTCAATCTCATCAAAAATGCTTGACTATCCCCCGTCTCGAGGCGAGGACGGGGAATCGGCAGAGATGATTATGCAGTCATGAGTGTCCATCATACTTCCTCTTCCGCCGAGTGGGTGGTTGAAAATAATCACCCCGGACTAGTTTTTCCTTGAAACGACAAAGAGATACCGAGGGGGCAGCGAGTGAGAAGGGCCCAAAGTACATTGGCTTGACACATTTTACTGCCATTCATTGCCTTCACTTTTGTTGGTTAAGTGAAAGCGGGCGACCAGTGGGGTTGGGCCTTCTTTAAATTGTTTCGAACTGGCAGATTGTGGTTTGTGAACAGCATCCTCGAGGGTGGCTCTCAATTGGACGTGTCACAAGCGAGACGGGTGACGACGGCTCAAATGTTTACATTTCGTTAGCCGTGCACTGCTGACAGTTGCGGTGAGTGGACGAGGATTTATATTTCACGAACAATTAATGTCAAGGTTCCTGGCGATGTAATGCATCCTGGCAATTAAAGCGAGAGCGAGAGAGAGATGAAAATGCGCTTTACTGCAGTACAGCACCTCAAAGAGGCTCAAGTCGACGAGCAAGTGTCGACTTCTATTGCAGGTGGAACGTGTTGCAGCGGCACGTAGTAAGGCAATTGTCATTATTTGCAGTCGCCCTAGGAGTGGTAGGATCCTGGCAATTAAATACAGTTTTGCGCTTCCCACAGATCACTGCTGGCTGTGTTTCAAACGGATGTTGTTTAGTTAGTTGGCTGGTGGGCAAGTTTTCGTACTTGTCCCTTGAGTCGCTCTTAGCAGTCAAGGTGAAGCGGATATCTTGTCTACGTTTCAACAACTGCAGGGAGTGCAGACCTTGTGGATTCCTTTTGGTGGTCTCCGCAAATTGGATCTGTGGCATTGGCGTGGTATATCGTGTTCTTGTCACGTTCTTTCGATTGGAGTCGTACCAGTGGATGCTTAAAGTTGCATACTTTTGGCTTGGACGACTGGTGGAACTTTATGGAAAAATATCAAAATCTGCTGCATACTTTTCGGAGAGCGCTTAAAAGTTATGAGTGACGATTCGGAGTGAGATGGAGATAAAACATAGCTTTGTTTGAAAAAGTGTCCTTCTGCATACATGTCAAAAAGGGCTTATTAATAACATTGTTAAGCTTGTTTGTTCGGTAAAGCACTTGCAAACTCGTTGTTGCTTGCTAGCAATTTGTCGGCCTACAACAATTCCTTAATCATGCCTCAGACACCGTATTCACCAGATTTGTCCCCCTTTTCAATTTTCCTGTTTCCAAGATTGAAGACACTCATAAAATAACGGCTTTTTGCGACGATTGAGGAAATACGAAGGTTGCCTTTTATAATCCGGGATTGGGTAACCCTAATGTTGCAATTTGGCAACTGCCAGCTCTATCGTAAAGTTTCACATTTTTGAGGTTATACGTACTCAGAACGTTTTGACATACGAGCCCTATTTGTGTTGTTTACAGTAACTAAAGAGATTCATCTCGCCCAAAATATGGAATAAAATCGTGAAAACTTTTCGAGCGATTATTTTTTACAACTTTCGACATGGATAAACTCAACAACAGTGCAACGATGAGCTTAGTTCAATATTTGGCGATAAAGCCCCATCAAGGACCAGTGTTTATCGATGGTATCGTGAATTCAACCGAGGTCGTAGTTCACTCCAAGACGAATTTCGTGAACGTCGTCCAAAATCAGTAGTTCCGGAAACTATTGATGCTGTGCGCCAACTGATATTGCAAGACCGTCATGTGACCTATCGTGAGATTCAGACCACCTTAGGCATTAGTGGGACCAGCATACATTCAATATTGCATGAACATTTGACCGTCAACAAAATTTGTTCGCGTCGGATCCCACACAATTTGTCAATCGCTTAAAAAGGCTCCTGTCGATTGGTCGAAAGAAATGCTCCAAAAATACGATGGCGGTGCTTCGAAACACGTCTATGTAATCGCGACAGGTGATGAATCGTAGACTTACGCGTATGAGCTCGAAAGTAAACAGCAGTCGACTGTGTGGGTGTTTCAAATTGAGCTAAATCCAACAAAAGCTGCACGCGCGAAAGTGCCAAGCAAATGGTCGCCTGTTTTTTTCTGAAAAACTGGAATGACGCAACCGTACCACTAAAACAACGCAGGACAGTCAATTCTGATTGCTACACATCCATTTGTTTGCCAGTTGTCTTCCAAGAAATCAGGAAAACCAACCGCCGAAGACGGATCACTCTTCGCCACGGCAATGCGAGCTCTTACACATCGGCTCAAAAAATTGCATTTCTGAGCACTCAAAACATCGATTTGATGAGTCATCCGTCGTTTATGGTAGTCCTGACTTGGCACCGAATGACTTATTTTTATTCCCGTACGTAAAAAATACAATGAGAGGTCAACGTTTTTCGACACCTGAAGAAGCGGTTGATGCGTTCAGAATGGATGTTTTGGGGGATACCTCAATCAGACTGGCAAAAGTGCTTCGACGATTGGTTCAAACGCATGCAAAAGTGTAAAGATCTTAATGGGGAATTTTTCGAAAAACAATTTTCGATGATTAATATTTCTTTTTGTTCTCTAATCCCGAAATATAAAAGGCAACCCTCGTATTAGGAAGTCTTACTTGAAGAAAAAATACGATCGTTGTGAATATTGCACAATTTATTAGAATCTACTTCTGTTGAAAAGGCGGAAAGAAAAAATTACAATTTGTTAGTTATGTTTATCGTAAACTGGTAGATAGCAGGAGCACGCTAAACAGAGTTTACAGGCTAGCCAATGTCGGACGACCAAGAGGCATTCCTTTCGCAAGTATTAGATCGATTCTTTCTTGGTTTGGTAAATCTTCTTGAGGAGAAAATCGAGGCGCTTACAGCAATCAAGCTTTAGTCCATTTGGCTGTGGTCTAGGCTGAGGAACATACACTTTATCATTCTAAAGCGGTTTCACTTCCAAAAATAAAACACCGATATAAGCCCCATTTTCCGCCACAAAACCCATCCCGGAGAAGAAATTCTCAACCAACCTACCCGAAAAGAAGACGCGGTCTATATAAACACTGATGCTTGACAGCTGGAACCTTTCACTCGTGTTTTCAGTGTAGTGTCTTACAGGCAGAGATTAGAGGCACAAAGAAGGCACTTTCAACAATTTTATTTTTAAAAGAAAATGTCTGCTCTGTGGGTCAGGCTGAAAAATCCTTCTCAAATGTCGCCTATTTCTTATTTAGATGATCAAATACTTTGACTTATCTTTCTCGGTTGCCAGATCACAGTGATATTCAGGGGAATTATGGGCCCCAGTGAACTTAGCAGATGTGCTACTAAATTGTCACTTAAGACTGTCTTTACTTCCATCTCCTGAGCAAAAGCCTGAAGGCGGTCTGGCAGCAGCAGTAGTTTCACAAACAATGTTATTTAGCCGCAACTCCCAACGGCTTGCTAAGCTAAAACTAATGACTTGCAAAGCACTGCAGGCCCTGTAACGAGCAATTTTGCGATTGGAATGCACGCCTCCAGACTCGGCTGCAGAAACGAGTAGGTAATATAATCTCACCCTCATCTCCTCTGCATTTGTCAAGCCCTTAAAATAAGAAGGAATAAGCACCTACAATAAAACTCTTTGGAGCACCTAGTCGAAGCCAGTAACGTAAGTAAGGAACGCCACAACAGCCAAATAGCTATATGGTATACCACACATTGCACGCGCGACATCTCGATAGGCACAATAGCGGCCAAAGTGTGGTTGCTCAACTGGCAACTGGTTGCTCTGCTTTAGCTTAACCTAACCTAGCCATGTGAATTAGTAATTACAATGTCTGTAATGAATACTCAACAGCACGACTTGGAGCCTTTGCTTGTGCATCTCTTTAACAGCAACAAGGAAGTTCATTTTATTCTTTTATTGATACATGCATGTGCAGACAATTTTAGATTAGAGCTCTTGAGTCTCATTCAATGAAACGACGGTCGCGACAAGGACGTAGACGCTGTGTGATCTATTCAGTCGACCGGTTTAATAAATCTGTCTTAAGCACGCTCTATAGAATGTGATCGGAATTTTTAGAAGAAAACAGGCACCAAGCGCGTATCCCAAGATTTCGATTCTCAGATTAAACCGCTCGCCTCTGCCTGGTTGGTTTAACTGGACCATAACTGAGTCATGAAATTTTTATGACTATCCATCATGCCGGTGGGTTTACGACGTCTTAAGCCGGCACATCCTGATCAGAAGACTTTGTGTTGCAAATTTAAATAACAGCATTCAGAGCGAAAATCTTATTTACGATACAAATCATTTTGTGAGTGATTAAATCTAAAAAAGGTGTCGAGGTCTCGCGGGACTCAACCGGATCCTGACTACCAGTCGGTGGCATGTTGTTGTCACCCGAAAATTCTTTTGTGCAGAATTTTCCATCCACTCACCCCCATGTATGGCACACGAATTATGAAAGCTTTGCCTTCAGACAATGAAAAAGAATTCCCTGGACACACCTTCGGCTCTTTCCCACGAACGCTGCCAACTAAAATGGGTTTAGTAAGGCACAGCAATCCCAGCGGTCGTCGATCCCTTTTACGTTTTATGCGACGACCTGACATTTTTACTTCCGCTTCCATTCGTTTTTCCTCCTTTTCACTGCCACAGTCCGTGCCCCAGCGCCACAGGGCCACAGCAATCAATTCATATGATTGCATGCCAGCAATGGGAGGGCGCAAAAATGTGGAATAACCGAGAGTTCACCCCCGGGGTCAAGCTACTGCGAAACATGGCCCATTTGCATAGACGAATATTTATGAGACGTTTGGGGGAAGTTTTGCTAAAATGTTGAGCCAAAGAATTCGGGTGGTCGGCCGGCAAATAAGGACCATGTGATGTTGAAAGGTAGTTATATTCAATAGAAAGCTTGCGGATGGGCCAGATCATTCAAATGGTTAAGGGGGAAGTTGTTTTTATTTTTACTTGGAAGTGAAGAAAGTGGTTTTATTTTAAATACTTCCTCTAGTCTGCTTCCTCTCGGCCATCTTTTCTCAATGAAGGAAATCGTACACGGCGTTCGAAAAAGCCCTGTTCTTGCTCCTAATTAAACTTGTTTTTTTTTTCAGAAATACAGAATTTCAAAGTGAAATTAAATAAAGTTATTTGATTTAAATGGTCGCCGTGGCGTAGTGGATAGAGTGTGACGCTCACACTCCGAAGGGTCTACGTCCGACTCCCAGCTCAACACCAATTTTTCGAATTTTTCACGGCACCACCTCTTGCGAGCTGCTGACAACACTCAAAGAGTAATAACTGTCTAAGAAATCTTCTCCAACTTCGCCGTTCGGAGGCGGCATAAAACTATAGGTCCCTTCTACTCGTGAGAGAACGAGTACACACAGCACGAGTAGTTGATGAGCAAGCTAGGCCCTGGTCCCCTTTGGACTGTAGCGCCAACAATTATAATTATTATTTCTTTTAAATCGAAAGTAGTTCTATTTGAAAGACAGTTTTCTGTCATAATGGTTTTAAAATTATTTTTTGACATTTGATAGCCATTGTTGCTTAAGACTTAGTCTAATCTGGAGGTTTAATTATCGATGACATTTTCCAACATATTTAGCCGTAAATCGGCAATATGGCGGCAAATGTTGTTCTTTTAATAGTCTGTCGATTCAGGCTTAGACTAATGATTTCGCATATCTTCACGAAAAATAGTCACGCAAAACGATCTTTTCGGCCAAATTGTAAGTGCGTAACGTGATACTTTTTGATTTTGACTCTTCCTTCAATGATCAATTATGAAACGAGCTGTGTGACAGAATGTGAGTATTTTTCAACCACATCCCCTTTGCAACATGGTTGATAAATTTCGAACAAAGAAATCAGTTACCGTAAGGCTGTAATAATTGATTGTACGAGGGTTGCCTTTTTATATTTCGGGATTAAAGAACAAAAGCAAATATTAATCATCGAAAATAGCTTTATCGTTTCTGAAAATATTCCCCATTAAGATCTATACACTTTTGCATGCGTTTGAACCAATCTTCGAAGCACCTTTGCCACTCTGGTTGAGGTATCTCCAAAACATGCATTCTGAACGCATCAACCGCTTCTTCAGGTGTCGAAAAACGTTGACCTCTCATTTTATTTTTTACGTACGGGAATAAAAGGAAGTCATTCAGTGCCAAGTCAGGCCTATACGGCGGATGACTCATCAAATCGATGTTTTGAATGCTCAAAAATGCAGTTGTTTGAGCAGATGTGTGGGAGCTCGCATTGCCGTGGTGAAGAGTGATCCGTCTTCGGCGACTGGTTTTGATGATTTCTTGGAAGACTGGATGACTGGCAAAAAAATCGTTGTGTATCGCTCAGAATTCTCAGCACATCAACAACCGATGAAGATGTTGTTCTAGTGGTACGGTTGAAACATGTCCAGTTTTTCCGAAAAAACAGGCGACCATTTGCTTGGAAGTGCTTCGTGCGCGAGCAACTTTTGTTGGATTTGGCTCAATTTGAAACACCCATACAGTCGACTTCGGTTTACTTTCGGGCTCATACGCGTAAATCCACGATTCATCACCTGTCGCGATGTCATAGACGTGTTTCGAAGCACCTCGATCGTATTTTTGGAGCGTTCCTTTCGACCAATCGACACGAGCCTTTTTTCAAGCGATTGACAAATTGTGTGGGATCCAATGCGGGCAAAATGTTTCGACAGTCAAATGTTCATGCAATTTTGAATGTATGCTGGTCCCACTAATGCCTAAGGTTGTCTGAATCTCACGATAGGTCACATGACGATCTTGCAATATCAGTTGGCGCACAGCATCAATGGTTTCCGGAACAACAACTGCTTTTGGACGACCTTCACGAAATTCGTCTTGAAGTGAACTACGACCTCGGTTGAGTTCACCATACCATCGATAAACACTAGTCCTTGATGGATTTTTATCGCCAAAAATTGAATTAAGTTCATCGATGCACTGTTGTTGAGTTAATACACATTGAAAATTGAAAAAAAAAATAATCGCACTACTTTTTTTGCCATCGATGCAATCATTAATTTACTCTTCGTTTTCTTGTAAAGACACAACTTCCCAAATCATGTTGCATACTCGTACGTCGATTATGTCAGTAGTCGGAAGCTTTAAGTCCTTGTAGGTGATACCTCCTATTTCATCTTAGCCTGGTAATTTTCACTGCTACAGCCACGTGGAATAGAGCCTGTTGTAAATGTAGCAGCGAAAAATAAGGAGAAAATAAATAATAATAGAAAAATGTAAAAGAGAACGAAAAGGCTACTGCAGTACAGATATAGAATTATTTAACAATGAGAGTAATATTTGAAGTAAACGGACGCGATAAAAAGTAAATAAGGAAGCTAAAGAAATATTAACTGTCTTTTAATTGTTTAAAGTTCAAGTAGTTCAAGTTCAAGTATCATTAATTTATTTTTTTTTGCTTAAACTTGATATTTCAAAAGCATTTGACGGAGTCTGGCATCAGGCTCTCTTGTCGAAAATGCGTGCTTTTGGCGTCGATGAGTCTCTTCTTCAATGGATTATAAATTACCTTTCGAACCGTTCAATACAAGTAATATTAGATAGGTTCAAGTCAGACATTCCCCATATTACTGCTGGTGTTCCCCAGGGCTCCGAATTGTCTCCGACACTCTTCCTCATTCTCGTAAATTAACGTACTTTCTAATTTGGTCTTATTAATAAGAAAAAGGTGTTCATACGTTTTTAAATTTCTTCGTTTTAAAAGTTGAATATATTTACCAGCACCCGGAGAAAACGTCAAATACCTGGCCACTGTCATCATACATTTTTGTTCGTATCTGGCAATGTCGTTTTTTCTTTGGAATCAGGAAAATAGTAGGTCTTTTCCAATTGCTCTGAAATGCTACGAACGCCTGTGAAATTCACCGAAAAACTCTCAAAAGTCATTCCATTTGCTAATTTTTTCGTAGAAGAGTGAGCTCATGAGAGAGTAAAATTTTTCCCTCACTACGAATTTTTGCCGAAGAAAAATTTGTGGGCAGCAGATCAGATCAGAGTGAAAATAAAAAAACCTTTAACATTTTATAAATCTTATAGCATTGACATTTTACAAATCTGATAGCTGTTTTTTTTTTCTTGACGGTTCGTAAATTCTGCGAATTTCTACAAAAAGTCGTTTCACAAGTTTCGGCAGAGTATCTCTCTCGAAAAGAGATTTTTACCCAAAATACTCAGCTACGAATTTCTGTGCACATATGAACTGGAACAGACATAGTATTTTTGCAGGTTTCCCACGTTATTCTGTGACAAAGCCGCATTTAAAAAGAAAGTTTCCGGATGCGAGTGACTGGTTCAAGTTCTGTTTTATCTAAGCTGCTTAATTTTTTTTCGAATGAGCTGTGGTTTGAGAGTCTTTGTCCAAATCTTCTTCTTCTTCTTCGGATGGCGCTACAGTCCGGGGTGGACCTGGGCCTCAACCAACATGCCTCTCCAGCTAGCACGATCTCTTGCCAGCTGTCTCCAATTGCGCACTCCAAGATGGTTGAGGTCCTTTTCCACTTGTGTGCGCCATCTCAGTCTAGGACGCCCTCTGTTGCGTTGTCCCTGTGGTTCGGATTCGAAGACTCTTCGGGCCGGAGCAGTGCTGTCCATGCGCTCTACATGGCCTAGCCACCTTAAGCGTTGTATCCGTAGACGCTTGACTAGGCTCATGCCGCCGTACAGCCCATACAGTTCGTGGTTGAATCTTCTCCTCCAGATGCCATCAACGCAAACAGGACCAAAAATCGCACGCAGAACTTTTCTCTCGAAGAGACCAATGGCTTCCTCATCCGCTTTTAGTAGCGTCCAGGTTTCTGCGCCGTAGAGGAGGACTGGGATGATCAAGGTGTTGTACAAAGTCACTTTGGTCGTTCGGGAGAGGGCTTTATTACTCAATTGCCTCTTGAGCCCAAAGAAACAGCGATTGGCAAGAGTGATTCTGCGCTTGATTTCGGTACTGATGTTGTTGTCCCTATTCACCGCGGAGCCGAGATAGACGAAGTCCTTCACTACCTCGAAGTGTCTGCTGCCCATAGTGACGCTCTGTCCGAGACGTCGATGTTCTGCGTCCTTCTTCGATGACAGCATATACTTCGTTTTGCCCTCGTTTACCACCAGTCCCACTTTAGCCGCTTCCGTTTCAATGCTAGCAAACGCCTCATTGACGGCTCGCTGAGTTCGGCCGATCACGTCAATGTCATCCGCATAAGCTAGCAATTGAACGGACTTGTGGAAGATCGTGCCTCTGGTGTTGACGTGTGAGTTCCGCACGATCCCCTCAAGGATGATGTTAAAGAAGTCGCATGACAGCGCGTCGCCTTGTCTAAATCCTTTTTTGACATCGAAGGTATCGGTGAGTTCGCTACCGACCTTGACGGAGCAGCGAGAGTTCTCCATCGTCATCCTACACAATCTGACGAGTTTGGTAGGGATGCCAAAACTAGACATGGCACTGTATAGCTCGTCTCTATGCACGCTGTCATACGCGGCCTTGAAATCGACAAATAGATGGTGGGTGTCGATTTGTACTTCTTGGGACTTCTCCAGGATCTGCCGCAGTGTGAAGATCTGGTCGATTGTGGACTTCCCTGGCCTGAAACCACACTGATAAGGACCTATCAGGTTGTTGACGAACGGTTTCAGGCGCTCACACAGTACGGCAGAGAAAATCTTATATGCAATGTTAAGAAGACTGATCCCTCGGTAGTTGGCGCAGTCGAAGGGGTCTCCTTTCTTGTGGACCGGACAAACGATGCTGAGATTCCACTCGTCGGGCATGCTTTCCTCCGACCATATCTCACAGATGAGCTGGTGCATGCACCCAACCAGCTCATCCCCAGCCGCTTTGAACAGCTCTGCGGATAGTCCGTCCGCACCAGCAGCTTTGTTCGATTTCCGTCTCGATATTGCTATCTTGACCTCGTCGAAGTCGGGGGGACGGAATTCTTGTCCATCGTCGTCCAAATTGAGTGGAACATTCTGCCTAACAGCGGAATTTGCGACGTCATCGCCGTTTAGGAGTCTGCAGAAATGATCCTTCCAGATTCTCAGCACCGACTGCGGCTCTACCACTAATTGTCCATTTTGGTCCCGGCAGGCTTCTGTCCGAGGCTTATAACCACCGGATAACTGTTTTATCTTGTGGTAACAAATTTCGGACGTCATTCCTGCCATAGCATCTCTCCATTTCCTCGACCGCGCTACTCGTGCTCTTTCTATTTTCTTCTGAGAAGCCGGTTCTTTTCCCTTCTTCTCTGTTTGTAGAGCTCACAAACAGCTCTCGTCGTTCGATGCAGCGTTGCCTTGTACGCTTCTTGTTTGGCAGCATGCGCCTGCCTACACTCGTCGTCAAACCATGGGTTCCTCTTAGGTGGTGGCGTGAAACCCAGCACATCAGTGGCGGCCTCTTTGATGGCTTCTTGACAACGTTTCCATTTGTCTTCTATTGTTTGTGCAGGCAGCGTCGAACTTTGAGATAGTTTCAGGGAGAATCGATCGGCAAAGGCTCTAGCGATCGGTTGCGATTGTAGCTTTCCGACATCAAACCGTCTTGGCTTGTCTCGACTCCGTTGCTCTCTCGATATCCGAGTTCTTACCTTGGCTACAACAAGGTGATGATCCGAGTCGATGTTTGCACCTCGGAAGGTTCGGACATCGAGGATATTGGAGGAGTGTCTGACGTCGATCGCAACGTGATCAATCTGGTTGACGGTTGATTGATCAGGTGATCGCCAGGTACCTTTATGAATGTTGAGGTGTGGGAACCGCGTGCTGACCACAGAGAGATTTCGCCCCGAGGCGAAGTCAACTAGCCTGAGTCCGTTTCCGGAGGTGTTGGCGTGCAGGCTGTGTCTTCCGATGACTTTAGCAAAGACTTCTTCTCTTCCCAGCTGAGCGTTGAAATCTCCTAGAACTATCTTGGTGTCGTAGCTGGGGCATCGATCATATGTCCTTTCTAGGAGATGATAGAAGTCCTCTTTACTGCTGTCATCTTTTTCCTCTGTCGGGGCGTGGGCGCATATGAGGCTTATATTCCCGAATTTAGCCTTGATGCGGATTGTTATGAGGCGTTCGCTTATGTATTGGAAGCTTAAGACTTTTTGCCTAAGTCCTTTGTCCAAATCATCCTGGTTTAATTAAGCATTCAAAGTAACAATAATTTAAAAAAAAATTGTCTCCGACACTCTTCCTCATTTTCATAAATGATCTCCTTTCTGTCACTTCTAATCCAATTCACTCTTTCGTTGATGACAGTACCCTCAGCTTTTCATATTCGTTCCTCGGTTCTTGTCCCTCCTCTTAGGCTATTGGCTTGAGACGGCAGCGTATGTAAAGCTCATTAAATTCCGATCTTGACAGCATAGTTGATTCGGGTAAAAATAATAGAGTGGAATTTGATGCTTCCACAACTCAGTGCTGTACTGTCACTCGAACGAAATTATAACAACCTGCCATTATCTATGAATGTCTCCTGCAGTGTTGAACGGCTTTCCATCCTCGGTACGTGTATCAACTCAACAATAAGTTGGAATGATTAAATATTTGAGATCGCCAAAAATGCAGCGAAATGTTTAGGTTTCTTAAAGCGGTACAAGAAATACTTCACCCCTTCTGACCTGACAACAATATATAAGACGTACATCCGCCCAAAGCTTGAATATAACACTCCTATCAGGTCTCGTGCTCCTAGGACCTCTCTGCACCTACTAGACACAATCCAACAGCGAGCGATAAAGCTCATTGGTGATAATAATGCTGCGAAGTTAATCAGCTCGCTTGAACATCGACGAAATGTTGTGTCTCTATCACTATTTTATAACTATTTCAAGAAAAAATGCTCTAATGAGTTAGCCAGCTGCGTTTCTCTCCTTCGAGAATTCACCCGCAATACTTGCCTCGCTAGGAGTGCTCACCAGTTTACCCCTAAGCCCACCTTCGAACGTACACTTAAGTTTAGAAACTCGTTCTTCAACCGCACAGGCATCTAAAACCACCGTAGATCGGTACTTCCTTTCCCTCTCTTCCTCTATACCTTCGGCCCGTGCTGTGACTTAATTCCAGTCATTTAAGGGTACAAACAATCCCTTTAGTGCGTGTCAATTATAATAGTAATAATAGTTGTTGGCGCGACAGTCCACAGGGGGAACAGGGCCTAGCTTGCTCATCAACTTACCCGTATTGTACGCGCTACTGTTCTCTCACGAGTAGAAGGGACCTACAGTTTTTTGCCGCCTACGAACGCCGAAGTTTGAGAAGCTTTCTTAGACAGTTATTACTCTTTGAGTGTTGTCAGCAGCTCGAAAGAGGTGGTGCCGCGAAACATTCGAGGTGTTCAGCCGGGAATCGAACACAGACCCTTCGGCGTGTGAGAGTCGCAATCTACCCACTACGCCACGGCGGCCAATTATAAAACAAAATCACCATTTCAGGTCTTTTGGTTAGTTCTGGCTGTTTTTCATACAATGCACGGCTTAAACGCATTAGATAACGTTTCCTACCAATGATTTCGCCTGGCTTTAGTAGCTAATAGTACACTGTATCCCTTGGCCTCATCATATGTAGAGCATAAATAATATCATCAATGTAGGTGATCATGGAACGGGTTCACCAGACTTTGCATCATAGTTTTTTTTTTATTAGGTTCTCGTAGTATGCCCACTTTTCAACCCCACTCACGATGCAACCTAAAAATGCCTACTTTGACGTCTTTCAAGAAGCAGTACCGAATTGAAAAGTCACCGTTTGACGTCTCTTGTTTTCAACCCGTTCGGCAACCAATTTCATATTTCTTTGACCGAATGTAAAATTTGCTGAGTTACTCCCAACTCTCTCTGCGATTGGCACAAAATTCGGTTAAGTTAAGCCTCAAATTCCTAACTTCTTCTAACTTTTCTGGTTGGCCATAACGCTATTCTGGCCATAAGACTATCTTCTACGTTAAGGTTACTACCAGCATCGAAAGCGCACACATTCTCATGAACTTCTACCTCCACGGGCCTCAGTTTCTTTCAATTTAAAAAGAAAATCAAAACTCCCCCAAATTCTGTTTATTGAAGACATATCCCGACATTGTCAAATTGTTCCCTAACATAAACACTGATGCACACAAATGTCCACCTATCCACATATTCCCATTGAAGATCAGATTCCAAGATCAGCCACAATTTGCAGGTGGCGCCATCTTTTGAAAACAAAACTAGTTTGTTCCCAAATTCGTCCACATTTTACATTTCGTGATTCATGAAATGAATAGTCTATATTTAAAGCATGTAGCAATAAGGAACAATTTGAAAAGAAATATCATCACACGAGCAACGTTACCACAAAGACAAAAAAAGAAAGTAGAAAGGCTGGAGCTTAAAAGCTCGACCGTTTAGTCCTCGACTCTGTTAGAATGATCTGGAAAGGGAAACCCGCAACCTGTATATTTCCGAAATCGAAAACAAAACAAAATTTCGATTCAAAGAAAACGAGCAAATGTCAACTCAACAAGTCATTAAAATCCTCAGCAACCTTCAATGCGTACATTTCTGGAAGTTTTCGCATCAAATTTGACCGAGAGAGCAAAAACCAAAAAAAACCCACAACTTACAAATTCATTTCCAATGTTTCATCCGAAATTGTCAGCGCGATTGTGCAACCAGTCGCTGGCGGCGGCTGACGGTTTTGTGTGCCAAGGCAAAGGAGGTTCACAAATTTGGTCGAGAATTTTCGACAGACACATACGTTTCAATCGATAGATCAAACTGAACTTCAATCGACTGATTTGATGATTTCTGATAAAAACGTGACCGAAACTCTAATTCAACCCACCCACCACAGCGCCACAGGTCCGTTTATGGTCACAAATTATTAAGCACACTCATCAAGGGTGCACTTGGTGGGACTTTGTTAGATCCCCCTCCTCATCCGCAATCGCGGACCAAATGGGTACTGCGGCACACAGCGATGAATGCTCGAGTTCTCACCGCACGGAGGTTGACGTAAACACCGCACAGACCGCGCGGTGGTACAACATGCAAAGCTCTATCCCTCCCCTCGTGACGATGCGTCGCTGCAAGTCGTCAAGATCGTCACACGTTCGGCTAGCCAAAGCAAAGGCGAACAGAAACAAAACACGGAGAAAAAAAACTGGCAACCTTACATGCTCTGTCTCTCGGTGGTTTGGTGAACTTTGCCAACGGCATGGGGACGCACGCTGAACGGCGACGACGGCGGTTTTGCGGCACAGTAGGGCACAACTAGTGTCGAACTTATTGCCACGAAGTGAGGTCTCGTTACCGCTAGCTCGCGCAGTTCACTTCTCAATTCCCTCGATCAATTAGGTATCCTTTGCGACCGCCTGTCTGCCGTGACATCGGATATTAGTCGTGTGTCACTTGATGTTCTGTAAATTACCATCGGCGATAGTGTTCAGCTGATAGCGCGACCATTCCCAGTGCTCTCTATTTAAAGAACGTTTCGTGCAAATCCGCTGCCGGACGTACGGACGCGGACACGGATATGTAACTAGTTTAATTTGCTGGTAGATTTTTTGTTTGCCGGGAGTGTAATTACCATCCGCGATAGCCATCGACGTATCCATTCCGTAGTTGGCTTGACATGAGCTCAATCGTAATCCAATCTCTCGTGGGATGAGATCGGGCAGTGGGCTCTGGTTGCGTGCGCCTGTGTTTGTGTAGGGTGAATTTAAAGCTCTGAACCCAGCGAACTGTTGTTAGATATTCACTTTCACTTTGCGTTTCGTCTCTGACTCTGGTCAATCGGAACTGGTTTTGTTTTGTTTTTGGTCTGCCAGCATCGAAGAGAAACCAAAAAATCCGTCATCCGTCAAAAGGCGTCGTCGTAGTGACCGCATCTGTTGTTGTTGTGCCTGTGTGTTATGTGTCTGTTAACCTTAAAATTTTGCAAGAGTTTCGTGTAGAAAGACGAACGGAAAAGTTCGCGTGTGGTAGTGAAACAGTGGGGAAGTTCAGAGTGAGTGAACTTCTTGCCCAACTTTGGTGCCCATAGGTGTGAGATTGCTGCCAGAAAAAACAACACACCCAATTGAGAGAGAGTCGTTTGCAGATACGCAGATGCCCGCATTTTGAATCGTGCATTTTGTCAAAGTGTCAAAATGTTGATTCCGACAGGCAACATGGGTCATTGGTCTTTGGTTGTGTGCACCATTGGTGTGCTGGTAACTGCAGGCGGTGCATTTCTGGGATGGTACCTGTTCCCTTCGGTGGTGCACAAGAAAGTCGAAGAGGTAAGTTGTGAAAAACAAAACAAGCTCTGGGCGCATGTGTGTGCGAGGGATGTAAGCAAATACCGCCGCGGAGCTGGCTGTCTGCTGAATGTTGTTCTCTCGCCTTGGACGCTCGATTTAAGACTCGTCGAGATAACCATTTGAGTGCTTAGATGGCGTATCTATTGAGGTTACACTTCAATTTTACATAAGATGAATTTCGATCGATGTCAAAACGCACATGTGATTCACATGTGTGTTGACACGCGGGCTCGGGTCGTCGGCTGTTTCGCGTTTTTGGACTTGATTTCATTGAAAGTTTTTTCTGCGTTCAAAATTTTGCCCAAGAATTGCAGTGCGATGCCTGGCTGTATTTATTGCAAGAAATTGCACACGCCAGCCGACTTGCGCATACACTTTACATGGCTCTCGCAAACTGGATATTTTCGGGTCTTGATTTTGCGATTGCCAATGCGGCATTGTAACGTGAATGAAGTCGGCCGCCAGCGCGGAGGAATGCCGCGGGCAATAGCTGCGAATATGAATATTTGCAAGTGTGATGAACAGGAAGGCAAAGAATGGAGATTAACGAGTTGTCGTTAACAAGGTCAGAGCTCTTGATTACATCACCCACCGTTGGGCAACTAATGAGGTTCTAAATCGAAAAGCTATGAATGTTTTGAAATTGTTTGAATCACAATATGTCACAAGTTGGTCGAGTTGACGTTGTGATGATTGATGATTGATGATTGTGATGTGATGATTTGAAATCCAGTCTGCCGGTCCAGTCGTCAGAATGCGTCTTGACCGACCAGACAATTTTTTGCTTTGGAAAACTCTTTGAAGTGGGTTGTTAATATAATTTTTGAAGATGTCTTGTAAATGCGCCAATTTCGAAACCGAGCAGGAGGGTAAGCCAGCATGATCCGCAATGTCGTTTAGGTGTACCGCATTAGATTTTTTATAATAAGCTCTAACTAAAGGAGTTACTTAATTCTTTTGACGCACAAAAAAAAAACAAACACCACCAACCACTTCGAAAACACTTTTTAGAATGACATGGTGCTATTATTTTGCACATCAAAATGTCGGTTTCATTTCTTATGTCTTAAAATGCATCTTTGCTTATCTTGTTTTTTGCATTTTATTACTGATACCCAACAGATGTCCTACAATAAATATCGTGTATTTACATGAGCATGGAGAAAAGTAATTAGCATCCAAAGTGCAGACCTCAACGTGGTGCTATTTTTTTGCACAGAGCTGTATATGGTACGCTTCAGTGGCTCTAAATAAGTCACAGGACTGGCCGAAGCTATAGAGGAAGTAAATGAAAGGAGGTACCAGCGAACATTAGCTTAAAATGCCTGTGAATTGTAATGACGGGGAATAGTTGAGTTGGGAAGAGCATTTCACATTCGTGTCGTGCGACTAAAGAACCAGTCTGTAGACTTTAAAATACGTTCAAAGTTGGGCTTAAAGGGGAACGAGTGAACATTCCTAGCAAGGCGTGTTTTGCGGGAAAAAAACTTGAAGGGGGGGATTCACTTGCATTTCACTTCAGATTCACTGCTGGTAAAGTGTGTCGAGTATTGCATAATTCATGATTCGCCTTATTTGTCAACAATTTTTGAGGCCACCATGGCATAGTGGGTAGAGTGCTTTGCTTACAAGTCGAATTTCAAGGTTCGATTCCACCTCTTTCGAGCTGCTGACAACACTCAAAGATTAATACTTTCTAAGAAAAAGTGTCTCAAACATCGTCGTTTGGATTCGGTAAAAACTAGTAGATCCCTTCTACTCGTGAGAGATCAGTAACGCGCACAACACGAGTAGTTGATGGGCAAGCAGGCCCTGGTCGCCCTGTGGACTGCCGCGCCATACATTTATTTTTATTAATTCAACGATTTGAAGATGGACGCATGCATGCAGATCCTATAGTCTGGTGAAATTATAATTTTTCATAATGTGCAGGTTGGCAGCACAACAAAGTCCGTGTGGATCAAACTTATCCCTCTCAATAGAAGGAGTTGAATGCCATTGTCTTAGACTCTCTCCTCGATTTGATTTTAAAGGAAAATCGGAATGTTTATGTTTTTAAAAATCTCGACTCAGAACTTTCGTCAGTGAACGAAAACAATGCTTTTCAGTCAAACTCCGCAAAAGTTCAGTTAATTTTCGTGTACAAGATCAAGGAAGGAAAGTATTTTCATGGTCTGATGAAGCTCTTGGCAGATGTCGTCGAGTGTGTGTCACGAAAATTCTTAGAACAAAGTAAATGCAAATCATCTCATATTGGGCAAATTAACCACTTAACATTGTGGTGGCTATGGAGTAGTTGGTATAGTGCGACACACACCCGCCGAAGATGCTTGGTTTGATTCCCGGACTTAACGTCTAGCATTTTTCAAGGCATGACCTTTTTCGAGCTACTGACAACTCACAAAGTGGCCGCCGTGGCATAGTGAGTAGAGTGCGACACTAACACGCCGAAGGTCCAGGTTCGATTGCCGGCTGAACACCTCGAATTTTCCGCGGCACCACCTCTTTCGAGCTGCTGGCAACATTCCAAAAGCAATATCGTTCTAAGAAAACACTTCTCAAACTTCGCCGTTCGGAGTCGGCAAGAAACTGTGGGTTCCTTCCACTCATGTAAGAGCAATAGTGCAATAAGAGTAGTTGATAAGCGAAGTAGGTCCTGGTTCCCTTGTCGATCTTCAAATATACACACATGGACAAAAGTATTGGCACACCTATAGTTTTCAAAATATAATGAACACAACATTAAAACAACAAATAATTTACAGGAAATTTCTTAATACTCTGTAGTGTTTGTTGATGTACTAAATGATTTAACATAAAAACAAGTTTTTTCATTAAAATTATCTTCTTCTTCTTGTTGTGGCACTACAGTCCGGGGTGGAACTGGGCCTCAATTTTAACATTATTATCCTTAACAAAAATATTTAGTTTGATGAGCCCTAACATGGATCTTTGTTTCACCTTTAATAAGGCTTTAAGTGGCTTGAATCTCTGTTTGCTAAGGCAACTATTGAGTTTCAGTTTGGATTCCAATGCCAAAAATGATTGAAAAGCAGCATGTGGCTTGAGCTTGAAGGTGTCTTTCCTCTCTTTTACTACTCCCTAAGAATATAAGCGTGGTCGCCGTGGCGTAGTGGGTAGAGTGCGACGCTCACACGCCGAAGGGTCTAGGTTCGACTCCCAGTTCAACACCAATTTTTCTAATATTTCACGGCACCACCTCTTTCGAGCTGCTGACAACACTCAAAGAGTAATAACTGTCTAAGAAAGCTTCTCAAATTTCGCCGTTCGGAGTCGGCAAAAAAAAATGTAGGTCCCTTCTACTCGTGAGAGAACTGTAGCGCGCACAACACGAGTAGTTGATGAGCAAGCTAGGCCCTGGTCCCCCTTTGGACTGTAGCGCCAACAATTATTATTATTAATTATTAAGAATATAAGCCAGGCGTACCTAATAAAGTCGGCATCATCAAAACACTGTAATCGAAACTCCACTTGTGAATTTAAGTCTCAATAAAGAAATGAAATGAAGAAATGAAAATGAACTCCCTAAGAAAAACGTGACTTCAGTAATGTGATGAGTGGAATCTCAGCGTCGTTTGCCCGGTTTACAGGGAAGAAGACCCCTTTGACTGCATCAACTACCGAAGGATTAGTCTCCTGAACATCGCATATAAGATCCTCCCTGCCGTATTGTGTGAGCGTCTGAAACCGTTTGTCCATGACCTAATAGGTCCCTCTCAGTGTGGTTTCAGGCCAGGGAAGTCCACTGTAGACCAGATCTTCACATTACGGCAGATCCTGGAAAAGACACAAAAAATGCAAATTGACACCCACCACCTATTCGTCGATTTCAAGGCCGCATATGACAGTGCATAGAGACGAGCTACCAGGTGTACCAGCATGAAGTGAGCGTCAAGATACAAATGTCTCGATAGGGAACATTTGTTGTGAACGAACCCTTATTTCTTTTTTTTTTTTTTTGTTTGTTTGCTATGACATCTGTGAACAATATTTAGTATACATAAAGTCATTGAACATACATCATCATATTTTTTCATCGTGTTAAATATGTCGACCCAGAAAGTGATGATTTGCGGAAAGCATTAATTCTTTGTTTTCAGTTGAAGAAAAAGCGCTGCAGAGTCGCATCGAATGCTTGTCGAGGCATATGCTGATCATGCTCTATCAGAAGCAACATGCAAAAGATGGTTTCAATGGTTCAGAAATAATGATTTTGATGTAAGAAATGAAGAACGTGGAATACCTCCAAAAAAGTTTGAAGGTGCCGAATTGCAAACGATATTGGATGGTGATGATACTTTTAGTCAAAAGCAGCAATGTTACAACAAACATGTACACAAACAATGTACACAACAAACAATTTCTGACCGTTTAAAAGCTATGCGAAAGATCCAAAAGCGTGGAAAGTAGATGTCACATGAATTGAATGAAAGACAGATGGAAAACCGAACAAACACTTGTGAAATTTTGCTTCAAAGACACGAAAGAAACTCGGTGTTGCATCGGATTGTTACTGGCAATGAAAAATGGATTTATTTTAAGAATCCTAAACGGAACAAATCATGGGTTAATCTGGGACAACCATCAACATCGACTGCAAAACCAGATCGATTCGGCAAGAATACAATGCTGTGTGTTTGGTGGGACCAGAAAGGTGTGCTGTACACGAGCTCCTAAAACCTGGTGAAACCGTTAATACTGAACGCTACCGACAGCAAATGATCAATTTGAACCATGCATTGATCGAGAAACGACCAGTATGGGTCAGAAGACACGGCAACGTAATTTTGCTCCATGACAATGCACTTGCACACAAAGCAAAACCGGTTCAGGATACAGTCAAAGCACTTGGTTGGGAGCAGCTACCCCACCCAACGTATTCACCAGACTTGGCTGCTTCCGACTACCAGTTGTTTTCATCGATGGGACACGCCTTGGCTGAGCAGCACTGTGATTCCTACGAGGAGGTCGAAAATTGGGTGTCTGATTGGTTTGCCTCACAAGGCCAACAATTTTATTGGCGTGGTACTCACAAATTGCCAGAAAGGTGGTAAAAATGTGTAGAAAACAATGGCCAATACTTTGAATAAAATGTTTTTAGTTTCCCACTAATAATTAGTGTTTTATTTTCAAAACTCATTTCATACCGGTATACCTGGGAATTACCCGTTAATGAACGACGCATTTCTTATTAAGAGATAATGTGCCTTGGACCCTGCTCTCTGCATACAACATTAACATTTGCAATTGCCTGTGAAAGATGTGGTGCCTCTCCAATAAGTTGGACCTATCATTTGTTGTTACTTTTTGTGTAAAATACACTTATACTGAGATGATAAAAAGTACTGTCCACCGCTATGCATTTGAACGACCAACGTTTTCCATAAATAATTCCTACTGTTTTTTACGAATTTTCTAGGGAAAGTACATCTTTTTTACACACAGAAGTTTTTTTGAAAAACTGATACATGCATCCTATTGTTGGTGTGATTGTCTTCTGTCAAACGTTTTACACGGCGCTCTTTTTTAAAGCTTGTTCGCATTATTTTCCACTGTACTTTATATTAAAATTTCGTCTCTTTGCAGTATGGTTCTGGAAATAAATCATATTACGTTTGCCCAATACGAAGGTTGCCTTTTATATTTCGGAATTGGAAAACCCTAGTGTTGCAATCTGGCAACTGCCAGCTCTATCGTAAAGTTTCACATTTTTGAGGTTATACGTACTCAGAACGTTTTGACATACGAGCGCTATTTGTGTTGTTTACAGTAACTTAAAAGATTCATCTCGCCAAAAAAAATGGATTTAAATCTTGAAAATGTTTGTGCGGTTATGTTTTACAACGTTCGGCGTAGATTAGCTCAACAACAGTGCATCGATGAACTTAATTCAATTTTTTGCGTTGAAGCTCCATCAAGGACAAGTGTTTATCGATGGTATGAATTCAACCGAGGTCGTAGTTCACTCTAAGACGAATTTCGTGAACGTCGTCCAAAATCAGTTGTTGTTCCGGAAACCATTGATGATGTGCGCCAACTGATATTGCAAGACCGTCATGTGACCTATCGTGAGATTGAGACAACCTTAGGCATTAGAGGGACCAGCATGCATTCAATATTGCATGAACATTTGACCGTCAAAAAAATTTGTTCGCGTTGGATCCCACACAATTTGTCAATCGCTCAAAATAAGGCTCGTGTCGATTGGTCGAAAGAAAGGC
Organism: Eristalinus aeneus; assembly: GCA_955652365.1. NCBI lineage: Eukaryota > Metazoa > Arthropoda > Insecta > Diptera > Syrphidae > Eristalinus > Eristalinus aeneus. The sequence goes on along the minus strand of OY019134.1, from coordinate 54,891,544 downwards.
TCCAAAAATACGATCGAGGTACTTCGAAACATGTGTGTATGACATCGCGACAGGTGATGAATCGTGGATTTACGCGTATGAGCCCGAAAATAAACAGCAGTCGACTGAGCCAAATCCAACAAAAGCTGCTCGCGCATGAAGCACTTTCAAGCAAATGGTCGCCTGTTTCCCGGAAAAACTGGACATGTCGCAGAACAAACGCAGAACAGTCAATTCTGAGTGGCGCACAACTATTTGTTTGCCAGTTGTCTTCCAAGAAATCAGAAAAACCAGTCGCCGAAGACAGATCACTCTTCGCCAAGGCAATGCGAGCTCTCACACATCGGCTCAAAAAATTGCATTTCTGAGCACTCAAAACATCGGTTTGATGAGTCATCCGTCGTATATGGTAGTCCTGACTTGGCACCGAATGACTTGTTTTTATTCCCGTGCGTAAAAAATAAAATAAGAGGTCAACGCTTTTCGACACCTGAAGAAGCGGTTGATGCGTTCAGAATGCATGTTTTGGAGATATCTCAATCAGAGTGGCAAAAGTGCTTCGACAGTTCGTTCAAACGCATGCAAAAGTGTAAAGATCTTAAAGGGGAATATTTTGAAAAAACATTAAAGCTATAGTTACGATGACCGAAGCCACACGAAAAAATCCCGCAGGCGGACTCAATTCAGCTGCACGCGCAGTCGATACACTGCGCGCGCAAATTAAACTTTAGCAATTTGTCAAAATTTTTGTATCGTATTTTGTTTGCAATATTCTTTGTTAATTCAGTATTTTGTATGTATAAAAAGGCAGACCAAACTGTTGTGAGTTTAGAATGTAAGTTAGAGTACGAGTTTTCACAGCTCTGAATAATTTATTTTTTTAAAAAAGTAATAGTTGCGCTTTCATAACTCTACTTTCGATGATTAATATTTGTTTTTGCTCTCTAATTCGGAAATATAAAAGGCAACCCTAGTACCAGTGGTCGACGCCGAATAGAACATGTTAAACACCAAAAATCTTTGCAAGTTCTGGTACCTATCTCTAAGAAGACGGGTCTTTCTGTCTGTATATTTTTGGCCTATTTTTAATTTCAAAATGTTTTAATCGACGTCGTGGTGTAGCGGTTAGAGCGCAACACTCACACGCCGAAGGTCCGGGTTCGATTCCCGGCTGAACACCTCAAATTTTTCACGGTACCACCTCATTCGAGGTGCTGACAACACGCCGTGGCATAGTGAGTAGAGTGCGACACTCACACGCCGAAAGCCCGGGTCCTCAAATTTTTCACGCCACCACTTCTTTCGAGCTGCTGACAACACGCAAAAAGTGATACTGTCTAAGAGAAAGCTTCTTAAACTTCGCCGCTTGGAGTTAGCAAAAACCAGTAGGTCCCTACTACTCGTGAGAGAACAGTAGCGCGCACAACGAGAGTAATTGATGAGCAATTTAGGCCCTGGTCCGCTTGTGGACTGCAGCGCCGCCCATTTATTATTCGATTTTTAATCGCATGGAGTTAATAGGATTTTCCACTCCTGTTCTCCCACTTTGGATCTACCAAATGACGCATATAGAGATAGTTGTTCAATTGATATAGTTTACGGTATTTTCTCTATTTTTTTCAATACTTTTTCTTTGGCACAGAGTCTTGTTGATTTGAAGAAGAACAAATGTTTAGTGTTTTTAAGTGATTATTTTTTCATGAAATTGATAAATGAAACATCTTGCATTCTAAGTCGGTGCGTCAAAACAAATTTTGAGTTCAATTTCGCTGCAGAAACCATTATATTGATTTGCAAGTAATATGCAAAGAGATTTTCATTCCAAGTGCATACAAAACCGGATTTGAATTAATGTGTCTGACTGCACGTTTAACTTTGGTCAACGTTTAACTGAGGAAAGAAAAAATGAATTTTGCATCTGGCGCATATTAATGCTAACCTAGAATCTAATCTCGTTGGGCATGCAAAGCAATCAAGCAAATAACCAAATGGCTTTTAAGTCTCTCGCTCTCCCCTTTTATGTGACTCAATGATACTCTGAAAAAAATACATTATCGGCGGCGCGCGAATTCTAATTTGCAAATGTGTTGCAGAAACCGCAATGATTGTGAAGCAGTCAGAAACTCACGCAGGAACAAGAAATCAAAATGTCTTGTATAGATACGACCTTGGGTTCATGTTTATACTCTAGATTCTAGTTCAACTTCAAGTGTATACGTTTTTAGGTAAGGTGCTTAAGCAAATGTGTGGTGACTTATTTTAGTCATTCTGAGTCACAATGGCTTTGAAAATTAGGAAATAAAGCTCTTCTAGCAACTTTTGGTGTCGAATTCTTCTAGAAAGAACTGTGAGTCAGAGATTTTAGATCAATGTTGTATATGATATGCTGTTGTTTTAGTTACGGAGATCCTTAAAATGAGACTGCGTCTCACTGAAAGCGATATCCTAATGATTAAGAGGCAAAATTTGCCAGTATTAAAAATCGATATAAAAATTAAGCTTTTTGAGTTCCATATGTCAGTCTTTTCTATGGCGGTGAGACATCTGTGTACACTTGTCTGTACATATACGAAGTCTAGACTTAAATGGATCGTACAAACACAACCATATGCGTTTCATCAAAAATAGACAAAATTTGTTTCTGCCTTGTTTTTGTGCAAGATTTGTGAAATCTCTCCACATTGTTGAAATGATACATTTTCAAGTTCAAAACAAATGGCTCTACTCAGTTGAAACTTATTAGGTAGTTACTTATTTTAATAATTCAAATTTTAATTTAAGTTTTAATTCAAATTATTTTATTTAACTTCCTCTTGTAACCCATGAAATAAAAGACCATTTTTTGTAGCGTCCTTAGTTTGCCCAAATATCACTTAATAATAATAATAAAAATAACAATTGTTGGCGCTACAGTCGAAAGGGGGACCAGGGCCTAGCTTGCTCATCCACTGCTCGTGTTGTGCGTGCTACTGTTCTCTCGCTAGTAGAAGGGACCTACAGTTTTTTGCCGACTCCGAACGGCGAAGTTGGAGAGGCTTTTTCTAACAGTTTTTACTCTTTGAGTGTTGTCAACAGCTCGAACGAGGTGGTGCCGTGAAAAATTCGAGGTGTTCTGCCGGGAATCGAACCTGGATCTACGGCGTGTGAGTGTCGAACTCTACCCACTACGCCACGCCACCTACCTTGACGTAAATTTTCAAAATTCCAAAACTCACTGACTACAATCAGCTTACCTTTAACATGACAGTTAATACTTCAGTAAGACCAAGAACAGCAACCCATATGAACGAGCTTAGTCCATAGACGCCCAGGGCTTAAAAAAATTTGCGTTTATTTGACATACTCACATCTCGTGAGGTCTGTTTTGTCCTCATTACGCACTTCCACTTAAAAATTCAGCGAACTAGCCTATTTTTCGGCGAAAGACAGGCTGCCATCGACTGCTCCTGATTTCATCTTCTTTGCGTAGCGCTATAGCCCGGATTCGCAAGCAACATGTCTCTCTAGGCAGCACGATCTCTCACCAGCTGCCTCCGATTGCGCACTCCAAGTTGGTTGAGGTCCGTTTCCATTTGTGTTCACCTCCTCAGTCAAGACTGTCCTCTGCTGTGTTGTGCTCGGCTCAGATCCGAAGACTCTTTGTGCCGGAACAGTGGTGTCTATGAGGTTTACATACCCGAGCCATCTTAAGAATTGTATTCGAAGATGCTAAACTAGACGCATGCCGCCTCACAGCCCGTAATGTAAGAGAATTAGCAGGTTCACGTTGCCTATGTTCGTCGAATTTGAGCTGACTGTGACTTAGCCTACAAACATACTTGACGGCTGAGCAACAAACTCTTACATATTATGCCGCTAAAACGGGCGATTCTGAGCCATTGTCATAACGTAACAGAGGATGAAGATTGCCCACACAAGTGGAGAACGACCTCAACCAACTTGTAGTGCGCAACTGGAGGCAGCTGGCGAATGATCGTGCTGGCCCAGATCCATCCCCGACTGTAGCGCCACAAGAAGAAGAAGAAAATGGGTACCACGCGTCCGAAAAAGCGGAAGATTCTGGCCTCAGCGCTGAATTTCCATAACGGCAGTAGGTGCAACCATTAGAAAGAGTACCTGCTAATCATTCTTTCATCGATATAAAATTACATTTCAACTTTCCTAAAAAACATTCCCGCAACATCCACACCCACTCCGGCTTCAATCGTTTTTCGCAATATTTCCTCGAAATCTTTTCCAAACGGAAATACCCCAAAAATGTCTAACGACTCATGCAAACCAGTTTGGAGAGTCGCCGACAACGTTATGTGACACCCACATAAATCCCAAAACCTCGCTTCAGTCCACATGCCTGCGTGCCGAGTTTTGCCCTTAAACTGCTCCAAATTCACAAGAAATTTCATCCACAAGTGCGAAGAAGGTACTTAAAACCTAAATGACCTAAAAACGACAAGATTAAGTCAAATTCCTTCAAGCGTGCACTAAGGTCGGTTGCAAAACTCTCCAATTTTCTCTTCATCTCGTCGCACTGTCTTAATAATTCGTACCGCCGCCGTACTCCAGTTCCCCCTCAAAAATAATCTTCCCCATCTTAAGCCGCCGAAAAAAGCTCCCTTCCACAGCAAAACAAAACCGCCAGCGAAGAGAGAAGCAGCGAGATGTGATAAACAAAACCGAGAGCCGCAGATGCAGCAACACATGGCCCGTAGTATCCTAACAAAGCGATTCGATCTGCCGCCATTCGCGTCTACCCACAGCGGCTGCCGTCGCATTAATCATCTGAAACTTAAAGTCCCCGGTAGCGACAGAGGCGCGGCGTCAGCGGCGTGGAGCAACATTTGTCTTCGCGTCAGGCACACTCTAAAGAGGCGATTAATCGTTTGAAGTAATAACGCCTCTTCGACGGGGGACGGAGTGGCGCGCATTATCAGTCATCGGAAAACAATTTCAGGGTTTGAACTTGAGCCCCAAAGCCAAGTGACCATACTCTAACAATGAGCGCTGTTGGGCAACCAGCCACGCCAATGAATTTCAACGAGCCACGACCACCGAAAGAAGACAACATTCAATTGCAGTCCAAGATCACCGCACAAGAAGCCGGATGATGGAGTGAATTGAGTGGCTCTGGGAGTTGGGGTGTCCCCCATGTGTGTGCGCGTACGCCTAATGAAATCTAATTGCCGCGCGCGCGTACGCTAAGACAGCAGCATTTTGGTCACGTCGGAGCATTACAAAGCAATAAGTATCAGCAAAGAAGGCTCCGAATAGGTCACAGAAATATTGTGTCTTTCGCAATCGCACAGTCCGATCCATTCATACAAAATGTCGGCCAGTGTCGCTGGCGTTGCGTGCTAATGTTGTTTTGTTTTGTCGCGTTGTTTCTACGAAGCCTCTGTGCTTTGACCTTGCGGGACTAGGCTGCATGCCCGATGCCCGATGAGCTTAATGAAAAATTTATATTCTGATTGACTTTTAATCAGGAATGCGCTGTGGCTTGCGTTTTCACATGACTCGCCTCAGCTGCGAGTGAAGGCCTCGTGGTAGGCACGTGAGGGAGGAGATGCGCCTTGGACGCAATTAAAAATGTAATCGTTCTATTAAATGTCATTGTCCGGATGTGCTTCCAATTGTGTGAGCTCAAGTGTTTAACATGTCGCTTAATAACTCTGTGGGCCTGTAGCCGTAGATTTCCGATAGGCACTTAATGACTGAGTTTCATAATCAAAGTTCTTCCAGCTCGTGTGTACTAATCTTGACATGGATCTGACGGTAAATGTTTGTTTCTTTTAATGTTTTTTTTCTTTTTTTCAACAACGCATGCAGAGTGATGACGCAGATCAACATGGAACGTTCGGGTTGACTTCACACTGGCTTGAAGAAAAAATTATGGCTAGGATAGGGCAGAGGATAGGGTAGAGACTGACCTGAATTACATGTCTGGGCGTCTTCTCCGAACATGTTTAGGTGTACGTGATTGTTCATAAAGTAGTACGAAAGACTTACACTTACTGCCGGAAGAGAGCACGAATTAGCAAAAAAACAAAAAAACAGAACAAACAAAAGAAACGTAGAACGTAGCCAGATGAAATTGTTTTAATTCTTTGTTTAATTGTATTGCGCACCAGTCTACAGAGGACCAGGGTCGTCTTTGTTAAGGAAACCAAATTTATAGACAGATAGATTTCTCATTTATTTGCAACTCCAGCTATTCGTTTCTGTCGTTTTTACTTCAGCCTCCGCAGTTTTTCCACTTGTTGAATAAATTTTTCCAGTAGCATGCGGTCCTTTTGTTTCTTAAAGCTGAATTTAACGATAAAATACTTTCATACGGAATATTTTTTCACATAAAATGCTATTTTCCACACGTTCTTCAACAAAGAGAGATGTTGTCTCTTAGAATCAAATAGTTTTTAAAAAAAAAATTGCATATAACAGCCATCTTTCAACAACTAACTGGTCTTATTCAAACGATCTTTTTTTTAAACATCACAAGTTAACACAACCTACAACATATTCGTATTAATGTTTCAAGTGTGTAACTCTGGTTCAATATGCGTGTTGTCCTTACGATATCCAACTTCCACCCTAAATTTGTGAATAAACAGGGAAAGAAGGGAAAGCTAATGTGTAGGCTTCAATTGGCGGTGAAATTGTGAAAAACTTTACTCCTGTTGTACATTCAGGTCCAAGACGAATGAAGTAACGAAAAAGACATGAAAGATCTGGAGCTACATACGTATGTGGAGTGGAGTTGTCGCGTTGGATCACCCAGGAGCCCGTTTCGGCTTTTTCACCCGACTTGTCCCATATGTTGTCTACATATGGCAGTACTAAAAAGAAGAAAAACGAATGCGCTGTAGGACATCAAACCAGGCGAATTTAACCGTCTGCTGAACCAGAAAACTTGTGAATAGGTCACTTAAGACTAATCTGGAAGAGGACTGGGACCTATATCGATTAAAACAAAAATAATATAAAAGGCTTATTCGAGCTTCGAAAATTGCCTCTTATAAAGATTTTTGTGGGAAAATCGAAACACTCAGAAACACTCAGTGAAACCAGCAGACTAGTGAAAGTCCTCAAAAGGGACAAAGCAGTGAGACTGGACACACTAAGAAAACCAGACGGTACCTACACCGAGTCTAAAGCTGAGACCCTCCAACTCATGCTTGAGACTCATTTCCCTGGGAACCGGATCACAGTTGACTCAAAACCAGTGCCGATTTCCGAAACTGGGGATGAGCAGGCAAATTCTACTCGCAGAAGCTGGTATATTTCATCGCTCGTCGTAACTGATGAAGCTATCAAGTACGCTGTAGCGTCTTTTGATGGTTTCAAGTCACCCGGCACCGATGGCATATATGCAGCACTGCTGCAACAGAGCAGAGACCCTATACTGCCGGCTCTGAAAAGAATTTTCACTGCCAGCCTCGCGCTGGCATACATTCCAAGTACCTGGCGTACAGTGAGGGTAGCCTTTATACCGAAAACTGGTAAAGGAGACTACTCACTCGCCAAAAACTTCAGGCCTATCAGTCTCACCTCCTTCATGCTCAAATGCTTGGAGAGGCTGGTCGAACTGTACATGCGCAAAAACGCTCTGCGATCGCACCCTCTATCTCAAATGCAACATGCCTACCAGCGCGGAAAATCTTGCGAGACAGCACTTCAAAATCTCGTCGGTAGAATTGAAAGTGCACTTGACAGGAAAGACTACGCACTGGGTATTTTCATCGGCATAGAAGGCGCTTTCGACAATGCGACTTTTAATGGCATGTGTAATGCGGCCAGGAATCACGGCGTAGAGGAATCATTGGTGTTGTGGATAAGAGCAATGCTAATGAACAGGACTATAATCGCGGAGGCGGAGCGTGACAAGTTTGTAATGTCGGAGGTTAACAGGGGCTGCCCCCAAGGCGGGGTCCTGTCTCCCCTCTTATGGTGCTTGCTGGTTGGACCATGTCTTGCGGCCGTCAGCGCACGCGGACAGGCGGCTCTTGACACGATCGATAGCTGGTGTACCAGGAATGGGCTTTCCGTCAACCCTCTTAAACTGAGGTTGTTCTCTTTACGAGAAGGACGAATATGACTGGTTTGACTCAACTGGTACTTGAAGGCGTCAATATCAAACTTTCCAATGAAGCCAAATATCTTGGTGTTATCCTGGACAGTAAACTTCTCTGGAAAAGACACATTGAGACGAAAACTTCCAAGGCGCTGTCAGTCTTCTGGCAATGCAAGGGAGTTTTCGGCAAAACCTGGGGTCTATCACCCAAAAGGTCCGTTTGGATCTATACGGCAATGATAAGACCACTCCTCTCTTATGCATCAGTCGTTTGGTGGAACAAGCTTTCGCGCAAATACGTGACTGCCGCTTTCACCAAGTTTCAAAGAACAGTTTGTCTCGGCTGCACAGGGGCTTTCCCCAGCACGCCTGGCTCTGCTCTTGATGCTCTGATTAACCTTCCCCCCCTTGATCTACACATCATGGGATGTACACATCATGGGATGTACACATCATGGGATGTACACATCATGGGATGTACACTCAAGGCCATCTCTCGATTAAAAAGGAATGGTCTTTGGTTCCACTCCCACTGGAGCTTTGATGACCTCGCACACCGCATCTCCTATGATACTACTCTCACTACGCCAATAATACAGTTGCGACGCTTTTACAAAGTCGACTTTACACGCGTCCTGGACTGGCTGTGGCCAGAAACTGAACCGGGAAAGGAATGTACACGGATTTTCACGGACCGCTCCAAGACAACGGAGGGTTCTGGAGCTGGGGCCTTCGTGGAAAACGACAACATTAGACTTCACGCCTCCTTAGGAAACTCCGCGTCGATCTTCCAGGAGGAAGCCTTCGCGATCCTAATGGCCACTAACTACATTGTGAAGAATAGGTGGAAGGGAAGAAGTATCTGTGTCTGCAGCGACAGTTAAGCTGTGCTCAAGGCCTTACTCATCCCTTTAACCACTTCCAAGATAGTTCAGGAATGCAAGTCTTCCCTTAATTCGGTCGGCAGGCTGAATTCGCTAAGACTTGTCTGGGTCCCGGGTCATCACGGTATCCTGGGAAACGAAACTGCCGATGAACTAGCTAGACTAGATTCATCAGAGGCATTCGTAGGACCCGAACCCACCTTGGGATTACCCGCGTCCCTGGTCAGAGCCTCCGTCGATGGTTGGATCTCCCTACAGCACAACCAGAGATGGCGTGACTCTCCAGGATGCAGGGTGACCAAGAGTATGCTCCCAAACGTCTGCAAGAAATCCGCTTCTTTTCTGCTATCTCTAGACAGAAACGAGTGCAGAAGACTTGTTGGCGTATTAACGGGACACTTTACCTTCGCTATGCACCTGAGTCGGCTTGGGCTTAGTGATGTCACACTCTGCGACGCCTGTGGAGAAGGTGAAGACACTTCAGAGCACTTTCTCTGTCAGTGTCCTGCCTTCGCTCGTATCAGGTAGCGGTTATTTGGCGCTGATGTGGTGGGAACTGAAAACCAAAGTTCTATATCAGAGAAGCGCATCTTGGCTTTTCTTCGGAAAACCAAGAAATTACATTAAATGAAGGTTACTGCCTGGTAGTACAATGGACCAGTATTTGAGTCTGAGTGCTCCAGTGTACTTGATCCCAACCTCCAACAAAAACAAAAAAAAAACCCTCAATCAGTTACACCACTTAGAATGTAAACAAAAACAAAACCTTGTATGGCAGATTTAATTTGCATGGTCCGAAGACCAATCCACAATCACTCATCATAGATTCCCGTAAAACAATTAAACTTCGCAATCAAATGGAAGCATTTGAAACCGAATTATTGGCGCTAATGAGAAGCCGGTATACTTGTTTTGACTTAGAGCTTAATTCGAAACCATAAATCACCGATCCAATGAGAGGAACTCGTTTTTTGGCACACCACCGTCACCTTAACCACACTCGTGATATTGTATCTAGATACATTAAGATTTAAATTATTTATTGCCGTTGTAATTAAATGTCTGTTTTTATTGCTCAAGGAAGTCAATGACCAGACGGTGTTTCTAATAACCCGGTTTTTCTAACCGCCCACGGGGGGTTGACGTGCACAGGTGAAGGACTTTTGCAAAGAGGCGAATTGTTGCATGTACTGTTTTTAGTGCACCCCAATCAGAACTTCAAATCAAATGATCAGATAACGTTTTGTCATGATTTCTCGAATGGCTCTGATCTCAGTGTCGAATAAACTCGTTTCATTTGATTTCAAGTACATCACATCACTTGAATTCAAAAGTGGAGGGTGATGATATACTCTCAGGTAGTTTAAATTTGAATTTATTTGCGCAGAAGGTGATCAAAAATAAAGGAATGTTCGTTGTCCTAAGAAGAGCACTTTCTCACCTCAGATATTCCATTTTTGCTTGTTATTCGGAGGTTAAATAGAACAGAGGAATGAATACTCGTATATATTTAGAGCAGTGTAGGGTGAGGGGAAACATAGAATCACTCTGTGAACTTCGATGAGTTTCTTTGCTATACAATGGTAACTCCTTCTACGACTCTTTCACAACACTTACACCGTCTTCAAATTCCTTGCTCAGAAGGAAAACTGTATTCATTCTACATTACTGAACGCTTGTTCGATGAGACATCTGTATAAAGGATTAAAAATTCCAAACCCTCTTGGATTCAAAATAGAAGGCAAATGTGAACGTCCTGGAATGGAACGCACAGCACTTCACGGGTCACATTTTGACACATATCAGTTGATTGGATGTTTCTATTTGCGACCTTCTTTTACGGTTTGAATAGGGTTCAGTATAGAATGTCACTGTGGCTTTGGACTGTCGCCATATTAGTTTCCTTATTGAGCAAAGAATTGTTTTCAAGTAAACTCTGCACTGTAAGGTTCAAAAGTGTGACCTCCTTTTCTATACCTTAAGCTGAATATAATTCCAATGTCGATGACTTCATCGTCAGGTTACAAACTTAGACCGAATCCTCGACCGAAGCCTGCAGGGACCAAAATGGACAACTGGTTGTAGAGTCGCAATCGGTGCCGAAAATCTGAAGAGATCACTTCTGCACATGCTCGGTTCTTCCGTTAAAATCCCTCCAAGATGTTTTCAATATCTCAGTGTCTTCACAAAACTACATGCAGGTGAATTTCGGTCACAGTCCTAATCAAAATCCGCATCGAAATACACGTCAGAAGGTGCGACTAATGACACAGGCGATGACGGCCAAAATCTGTTAGACAAAATGTTCCACTCGATATGGGCGATAGTGAACAAAAAATTCCATCCCCCGACCCAGCCGAAGTTCAGTTGGAAACATTGAGACTGAAATAAAAAAAAAACTGATACTGTGGACGAACTGCCCGCAAAGCTATTTAAAGCAACTGGAAACGATCTTGTTGGCCGAATGGATCAGTTCATCTATAAAGTATGACCAGGGGAAAGCATGCCCCTAGATTGAAATCTCAGTGTAATTTGTCCGGTCCTCAAGAAAAGTGACTACTTTGACTGCGCCTCCTTAACGTTGTCCAGAAGATTGTCGTATTGTATGAGCATCCAAAATTGATCATCCACTAACTGTGGTTACAGGCCAGGGTCCATTATTGACTAGATCTTCACTATACGGCATAGACTCAAGAAGTGAAAATTGACACCTACCACCTATTCGTCGATTTTGTGGCACCACATTACAGTGTGTATAGGGACATGCTATGCCATGTCTAGATTTGGCGATTCTACCAAACTCGTCAGATTGATACGAAGAACTCTAACTACTCCGATAAGGTTAGGAAGGAACTCACAGAGACCTTCAATGTCAAAAAAATTAATGCACTAGGCGACGCGTGGTTATGTGAACTCCTAAAAATCATTCTTCAGAAGATCGTTACTCACTAACCAACACCAGAGCCACGATCTTCCAAAAGGCACCCCGACGCACAGTGGGGCAGAAATGGCCGTTTGACGGCGATAATTATAGGCCCTTTAGGTGAGTTAACCAAAATATATTTTTCTAAAGGATTTGGGTGTGCTGAATTCAAATCCGAAGTCAAAATAGCTGTAACTGCTCAGGTTTCCGAAAAAACCGTTATAACATTTTCAAAATGGTACTTATTTGGTAGTTTTTGCAAAGTGAGGGGTTGGATTTACAAAATAAAATAAACAATCATGGACTTATTATTTTTATTTATTCTGCAATCAATTTAAAATAAAGTTATATAATAAATTAACAGTTTATTTACTTTTTAAATTAAAATTTTGGAAAAACAGTATAACTTTACTTTGAAACAATTTACAAAGTTGGAAAATCTGAAAATAAAATATTTTTTGTATCTGTTTTTTAAATAAAAGTAAAACATTTTATTTACATTTTCCAAGATTTAATTTACAATTTATTCTGAGTCCGAAACTATTTCATGCCCATGTATCAATATCTTGTGAACTGAAGTACTCATATAGATCCAAGGATACAGCGATACAAAGAATCTCGCAGTTTCAAGGCAATAATTTTTAAATTATGCACATCTATATTAAATCCGCTGGATAAGCACTGCAAAATTATGTGAAATTTTTTTGTCAGATTTACGTCTATACCTATTATTTCGCTTGATTTGATTGCGTTTTTAAAGAAGTTCTTCAGCGGATGTGTCCCTAAGATTGGCTATTTTTTCACGTTTTCTCCGATTATTCAATTGATCAAAACTTACCTGAGGACGTCCAGAGGGTTGTGCAAACATTGCGAAGTTTGTTTTTTCTTAAAGCCAAATTGATTCGTTTTTTCAAACACCGACCTTGTGCGGTGGCTTTTGTTCCATTTAGATTTGAGTTCACTTTTGGAACGGGTTAACCCTTTCCTTAGCTCTGATACATGGTTTTCAGAGCAGTTTGTGTTTGTTATTAAAAATGTCTCAACATCTTCAATTCTTTTCTCAAAAGTCCTAAATTTACTATTCAAAAATGTTTCAAAGAGCTATTGTCTTTCGCAAGAAAAAAATTGCATTTTGACACCTTGAATATAATAACAATAGTTCAATATTTTCGACACTTACACTTGCACTTGTACTTGCACTTGCACTTTTGAAATTGTATCTATAATATTATGTGTAAAATAAGGTTTAAAGTCAAGAAATTTGAACTACTTGGTGTACGCTACGAGAAGGCTCTTCAGAATAACGTGCCGATATTATTTTCCGCAACTTCAAATAGGTTGCATTTCCGGTATTCGGATGTTTTTTTTATGACAAGATGCATTTTTATTATTATGTTATTTATTACTTTTATGACTAATATAATAAAGATGTGCAATGAATATGAAGCGCCTACCTGACCATGGGAAAAAGTTATTAGGAAAACCAAGAATGGTGCCATTATTCTAAGCAGGGCTGTATATACACAAAAAATTTAAAAAAAATGTTTATGCAAACATCGGTGACTTTTGACTTCGGTTTTCAGTAAAGAAATGATTGAGCTAAAAAATGTAAGTTTAAATTTAGCTCGATGTTTGCCTATTCAAAAAGTACCGTTATTTAAAAACAACTTTTAGGTTCTTGAAATCCGCCATTTTTTTGGGCTAACGGTACTTTATAACCGAGAGAAAGCTAATTGTATTCAAACAACATATTCTAATTGATAAATTCAATCCAAAACATTTGTTACAAACACTTGTTTTTTAATGTACCAACTGAACAAAGTTGCGTCAAGTACTTTTGAACGAACCCAACTTCCCTATTCTTACAACTTTGATGCCAAACGCTGGGTGATTAAGCCACTTAATGGGAAAATTCCAAAACCATATGGCTCATATTATCAGCTAACCGGAAAGGTAACTTTTATTGAGATCGGTTACGTTTTTAAAAATCGACTTCTCGCCGCTCCTGCCATAGAGCTGCCCCATAGTGCGACAGCTAGCCTACGCGAATGACTTTGACATGATTGGACAAATGCAGCGAGTAAATGCAAATGCGCCAGTCAGACGGTTACTTGCATTGAAGTGGAAGCGGCTGAAATGGGTCCGGTGGTATATAAGTGCAAATCGAAGTATATGCGGTTGTCAAGGAAAAAAATACAACATCGTCGTCTCTTGCGTCACATTAGGCAGCAGAAACTTTGAAGCAGTCAAAGTTTCGACTTCCTCTTGACCTCGGCTCCGCGGTAAATAGAGACAACAACATCTGTACAAATCAAACGAAAAATAACTCTTGCCAATTGGGCTCAAGAAGCAATAAAGCCCTTTCTCAAAAAACTAAACTGGCTGTGTACAATGGCTTGATAATCCCAGTACTGCTCTACCAGGTATACCATTACGAAGTGGGCGTCAAGATACAAATGTCTCGATAGGGAACATTTGTTGTGAACGAGCCCTTATATTTTTTTTATTTTTTATTTTTTTTTTTTTTTTTGTTATGACGTCTGCGAAAAATATTTAGTATACATCAAGTCATTGGACAGACAACATCATATTTTTTTCATCGTGTTAAAAATGTCGAATTTTGTACCAGCAACTGATGATTTGCGAAAAACATTATTTTTTTGTTTTCATTTGAAGAAAAGTGCTGCAGCGTCGCATCGAATGCTTGTCGAGGCATATGGTGATCATGCTCTATCAGAAGCAACATGCAAAAGATGGTTTCAACGGTTCAGAAATAATGATTTTCATGTGAGAAATCAAGAACGTGGAAGACCACCAAAAAAGTTTGAAGACGCCGAATTGTAAACGATATTGGATGGAGATGACACTTTGAGTCAAAAGCAAATGGTAGCAATGTTAAATGCTGCACAACAAACAATTTCTGATCGTTTAAAAGCTATGGGAAAGATCCAAAAGTGTGGAAAATGGGTGCCACATGAATTGAATGAAAGACAGATGGAAAACCGAACAAACACTTGTGAAATTTTGCTTTAAGGACACGAAAGAAACTCGGTGTTGCATCAGATTGTCACTGGCAATGAAATATGGACTTATTTTAAGAATCCTAAATGGAAGAAATCATGGGTTAATCTGGGACAACCATCAACATCGACTGCAAAAGCAGGGAGATCAGATTCAGCAAGAAGACAATGCTGTGTGTTTGGTGGGACCAGAAAGGTGTGCTGTACCACGAGCTCCTAAAACCTGGTGAAACCGTTAATACTGATCACTACCGACAACAAATTATCAATTTGAACCATGCATTGATCGAGAAACGACCAGAATGGGTCAGAAGACACGGCAAGGTAATTTTGCTCCGTGACAATGCACCTGCACACAAAGCACAACCGATTCAGGATACAACCAAAACACTTGGCTGGGAGCAGCTTGGTTGGCTCCAGACTTGGCTCCTTCCGACTACCATTTGTTTTCATCGATGGGACACGCATTGGCTGAGCAGCACTTTGATTCCTACGAGGAGGTCCAAAATTGGGTGTCTGATTGGTTTGCTTTAAAAGACGAACAATTTTATTGGCGTGGTACTCACAAATTGCCAGAAAGGTGGTTAAAGTGTGTAGAAAATAATGGCCAATACTTTGAATAAAATGTTTTTTTATTTTCCCATCAATAATTAATGTTTTATTTTCAAAAAAACTGGTATACTTGGTATGGCGTGAAAAATTACACGCAATTGAAAGTGGATACGGAAGCCTTTACAAGTCTGCGTTCTTAAAAGTTTGGCCCTATTTACGTTGATGATATTTGGAAAACATGATTGGACGCCGATCTTTACGGGCAGGGCGGTGGCATGTACCTGATCGATCGTCTTCAAATAAAACACTTTTTGTGGTTAGGCTATATAGAGTAGAGGCTAAGCAAATGAGAAGGCGTACACTTCCACGCATCCTAACGGCTTTATTGTTAAAAGAGTCAATTCACGTTGTGTGTGGAAGTACTGTCGAAAGATTTTTTTTACAACATGTACAAAACACTTCCAAAGAAAGTACTTCGGTGTGTGAAAACGAAACCTTAACAATGCAAAAATAACATGATTTGTGCATTTTATATTTCATTGTTGTCAATGAAATGTTTAAAGCGAAAAAGGGAGTAAATTCCAAAATTCCCCACCTGCCACTAACACCAGAAACCTACGCTTTCTGTATTATGCAGCTCAAAATAAATTTCACACATATGACTTCAGCCATTTTCCCCCTGTCCCTTCTGCCCCTCCATCCCACTAATGCATCACGATGACAAATGTCACCCGATGACTGGAATAACGCTTCTCTGCGAAGCATAGTCCAGCAATTTGTTAAGTCAATTAGTCAACGACTGGCAAGTACGCCCATTAACTTCCCGACAGATTGCGACGCCACTTAACAATCGCTGATCGATAGGTTCGCGTAATTATGTGCAAATCTGATAATTGAACGCCACCAGCCGCAGAACGTCTCTATTTCAAGTTTCGCTCTTCGCACATGACTTCCTGAAGCACTTCGCGTCACACCGAGATTTAAGATTACAGATCTCAACTTTTTTCTTTGAAATGCAAGCGTAAATGTGCATGCTGTCATGTTTGTTTTTCTTACAGGGTGTCGTAATCGCCGACGGCAGTGAGCAGTATGAACGCTTCGTCAAAGTGCCCCAGCCCGTCTCGTTCAAGGTGTACATCTTCAACGTGACGAATGTCAACAAAATTCAACAGGGCGCCATACCGATTGTCCAAGAAGTTGGTCCTTACGTCTACAAGTATGCACATGACACAAGATTGAGGCGACATTCGAATGATTTCTGACGACATTTTGTGTTTCTTTGACAGGCAATACCGCAGCAAGCGCATCAAGAACTTCTCCCGTGATGGATCCAAGGTCACCTACGTCCAGGACTATCGCTTCGAGTTTGACGAGCAGGCGTCTGCGCCCAACTCCCAGTCGGACACAATTGTCGCCCTTAACATGCACATGAACGTAAGTAGTTCGCATCCCGGCAGAGCACCCTCTGTTTCGATTAGATTTTGAAAAACGACTGCTTTCAGGCATTTTTGCAAGTTTTCGAAAGAGAAATAACCGAAATTTTGCAAAGTGTTGCAAACAGATTCAATCGAACGCTGAATCGAACGCCCGGCGTTCGGTTGCTTAAACGACTGATGGAACGAATCCGAGGGAAACGTAAAGTAATTTTGTCATATCCAAATATTTTAGAATGCTGGTGACTAAATTTTTTTTTTCTAAAAAACTAATTCTCTGTTGCTGACGGTCAAGGGGCGCTTTTTTGCATGAATTCATTAAAGCATTGCTTGCGCTTAACATTTTCATACCGGTATCCTGCTGATGGTGGCAGAAATTTTGAGTTTTCGAAGAGAACAGAGAACCTGTTCGCAGTGCTAAACAAATATGACTCCATCTGTTGCATGAATTATTTATTCTTGTTGCTTCTTCTGTTTTCCTAAATGGATTCCATAAATCTTGGGTTTAGCTTGTGCCCAATGAGAATCTATGTGACAGACTTGGAGTTCCTGGTGGGATTCTCGGAAATTAATATTCGAATCAAATGCGGGGGTGATTTGTGGGCATTTATACGTCTTTTGAGATAAAATGAGTGTAGTCTGACGATTTATTGACGGCAATACGTTTTTCATCTTGATTGAATTCCAATTCGCTTATTTTTGTCGTCACCACTTTGAGGCATTTAACTGAATTGGAATTCAATTAACGCTTTTTTACGCCACCACCTAAGAGGAACCCATGGTTTTGACGACGAGTGAAGGCAGGCGCATGCAGCCAAACAAGAAGCATACAAGGCAACGCTGCATCGAACGACTAGAGCTGTTTGTGAGCTCTACAAACAGAGAAGAAGGGAGAAGAACCGGCAATTGGAGACAGCTGGCAAGAGATCATGCTAGCTGGAGAGGCATGTTGGTTGAGGCCCAGGTCCACCCCGGACTGTAGCGCCATCCGAAGAAGAAGGAATTCAATTAAGTTCTTGTAGTCGGAAGACTTTTGAAAACTGAAACGTGAACTTTTACTTTTTTTTTAGATATGTTTGTTCCGGGCTATTGTTGCTTCATTTTACAATCGCAAAAGCTAGCTAAATACAATTTATCTTAAATCTTAAATAACAATCATCGGTTACGTAAATGTTTTTTGGCAGAAGAGTAAACGTCTTCTATCGGGCATTGTCTGATGGTGAAGTAGGGAGGGAATTTAGTGCCCAAAAACTAAACAAATAAAAGATTGACAAGATGAACGCAATTTTGAGTTCTTCAAAATCTGAAGCAACGGAAGCGACTTAATAGGATTTTTTGCCGTTCCGAGTCGGCAAAAAACTGTGAGTCTCTTCTACTCGTGAGAGAACAGAAGCGCGCACAACACGAGTACTTGATCAGTGGTACCCCTGTGGACTGTCGCTCCAATAATTATATTATGGAACCATAGCTCGTTAACGTGATACCGACAGCGTTTCAAAACGCCATGGAGGTGTTCATTAAACATGGATAGAAACAATTCGGAAGAAAGTGAAACCTGGAATTGAATGAAATCCGCGTCGAAGTAAAAGAAAAATATTTTGTAAGTTCGACATATCGTGTGCAAAACATACTGAAAAATGAGTTTGATCACCAAACTTTAAAATTTTAAAAATGAAATGTTTCTTTACCACAAGAAAATAAGTTTGAGTCCAAGCGAAGAAGATGTTGCACTATAGGTAACCAAATTATTTTTTATTTATCAATGAGCCGCCATTTATGTAATATACCAACGAAAATGATCGAATTTACTTGCCAGAGATGTCCTTGGATAACCACAAGCGGATGTCCCCACTGTCCATTTTTATTTTCGAGCCACAGCGTCAAAATGATTGCGACCGCATAAAATTAAATTAAATTAATAAAATTAAAACTTAACAAAGGCCGCCATGAACTTAAATAAAGTATAAAATACCGGCTATTACCACAATTGTGAATTTGGTTGCCGTAAGAGGTAGTTAGGTGGCGCTCACAAGTGGAGACGGATCTCAACCAACTTCGAGTGCGCAACTGAAGGCAGCTGGCGAAAAATCGTGCTGGCTGGAGAGGTTGGCTTAAGCCCAGGTCCATCCCAGATTGTAGCGCCACAAGAAGAAGAGGAAGAAGAAGAAGAAAAAGGAGAAGAAGAAAAAGTGGTGGTTAAAATCAAAAAATTAAGTTTTTCTTTTTCATTAAATTACTTTGATGTCCAATTTCTTAAGTGTTCTCTTTGAACGTTATTTTAGAGCAATCAATACTAAATTGTCAAAGTTGTTTCAATTATTTTACGGCAACACTGTGTTAGAGGCAGTATTGAACCCTGGCCACAAGACGGACTTCCGTCCCACAAAGTGAACCATTTTCCGCATATTTTTTCTGTTTTTCTAAAATCTTAAGACTGGGATTTGAAGACAGTTGAAGGTGGAACTGAATGTTCAAGTATTATATATTTCGTCGGCAGGAACGTCGAGGGCATTCTTCTTTTAAAATTACATTCACATCTGGTAGCGTATATCTACTCCTCCGTTCGCCTTATTCATAGACATAATTGGACATTCTCCACAGGGTTTCTCTCAAAGTTTCCAATGCAATGAAAAGACGAGAGAGCATGATCTTTTAATTAGAAGTAATTTTAAGTTTATCTTACAATTTGTAAAAACAGGATAAATAGGTCGTTTTCGACCCACAGGGCATATATTAACGGATATGAAAAAGTATACAAATTTGCTCAAAATTTTCCTTTTTTTTGAATTTTCAAATTGTATTACCAGGCATACCGGTATGAAGTGAGCATAAAGATACAAATGTCTCGATAGAGAACATTTGTTGTGAACGAGTCCTTATTTTTTTTTTGTTTGTTTGCTATGACATCTGTGAAAAATATTTAGTATATGGTACATCAAGTCATTGAAAAGACAACATCATATTTTTTCATCGTGTTAAAAGTGTCGAATTTTGTACCAGAAAGTGATGATTTGCGGAAAGCATTAATTTTTTGTTTTCATTTGAAGAAAAGTGCTGCAGAGTCGCATCGAGTGCTTGTCGAGGCATATGGTGATCATGCTCTATCAGAAGCAACATGCAAAAGATGGTTTCAACGGTTCAGAAATAATGATTTTGATGTGAGAAATGAAGAACGTGGAAGACTACCAAAAAAGTTTGAAGACGCCGAATTGCAAACGATATTGGATGGAGATGACACTTTGAGTCAAAAGCAAATGGTAGCAATGTTAAATGCTGCACAACAAACAATTTCTGATCGTTTAAAAGCTATGGGAAAGATCCAAAAGCGTGGAAAGTGGATGTCACATGAATTGAATGAAAGGCAGATGGAAAACCGAACAGACACTTGTGAAATTTTGCTTCAAAGACACGAAAGAAAATCGGTTTTGCATCGGACTGTTGCTGGCTATGAAAAATGGATTTATTTTAAGAATCCTAAACGGAACAAATCATGGGTTAATCTGGGACAACCATCAACATCGACTGCAAAACCAGCAAGACCAGATTCAGCAAGAAGGCAATGCTGTGTGTTTGGTGGAACCAGAAAGGTGTGCTGTACCATGAGCTCCTTAAACCTGGTGTAACCATTAATACTGATCGCTACCGACAACAAATGATCAATTTGAACCATGCATTGATCGAGAAACGACCAGAATGAGTCAGAAGACATGGCAAGGTAATTTTGCTCCAAGACAATGCACCTGCACACAAAGCAAAACCGGTTCAGGATACAACCAAAACACTTGGCTGGGAGCAGCTACCCCACCCGCCGTATTCACCAGACTTGGCTCCTTCCGACTACCATTTGTTTTCATCGATGGGACACGCATTGGCTGAGCAGCACTTTGATTCCTACGAGGAGGTCCAAAATTGGGTGTCTGATTGGTTTGCTTTAAAAGACAAGAACAATGTTATTGGCGTGGTACTCACAAATTGCCAGAAAGGTGGTCAAAATGTGTAGAAAACAATGGCCAATACTTTGAATAAAATGTTTTTACTTTCCCATTAATAATTAGTGTTTTATTTTCAAAAAAAACTGGTATACTTGGTATGGCGTGAAAAATTGCACGTAATTAAAAGTGGATAAGGAAGCCTTTACAAGTCTGCGTTCTAAAAAGTTAGGCCCTATTTACGTTGATGATATTTGGAAAACATGATTGAACGACGATCTTTACGGGCAGTGCGGTGGCATGTACCTGATCAATCGCGTTTTTTCTTTTTCATGTGACATCAAGTTTCCTTGCTTTTGAATAAATTCAGCTGCTTTTAAACATTTTGAAATGGCTGTCTGAGTGACACCCAAATTTTCTGCGAACTCTTCTTGTGTTTGAAAAAAATCTTCATAGTGTAATGCTTATAGTTCTTCATCTTCAAACTGTTTTTGCTGATCAGGACGTTCATCGTCTACCAAAGCAATATCACCACTTTTAAATCGTGCAAACCAGTTTTGGCCCATTTGCTTAGCTCACAGCGCATTCTCACATAAACTTCCACCAAAAAACGATAACTTTCGGTAGCAGTTTTCTTCAAATTAAAGTTATGTTGAAGTAAACTACGCAAAAAACACTTTTTCCGGCGCAAAGTTCGACATATTTGAGTGAAAAAAAAATTTTTTTTTGTTTATGCTTCAAATGAATGACATATACTGAAATAACTCACAGTGACAGTAGCTTTCAAACGCATGTTACAATGGAATAATAACAATGGAATAATACAATTTAAGCCATCTCTTAGTAAACCGCACGAATCAAGTTATAGACCCAATACTAATTAAGGTGTTCTTTTCAAAACATAATAAAAAAAGTGGTCAAGTTGATAAAATTGGTAGCATTGTGACTAACTAATAATTTGTCCTTTAACAAATGTTATGAAATCAATCCGAATGGTGGACAAAACACCTAGATTGTGTGCTCGAAAAGCCGCACTGGAATGTTGTTTAAAGCTCATTCAATGGTTGACGACAGTTTTTAAGACCTTTCCTACGCCGGAGAGATAACATTGACCAGAACTCCTGATGATGTGAGGCAGTGCTGGACGATGTCGCCGCGTGACCGGGATCCTGACTGTTGCGCCGATGAGGATAATGATGACTGACTCACATACAACAAAATATACCACAAACCTTTTCATTAACAGCTATTGTTGGTCCGTTGCTGTTTTGAATGTACTTAAAATTGATGTTTTTGTAAATACACTCAATTCTCTTTTTATGCGAATCTTTTTTATGCGGTTTTGAAGTTATGCGATTTTTCCTGAGAATCTAATTCTGATTTTTTTTTACAAGATTTTGAAGTTATGCATTGTTTTTCTATAGCATTTGTATGGGATTCCCCTTTTTAAATATATTCTGTCTATTTCAGTGATGATAATGATTTCGCGCCAGTTCACAAAAGGTTGCGGGTGTTATCAGAAAGTGAAGAAAATGACTAAATATAAAATTTTTATAAAACTACTAATTAAAGTAATGTGAAATAAATATATTTAATTAAAAATAAAGTAATGTTATGTATTTGATTTGAATTTACCAAAACTTTATACTCTGCTCAAAAATTCTCAGGTATCCTCATTTTTTATTAGTTGATATCGACTTTTCTTTGCGATTTTTTGGTCCTATGAACTTTTAAAAAATTTTGGAACCTAACCCTGATTATATAATGTAATTAATGTCATTTTTTATATGATTTTTTGATTTTATGCGTTTTTGAAAATAATGGAACACATTCCCCCTTTACACTACATTAGTATTTTTTTATGCGATTTTTTTTTGTGTGGTTAGTTTTGGAACGTATCTACCGCATAAAAAGAGAATTGAGTGTTGATATAAACAGCTGTCAGGCAACATACAATTGCAGAAAAAACGATTGAAATGTTAATACAAACATGTGTGCAAAATATTTTAACTGATTATCGACTTCGAAAAAAATTAAATTAATTCATACTTCTTTAATTGTCCACAAACAATATTTCGAAGTCGGAAAAAGTATATTTCTTGCCCTGTTCTCCGTCCACCCATGCATACTTTTATAATTAAACCTTCGCAGCTGTCGTATAAATATTTTAAACCATTTTCATAAACACTAGGATCATAGACGGACATACTTGACTCTCCTCGTTCTTACCGTTTTCTGCTTCAAATACTCATTTCATTAAGCTTGGTAACCTCATGTGCGTACTGCCATCATTTACAGCGCCCATCAATACTAATTGGCTTGCTTTTAGGGTATAAGGGTTTTATCTAGCTTAACGCATGCCTAACGCTTTCCTCTTGCTACCTCCTCCACACAAATTCAATCCACTTCATTTCATCAAGAAAATCTTTGCAGTCCCTCCTCCAGATCACCGAAAACGATCCTGGCCTTTCGCTGCTGCTTATGCACATGAACTTAAATCTCAAAAGTGTGTTTAATGATCCGCGCTCGATGTTCGTCACGACAACGGTGCGGCAGTACCTCTTCGATGGAGTTCGCTTCTGCATAAATCCCATTGGTTTGGCACGAGCCATTTGCAAACAAATCCAGGAGCAGGGCTCGAAGACAATTCGGACGCTTGAGGACGGAAGTCTGGCGTTTTCATTCTTCAATCACGTACGTAGTCCATCCCGCGCATGTTGATGTGTCATCCACAGAACGGCTTTTGCTTTCTTTTCACAGAAAAACCGAACCGGGGACGATGTGTACGAGGTGCACACAGGTCTGGGTGACGCGATGAAATTAATGGAGATACAAAAGCTCGACGAGGCCAGCACCCTGCAGATCTGGCTTAATAGCAGCGACAGCGAAACATCGATTTGTAATTTAATTAACGGCACCGACGCTTCCGCGTATCCGCCTTTCAGGAAACGCGGCGAATCCATGTACATCTTCAGTGCGGACATCTGCCGGTCGGTGGAGCTGTTCTATCAGGGTGACATCCAATACAAGGGAATTCCGGGCTTCCGATACTCGATCGGAGACAATTTCCTGAACGACATTGGGCCGGAATTCTCAAACGAGTGCTTCTGCGTGGATAAGCTGACGAATGTGATGAAACGCAGGAATGGTTGTCTTCATTCCGGCGCCATGGATCTGACTACTTGCTTGGGTGAGTTTTGTTTTTCTTTTTTGTCTCTACTGGAATCTGCTTCTTTTGAATCGAATTGAAATTTTATGTGCAAAACGACGTTTTGGCAGGATCACGTTGTAGTCACTTGTAAAATGTTTAAAAGCCCAACGAACAGTTGATTTGTGTAAATGGGAAACATGACCTTGTCTGCACAAGTAAACAAGTCTTAGGTTGTGGCTTACTGATATGCTTGCCATTCTTGAACATCAAATCTTAGCCTATGTACTGATCCAAGTTCTAAAACTTGAATACAGTTCATCGCTCTCAAACTTGAAATGTAGACAAGCGAAAGATTGTGGTTCGCCTTGAAGACGATTCATGTCCGCAAATGAAATGTGGCCTTTTTATTGACTCTGCAGTGAAGCATGAGTAAATGTTTGTTTTATTTACAGGTTCCACGACATTTGTTACCTCCGCGTATATGCCGTACTTCCTGCCAATAACATATTCAAGAAAAATCGTGCGATAAGTAAAAGCTGTCTCATGTTTTATTTTTGTAAGCGCAACTCAAACAAGCTTAAAGTCCCAGATTAGATTACTGCGCTAAGCACATGACATTTTCCACAGCACCATTTCTTTTGAGTTTCTGACAGCACTCAAAGAGAGTCGGCAAAAAACTACAGGTCCCTTCCACTCGAGAAAAATCAACATCACGCAAAACATTAGTTGCAAAGGAAGCCAGGCGATGCTCTTATTATGCTGCGAAACTATTCCCTGCAGACTCGTGGGGTGATTTTATGTACAAATTTTGAAACCAAACCTCTTTCCAATGATGTCGGAAATCTCTTCCAAAATCAGCCACAATTCACAGGTGTCGCCATCTATGGAAAACGAACAGAACTAATTTGTACAGCCAATGTAACTTAAATATAGTACAATGGGCACAGGAAAGTCATGTCAGATGCAGCATGTAATAGCGATCCACATCAGCTGGTGGTGAAGAATAATCCTAAAGGACTAAAAGATTCTCCAAAAAATGTAAGAGACATGTCAAAGTGTAATTTGTCATTAAAACCTGGGAATATATGTTTTATTTCACAAGCCGTCCAAACCGCCGAAATTAGAAGTCGCTCAGGATCTTACCTATTGTACGTAGGTTGCCTTTTATATTTCGGGATTGGGCAACCCTAGTGTTGCAATCTGCCAACTGCCAACTTTATCCGAAAGTTTCACATTTTTGAGGTTATACGGGCTCAGAACACTTTGACATACGAGCGCTATTTGTATTGTTTCTTCTTCTTCTTCTTCTTGTGGCGCTACAGTCCGGGGTGGACCTGGGCCTCAACCAACATGCCTCTCCAGCCAGCACGATCTTTCGCTAGCTGTCTCCAGTTGCGCACTCCAAGTTGGTTGAGGTCCTTCTCCACTTGTGTGGCACGGATTCAAAGACTTTTCGGGCCGGAGCAGTGGTTTCCATACGCTCTACATGGCCTAGCCATCTTAAGCGTTGTATCCGTAGACGCTTGACCAGGCACATGTCGCTGTACAGCCCATAGAGTTCGTCATTAAATCTTCTCCTCCAGATGCCATCAACGCAAACAGGACCAAAAATCGCACGCAGAACTTTTCTATCGAAGAGACTAAGGGCTTCCTCATCCGCCTTTGCTAACGTCCAAGATTCCGCGCCTTAAAGTAGGACGGGGATGATCAAGCTGTTATATAAAGCGATCTTCGTCTTTCGAGAGAGGGTTTTATTACTCAATTGCCTCTTGAGCCCAAAGAAACAGCGATTGGCAAGAGTGATTCTGCGTTTGATTTGTATTGTTTGGAGTAACTTAAATGAAATCTAACCCAAAAAATGAAATTAAATCGAGAAAATTTTCGTGCGATTATTTTCTACAACTTTCGACGTGGATTAACTCAACAACAGTGCATCGATGAACTTAATCAATTTTTTGGCGATGAAGCTCCATCCAGGAACAGTGTTCATCGAGGGTATGGAAAATTCAACCGAGGTCGTAGTTCACTCCAAGACGAATTTAATGAAAGGTCGTCCAAAAGCAGTTGTTGTTCCGGAAACCATTGATGCTGTGCCAACTGATATTGCAAGATCGTCATGTGACCTATCGTGAGATTGAAACAACCCTAGGCATTAGTGGGACCAGCATACATTCAATATTGCATAAATATTTGACCGTCAAAAAATTTTTTTCGCGTTGGATCCCACACAATTTGTCAATCGCTCAAAAAAAAGGCTCGTGTCAATTGGTCGAAAGAAATGCTCCAAAAATACGATGGCGGTGCTTCGAATCACGTCTATGACATCGTGATGCAGGCAGGTGATGAATCGTGGATTTACGCGTATGAGCCCGAAAGTAAACATAAGTCAACTGTATGGGTGCTTCCAATTGAGCCAAATCCAACAAAAGTTGCACGCGCGAAAGTTCCAAGCAAATGGTCGCCTGTTTTTTTCTGAAAAACTGGAAATGTCGAAACAGTACCACTAGAACAATGCAGAACAGTCAATTCTGAGTGGTACACAACCATTTGTTTGCCAGTTGACTTCCAAGAAATCAGGAAAACTAACCGCCGAAGACGGATCACTCTTTACCACGACAATGCGAGCTCCCACACATCTGCTCAAACACATGCGTTTTTGAGCATTCAAAACATCGATTTGATGAGTCATCCGCCGTATAGGCCTGACTTGGCACCGAATGACTTCCTTTTATTCCCGTACGTAAAACATAAAATGAGAGGTCAACGTTTTTCGAGACCTGAAGAAGCGGTTGATGCGTTCAGAATGGAAGTTTTGGAGATACCTCAATCAGAGTGGCAAAAATGCTTCGACAACTGGTTGAAACGCATACAAAAGTGTATAGATCTAATTGGGGAATATTTTGAAAAACATTAAAGCTATAGTTACGATGACCGAAGCCACACGAAGAAATCCCGCAGGCGGACTCAATTCACCTGCGCTCGCAGTCAAATTTATGTATCGTATTTTGCTTGCAATATTCTTTGTTAATTCAGTATTTTGTATGTATAAAAAGGCAGACCAAACAGTTGTGAATTTAGAATGTTAGTTAGAGTACGAGTTTTCACAGCTCTGAATAATTTATTTTTTTAAAACAAGTAATAGTTGCGTTTTCATAACTCTATTTTCGATGATTAATATTTGTTTTTGTTCTCTTAATCCGAAATATAAAAGGCAACCCTCGTACTGACAATAAAATATTCGTTATTCGGAACGTCCATTTTAGCGGCATGTCTTCCTCAGCAAAGGGCAGCATAGTGTTCTGTTGTATTTCTACGTATTCACGCTTGTCCATTATATTATTGATTTTATGGATTGGACCCACACCTCTGTAGGAGAAGCAACCCCAAGCTATTATACTTAACCCGCCATGTTTCACCGTCTTTATGGTGTCTCGGGGACCATATTCTGTATTAGCGGGACGCCTTACATACTGACGAGACCCTTTACCTTCATAAAGAATGATTTTGGATTCATCAGTCCACAATACATTCCTCCACTTCCCAATGGGTCAAGAGAGATGTTATTTGGCGAACTGAAGACGCCAGGTCACATGGGTTCCGCCATTTAATGAATTCAGACAAATTAGTTAAGTTTAACTTACAACTTTCGGAAATTTAAATGAACTGCGGGTCATACCGAAATAAAACTGCGTGCCTAGGGTACCATCCTCAAAAAGTTCGTATTCGACATCATTTCTTCTTCCGACATACAAATGGAGAAGATGACATCTACACTTTTAAGCGATATACAAACGATGTCATGATGTAATGCTGAATGGTAATTTTTCTCCAACAAAAAGAAGCGGTCCCCAAGGGTAACTGAAGAATAAGTATGAAGCGCTTTCATCAACCTGAAGACAATGTGAATTCACAGTCTCGGTTTGCGTTCCAAAATCTCACTTCTTATCCATCATCCCGCCGCTGTAGTTTCGGACATATTCCGTGAAAAAGAAACTTTCTGCTTTATTTTGTAGAGTTCCTTGGTCCTTTCTTTATTTTAAAATTCAACCTTAGGATCCAGCTCATAAAGCTGCACAAAAAAAATTTATCGCTGCTTTTCACACTTAAAAAAGAAAACAAATTTAACCACTGTTCAATCGATCAATTCTACATATTCATTAGATGTCACCACACTCGATAATTTTTAGAAGTTAAGGCAGCTTGTCACAATTCAAACTCATCATGCAAATCTAAGCATTTCTGGAAAATGAATCAAAATCGTAAAAAATTCCTTATCTTTGTTTTATTCACAACATGTCAAGGTACAATAGCAATTCAATATATCAGCGCATAATTCATAAGATAATCCAAACCCCCATCAGCAGCTTTACCATCGGTCAAAAGAATAATTCCCCATCAATGTCATCTCTCAATCCAACACCAGTCGCTATGCAAATACAAACGAACATACCGCAACTCGAACTGTCATAATTTCTGTTATGGACTTTAATTTATTTTCAACGCCTGTCAGTTGTAAGTCAGTGGAACCTGCAATGACGTGAGTGTAAGAATCAGGAAACATCAATTGTGTTCTGTTGAAGTTTGACCAAAATGATTTTGAATTGCTTGTGATGTTTAAGTTTTCATGAATTAAGCCCCTCCAAACTGGAATGCAAAACTAAGTACCAAACGAATCATGAGACAAAAAAAATT
This sequence comes from Eristalinus aeneus, assembly GCA_955652365.1. Taxonomy (NCBI): domain Eukaryota; kingdom Metazoa; phylum Arthropoda; class Insecta; order Diptera; family Syrphidae; genus Eristalinus; species Eristalinus aeneus. Next base: position 54,862,916 of record OY019134.1, on the reverse strand, counting down.
AATAGACATTGCCGAATAAATGCGTACAACTTGACGGAAATTAGTGGTCGTCGTGGCGTAGTGTGTTGAGTGCGACGCTCACACGCCGAAGGGTCTAGGTTCAATTCCCAGATCAACACAAATTTTTCGAATTTTTCACACCACCACCTCTTTCGAGCTGCTGACAACACTCAAAGAGTAATAACTTTCTAAGAAAGTTTCTCAAATTTCGCCGTTCAGAGTCAGCAAAAAACTGTAGGTCCCTTCTACTTGTGGGAGAACAGTAGCGCGCACAAAACGAGTAGTTGATGAGCAAGCTAGGCCCTGGTCCCCCTTTGGACTGTAGCCCCAACAATTATTATTATTAACTTGCCGGAAATTTGAATCACGAGAAAGTGAATTCATACAAAGAAAAAACTGGTTTCTGTAAATTCGGTTGCAAGAAACAAACGCATGCAAACACAAGGCCATACTTCTCATCACTCTTTAGATTCGAAATCTACCAGACATCTAATCGATCGATCACCTTTGAAGCGATTGATCTATTGGCTTCTAATGTAATCCCCGGCTTAAGCTTCTCACAGATTATAAATAGTTTTGTCCAATTTAAACACTACCGTGAGAATCACCGCCAAAAAAACTAAAACTTCTTTCAGCATGCCGAACGAATCAATCGAACAGATCAAATTATGCCATTAAGACCCGCGTTACACCCACTAATAGGGGATTTTAGACAGCTAATGATGCCATTATTTGGACAAAGAAGCGCTTAATTGCTTTAATATGCCAGTTCTCGACTTCCCCTGTCTGGCTCCCCCGGGGAGGGAGGACAAATAAACAAGTACATGAACCTATCCACTAAAAAATATTTTCCATTCAAATGCAAATTCGAAGCACAATCGATAAGAATTTAATTTAAATCATTTCGACTTCTGCGGTTTGTGTATGTGGGCGACGACTCGATCGACGAGTTGTCGATTAATCGATGTTGATATTGGCAAAGTGAGGCTTAGATTGTGGATTCATAAATCCGATGGCGGATAAATATGCTGTATGGGACATTAACGAGCGGTGGTTGTTCGCATTAAACGAGTTCTACGCTCGTTGGTACTTTATTTATTTGGCCGCGATTGTTTGCCGTCCAGAGACGACCTTGTGCTGACACATTTCCCTTTGCCTCGCATTCGACAACTCATCGGGAGAGTTGATATGGATGTTGCCGCCAATATTTCATCATTTGATCAAAATAGAAATGTAAAGATGAACCATTCTGCCTCATCATAAAGCAACCCATTATGCAGATCATCGGGACTTACATTGTGATGTATGTGGGTTTATATTTGAGCTCGCCCGTTAGAACTGGTTAAGTCAGATCAAATGATATGCTTGTTTTATTGACATTTTATGCGATTCTTGGCTGATTATGAGAATTCGGAAATGATTTGCATTTCGATTGGTTTATAATTTTAATCTGCTACGGGATGGTGTGAAAAATGGATTCTGCGTTATCTGATTGAGAGCAGTTCAATTTGGATTTGCAAGCTTCCTGCAACTCCTTTTGCGGTATGCACAGACATTCACAAGATTTATGATTTTATGGTTTCTTGAAATTCTGGGCATCTTGTCCACTTTGGAGACCTTCAACGGTTTAAAATGTTATTTTGAATATCTCATTTTGAAATTCTGTTTCGTTCTCAAATGATAAAACATTTTGCAAAATGAGGCAGACCATCCCACTGGCAGATCAGAGCGAAAACGGATAAATATTGCACTTAGAATGTCCTGTGTGAAGTAACAGTACATTGAGTTCACACTATTATTTCCGACTATCCGGTTTTCCACCTTTATAAGAATAGTAGACTGTGTTTTAGTCGAACCTGGGGGTGCACTCTTTAAGGATCAGGTTCAATTCCCGGACTGCACAGCTCGCATTCTCACGCCACTACCTTTCTGAACTACTGACAACAATTAAAGCAAAATAATTGTCTTTGATAAAAGTTTCTCGTCATGTTGGTAAAAAATGTAAGTCACCTCTACTCGTGTGAGAACAGTAGCGAGCACAACACAAGTATTTGATGGGGAAATAGGACCCTGGGACCTTTGTGAACTACCGCGCCATTTTCATTTAAATTAATTTAAGGATTGAGAACTTTTATGCAAAAACGAATTTGTCCACATCTTGTAAATATGCTACTGTGTTACACATTCTTGAGTGTTTGTCATTCGAAAACTTTTCAAAAATTGAATTAAGTAAATATTTCTCATTGAAAGTACTTAAACATTTACAAACAAAAAAAATGTGTGTAAAAGAGACTCTTTGGAGAGTTGTCTCCTTCCATTCAAATTGCGAGAAATGTCAACCAACCGAGAAAGCTTCAACAAAATGTTTTTGTTTTGTGGAAAAATAAAAAACATGGATTTCGCGAGACGTTGTTGATGAAACTGGACTGTGGGGCACTCTATGTAAGAGGTCTACTCAAAAAATGAGGTGAAGGTCAAATTTCGCAAGCCTTAGACCCAGCAAATCAATAACCTATCAAAATGTAAAGACAGTGAAAAAGTATGTTATGGATCCGAATCACGTTCCATTACAATTTTTGCAACTTGCAATTTTTCGGAAATTTCGGGTATAAAGCATGTGTGACACAAAGAGTCACCAAATTATGGGTATATCATTATGTCATCCAACTGAAATGAGACTGCGTGCCTAGGGAACCATCCTCAAAAAGTTCGTATTCGACATCATTTATTCTTCCGACATAAAAATGGAGAAGATGACATCTACACTTTTAAGCGATATACAAACGGTGTCATGATGTAATGCTGAATGGTAATTTTTCTCCAACAAAAAGAAGCGGTCCCCAAGTGTAACTGAAGAATAATAATGAAGCGCTTTCATCAACCTGAAAACAATATGCATTCGCAGTCTCGGTTTGCGTTCCAAAATCTCACTTTTTATCCATCATCCCGCCGCTGTAGTTTCGGACATGTTTCGTGGAATAATAAACTTTCTGCTTTATTTTGTAGAGGGGAGTTCCTTGGTCCTTTCTTTATTTAAAAATTCAACCTAAGGATCCAGTTCATAAAGCTGCACAAAAAAAAATTTATAGCTGCTTTTCACACTTAAAAAAGAAAACAAATTTAACCACTGTTCAATTGATCAATTCTACATATTCATTATATGTCACCACACTCGATAATTTTTAGAAGTTAAGGCAGCTTGTCACAATTCAAACTCATCATGCAAATCTAAGCATTTCTGGAAAAAGAATTAAAATCTTAAAATTACCGCGCATTCTTCAGATGCGCCAATAGAAGCGCTAAAATCGCAGAACACGCAAAATGTGGTACGTCTTTCACAAACAAAATAACTACGCTATATAGCTGTAAACATAGGTTCGAGACGAGTGTACCAACATAACAAAATACAATTAAAATCTAGAATCGAACTCATGCAGCCCCCGAAAATTGACCTTCACCTTATTTTTTTAACAGACCTCGTTATTTGTTTTATATTTTGATTGAAATCATGTTTTATTTTTAATAATTATTGTTGGCGCGACAGTCCACAGGGGGACCAAGGCCTAGCTTGCTCATCAACTTACTCGTGTTGTGCGCGCTACTGTTCTCTCACGAGAAGAAGGGACCTACAGTTTTTTGCCGACTCCGAACAGCGAAGTTGGAGAAGATTTCTTAGACAGTTATTACTCTTTAATTGTTGAGGTGTTCAGCCGGGAATCGAACCTAGACCTTTCGGCGTGTGAGCGTCGCACTCTACCCACTACGCCACGGCGGCCACTATATCAAGAAGGTTCAATTTAGGATATCCCTTTTCAGGAACGCGCATTTAATGCCGTGATCACATTTTCCCAGAAGAATCAGAAGAATTTCCGAGGAATATCTTAAATTCCTAAATATGCGAACTAATCTCTCTGCATATGAATATATTAGTGGCCGTGTTGTTGACATCCAAAACCAACATTCCTGTTTGGAATGTATTTTTAGTCATGACTTAACCTTAAATATGTTGACCTCCCTGATAGAAAAGCAGCTTTAAGAACAACAAACAGCACAACAAAACATTTCCCGAATCAATCACATCTCGCGATGGACTTTGACAGGTTTACACAAGTTCCCAACCAACTGACAGGTGACTGCTGCAAAACTGTTTATTTTCTGCACCTTGAACTCTACCCATTTCTACCCACTTCAACCGGAAACAGATACACCCAACTCGAAGATGTTCTTTCAATGAAATTTGCCTTTGAATAGCCAAGTAGCTTCCAGGAAGCGTTTACATATTTATGCTGCGCGACCTGATTTGAATAACTGGAACATAACCGCCTCAAACTAGTTCTGTCACCGGGCGCAGACGATATGTTATCGCATTTGACATTTCGAATTTGAGGCGATCGAAGTCAGGAACTGGCGATGTACATCCTTTATCGGCGGCGGCCTGACGTCGTCGATGAAGGCCAGCCGTGACATGCATTCCAAATTTAACCATCTGACGGAATCCCCCAATTACCATATCGAAGCGGAATATTCTCCCAAGAAACACGTTCTAGACCAGCAATGAAGCGAATGAGAAAAAATTCAAATGCGGCGAATTTCACTTTCGTTTCGTTTAACATTTATTTAACTTATTCTCACTTAAGAACTAGATCGCTTTCTTACTCGCTCACTCTTTCTTTTCTTTCGTTTGTGTGTATATGTACATAGCGCCCTATAAACTAATTAAATTTATTGACAATAAACCAATGAAGAGTTCATAGTTTTATGGCATTCGAATGGAATTCGAATAAAAGTTTGACATTTGTCAAAAGGCAGTGGTCGTTGCGACCTGTCATTCGCTTACGGTTCGCTGTTGACCTGTTTGTTTCGATTTCGTTGGTGGAGACTTAGAACTGTTGGCGTCATCGTTTCTGAAGTGTTGACATTGACTATGACGTGCGCGATGGGGCGACGTTGATTTGGCGAGTTTTGCTGGCTGCTGGTTGCGTGGAGCTGGTTTTCGTTGGCGGATAGCTGCCGTACAGCTTCGAATAGAAGTCGTAGATGTTGAGTTTTGTACTGAATAATGAGCCTGGGGGGCGGCGTGATTTTGTTGGTGTAATCGAAGTATTGGCCCTTGTTTTGATGACTGTTGAAGGTGACGGCAGGGGCGCCGACGTCTTGGAGAAGCTTGGTCTGGTTTGTGTGGACTTAATAGGTTTTGTTACAATTATTTGGTTTGGTTCGAAGATTCGCGCAGAACTTGAGGATCCGATGATTGATCGTGTTGATCGAGATGATCCTGTTGAGAAGGTTGACTTTGTAGTCACTATCGAGGTGTAGTTTGAAGTTCCAGAAGCTTGTCTAGATGGGGGAGTTAAGCTTGCTGAACAAGATTTCGTCGAAGTCAGTGTGGAAGGCTTGAAGGCCGACTGCCTTGATGCGGAAGACGATTGGCGCGGTTTTGAAAAAGTTGCCGGTCGGGCTGTAGTCCTGACGGACGTGATCTCGCTTTTCTTGAGAGTTGGAGTCGGTGTAGGTCTGGCAATAAAAGTCGGTGCAGACTTAATGGGGTTTAAGCTAGACTTTGCTGGTGCTGGCGTGGTTTTGGCAGTAGATGTTGCGGTTGATCTTGACCAAGTCCAGGTCGTTCGCTTCGACTGATTTGAAACTGGTAAGCGTGTTGCAGTCGGAGGCTTGGTTATGATCGCTGCTGATGCAGGCGTGGTTTTGGCAGAAGACATTGTCGTTGATCTCGACGAAATCCATGTCGTTGGCTTCAATTGACTTGGAACTGGTGGCCGTGTTGCAGTGGGAGACTTGGTTATGATCGTAGGTAACGGAACTAGACTTTTTGATTTTGTTGAAATTGGTGATTGTGTCATGGAAGGTTGAATTGATTGCGATGCTGCCAGGACCTTGGGTGTGAACGTCGCTGCTGCTGGTTTTTGGACAGTCGTCGCCATCACTGAATTTGGATCGTTAGATGATGTTAAAGTCGTCGATCTTCTTAAAGATGAATGCGCGCTCGAAGCAGAGGGAATTGAATGTGCGTCTGTCATGAGCGATGCTGAGGGAATATGAGGCTGCATAAGGATCGATGATTTTGCCTCAAAGGAGGGCGAAAATTGACTTTTGGACGTTGAACTCATCGAAAACCGTTTTGCAGCAATTGAAATTGATTGTGTTGGTGTCAGTGCTTCAATCTGTCCAAACGATGACTTTACAGTTTGACTTGGGGCAGTGCTTGTTGGACTCAGGGCAACAGAGGAGATAGCTGGTCCTGCTGTAAACGCAGAAGAGTTCTTAGGAATTGACTTAAGAGTGATTGAAGGATTGAGGGGTTGCTTTACCGATTCCGATTCAGGTTTGCTTGATTCCTGCTCTGCTGTTACGGCCACGGGCACTGCTGGTTCGCTTGAGAGAGACGCGGTTGATTCAATTTCTGCTGTCATCGAAGAACTCTGAACTTGAGATGAATCTACTGGCGTTGGGGTTATTGCACTGACTTCCGAATGAAGCTCCGTTTGACTGACTGCTTCCTCCTGCATACCGCTTGTAGCCTCAGTTGTCGGTTCTGGAACATCTGAACTGGAGGCTTTGGGTGTGTCAGAGAGGTCCGGATCTTTTGAGGATGTCTGACTGGAAACCTCTAGCGAATCTAAGGAATCTAAGGTTTTCAAATTTGATTCTTTTGACATCTCTGAAGATTCCAAGGTTTTTAAACTGGAATCGTTGGGCACATCAAAAGTTTCCAAGCTCTTCGAATCATTGGATGTGTCAACATGTTTAACAGTCTCCGAGGCCATAAGTTTGGATGTGGAACTCGGTGCTATGTAGATCTTAGTGCCGCCTGAGGGGAAAGAGTTGTCTAATGTGGCAGGATTGTTGGAACCAGTCAATTGGAATGCGTCTATGACATCCGTATGTAAAGACGGTGTTGCCAGTGGTGCTGATCTCTCTGAAAGATACTGCTGTTCCAAGCTTTGACTCGTAACCGGCGGCCTGTGAACTGAAATGCCGACTTTTCCCACGTTTGTGATTTTTACCCCAGGAAGGGGGTTTGAGATGGTGAACGATCTGATGGTCTGCTCATTTGTGTTAGACGCCTGGGGCAAGGAGTCGTCTTCCTCGGAGCTCAAGAACTTCGACAGGAACCGTGAGGCCTGTGGCTGCGTTGTCGGATGAGGGAGAGTGATCACAGGACTTGAAGGTTTCAGCGTCGTTACACTGATCCTACTGGTGGTCTGCTCGTGGGAATGTAATAAAGACGTTGGGGTGGAATAGTGACCGAAGCTGGAAGGTGTAGTCCTCGCAGTTGTGGCAGGATGTGAAGTCGTCCTTGACACGCTTTGGGGATTGTATTTGCCGGAATCGTACCGGCCAGAGTCGTATCGCCCAGAGTTATATCGACCGGAGTCGTAGCGCCTTGCATCGTAGCGGCCAGGATCGTAGCGTCCTGTGTCCTCCCGAACAGAAGTTGACGGTACCCGTGAGGAGTACGAACTAGAGATGGGTCTTAATGTAGTTGTCTGGACTGTTTGAGTCCCAAATCCACTGGAATTCCAGGGCTTCGCAGTGTTTGATAGGAACACGGAAAACGGCTTCGAGGTGGTTGCCTGTGTCACTGCGCGGTTGAAGGATGTGATTGGTCTTAAAGTGGTAGTTTGAGTCGAGGGTGACGCCCCGCCGTTAAAAGAAAATCCACTGAAACCCTGAGGACTCGATGAACTGAAGGCGGAAAAAGGCCGTGACGGGACTGTTTGCACGGGGGACACTGCCGCCCGATTGAATGACGCTCCTTGTGGCTTCACAGTGCTGAAAGAAACCACGGTAACTGGCCTCAAAGTTGTCGTGTGGGTTGATGTAGGTGCTCCTCGGTACAACGACGCTCCACTGGTGATGTGGGGTTTCGGTGTGCTGAAGGAATTTAGAGAGAAGGGCTTTGCTTTTGTGAGAGAGGTAGAAGAGAAAGGCTTCGAGGTGCTAGTTGTGAAATCTTGTTTAAAGAAGAAACCATTCGTGCTCTCTGGTTTGACAATGGGCTTCGCAGAGTTCAGGGTGTTCAGCTGATACCATGGAACGCGCGTTGTGCCAGGCGCCGGGGTTGTGTATGTTGCACTCGTTGGCGAAATCGGGCTCCTACCCGTATTCAGAGTGTAGGTTTGCAGTCTGTTAGCTCTTGGAGTTTGGGTGCCAAGGGGCAGGTATGGAGGCGCCAATGACTTGAAGGCCTCATACTTCGCCTTCTCCTCGTTCTGTGGGAAATACGTCTTCACTCCGATGGCGGTCTTCGTCCTTGTTGGAGTTGGCCGGATGGAAAAGCTTCCGAAGACTGGTGGTGGGGTAGATAACGTCGTCGAGACGCCACCAAATACTGGTTTGAGCGTAGTTGTGACAGCGGATCCTGCAGGAATCGTCCTCAAAAACGGATTGAGGCTAAATGAGTTCAGGGCAGTTTGCACGTGCTCTTCAGTTGATTTCTGAGGAGTGGAGAAAAGCCCAGACGGGGATACTTTGCTCTTGGTGTCATAGTGCCGCAGGAACGGGTTTACACTGAACTCATGACTAAACGTGGGCTTGCTCGTCGGCGCCTGAGTGGAAGTGGGAACGATGATTTTGCTGCTTACGGTGTCGAAGTGCTTGAGGAACGGATTTGCATTGAACACGTGGTCAAAAGTTGGTTTATTTACAATGGGCTGGGTGAAGGTGGCGGCGATTGCATTTTTGTTGACCAACTCGAAGTGCTTCAGGAAGGGGTTTGCTTGGAATTCGTGACTGAAAACTGGCTTGTTGGAGATTTCAATCACTCTGCCGCCCAGTTTCGGATGCGTTTTGATGACGCCCTGCTGTCCGCCGTAACTGATGGAGTTGGCTGTCGTTGACTTGAAGCCCGCACAGTGGCCGATGTAATCGTTGGCCTTTCCTTGACTGCAGTGCTGAGGGTACACCACCCATGCGTTGAAGCCGTCTCCGAAGAGCCGTTGGTGCTCCTGATAGATTTTCTGAATGCACTGGACGTCGTCGGTGATGTCGCTGTCCTCTAGGTCAGCGCAATTCAGCTCACAAGCCTGGCCTTTGCCAGGAGGGGAGCACCAGAACTCGTCGCTTATGTGGAACAGACCGTGGACGTTGCTCACGGATGAAGAGGTGTTTAGGCCGGATTGGTGCTGGGCGATACATACCCAAGTAGCGATCTGTTCCTTCGGCACGCGATGCCTATCCCGCAGCTCCACGGCCAGCTCGCACTCCTCGAAGACCTTTCCCTTGGGCTTGTTTTTGGACACATATCCCGCAGTCAATGCCCTCTGTGGCGCTTCAAAGTCTTCCTCATCTGCACTGCCATCGAAGCATCCACGGATGTACTGCTCCGTCCTGCCCTTGCAGTAGGGGTTGTACACAGTCCACGCGGTGAAGCCGTCTCCTGAAATTCTTGTGTGTTCGGTGTGGATCTGCTTGACGCACCTGACATCATCTGAGATGTCGTTATCCAGCAGCTTGCTGCAGGGCACTCCACACGCCTTGCGGTGTCCTTCCTTGTGGGAGCACCAGAAGAGGTCGCTTATCTGAAAAAGTCCGTGATCGGCACTGCCGTCAGCATTAAGACGACCGACGGCGGACGTGTCAAAGTTTGACTCATGATGGGCTATGCACACCCAGGTGGAAATCTCGTCCATGTCCATGTCGTGCTTCTCCAGGAGCTCCTTTGCGAGCTCACAACGTCCATAGACCTTTCCCTTCTTGGGCTCGTACTCAACGATGGAGTTGGGGTTCGCTTTCCTTGAGTAGGCCTGCGACTGCGCAGCAATCGTTGGCTGTGGGTGCTCATGGTTGCTGGAGCAGTGGGCAATGTACTTCGCAGAGCGACCCTGGCTGCAGTACCTGGGGTATACAGTCCATGCGTTGAAACCGTCTCCTGTCAGACGCGTATGCTCGTTGTATATCTTCCGTATGCACTTCACGTCGTCGGTGATGTCGCTGTCCTCCAGGTCAGCGCAGGAAAGGCCACACGCCCAGCCTTTACCCGGTGGCGAGCACCAATAGATGTCGCTGATTTGGAACAGCCCGTGATCGCCGTACCCAATTGCGGAGGTGTTGTAATCCGACTCGTGCTTCGCAATGCACACCCAAGTGGCGATCTGGTCTTCCGGCACATGGTGTTTGGTCCGCAGCTCCTCTGCCAACTCACACGGCTCGTAAATCTTCCCATGCGGCTTCGTTGACTTCACTTTAGCCGGACCAGGAGTTTTTCGGTATTCCTCAGAGGGTTTCGGCTGCTCGACGTCAATGCCGTCGAAGCAACCCCGCACGTAGGCTGCCATGTTTCCCCTGCAGTGCGCATTGTACACGGTCCACGCCGTGAATCCGTCTCCCGAGAGCCTTGTGTGCTCTTTGTAGATCTGCTTGACGCACTTCACGTCATCAGTGATGTCTGTGTCCAGCAGCTTGCTGCACGGCATCCCGCAAGCCTTCCGCCGACCACCCTTGTGGTGGCACCAGTAAAGATCGCTAATCTGGAATAGGCCGTGGTCGGCGCTGCCGTCGGCGTTTAGGCGCCCCACGGCGGACGTGTCATAGTTTGACTCGTGCTGCGCGATGCACACCCACGTCGGAATCTCCTCCATCGGCATCTTGTGCTTTAGGAAAAGCTCCTTTGCCAGCTCACACCGACCGTACACCTTGCCACGCCTGCGCGAGTAGACGGCGCTATCGTCCTCCTCCTCGTCTTCCACCACGTTCGCTGCCAGCGACTTAGAGTGGAGGTACTCTCGCTCTTCGTTTCCGAAGCAATCTTCCACATACTCGTAAGGATTGTCCCTACAGAATGACTGGTACGCGACCCATGCGTTGTACCCGTCCCCAGACAGACGCTGATGCTCCTCGTAGATGATCTGCACACACGCCAGATCATCGCTAATATCGTCGTCACGCAGTCTATCGCACGACACCCCGCAAGCGACGCCCTTCCCTGGTGGCGAGCACCAGTATTGATCGCTAATCTGAAAGAGGCCATGCGACCCACCGCTGCGCGCGTTGCCGCCGAACGCCGACGTGTTCAACGAACTTGAGTGTTGCGCAATGCACACCCAATTAGCAACATCGTTCACGTCCAAGCCATGACCATACCTCAATACCTGCGCCAGTTCGCAGCGCTCAAACACCTTGCCATCGCTCACTTTGGCCCGGTGGCATACGCAAACGAAAAACGCGACGATCACGAAGCGCATAAATGCCAAGAAGGTTGCGCTCCCCGAATACCTGCTAGCCCGGTTCATTATGCACCTTAGACGACCACGATGACGGGCCACATACACCACTAGACGACGCGGCAAACACTTATTCGGAGAAAAGAAAAAAGTCAATAAACAATACGATGAGACGCGCGAAATTTGAAGTCGAACGGTGGCTGTTTCCCGGACCTGCGTTCGCGTCCGCGATTAAATACTAACTGACTGCCGCTGATACTGCTCATCCGCCCAGATAGCGCGCGTTGGGGTCGGATGCTCTCTAGCGCTCCAACCTCCGAGCAGATGGCTGGTCAGCAGCCACTCAGTCAGCCGGCCAAGTCAAGCAGGTTCTGGTGAAAAAATAAAAACAACACAAAGCAGCTCTTCCCCGCTCTGCCGTCAGCAACCGCAGGCATTACTGGCATACCTCAGATTTATGGCATTTCTGTCTGAAAACAAAAGTATCTGCTGTCAAAATCGAATGATGACTCGCTCGCTGATTAGATTCTGACGCTGAGGCTGCCACTGATCACGACTGGCGTTACGTCGCAATGGTCCCCAGACCGGTCGCGGCTATCAATGAAGCGGACAAACATTGAACAGCACACACGGTGGTTGCTTCTTGATTGCAGCGTCAATCGAGCAAACACGTTTCACCCGCAGATGCATCAGCGAGCTCGAGAACCGTGCTTTACGGGACTTGATGGCTCTGTGTAAATGGTGGAAACACGTTTCCACAGCCCCTGAGCCACAAGAGAATGTTTACTGTGTGGAGGTGGTTTCGTATATTCTCTGTGCATGACCTCAACGCAATTGCTGGGAGCTCGTTTTAAGTCTACGGAGTGTGCGCCGCCGCGCGTTGACAAGGGCGAAAGCTTTACGATTATTTTACGATTAGTTGCCGTAGTTTATGGGATATGACATTGTTGCAGCAAAGTGTGGTGAACTCCTGCCAGAGCAGATCAAGGGTGGAGCTTCCCGCGGCCGTCAATGAGGTGTTCGGTGGTTGAAGGCAATTTCAAGCGACTGCTAACGCGCTTGTCACTTAGGGCCGTCAGATAACTTAAACGTGTAATTGATGGCTTTGTTTGTTGTGGAGGACCTTTCGTAGGCGCGTGTGAGATTCTTGAAGGAACGAAGAAACTTGAGCTGAGGTAAATTATAAATTGTTTGATGAACAGGTCACGCACCATGAATGTCAAGGTCATTCTGTGATATTTGATTGATTGCCTTTGCCATGTTGATGATAAATGTATTCTTTTAATCCAATCATTTGATGGCCGATTGAAAGCTCTTGTGAATAAAATTTAAATATTTATCGCGTTCTTTAAAACGTGGGATTCAGGCGTTCAATTATATTAAAACACAAAGTGTGGAATGAGCGAATGATTGAAAGGTACTAAGAAAGTGCGATGCTTTGTATAAAAACGCATGCTTTGCTTAAGTTTGTCCAGTCATTTCCCAAAGTAAGCGCAATTTTTTTAAAATTCCCCTAATCCAATTGTTTGTACTTAACCGACTTCGCACTTTTTGTGGCATCAAATTTTAATTTCATGAAGTTAAAAATCCTGAGCGTCTGAAATCGTTTGTCCACAATGATTTCAGGCAAGGAAAATTTACAAAACAGCAGATCTTCACTAGAAAAGACCGAAGAGGTATAAATCGACACTCGAAACCTATTCGTCGATTTCAAGATGTTTGCATAGGGACGAGTTATACTGGGGCATGTCTAGTTTTGTATGTGGTCGCCGTGGCGTAGTGGGTAGAGTGCGACGCTCACACGCCGAAGGGTCTAGGTTCGACTCCCAGTTCAACACAAATTTTTCTAATATTTCACGGCTCCACCTCTTTTGAGCTGCTGACAACACTCAAAGAGTAATAACTGTCTAAGAAAGCTTCTCAAATTTCGCCGTTCGGAGTCGGCAAAAAACTGTAGGTCCCTTCTACTCGTGAGAAAACAGTAGCGCGCACAACACGAGTAGTTGATTAGCAAGCTTGGCCCTGGTCCCCTTTGGACTGTAGCGCCAACAATTATTATTATTATGTCTAGTTTTGGCATTCCTACAAAACTTGTCCGATAGAGTATATTCGAATGGAGAACTCGCGCTTATACATCAAAACCGGTACTGAACTCACAGACACCTTCAATTTCAACAGACACCTTCAATTTCTTAGACAAGTCGACGCGCTGTCAGGTGGCTTCTTTTTAATCATTCTTAAGAAGATCGTGCGTAACTCAGATGCCAACGCCAAAGCCACAATCTTTCAAAAGTCAACTCAACTGCTAGCTTACTCAAATGGCATTGATGCGATTGGACGAACACAGTGAGCCGTCAATGAGGCATTTTCTGACATTTCAGTGGAAGCGGCTAAAGTCGGTGTAGAGGTAAATGAGGGCAAAACGGAGTACATACATGCTGTCTTTAAAAATGAAGACACAATATCGACGTATCGGACAGAGCGTCACACTAGGCAACAAAAACTTCGAGTTAGCCAAGGAATTCGTCTACCTTGGCTCCGCGCTAAATAGACACAACAGCATCAGTGCCGCAATTAAACGCAGATGTACTCTTGGCATTCGCTGTTTCTTTGGGCTGAAGAGGCAATTGAGTAACAAAGTCCTTCCTGGAAAAATTGAACTGGCTTTATATAACAGCTTGATCATCCCCATAATGCTTTATGGTGCGGAAATTTGGAACTTAAAGCGGATAAAGAAGACCTTAGTTCGGCGTAAAAGTTTCGGCCTTTTGATTTTGATGGAGGAGGGGAGGATTCAACGACAAACTAAATGGGCTATATGACGGCGTGCTTCTAGTCAACTTTCTTCGGATTCAACGTATAAGATGGCTGGGCAATGGAGAGCGTATAGAAACCGAAAAGTTTTCAAACCTGAGCCAATCGGACGACGGAACAATGCAGAGCCAAAGCTAAGGTGACGTATACAAGTGAAGAAGAACCTCATTCAACTTGGAGTGCGTTCCCTTTGACAGTCATCTCCAAACAAATTTATCCTTGATTTGTCGCTGATATTTCGCCATTTTTGCCCACCGATATCGTCGGACCAGTTTGCACGTGCCATGGCAAACTCTAACCTCATGCTCAGATTTGTTTCCTTATTAGATGAACTTTCCTGGCCTTCCTTGAAGTTTGCCTTTTTGTAAGCGACGATGTAAGCATTCATTGCGAAATATTTTTTTAAGTCTCATGTTGCATTTCTGAACACCTGAACACCTCGCCAAATCTGTCGCCAAGTTTAAAAAACTAGACCATTACGGAGCTGAATCCACGGATTTACCGCCATTATCCACCGATTTGGTGTAAAATTCAGGGATTTTGTAGAAGTATTGGCGATTCTCAAGGTATTTCTCACGGAAGACCTGTGACGATGAATTCCGATCGAATCATGGAAATAATCGGGTTAGACCGTCATATGGCATCTCATGACATCGCCCAAGAGATGGGAGTTAGTCACCAAACCACTTTAAACCATTTTCAGAAGGCTGGATACAAAAAAAAGCTTGATCTGACGCAAAAAAGCGTCTGGACCGGATCAACGCCTGCGATATGCTGCTGAAACGGAACAAACTCGACCCATTTTTGAAGCGGATGGTGCCTGGCGATGAAGAATGGATTACATACGAAAATATCAAGCAAAAACAGTCGTGGTTGAAGGCCGGTGAATCGTCCCAAACAGTGGCCAAGCCGGGATTGATGGCTAGGAAAGTTTTGCTGTGTGTTTGGTGGGATTGGAAGTGAATCATTCCCTACGAGCTACTCCCATATGGCCAAACGCTTAATTCAACCATCTACAGTAAACAACTGGACCGCTTGAAGCAGGCGATCGACCAGAAGCGTCCAGAATTGGGCAACAGGTAGGGTGTAATGTTCCACCAGTACCACGCCAGACCACACACTTGATGATGACTCGTCAGAAGCTACGGGAGCTCGGATTGGAGGTTTTATCCCATCCAACACATAGCCCGGAGGTAGCGCTAAGTGATTACCACCTGTTCCTGTCCATGACGAACGCCCTTGGTGGTGTGAATTTGAACTTAAAAGAGGCTTGCGAAAGATGGCTGTCCAATTTTTTCCCAAAAAGGAGTTGAGCTTCTACGAGGGGGAGATTATGAAGTTTCCGTCTAGATGGAAACAGATTATCGAACAAAACGACGCATATTTGAACCAAATCCGAACACTGTAACACTTTTTATGAAGCATTGAATGAAGAGCAAAATAGCGGAAGGGAGATATTTGGCAACCTTATACTTTGTCAATCGTTTGCTGGAGTAGTTTTTCTCCTTCTCCCTCGAGATTCTTTTTTTTGGTCCATCTTTATATACATTTGGTACAAAATAAAGTGACCGTCCAATACACATTAATCACTTCACTTTAGGCATGAACACGATTGTGTGCATGGAACCGACCGTTGTTTGAAGTACCGTTTTGATTGATCCGTTGGATTAGAATTGCCAAATTGCATTCTTTTGTTTGACGCAAAGATTACCAGTACGTTCGCAATATATGGAATATTTTTGGAAATTCTATTCTCTTCTCTTCTTCTTTATTTTTTTGATCAGGTGTGTGAATTAAAAAGGTTTCCGAATAAATTGTAGGAAGAGGAAGAAATAGCGATTTGACTTGGACCGTTTAAATTAATGTTTCCGTTCTACATTTCGTCAACAGTGCTTCAAAAGTAACAGCATTGGTCGGCTTAGTCTGCGTCTGTTTCAAAAGCATTACAAATTGGCAGTTGTCAGCATTGGTTGACCAGAATTTCAATCCTTAACTAACTGGCTAGGTACCCACCCAAAAGAGTGCTTACATGACAGTCGAAATTTGAATGTCACGCGCATAAACACACCTCTTTTATAAGAAGTTAAGACCCTCACACACAAGGCATAAAAATCTGTGTCATTAGGTCATTGAACAACGTGCGTCACAGATTCAAATGCACAATCGTTCTGCAGGCACGAGAAATACTTAATGCAGTCACGCATTAAATTATCAAATTGAGGAGCACCATAAAGAATCAAATGTGATTCTTCTTACTGCAGGGTGTTCAAGAAAGTGCATGAAGTGTAAAAAATATCAAAATGAGAGTTTTCTCCTTTAAACATCAAACGATGCATTTCTCGAAAGCAATGCCAGAGGAAATAAAAATATTCCATATGTACATAACGGTGTTTAAGAAAACCCCTTTAACAAAAACACTTTAACACATTCTCTAAATTGTGCAAAAACCATGAGTGGAACTAAAAACCTAACCGCCCAAGCATCTTTATGTCATAGACGAAGGCCAGACGTTTATTTCAATGTCGGCTGTGTATAACTCGTTTATGGGATACCGGTAATGTATCTCGTGTGTACCACCTTCTGCTCCGTACCGCTCAAACTTATGCAGTCGCGTCACAAACTGCCTCCTCCTAACTTGGTCAATATGCGAGTCACGTTCAGCACTGCCGAGAAATTAAGGTACAAACCGCAGGAAAATTAACTTATCAACCTAATCGTACGAAAGTCAATGTCGCATCATTGCCGCCGCACTGCCACTCCAAAATGTGAACATAAAACAAGAAGGTCATGGCTGTGGAATTTTTGACTGGAATGGCAATTAGGGGAAGGGAGTCTTTGTGTTGTTTACATTTCAACAAACCCAAAACAAACACCGATTCCAGTTCCCATACTCAAGCGAGGAATCCACTCGAAAGCGAAGACTCTTGCACGCGCTTCATATTCCTCTTCCGGTTTTCGTGCAGCTCTTGATTGCTCTGATGTATCAATTATTAATCACACTCCGAACAAAGCACTTCATCGTCTTCACATCAAGTGCCCACTTCGCCAGTAATACAATACCTGATCTTCACGGATCTCAAGAGGGCTGCTATTACATCGTGTTTTCATTTCAGCGCACTTGAGAAACACAGAGTGGTGCCAAATGCGATAGAGCCAACAAATCAGACACATCAAATTAGCGAGTTAATGGAAAACGTCTCTCAGCCTCTGGTCAAAAAACAAACTCGACGCACCAACAATCTCTTCTATTGTGCTGCCTCTGGCCTTTTGTTTGGTTTTTCTGTCAAGCCGAAGCGTGCGCGCCGCGTGCGACGCAGAAAATCAATAGAAGTAGAAAGAAATCAAACAGTAGGTGAATAGTCTCCAACGGCCTTGAGCCAGTTGATTAAGCGCAAAGCGAAAACTTTATTTAACACATGACAGGCATTGGCTGTCAAATATACAAATGTTTACCGTTGTTGAACGCCGACAGTTGCAACTCAGCAAAGACAAATCTCCGACTTCATTTGTTCGCGATGTTTTCAATTAGCATTGATTTCCGCTCGTTAATGTGTGACAAGCTTTATCGCAACGGTCGTTTTATTTGTCACACTCGGGCTCAGTTGTGGCTCCTCTATGATTTTATAACCGTTTTTATTTGCACATTGTGTGCGAATTAAGTCATAAAAATAAATTAATAAGACCCATAATCCGCTTAAAGATGTTTTGTAAATAACAGGGTGGACTGTGTTAGGGTTCTGTTCGTTCTATCGGGTAAAGAGTTGTTTTCTAATTCTCACTGAATGATCCTTGTTGGTAATGTTTCATTTTCAAAACTCTTGCATTGTGTATTTGTTTTGAAAATTTCCAAGTCTGGGCTGTACACGACAATAGAATGGCAAATTGAAATTGACACCAAACATGAGAGATTATCTCGTTTGATGTGGATTTGAATAATAGAAATTCCGTGAGACCATCAAATCCGTCTTTAAGCTGCGTCCATGTGTTTTTGTAAATTAATCAACATCTTCCGTGTTTAGACTTCTCTTTTATTTAATTTTTAATTAATGATGGGCAATTTTGTCTGCGTTTAAGAATTCCAACCGGTTTCAAATATAATGAGCTCGTTGCGTTTAGAGTTTTTGAGGGCAAAATTGCTTTCAAAGTATT
The DNA here is from genome assembly GCA_955652365.1 of Eristalinus aeneus. Classification (NCBI taxonomy): domain Eukaryota; kingdom Metazoa; phylum Arthropoda; class Insecta; order Diptera; family Syrphidae; genus Eristalinus; species Eristalinus aeneus. The sequence goes on along the minus strand of OY019134.1, from coordinate 54,844,773 downwards.
CTACATATTACGACAGGCGGCAATTCAAAGGACCAACATATTTGCCCAGGTAAATATGAAGGATAAGTCAGCGATTTTTACAGCTTCCCTGGATTTCCGTCAATTGAATTATGAAGCAAGTCTCGAAGGTGTTTTAAAATTAACCCTCTTCTATCTTTGTTTTGACTTGTCCATATTTTGCTAAATCAACTCCTGGAAGCTTCGTTGACTCACAAATTTACCAAATTAAGGAATTAAAACCTCATGGTAAAACTTTCGATTAAAAGAATTTCATTAAGGAATAAACGATCTTTTAAAAGGCTTTAAAATTTAAATTTTCAATGGTTTTCCATTTTTGGTGCGTAGATCTTCAACCTTAATAATTGTATGCCGCGACAGTCCACAGGGGGAGCAGGGCCTAGCTTGCTCATCAACCACACGTGTTGTGCGCGCTACTGTTCTCTCACGTGTAGAAGAGACCTACAGTTTATTTGCCGACTCGGAACGGCGAAGTTTGAGATGCTTTCCTAGACAGTATTACTTTTTGAGTGGTGTCAGCAGCTCGAAAGAGACGATGCCGTGAAAAATTCGAGGTCGTTCAGCTTGGAGTAGAACCTGGACTTTCGGCGTGTGAGCGTCGCATGCTACCCAATACGCCACAGCTTGTCCCTAAAAATCCTTACCCCTACAACAACTGGGAAACATACAGTAACAGCGAATCCTTGATTAATAGCACGGCGGTAAAAGTGAACCCATCCCAATGACCGGTATGCTAGTGACTAAGTTTCGGGTTATCATTTCTTCAACAACAAATTTTACTGGCGACTTCTAGAAGTGAATTTAAGATTCCTCTATAAACTTAATACCTCATGTTGGGGAATAACTAAGACCCGATAAACAAAACTACGTGTTGTTCTTTTGCATTTTGAGAAATTTTTAAGTGTCTGTCATTATAACAGTAATCCCTCATAAACATTGGCGCTTCAAAAAGGGAACCGCCATAAGACTTCGGAAAAACCATGCAGACAGCGAGACTATGGTCAAGTTAGGCAAAACAGTCTCACGGAGGTCAAATAAGAACAATGCAGGTAAACCAGGCTTCCAAGTAATTGCTAGCTTCCAAGTAATTGCTTGTTTATTATAAATTTCTCCCTCAAAGCCACGAATTTCATTTCTAGACGATTGGGCCTAAAACCAGAAAAAAATTCGAATTTGAATCTAGGTCCCTAAAAGATGTTCAGTTTGCCTAAGATTTGGCATCATCGTTTTATTCTTACAATATTCCTCCTTATTTTGAAAATCACTTGTTCGGTTGAAGGGCGAAGCTATCTGCTGCTTAATTTTAATGGCGCAGTATTTCGTATTAAGCTCTATCTGGCAGCAGTAAAATTCAAACGTTGCTTTGTCTAGCGGCGTCTTGAACAAAACATTTTTAAGTTTTGAAGAAAAACAACAAATTTCGCGAAAAATGTACACATCACTATCGTGCTGCTTTTATTGTACCGTTATTTATTCACACTTATGCCGCAATTTTGTGGAACGGCAAAACGGTACACACTCCAAACGATGAAATTGGAGAAGCTTTTTTTGAGATAATTAATACTCTTTGAGTGTTTTCAGCAGATCGACAAAGGTGAAAAATCCGTGGTATTGCCGTGCAAAATCCGAGGTGTTCAGCCGGGAACGAAACCTGAACCTTCAGCGTGTGAGTGTCGCACTCTACCCCCTACGCCACGGCGGCTATCTTCAACCTTGTATTAAAATAAATTCTATTAACGAGTTTTGTTATTCAGCAAATCGAAGTATATGGTATATATGTGTTGTTTGTATACAGAAACGAAGCCGTCTACGAGTGAATGCTTTGTTTGTTTGACACATTTAAGGTTTTCTTATTGGGGCGAATTTTTTGAGCAACTGTATTAAACTTTTTATATGTCTTCAAAAAGCTGAGAAACTGTTCCATAGTTTCCTTTTTAACAAAATAATCAAGGAGACATTGATTGCCAAAATATTTTTTGATGAGGAAATTTACTAAACCTTTTTCTAGAGTTTCATCACTGAGAACAAGCACACCTAATTGCTTAGCGAATACGTAGTGTTCCGTTAGTACGTCAACAAACCTTCTGTAGTCTTTCGTGTCTAGAGATAGGAGGAATGTCACGAATTTCTTCCTGACGTTTGTAAGAATTTGTTTGATTACAGCACAACCAAAGGTAAATGCAAGAAGTGTGGTTGTGCTGTCGGGAGACCCAACTGTTGATAGAAGTCTAAACCAAGGACACAGGCAGTCCCAAAGTATGTTCGGAACCTATGAATGCCTCTTTTGATCCTTGAGTAGCTAGTTCATCAGCAATCTCATTTCGCATGATCCCGTGGTGTCCGGGAACCCAAACAAGTCTTAACGAATCACGCCTATTTCCCAAATTAAGGGAAGACTTGCATTCCTGAACTTGCTTCGAGGTGGTCGAGGCTTGAGTAAGGCCTTGGGAACAGACGTAGTCGCTACAGACGCAAATACGTCGCCACTTCGACTTGTTTCTCACAATGTCGTAAGTGGCTATTCTTCTTCTTCTTCTGGCGCTACAGTCCAGATCTGGTTCTCAACCAACATGCCTCTCCAGACAGCACGGTCTTTCGCTAGCTGCCTACCATTGCGCACTCCAAGTTGATTGAAGTCCTTCTCCACTTGTGTGCGCCATCTTAGCATAGGCCGTCTTCTATTGCGTTGTCTCAATGGCTCTGATTCGAAGACTTTTCGGCTCGGGGCAGTGGTGACCATACGCTCTACATGGCCTAGGCATCTTAAGCGTTGTGTCCTAAGATGCTTGACCGATGCGCGTGTCGCTGTACAGTGCATGCCATCAGTGGCCATTTGGATCGCAAAATTTTCCGTTTCCGTTTTTCTGTTTTTCCGTTTTTCCGTTTTTCGTAAACCGACAAAAATTTACCTCAGGAGGCATAGAGGGTAATGTAGTCGTTTTCTACGAAGGTCCAAGCTCCTGATCCCTCCATCAACTTCGAACCAAGTTTGAAAATTCGGTACACCCCCTTCTTGCCTCATTTTCTGGTCAGCCCTTGGCCTCTGAGAATTTATACTGCACATAGTGTTTTTCTTTTCATTTGTGTTTTACTTTTAATATTTTTTTTTGCCAGATTCAACAATTTGTCCACTTCCTTAAAATGAAATGGACAGTATGAGGTCAATTTCTGTCTGTTTTAAGTACCAATTTTCATTTGCCACTTTTATCAATGTTTGGAAATTCTCTTCGAACCCCTCAATTTTCATTAATTCGATGAATTTCATCTCGTGCTGCTATTTCCTTCGAAATTTATCGGCGAAACATCAAATATCAGCACGATGATGATTCCTCGAAACCACACACTTTGCATACTAATTGGAATAAACTAGCCCTACACCTGCAGCAAACCGCACGAATCCGCCGCTGATTGACAATTTAAATAAGTCAACATAACCACCCTGTCTGACCGCAAATAGGAAATACAAACTTGCGCCGTTTCGGCTGCGGCTGTGTGCCATATGCGTTAGAATACTTGTTATGTAAACAAGAACTCCGCTCTGTGCTATCGATGAAATTCAAATTTGCACTGATGAGGGGAACTTTTACTTTTCCTGTCTGTCCCATTGATTCTCGATGGATGATGATACTGTTTTGCGAAGATACATTCAGAATGTGTGTTTGCACAGACATACCCCTCCTAATTAATGGTTTCCTGATCAGCGGCGAATCGTAATTCTAAGAAAATTTAATGCTTTTGTGGATTAAGTGCTGAGGAAGGTTTAAATTGATCTGTGGTCTTGCAGGTGTACTAGAGGAAATACCTCTGTGATTTTATTGAAGGTTGTTGTATTTTTTTAAAGGACTTGTGGACTGTATAATGAGATGACAAACTTTAAACACCTGCTAACTATGGTCCACACAAGCAGACGAAACCTCTATGCATCGTTAATGGAGGAAACTAATGCCCATTAAGAATCGACTACATCATTTCAATTTGGAAAGAGTTTGATTCCCACTGAGAGGAGAATAGTGTGGCAAAGTAGGTGACATCAACACAAGTGATTTCTCTAAAGAAAAACATGCTTGTACGTTTGAAGTGACCTCTACAAATATCTACAGGAACAGCAAGGAGGACAAATAAAGGGTTTGAGGACCTGAACCAAACGCTTATAGCTAAAAACAGCAAACTTAACCTACTCAACACTAGGCTATCTTGGATTCTGTTGATTTTAAAATCGAATAATTAAAAAGTCAAAGTAAAAATTAAAAGTTGAGGAAAGAGTGTTTTGAACTTAAAGTTGGCAGCACTTTTTTAGCTGACGGCTATGTTGGCAACTGGAACTCGATTTGTTCTAAGATTGGTTTGGGTTTGCAACATGAATAGACGAACGTCTGAACTGCCCCAAATTGGAGGAAATATTATGTCCGTTCCAATTGCTCTGAATTACTGCGAATGTCTACCAATTTGCCCGAGAAACTACGAAAAAGTGTTCCATTAGCTGATTTTTTCATAGAAGAGGGAGCTCGCGAGAAAGCAAAATATTTCCCCTCCCTGCAAATTGCTGCCGAAGAAATAACTGTGTACAGCAGCACAGCAGCAGATGGCTATCAAATCGAATATGAAAAGAGCTCTGACATTTCATACATGTAATAACAGTTTACGAATTTCTACGAAAAGTCATTTCACAAGTTTTGGCAGATTGACTCTCTGCAAGAGAGATTTTTACCCAAACTACTCAACTACGAATTTCTGTACACAAATCAATTGGAACAGACCTATTGGGAACATTATAGTTCTGCTTGAAATATCAACTGGGCGAGTTTTGTTTAGCGATGAAGCTCACTTTTGGTTGAATGGATACATTTATAAACATAACTGCGATATTTGGACAAATGATGATGTTACATTTACAAAAACCGATTGTTTGGCATGTTTCATAGGTTGGTGGAAAGTGACTGTGATGACGTCTATAGACATTTCTAAACTCTGTAGGGTCTGGGCTGTGGTTTTAACAAGATGGCGCAACATGCATCACATCTCGTCCCGCAATTGATTTGTTGATGGAAATGTGCGTTTTACGTTGCACACTCAAAAACTGGCCGCCAATGCCATGCCATATAACGCTACTTAACTTTTTTGTCTGTGGACATATGTTAAGTCGCTAGCCTACTTCAAAAATCCCAAAAGGACTGAACACTCGGAAGACAACATTTACCGCGTTGTTGTTCATACACGGCAACATATGTTAAAAGATTTCTTCGGAAAATGGAGCTTCAGAGCAGGGTACCTTCGAGCCAGCTGTGGCAATGGTTTTCCAGAAATTCTATTTAAACTATAATGGCAGATGATTGTCAATGCCAAGTAGATTTTAAAAACATCACTGTTTCATTTCATTTCAAAGTTCTAATAATAATTGTTGGCGCTACAGTCCAAAGGGGGACCAGGGCCTAGCTTGCTCATCAACTACTCGTGTTGTGCGCGCTACTGTTCTCTCCCAAGTAGAAGTGACCTACAGTTTTTTGCCGACTCCGAACGGCGAGATTTGAGAAGCTTTCTTAGACAGTTATTACTCTTTGAGTGTTCAAAGTTCTATACCTCCTAAAACCGCACCCTTTATTTACGAAAGCTTTTAAAAAGTATAAAAATGATTCCTCTTTCTCCGAACAATTTAATTTAAAAGCCGATTCAATACGGCTTCCAGTACTTATCAAACCTATCAATTTATCAAAATTCACTTCTACAGAATATTTGTAAATGGCTTAGGCGTAAGGAACTTATCTCAGGGAACGAATAAAGTGCAGGTTGTCTGACTAGGTGATTAGTGATCATAATAACATTCTTAAACAGCACGATCTCTTGATATCTGCATTCAGTTTTGCACAACGAATTGTGTTAGCACCTTCATGGTTAATTTTTGAGCGCCAACTTAATTACGGTTTTTACCGCAAGGAGGAAGGGAATTTCAAGTTTTTAATACAAAAGGTAAATAAATGATAATGTGCCACTTAATAAAAAATATCAGAATCAATTTGAGGATAATAGAAAACTGAGATATTGATATTGAACCCTTTGTCTCCAGATTCTTTATAACATTTCAAAGCTCTTCTACGAGAAGAAACTGAGAACTAGTGACCAATGGGAGAGGGGGCCCACAACTTCCTTGTCCCCCTTGGATTCCATTTGACAGCGTCCTACTTAGCCATCATCATTTTCAAATATAAACCTATATCCAACTGTAATTCTTAAATAATCGTCAAGTTCGTGAATAGTCGGAAGAAATGAGCTGATCAATCTTCCTCATCCACCCTTCCACAGGGTATTGTCTTTTTATGTGGAGGGAAGAAACTCACAACTTTGGCCACGCGTCAAGGCTGCCATGGATCGCAATTAGATTCTTTTTGTATCGATTGAGAGCAAATAATGTTATTTTTTAATCCTTTTTTAATATACACTTTCTTGCAGGTTTTTTGTTTGGATATAGCAAAAGAAGATTAATTTCAAAAACGGATTCTTATCGTACTTTGAGTTATGGAAACCCAATTTTTAAAAAAAATCGCGCATAAAAGTCGCTTGTGTTCCAGCTAGAACTGTTCCGCGCAAAAGCTTTTTTTAACTTTTGCGTTTCTACTTATTTTGAAGGAAGCAAAACCAACGTGAATATTTTTCCACGCATTTAGCCAACTATGTGTAACAAATATGCAGGGTGGCTTTGTTTCCATCGAAGAGGGGCTTAATAACGCAGCAGTTTGAAAACGTTTCTTGCGCTAAAGTTCTTGCAAAGGTGATAGAAGTCGTTGCGGGGAATACCTATTCTGGGGCTATGCCACGTTCGCATTTCATCAAAAGACGTCTCACAAAAATTTAATTTTAAAAGGAGTCTTAATCCTATTCGGCTCTCGGAACGAGTGGAAATATGGAATGCTAATTCATAGAACGTCTTTCCGAGAAAAAAAAAATTTAAATAGTTGGCAACAAAATGCACAGATCCGTGCGTGTTGATGGACTTTCGCTGGCAAATATTGTCGACTTAGAACAGAAAGATTAAAGATTAAAAGTTTTGCGTGCGATTTTTGGTCTCATGTCTATACAGACAAGCCTGCTTCAATTGACGCATCGGAAGACATCATTGAAGCATCAATTTTGTGAGATACCGGCCGAAATGTTGGAAAGAGTATGCCAAAATTGGACTAAACGGATGGACCATTTGAGGCGCAGTCAAGGTCAATATTTGCATGAAATAATCTTCGAACATTAAATTAAATGGACCTGACTATCGATCGACGTTAGCAAAGGCGGATGAGGTAGCCCTTAGTCTTTTCGAGAGAAAAGTTTTGCGTGCGATTTTTGGTCCTGTTTGCGTTGACGGCATCTGGAGGAGAAGATTTAACGACGGACTCTATGGGCTGTACCGCAACATGCGCCTGGTCAAGCGTCTTCGGATACAACGCTTGAAATGTAGAGCGTTTGGACGCCACTGCTCCAGGTGGAAAAGTTTTCGAATCTTAGTCATTGGGACAACGCATGCCTAGGCTAAGGTGGCGCAGACAAGTAGAGAAGGACCTCAACTAACTTGGAGTGCGCTACTGGAGGCAGCTGGCGATCGATCGTGCTGACTGGAGATGTATGTTGGTTGAGGCCCAGATCCACCCCAGACTGTAGCGCCACAAGAAGAAGAGGAAGAAGAAAAAGAAGAAAAAGAAAAAGAAGAAGAAGAAAAAGAAGAAGAAGAAAGAAGAAGAAAAAGAAGAAGAAGACGACGAAGAATAAGAATTAGAAGAAGAAGAAGAAGAGTAAATGTCGTATGTCGTTACGATGCAAAGTTCAAGTAACCAAACACGTCCTTTAGTCTTGATGTGTCTGTGAGAATGTAAAGATGAACTGTAATCGGCTGAAAATTGAACTCCCAATTTTCCCAAAGGTTGGCAGCTTTAGAAAGCGCGCTAAGAGGTTAGGGTACAATTTTGCACACAAGGAAGAAGTCCATTTCCTGACTTATTGAGAATACCCAAAATGAAAGCCTGCATTTAGGCATAGGGACTTAAGTCAATTCTCTGTACAGACGACAATCTGTCTGCGAACAAGATCTTGAGGGTGCAGAAGTATGCGGAGCGCAGCGGTTGATGGGCTTCCACTTTTCTTGGTTCGATGCCAGGAAAGGAGACTTTTAACTGCCAATTTTGTAGAACCTTCTGTTACTTAAGAAACAGCTCGAAATGCTGCAATGTCAACAATACGATTTGACTTCTTAACTTTAGATTATTGTCATGTTAATAATCGTAGGACTCTTACATAGTAAATTATGTAAGAAACTTACTGAAAACCCCTGACAACTTATGCGCTGTAAGAAAATATCCCACTTTCAACATGTAACATAGATATGGTCACTGCGCCCCACTTGCTTACACTTGGCACTTCATGATGGAGTGTTCCTAACTTTTCTGTGTTAAATCATTCTTTGAATGACAACATTTACGTGAAATAATTTATGTAACCAAAGCAATCAATAATAACATATTTTTTATTTATTTCTAGACGCACCAGTCATACTAACCCTTCCGCACATGCTTGGCGCGTCCAACGAATACACAAAAATGATACGCGGCTTGAAACCAGACCCAAAGAAACACACCACCTACGTGGATGTCCAGCACGTAAGTTGCCACACCAACTGCAAGCCAAACATACCCACTAATCCCCAAAATTTACAGCTCACTGGAACCCCCTTGCAGGGAGGAAAACGTGTCCAATTCAACATGTTCCTCAAAAGCATCAATAGAATCACCCTCACCGAGAACCTCACAACAGTCCTGATGCCGGTCATTTGGATTGACGAAGTAAGTGAATTCCAAATGCGAAAATACGTGAAAAGCATGTTCGACATTATTTCATTGCTTTCAGGGTATACAACTAAACGCTGAATCCGTGGAGCTATTCAAGTCGAAACTCCTGAACTCCCTCAACAAACTGAAAGTCATTCATTGGTCTATGTTGATTGCTGGAATTGCCATCACAGTTGTTTCGGCGCTGTTCTACATCGCAATGCGGAAAAAACCCGACGAAGAGAACAAGGTCCTCAAGTAGGCCACCACCTGTCATTCAGCATGTAACTAGACGTAGACTAAGTCATTTAACATTGTAAGACTACCACCTAAGGCTATCATTCACGCGACGTACAGGATTGTGATTAAATCTAATGTGATTTTGTTTGTTTTTCGTTTGTTAAGAAATAAAATTTGTTATTTACTTGTATAGAGATTCCAAATAAAATCAATAAAAACAACATTCTTGTGTGCTTGCCTTAATGAGTTCTCCAAATCACTCTCATGGAACACAATCGCCATCTACCGTCGGATAGATGTGACATGCCAAAGAAAATGACACAAAATTTTGATTTGATGGCAGCTACCCCAAAACACGACCTTACCGACACGGTAGTTTGTGTGATTGCAATGCGAAGTGCGGGTCGCTGCTTCTAATTAGTAAACAAGTTTTTCACCGATTTTAACGTAAATTTCTAAATAAAATCAAATAAATCGCCCGTCAAAATGTACACAAAAGTCTCCTCCATCGATTGCAAATAAAATTCCGTGCGAAAATTCACTTATTGTATAAAAAATCTCAATTGCAAATACCGAAAGTGTATTTTCTTCGAAAATTTTTCTACTCTACACTCAGTTATATTTTTTTATTCTGCGAAATTCTCAAGTGTCAAAGGAAGGAGTGAAATCGTTTTTTTTTCTCTATGGAATTTTTTTTTCATTTTTGGTTGATAAAAACCACAGGAGAAGAGTGAATTGAGAAAGTGCATTGCAACGTAACTACAAGTATATTTGTATCGCATTGTGCAGCGTTTTTGTTAAAACAATCCAACAGCTCCAGCGGGTGGATTTTTTCATTTTACAGTAAAATCAATTCGGTGCGATGTATGTAACGCGGTAATCGCCGTCTGCCATAATGCCATCAAAGAGGGTTTTCACAAATTCTAAGGTAGAGGTCGCTTCATAACGCTGAGAGATTTATGTTTTTTTTTTCTTCTCATCTGTGTGTCGTTTCTCCTCGCTCGTTCGCTCTTGCTCTTTTGCACGCTATTCGATGTTTGTGTCCTGGTCGCACTTGTCGCGAATGGTGTGTTTTGTCTCATTTGCGCGGCGGGTACATACATGTGGGAATGTGTTCTTTTTCACACTTCATTGTGACTCGGCTGAGGCGGTATATGCGAGTGTTGGTGAGTGCGTGTGAGTGTCGGATCGGCTTCATGTGTACCCCACTCAAGGCAGCAGCGATTGTCGGTACTAGAATGTTGAGAAAAATTTTTTTTCGTTTTTTCCCAATATATTTGCGAAAATATTGAAAACCGTAAAATGCAAAAGAATGATTGGAGATTTGATCACTAAGTGTGTGAAATTTGTGCGAGGGACATGTGGGATGAGTTGACGTTTCTTGATTTGTTGAATTGCACTTGTCGCTCGACCAGCAGCGTCTAGTACTGTGGGAGGCTGTCATGGTGCTACCAGAAATGAATGGGAAAACCAGTCGGTCCTTGACCTTATATGCTTGCACATGATGTTTGTCCAAGAACAACGCGTTTCAGTGTGATCATAATGATATCGAGAAATGCTTTATAGCCTTGAACTTTTCTCTGAGGTATTTCTTGCATCTCCTTGCACAACTTTCTTCAGATGCCTAGAGAATGTCGTGCATTGATCGGTAATGTTGAAGTCCGTCAACTTTCCCTGTATTTTATCGGTGAGCGGGAACACATACCCTTTAAGGTTATGGTTCATTTTGACACATGTCACAGTTGGTTGATTTGCTCATCTGCGGACGATACTGAATATAGTTTGGATAACACATTTAATGCATTATAAGCATTTTAAATATAAAAAACGGCACATTCACTTTTTTCTATCAAATCCTGCAATAACTGGCAACACCACACAATGTCCGACACTCGCCATCTCCACTCCATATGCCAGCAAATCGTAAAACAACAAAACGTGAAGTGAAGAGAAGAAAAAAATGCCCTTTCGCCACTGACGTTTTGTCTGCTCTGACGCGTGTGAAAGTGTTCGTGCGAGTGATCTAGTACAAAAAAAAATGTTGAATGTACTTTTTCCCCTCCACTCTAAAAGCAAAATGGCGTCTCTTTCTGCCAATTTTGTGATAGATCAGAATCAAAATAAAGCAGTTTCTAATGGCGGGGAAACTTTTCGTGAATCTCTCAGCAATTTTGGGAATTCTTTGAACAATTCGAATACAAATGCAGCAATTATTACTTGCAGAATCGCCATAGATGCAGCTCTAAAGGGTCCATAGTTTTTTGTTGGCATTGAAAAAGTAATTATAGCTAGCGACCCACAAATCCCATCATCGTCGTCGTCGTTGTCATCGACATCATCATCATCATCATCGTCCCCGCCGTCGTCGTTGAGTTGTTTCTCTTCAGTGTTATCCACCGACAGTGACCTAAAAAAGAACAGTGTTCCGACCACGAATTGTGAGCTTAATAATAATTTTTTTATTTTTGCCAAGTGAACATATCGAATTGGTTACAGTGTTGGTGTAAGTTGACGGCAGAGGTTCCACACAAGAGTGGCACCTTCAACAGGTGGACTGGAAGCAACAGAACTGGAGTGAACATCTGGACAAGTACCGCACCAAAGCACTGAAAGAAGCCCGCGGAATATGCCAAAGAGCAATGAACCGATTAAGATAGCTTTTTCAGCATCACAACAGCAGCAGCAGCAGCAATCACAACAACAGCCGCAACAGCAGCAACAGCAAACAACAACTCAGTATCAAATCTCGAACAACAGCTTCATAAGAACTCAAACTTTAGGCGGCATCACAACAACCACCAAGATACCGACTACAATGAACTCCAGCAACCAAGCGACTGGCGGTAATCGTATTACGTTCACCAATCAGTCGCTGCCAAACGGTACAATAAACATCAGCTCACCCAATCAGGCCGCATCCATACTGCAAGCCGTCTCCACAGCTCAGCTACCAAATACGACAACAATCAAAACAATAACATCCGCCGCCGGTTTGCCACAGCATCACCAACAACAGCAACAGCAGCAGAATGCCCAAACAGTAGGTGCCACCACTCAAACTTTGGTAATTAAAAATCACGCAGTCTCCCTGCCGGCGGGCTTAGTCTCTAGTGCACCAGGAATCGTAACTATGACCAAAACTATCAATCAGGTATTCCATCACTTGCTAGATGCAATTGTACTCGTATATCCTTACTTGCAACACGTTGCCTATATCGTATCTGGCAGTTGTTGTTCGTCGAATCAGTAGGACACAACCGTAGTGGTGTCGTCTGTCTTCACCTCGCCTGTGTAGTTCGTTTAAATTGATGTAGTGCATTTTGTACACTTCATAAAGTGCCTCACACACACTCTCTCTCTCTCTCTTGTCTTCTTCCCCTACCCCACGATAAAGAGTATTTAAGTATTTATTTATTGTTTGTTTCCTTTCTTGTTAGTTGGTCGGTGGGAGGTGATGAAACGTTATGTTTTGGTTTGAAGAATTCGACACTCTTTCATTTATTCTAAGTATCTGTTTGATTTTATTTCATAATGTGTACGTACGTATGTCTCCCAGCCGTCCCATCACAGTAGTGTCGCTGACTGTGTGTAAAATTGTCAAAATTTTCATTAACTTTTGTTTTCAAATTTTTTGTTTGACTATGCTTTACCGGTTGTGTCCGGCAAAATTCACCGTTTTTCGACCACAAAGTTAATTCCTATTTTACACGCGATCGACGATAGATTGAAGTCACTTGCTTGCAGTAGCCTTTAATGCTTATTGTTGAAATAGTGAATACTTACTAATTTATTTGTTTTCTTTTTTAAATTTGCTTATCGCTTTGCTTTGTTATTTTATTCTGTTAATTTACTACTTCTAGTTAGATTGCTTTCAGAAATGCTTTACACGCACATGCAGCCAATACACAAGGATCACACTGTTTGACTACGGAGAATCTGTTTTTTTGGCGATCTTCAGCGGTCTCGATTGTTAGAGCACGAAGGCGCTATGTTTTTCGAGAAAAAAGGGTTGCTTTGGATTAGAAAAATTTTGACTCACTGGAAACTTAGCTGTTGTTATTTCTAATGAACAAGATTTTCAAAAATTTGGTCTTCTTTGCTATGATTGATTAAAGTTCACCCAAGAACTGTCTCCATGCATGACTTGACGAAAATGAAGTTTCTTGCAAGAAGTTTATATACATTCCTTTGAAAATTTTATTTTCAATGTCGTAGCATTCTCGTGCTGAGTAATATGCCGGACGTGAATAATTGTTTTGTCTTGCATCTGTGGCGTCACAGTGGACCAAGAACAGCAAAGAGGAACAGAGAGTTGACACAATGCGTACTACTGACTTGCTTTCATTGAAAGAAATTCGTGCGGTTTGGGTTGACCTCATTGGATCTTTCCCCCAGAGATGAATTCTCATAAGCCACCAATTTTGGAGGGGCCAGTAAATCTGATTTTTCTTGTCATTCAATTCAACGATGTTTTGCCTCCGTCAAAGCAAAAGTAATTTGCTGAGAGCTCATACAACCTAAGTTTAGACCTTATTTCCTGTAATAGAAAAAAAATTTGTCACTATATTCCATAAGGAACTCGTGTAGCTGTTGGCAAATGAGTAGAGGACAGCTTTAGCTTAATGTAGACTGTGGACAGTTGGTGTTACACGAGTTTCTAATGGAACATGGAACACAAGAACAAACGGAACATATGTTCGTGTGAAAAGCGTTTTCTAAACAGTCAAGGTCGCGCGAGCACTTCTAGAGGTAGAGTTGTAAAAAGCATGAATGGAAATTAAAGACAGCGTTAGGAATCGACCACCAAAGAAGGAGTCGACACATTGCCCGTAAGCTACTTGGTCATATTTTCGCTAGACATCGCTTCAATAATTTTTTTTTAAACTTCCTTTGCCACCAGAACCTTAGATAGACTGAGCACAATGCCATTCAACCGAAGTAGCGTAAGAAACTCTGTGTGTGCAACGAATACTAAATGATCGAAAGATTTCTATCCCATTGACCCCACATTTACTTAATGATCTGCACTTCAACGTTTATCTCTTCCTTTTTTACAGTGACGCAACTTGAGGTTGGGTTTTGAAGGAGAACAGTCTAGAGTAGGTTCCCTATTTTGTAAATATGAAGAGAACACCAGGCGTCCAGATAAACGCATATTAAACTTTAAATGAAAACATAATCAGTCTATCTTCTGTCAATATTTAAAGGATGAAAAAAATCCAACATGGATGGAAGATGTTCCTCCTCCTTTATCCACGTTCATACGAATTTTTGAAATTAAATGACGCACCATACAGGCGTAAAGAAACCAGTTATGTAGTTAAGAATGCATTCTCGTTCTTCCATCTTTGGAAATGGTTTGAAAAAAAGGAGTTGATAATCTATTTCCCGTCGTTTATGCTTGAAGTTCCTCTGTGCTAATCGATGTTTAAAGTTTCAGAGTGTGAATGTCTCACTAAAACGCCTTTCCTACGTCGATCCAAGTTGTCATTGTTCTTATGATCGGTTTCGAATGATGTTTGCCTAAGACATGAGTCAGTAGCCCAATTTCTTGAGGCAGTCAATTCAGTTCTAAATCTATTTCATTTAGCCCTTTTTTTGCCTTGCTCTGTGTTCATTGAAATTCCAAATCAGCTTCTAGAATAGCTTTGGCGAGCTTTGTTACACCGGCCTCAAACACCTTACGTTCAATCAAATTAATCAAGTTGCATAAGTTGGTCTTATCTCTTCTTACATCTATTCCATAGCTTATAATTCAATTCCATATTTTTTTTAAGTCGATCCAAATAAACAGACGTTGAGCTCTTTTAGAAAATGAAAAATCAAATATCCTCCTTCAATACTGTTTTAGCAACAATTTACCTCTGAATGCGAATGTCCCAACAATCTCCACTTGAAATTCCAGCTCGTTCTGTGTTGAAAATGTTGCAGCAATAGGCCTTCATTGTTTCATATTGCATTGCTTTGTGCTCCTAGCCTGTATCTTTTTTTAGACACAAGCAATTCATCATATTTTTTGTTAACAACTTTCCTAAGATCATTTCAGTTTGAACTTGCATGTCTTTGTCAGTTAGCTTAGATTGTGCTCGTATCGCACCCGAGACTCGCAATTGATCGTTGAATTCATTGGCTTCAGAGTCCGAGTATTCTCAGGGTGCTCAAATAATTCTGTAGGCTAATTGATTCCTCATTGAAATCTCGGAGATCAAAGAAACGCATTCTAAAACTTAATGGTCATCCTATTGTACTTAAGTTAACAAGAATGCACTTAATTCTTCACATGTATGCTGTGGCTTTTTCTATACTAGACTTAACGTAAGGCCGTATATACACTTGTGTACACACTCGGCATTTATAACCTCATTGTTGTAAGTTGCAAATCGAGCTATTGTTATGAAGATGTTATTTCGATTCATTTTTTCCGTGCTTATAATCTATCTGAAACTGAGTTTCAACCAATCAGTATGATCTCTACGACTTTAGTTTCGAATACAAAATAGGTTAGGATCGTTCTTTGTCAGTCAATTTTCACATTCCTATTTTTTAAGTGAATCGTACTTTCGAAAGAAGATAACCGTCTGATGTATGATGTATTTGAATACTAACGAAAACATTGTAGCTTGTTTTACAGTGTCATCAAAAACGCATACTTCGCATGCAGAGGAGAACACAAATTTTTTCCCGTCCACGTTGACTTGTTCTATCAATTTCAAGAGTTGAGGTGAAATAGTGTCTAGGAGAGTCCACGGAGAATAGAAAAGACATTGAGTTTTAACTGATTGTGATTGTGAAAGCCTGTCAAAAAATAGCTTTAAGAAATATTTCTTACCAACTGTTGCAGTCTAATAAAATGTAAGATTCTCGTTCTCTTCATTCGCCGTATTTTTACACAAACATTATTTTGTTGTATTTGAAGCGATCAAACGCGAAAAATTCTGGAGGAAGTGGCTCAATCAATGTCTCATAATTATATTTTTCAAAACGGTGATACAATACTCGAGTTCACGAAACAACTCCAAACGGAAGAATATTTGAATTCGCGTTAGTAGTATAATAATAATAATTATTTGCGCGACAGTCCACAGGGAGACCAGGGCCTAGATTGCTCATTAACAACTCGCGTTGTGCGCGCTACTGTTCTCTCACGAGTAGAAGGGATCTACAGTTTTTTGCCGACTCCGAACGGCGAAGTTTGAGAAGCTTTCTTAGACAGTTATTACTCTTTGAGTGTTGTTAGCAGCTCGAAAGACGTGTTGCTGTGAAAAATTTGAGGTTTTCAGCCGGGAATCGAACCTAGACCCTTCGGCGTGTGAGCGTCGCATTCTACCCACTACGCCAGTATAAACAAATGAAAATTGGGATAACTTCATGTTTATGCGAAATCGGAAGCAGCCTAGGAACTTGTTCAGTCAACGCTATCTCTCTTCAAATGCTAGTTGTCAAAATTATTTTTCTCCTTAACACTTTGCGGTTATACCGACTTAAATCTTCCGATTTTCCCCAATGCAAAATCAATTTTGGCGTCTTCATTTCGCTTGAGTTCAAGTATAGAAAATTATTGTGAGAGTTAAATAATAGTGAAGCTGAAGCGACGCCTTCATTTAAACGCTTTATGCTTCACATTTGAGACGAGAAATTAACTGTCAAATGAAGCGATTTCTTAGCACCAACGCAACCGTTAAGAAATCAAATCGCGCCAAACGAATTGTCAGCAAATGTTGAATGCGCCCAACCCACTTCAGCCTTGTTTGTTTATTTACCCACGAAATGATTATTACTCACCGAGACTATGCTACTTATTGATCCCCCATTCGAAAATAAATTTATCCAAATCATGGCGCAGCTGTTTTGCATTTTATTTATTTTTTCTGTCGCCTTTGTAGATTGTTGTTGGATTGTAGAGATGTTTGTATACACTTTCCGCAGCGGTCTGTTGAAATACAAATGTTTCGTTGTGATTCCCTCTTTCAAAGGCTTGATCAAACGATCACATTGGATTAGTTTGTTTAGATTTAAATCATCATCAACACTGGTTTTGTCGATTAGCCACATTTTCGTTAAGCTTAGTGTAGGATTTGTCCATTCACAAAATTGAATACGATCCTAGACTTCTATTCAAAAATTCATTTGGCCAGGGTTTGAATAATTTCGTCAAATTTCTTTCAAATACCGGCACCTTCACGCGAGCTGCATTTGATCTGTGGAACTATGTGGCGGGAATGCAGATGTAACTAGATATGATTTCCAGAAAACAAAACGAATTCATGATCCCTCTAGACTACACTTAGTCGCTTAAAAGCAATTCAAAACCTTAGATCAACACTGCAATGGAGTAGTAGACACAAAAATAAAAATAAACAACGACGCTTGTCGTCACACAGCAAGAAATATGAAAGCAAACAACTCTTTTTAATCAGTAGGTGTGCACTTTTGACTCTTTCGCTGTAGAGGTTGCAGACTGCATGTACATATACTTTAAGAACCACACATAAATATATCTCTTGTCCTTGCTCTATGTTTAAGCATACACATACATTTAAAAAAAAAAAAAACACCTTCACTCGAAAACAAGAGAATTAATAAAATTTCACTTAAACAGGGTAATCAACAGAATATTTTAGGAACATCAATGATTCCAGCAAGTGTTGTTGTAGGCATGCGTCCGCCGGGCCAAAATCAGCATAAAAATGTTGGCACTGGTACCCTCGGCCGAATGGTTATCGGTGGTCAGCACATGGTGGGGACAAGGCCAACCAGTCCAGCGGTAAGTTTTGGTACTGTTTCACTATCTCATCTAATTATTATTTGTTTCTTCGTTTTCAGATAACACTAAGCACACTAGCGCCAGGACAGACAGGACCAGCCTTAATTCTAAAAACCGAAAATGGATTTCAACTGTTGCGCGTCGGTACAGCAGCATCGAATCCAGTCACTCAGACAATGGGAACGAACTCAACAAATCCCACAATACGCTTGCAAACAGTTCCAGCTGCTGTAAGTAGATTTACAGGGCCACCTTTAGCACTACGTAAAACGATTGTAAGGTCCTCAGCACAGCATCAGAAACAGAAACAAAATGTAATTCGATAAATCAAGCATTCCATTATTAGTCTCAATATCTCTCTCTGTATATCTCTCTACCTCTGAGTTGTTTAACGTTTTTTTATTTATTTATTTATTTTTTTGGAGTTTGTTATTACTTTCACTCCTCTATGGGGAGACTAAGTGCAACCATCTTGATGTGATATGAAATGTATGATATTATTTTGCATCCGCTTCGATTCTCCCTTCAGGGATGAGTTGTTGCTTGTTCTTACATTTTTTTGTAAATGAAAACATTTTTTTTTTTTTTTTTTGCAAACAACTTGGCTGTTCTTTTTGGAGAGATTTAGTTTCCATGCATTTTTTTGTATTGTATTGAATGTCTATACGAGGAGTTGTGCACCAGTTTCGGTGTCGCTCTTGCTTTGAACATTTTTCGCAGTACACACGGACGTCGTGTACGTTGTGATATCATAGATTCGAAATCAAAACAAAAAAATGTGCGCTTTAATTCGATGTGTTCGTTTGTATTTTCTTTGTAATAGCTTAATCTGTTTCCCTCTATTTCTGTCTCTGCAGAAGAAAGATCGTGAATTGCATGCGAAGTCAGTATTTTTAAAACGGACGGTAGTTTGAACTTGGTTTCATTTCATTTCTGAATAATGTTTCCATTGAAGGCGTTGCAACAAAATTTAATTAATATACTTTGAGTTGATTTTTTCTAGATCTTTGGTATTTCAGTTACATTTTGATTTACTGTTTCTTATACACCCAATGTAGGTAGTTTTAATTTAAATTTAGTTACCGTTATTTTCATAAAATTTTGCCATTCATTTAAATTTGTTTTGTGTGTGAAATGATTTTGTAGAGATAGACATTTCGTTTAAATCAATTTGCTTATTCAATAATTAATAATAATTGGGTGACACTACAGTCCTTAGGACGACCACGGTCAAGCTTGCCCATCAGCTACTCGTGTTGTGCGCGCTACTGTTCTCTTACAAATAGAAGTGACTTACATTTTTTTGCCGGCTCCGAATGACGAAGTGTGTGAAGCATATTCTCAGACAAATATTACTCTTTGAGTGTTGTCAGAAAGAGGTGGTGCCGTAAAAAAATGCAACGTGTTCAGCCGGGTGTCGAATCTGTACCTTCGGCGTGTGAGTATCGCACTACCGGCCACTTATTTATTAGATGTTAAATAAAATTCTTAGTAAGACACTTTCTAAAGTGTCGCGAATAAAAGAGTACCCATTTCAACTGAACGGAAGTAGTCGCAAATTTTAAACGTGCTGTTCAACAGCTAAGCCCAATAATTATATGTAATGAAAACAGAAACATGTTTATTACGTATGCAAAGTTATTTTTTCAGGGTCTTAACACAAATCCATCACTCCACCATCCACTATAAAATTTGTTTGTTTTGACAGAAAGTGACTATTCATAGCATCTTTATCCTTACAACATAAAAACAACCGAACATTAAAAAAAAAAATGATGCATGTTGTGGAACTTTTCTAAAGTCATTCGTTGTAGTTCCCACAATTGAAGAAACAATATAATGAAAGCCACTGTTTCTTAGAATCATTTTGAGGTCCCTATTTTGATTGGACAAAACACTTCTCACTTTGTTCTGTTTTTTTCCGGGTCACAGTTGCAGTTAATATTTTACTAATTTTTTTGTATAAATAAAGTATTTTCCAGTGACACAAATCGAATTAATTTTAAATATTGGCTTCTCAAACAACCAACGACCCTTTTATGGCGTTGCGCCGTTATGTATAATTTTGCACTGTCAACTGTTGACACTGTTCTGATTGGATTAACAGTTAATTCAGGTAAAACAGTTTGGCTTAACTAAAGTGCATATTCTCATGATTTCCGATGGATTTCACATTTTTTATGGAGTACAAGAATGGCTGCCTGGAATTGGTATTTAAAAACCTCCTTTCTTCGCATCATATGTTCTTTTATTTGACCAACCACCTTTAATCGAATTCCCGAAAGTGTTTAGCCAGTAATATGTACACCAGTGTCCGTTGTTCTTTTTAATTTATCGAAATTTCAACTGAACGTTACTGATTAACAAAACAAAACTTCGCTTACACCATTGAAGATACCTCTTGTATACCTTAGGAACTACTTTTATTACTTTTTGTGACGCTACACTCCGTTGTTCACATGGGCCTACTTTTATTATTAAAAACATCAAATAAGAATTTATTTAAATGCTTTCTTTGAATCACAAAATTAGGAATGGTTATTAAGAACAATTTTGCTTCAGTCAAATTTGCAGTGATTAAATTAAAGTTGTAGGCTATAGTTTTCCATTACGTAGGTGGTCTAACTTACACAAGAAATTACACCCACCAACTGATGCCGCTGATAATAATACTTTCGGAATGAGTTCTCAATTTGACCCGAGATAACCTCACAATTCCCACCACAAGCAGTGTCCGCTTTTCTGTAAACGAGATTAAATGTCCGATATTCGCTTGAATTGCACGTAAGACGAGCACATTGTCCTTACGTTTCTATTGTGTCCACTGCTCATCCAAATTATGCAACGACGTCTTTAAAATAGTTCCATATTTTATAACGAATCGCTCTATTGAACGTTCATGTCCAATTGCGTACGGACTTTCCCTTTAGAGCCTGGATGTGCACTCAATTTCTTATAAATTGTTTGTTCTCAAACAAAAGCTTAAATCTTGCGTAAGAAACACATACATCCACTCCATTCATCACTTAATCTCTTGCAAAAACAATTATTCTGTAAGGCGAAGCACTTGTTGCAAGCCATTAACTGAGTTGCCTTCCACCAGGCAACCGAGTAGGCCGTGCAATAGTTTTCAAAAATCTTAAAAACCACGAGAAGGTGAATTATTTCACACACAAAACAAACGAATTGCTTATTATTTTGCATTCTATTTTTGCTATTAAGATGTTCATAGATACTTAGATATAACTGATTTAATGTTTGTGTATATTTCTGAATTAATAATTGAATTTTATGAAACTTCAGTCCATGGCGGCGACGTCGGCCAACAATATTATTGTTAATTCAGTATCAGGCTCAAATGCTGGTCAGTGCTTTACCAGCCAAGCGAATATCTCTCTGCAACACCAAACATCAACCGCATCTGTAGCTCCAATAACTGCCATTCAACATCATCAAATCCAACAGCAACAGCACCAGCAGCAACAGCAGCAGCAAACCACGCAACAACAGATAACACAAATAGTTCAACAGCAACAACAGCAGCAGCAACAACAGCAACAGCAACAAACAACAATTATTAACAGTGGGTCGAACAATCAAACAACAACAACGCAAAACACTGTTGCTCAGGTAAGAGACACATCCGGTGGCCTGCTCGAGCTCGTATAACATTTTTAATTTGCATTGTAGGGAAATACCAAAGAGAAATGTCGGAAGTTTTTAGCAAATTTAATAGAATTATCGACGAGAGAGCCCAAGCCAGTAGAAAAGAATGTGCGGACCCTCATACAGGAACTGGTCGATGCCAATGTGGAGCCAGAGGAGTTTTGTGATAGGCTAGAGCGTTTACTAAATGCAAGTCCTCAACCTTGTCTAATAGGATTTCTAAAGGTAAGCTTTGTTCACATTTCCCCCACTCTCTGTATGTTCTTCTGATTTTTCAACTCTCTTTAATAAAACAGAAAAGTCTACCGCTTCTGCGGCAGAGTTTGTACGCGAAAGAACTCGTCATCGAAGGTATAAAACCGCCGCCGCCACACGTCATTAGTACGATGATTGGATCGACAACGCTGACCCAACAGTTGCCCGTAAGAACAACCTGAAAATCCCCTTTATTCAAAATGCTGTGAAATGTTTTTTTCTTCGCAGAAAATTCAAGCGCAGATCCGTCCACTAAATCAGACAACAACTATAGGACAAACTCAGGTTAGAATGATTTCACCGGCTGCACCAAGACCTGTTGGCCAGACGACAATAACGAAACAGCAGTCGGGTGGAATTCGAATCCAGGGACCGATTCAGACGAGTGGTCCACGATTAGTGAACGCCCAAATACGTTCCGTGAATACTGGCAACACAACTACCATGCAATCGAATCCACCTCAAATGCAGCCTGTTTCACAGCCCGTAAGAACCTCGCTTTCATCTCGATAGTCTAGTGATGCTAAAGTTGTTTTACATTCTCCCGCAGAACATTGTTCAGATACGTACCCCTGCAGCGCACGTTAATCGTTCACCGGCCACCGTTCAAATTCGCACGTCGGCACCGGTGTCGAAGACGAAAAATGCCGGCGGTGTGACGCATGTTAAGGTCGGACAGACACAAATAAAGGCAATCGGAACGCCCCAAAGTAGTCTGCAGCAGCAAGCAACACCGGCGCTAACATCAACAAGTATCACCACAACACCAATGTCCCAAATTAACAGTCTAGCACCATCGTCTGTAGCGAGCGGTGCTGCCACTGCCGTTTCATTATTAACTTCAACGAATTCCCACTTGACAGCAGCATCAATCTCAGCTCCCGCCGCCGTCAATGCTGCTGCCGCATCGAATTCTAGTTCGATAAGTTCCACTGGCAGTCATGTGACCACAATAAACACGAACAGTGGCGGTCTACCAACGCCGACAGTCAATTCAACAGCGTCTGGCACAATTGTAGCGAATGCGACAACAAACAAAGTGGTCACAGTTAAGGCACAAGTCTCTCAATCATCTAGCAAAGCCTCGAGTAAAAAGAAGCAACTGCAAGAGGAGAAAGCGGCCACCACAGCCTCATCGTTTTTTCAACAGCCCTCCATATCAATGTCATCGTCCATGTATGGAGATGATGACATCAATGATGTCGCTGCGATGGGCGGTGTGAATTTGGCCGAGGAGTCACAGCGCATTTTGGGTTCAACTGAGAATATTGGTACACAAATTCGTTCCTGCAAGGATGAAGTGTTCTTACATTTGCCCGCGTTACAAAACCGAATTCGCGCTATGGTCGCTGAACGGGGTCTCGAGGAGCCCAGTCAGGACGTGGCTGTTCTAATATCGCATGCGTGTCAAGAAAGGCTGAAAAACATCGTTGAAAAATTGGCTGTGATAGCGGAGCACAGAATTGATATTATCAAAGTGAGTCTACTGTTTTGCACTCCCCTCTGCTATGCCCTGACATCTGTCGATTTGTTGTTTTAGCTGGATCCAAGGTATGAAGTAACTAAAGATGTACGTGGTCAAATAAAGTTCCTGGAGGAACTGGACAAGGCTGAACAAAAACGACATGAGGAACAAGAGAGGGAGATGCTGTTGCGAGCAGCAAAGTCTCGATCTAAAATTGAAGATCCAGAGCAAGCCAAGCTTAAAGCGAAGGTAAGTTACACAACAAAGAACCTAGATCTGCTTCGAATTAATTAAAGTGTTCCTTGAAACTAATTAATGACGTTACACGAGGTGTAGATTATTGAAAAAAAAAAACACAAAGAAGGACTGCGAGCTTTGGGCTTG
This sequence comes from Eristalinus aeneus, assembly GCA_955652365.1. Classification (NCBI taxonomy): domain Eukaryota; kingdom Metazoa; phylum Arthropoda; class Insecta; order Diptera; family Syrphidae; genus Eristalinus; species Eristalinus aeneus. The sequence continues at coordinate 54,821,180 of OY019134.1, read as the reverse complement.
TTTCGTTTGCTTCTAGAATCGTGTGAACCTTTTGTTGTTCTCACAAACTATTCTTATCATGAAATTACAAGTCTTCGTATCAAATAAGTTCATGAAATTCATCCTTAAGCTGCGGCCAGCCAGTACCAAATTCTGCATGTCGCTAACTAACAGTAGGCACTTTTGGGGATAGATTTACTCCGGCTTGTTCCCTTCCTTTCCAGAATCTTGGTAATGTTTAATTTGTCTCAGAGACTATTCTTATCGTGATATTACAAGTCTTTGTAACAAATAAGTCCATCCTTAAGCGGCGGCCAGCCAGTGCCAAATTCTGCATGTCGCTAGCTATCAGTAGGTACTTTTGGAGATGGATTCACTCCGGCACTTATTTTACAGCGTCAAAACTAACTAGAACTAGTTTCGACAAAATCTACAGGTTCCCAATGTCTCTCCTTTTCCTGCAGTGCTCACTTAGGAATCTAAAAATTTGAACGCTGTTTTAATTTCTCTCCTAGGAGGACTTGGTCTGACCCATGCTACGGGTTTGGTAGTACCTAACATTTTGCATTGAGCAGAAGGACACCTTATATTCACTTTCTTCTACAGTCATGTAGTTTGCTCATCTGATAGTGCTTCATTTGCATTATACCAGGGCTCACTTAGTACTCTCCAGGCTTGAAGTTAGCGAATGGCCTAAAACCAGTTGACTGCAAAAAATTACAAACTTCTCTAAAAGTGCTTCGAACTTTAGCGATGGAAAACGTGTTTCATGCGCTCGCGGGTTCCAATACCACGCACTTTTCGTCTCATGTAGTCATCTAACCAAAACCTACTATTCAAACATTTCCCATTTGATTTCAGGCTAAGGAAATGCAACGAGCTGAAATGGAGGAACTTCGGCAACGGGACGCTAATATGACAGCGTTACAAGCTATTGGACCAAGGAAAAAACTTAAACTGGACGGTGATGTTACATCAGTGGGAGCAGTAAGTACAAATTCAAAAATAAAAACCAAATCGCGTTAAAGTATCGTTTCATCAAATATTTAATTGTTTTTACAGCAATCGGGAAATGCAGGAATCGGAACAACTGGGTCATCGCCGGCACCGTTAAGGCCGCGAATCAAACGTGTTAATCTTAGGGATATGCTATTCTTTATGGAACAAGAACGTGAAACGTGTAGAAGTCAAACGCTTTATAAAGCGTATCTTAAGTGATCTATAGTTTTCTTGTTTAAATCATTTCCAATCAACAAACCATTTAGGGACCTTAGTTATTCACACGCAATATTTAATTACTTTATAATTTTTATTTTTCATTTCTATTTTTTACATATATTTTCAACAACTCGCCATCTTAGTTTACTATTGTTTTTTAGAGAACAGAAAGCAGATTAAAAATAATCGAATCCATTTTTAAATGTTGCGGAATGGAGGATAAAATTTCGCAAACAGATCGCTTTGTATCCGTTCCCTTTCTGAATGTTTCAAACGTTTTCCCTCTACAGTGCGTGACGGTGTGAGTGCGAGCAACATGGTTGTGGGTTAAATAGTAGCAACATCAAAATGATAAGAAGTTTCTGTTGTTAGCAACAATTGTTTAACTGCAACAGTTTAACTGTTGCGTAGTGAGCCTGTGTTTGATGATTGTACAGAAGATCGCTTGGCGAAATCTAAAGGCAACAAATAATTGTGTTCAGTTCAAAATTATCGGCTGTTCACATAAAGAACAGTAGTCAGTTGCAAACGTGGCCCGTCTTACTTTAATCCAAAGTTATATGCATTCCAGAGTACAATCCTAAGTTTGCATACAAAAGTACGTTTATTTGATATTGCGCGCAACTGCCTTAGTTGCAGTGGGAAATGTCTACACATGGATTCTAAAAATTTTCCGACAGGAGCGGTAAACGGTTTTGTTGGTAAAAAGTGCGACGACGGTCCAATTCGATTGTCTGATACGACTTGTGGAGTAACTTACATTTTATTCCTCCTAATTTAAAAACACCCTATTTTAAGTAAAGTTTATAATGAACATCATTTTGTACAGATCAAGTTAAGCCATAGCAAATTGTATAAAGAAATAAAGAACTCTGATTGTATATTTCACCCTTTCAATTCAAATTCAAATGCAAAAAGACGTCTGTTCACAACAGTAATTATTGATTAGTATTGATGAAGTAAACCTTAAAATCTATTGAATAAAATCGCAACAGCTCAGCAAACTCATCTTTCTTTAGCAGAGGCCGCACTTGGACTTTCTAGGGTTGTTGAAACATCATTAGCATTCAGTAATGGGCCTGCGAATTTTCAAAAATTGTTCACCACATTAAGCAACAGATTGCCTGTTGTCGTATAATCTTCCTACAGTTTCAATTCTTACTCTGCAATCAATTGAGTCGATCATAGCAGAAAGTCTATATTTCGGTGTCTCTTCGTAGATTCTGAGTAGATGTTTCTAGAAAACGAAATGAAACAAAATTCAAAAATTACTTACAATTGATAATACGGGGAACGCATTTATTTGTTTTTAGAATAGGTTGCCTAAACGCAGGGGATAGGAGATCGACTTAATACATGCGTTAATGTTCGCCTGTATAAACAAAATAGCCGCGTCGAGGGAACCGACTGTTATCGACCTGAAACGACTTACGGCTTTGAGCTCAATCGTTAGCATTTCTATTACAGGTATTGACAAACAGAATCGTACTCCTACTCCATGCCGGCAAGTGTTGAAATTGTTCTTCCTGTAATAAAAAACTGACGAAATTCATAAAACTTTAGAAGCTCTTTAAAGAAACAATTTACACCCTCGTGAAAATTAGGGAGAAAGGTGTTTTATTATATTCGGCTCCTGTTATACTAGTTTGAAGCTAGCTATGTTTCTAGCTACGATGACTCATGTGATAGCGATGATAAATCTGTATCCCAAGATGAAATAAGTCATCTTCACAAAACCATACAAAAAGCATAACAATACCAAATGAACGTTCGTAAACATCAAACAAAAATCCTCTTCTTTCAGGCATCACTGCCTTGAGGATGCAATGTCGAAATAAATGGTGATTTTTTTTTTTTTTTTTATAAAAATACACGCGATAGCCAATTTCTTTTCCCCTGAAAGAACTGTTGAAAATTCCTGTACCAGCGAAAGCTCTCTTAAGTCCTTTGAAAGGAAAAAATCAATTGTTGCTGCTATTACTCTCCTTACATCTGTTCCCATCCACAAAAGGCGAATACAAAGCAGAAAAAAAAACCCAAAAGAAAAACTACAAAAAACATGAAAGCCCTTTTGATGCAATTCATATCGCAACAGGAACAAGACAAATCCTGCTACTGTATATATGTGAATAGCCTTTCACTTCATTCGAGGGTGGGCAAGTCGAGCCAATATGTTTAAGATATGAAAGCAAATTATTCCTTTTCGTTTTATATTCAATTCTCTTCAATTATTATCTTTCAAACTGTACATTGTTTTTTTCAACAACAACAAATAAGAAAAAAAAAAAACGAAGAAAACGTTACGCAAAACAATGCACTCTAAGCTCTAAATGTGTGAATATTTGCGAAATATTTTTTTTATATATATTAATATAATAGTAATGTATGGCCTTATAACAAAGTATTTAAATTAATTCTTATTTAATAAATTGAAAAGAAAACAAAAAAAATTGAAAATGAACATAAAACAAGTGGATAAGATACACAAAAAAAAAAAAATAATAAACACAAAACAGCAAGGAAAGATGCGAGAAACTGATTAAACTTAGAGATTCTTTTGCGGACATTCTATTCATTTATCAAATAAAACTTGTTTTAATGTTTATTTTTTCCTTTTTTTCAATTATTACCATTAGTTTTCTTTAAATACCATGTATAGAAAGTATATATATACTTTAGTGTTTCAAATGGTTTTAAACCAGAAGCAAAAAAAATCTTTATACATAAAATATTAAATTAAATATATTAAAGCAAATGTTATTTTCTTATTTCATTAAAACTAAAACAAAATATAATTATATATGTATACATTTAATTATCAATTGACAAAAAAAAAAAATAGAATCAAAGAGAAAACAAACAAAGCAAAGTATAATTTCTAATTCTAAACACATGAAAACGAAAAACAAACAAAACCGAAAGATAAAATAAAAACAAAAAAAATGAAATATGGGAACCGCCGATAGAGCGTTTGGTTATAAGGAACGGGGGAAGCTAGGTATTTAATCTGAAAAATAAGAGGAAATAACATTTTAAACAAAACACCCTGTAGTATGTAAATTATTTAAGATTATTCATTACGGTTAGTTTAACAATTACACATGAAATATAAAATGGAATTAAGAAAGAAATAAGCAAACGTTTTAGTAATATAAACAACCAATACCGAATAACGGACAAAATTAAACAAGTCTATAAAATTACAATATATATATAAAAAATGAAAAATATGTATGTATAATGATAACTAAGTTTTTGTAATTAATCGCGAAAAAACAACAATTTTTATTAAGTTATATCAAAGAAGGAAAAACAAAAAATAACAAAATAAAATGAGAAAAAATATGCAGAAAAACTCTAAATTACGTTTAAGAAATGAAACAAAATGAAAGAAGTAATTGCAAAAAGAAAAAAAAAACAAGAAATTATATATATACAACTCTGAAACGAATGTGGTTTGCATAAGTTTTAATTATAAGTTATGTACAATTGTATTTCAAAAATATTAGGTAAAAATTAAAGAAAACAAAGAGGAAATCAAACAAAACTATGTTTCTTTTTATAAATAACAGTTTTTTTGGTGTGCTGCCTGTACTCCTTTAAGAGAAGGGATTGTACTTATTGAGCAGTGCTTAAAATCAACAACCACACTTGCTGGTATCACGTCTGTGTTCGTCAAATTTTCTGAATATTTTGAATTTTTGTTTTATGTGTTCTAAGAGGCCAATATGGACTAAAGAATTTAATCTTTTCTCCCCGGGGCTTGGGTTCCAACTGTCTATTGCAAAGTGCTTTGCAAAGCTCTGTTTGTTAGAGCACTCTAGCTTATACTGGTTTAAATCTTTTCACGCCACAATAATCAAATGGATGTAGGAAAATATATTTGAAAAGAAAGGCGTACTGTGAAGGACGGTGAACTTTTCGGTCATTACTCTCCTTTGCATTCTACTCGTGAAGGGATATTAGCGCTCACATGAGAACTTTACTCATAGGAGCATGCTAGGCCCTGGTCCCCTTTGTGAACTGTCGCGCTTTCCTATATATGAAAGAGTAGGCACGCTCCTTTAAACCAAATACGTTGAAACTCAAGTCATTTTTATTTTATTTTTACTTCGAACAAAAGGAATTTTCGATAAATTGTTTTTAAGCAAAAGGAATGTAAAGGGAAGTTAGGAAAAGAATTAACTGAGTTCGAATAATTGAGGAGTGTACTGCGAACGAGTAGGTTGTTGTCTTAAGAGCTATTCATCATCAGATTGATTCCCGAAAAGATGTTTCTCTAGTTGTCAGTTAATTTCGGTTGCTGCAAGTTTAAATGAACTTCATTGCGTCTTTATTTCACACTTAATGAAAATTTAAATAAAATTTCAAATGATCTAAACATTCACTCGATTCTGATTTATATAGCATACTCTAAGCGCTTTACACACTTAACATCTCATCAGAGCCGTGTACAGATTTATACAGCATGTAGGAGTAAAAGCACAAGTCATTTCAAAACAGTCCTACAAACATGGACCTTCATCCAAACCTGGAACCCATAAGAATAACATGCTTCTGCAATTAAGACAGCCTTTCGGAAGATATGTATAGATCGGAAGATATGTATAGATCGCCACTTCCTTCTGTGTCGCAATGTTTTGGATTTCAGGAATTTGTGGGCGGATTTGTCTTATCCACATCACTTACACACAGATTCCGCACAAGTAATCTGTTAAATGTGGACCGCAATACATGCTACAGTTCGTCGTTCGAATTATGCTTCCACCACCATCGTAAACAGGAGTACAATAATAATAATTGTTGGCGCTACAGTCCAAAGGGGGACCAGGGCCTAGCTTGCTCATCAAGTGCTCGTGTTGTGCGCGCTACTGTTCTCTCACGAGTAGAAGGGACCTACAATTTTTTGCCGACTCCGAACGGCGAAATTTGAGAAGCTTTCTTAGACAGTTATTACTCTTTGAGTGTTGTCAGCAGCTCGAAAGAGGTGGTGCCGTGAAATATTAGAAAAATTGGTGTTGAACTGGGAATCGAACCTACACCCTTCGGCGTGTGAGCGTCGCATTCTACCCACTACGCCACGGCGGCCACAAACTGGACTACAAATATTCTTTATTCAGTATTTTAATCACTTAATTTTATATTTACTTACGACTAAGCAGCAGCTCCCGCGTCCCTGGTCAGGGCCTCCGTCGATGGTTGGGTATCCCTGCAGCACAACCAGAGATGGCGTGACTCTCCAGGATGCAGGGTGACCAAGAGTATGCTCCCAAACGTCTGCAAGAAGTCCGCTTCTTTTCTGCTATCTCTAGACAGAAACGAGTGCAGAAGACTTGTTGGCGTATTAACGGGACACTTTACCTTCGCTATACACCTGAGTCGGCTTGGGCTTAGTGATGTCACACTCTGCGACGCCTGTGGAGAAGGTGAAGACACTTCAGAGCACTTTCTCTGTCAGTGTCCTGCCTTCGCTCGTATCAGGTGGCGGTTATTTGGCGCTGATGTGGTGGGAACTGAAAACCTAAGTTCTATATCACAGAAGCTCATCTTGGTTTTTCTTCGGAAAACCAAGAAATTACATTAAATGAAGGTTACTGCATGGTAGTACAATGGACCAGTATTTGAGTCTGAGTGCTCCAGTGTAGTTGATCCCAAACTCCAACAAAAAAAAAAAAAAAAGCAGCAGCTCTCAAACTTAATGAATCAAATGTATACAGCGCTAAGTTTCGGTACTGATCATGTTTCCGATTTCCTGTGATATCAAGCGTGATTCTTGAACACGATGCGTCACTCTGTCCTTAACGTTAGAATTGTCATCATAAATGTATAATAATAAATAAATTTAAACAGCATCGTTGTTCTTCATTGCAAGTGTACTCTATGGATGATTTCCAAAAACCTGCTAGGTGCACTTTGAATTGTTTAATTTATTCTCCATGTTCACAAAACATATTCTTAAAGTTAATTTCGCCACGAAGTTGTTGATACCTTATTAAACACAGTCAGAGCTGTTCACAATAATAGGGAAAGGGCGAAATAGAATATTATTCAAGGATTATATCAAATATTTGAAACCTAAGGTAACTAAAATTGTTAGTTTATTTTGGCAAATCATTCCGAAAATGTTTTCCTTAAGATTTATATTTTATATTCATATTAAATTTTCACATAGTAATGTGATTGAAATTACTTCCAAACTACATTGTTCAAAATATGGCAATAGGGAAATTCAGAGTAAATATTCGTTTTCACAAGAAAGTAATAATACGAATAAATTCTTATTAAAGTACTTCTATTTCACATAGAAAATAAATTTGGTGGAAAGTGTCCCGAATAACCGCCCTTGTTCTTTAGCAAAGTGCTTATTCGACCTGACGTAGACTTTATAAGTTTCTGACACTAAATCAAGTGAATGGGCCTCCAATGTTTTTCAATTTCGGCCCAAACGTGAGTTTTAGTATGGAACGTCTGTGTAATGAAAGATTTTTTCAGTTTTGCCTACAAATTCTCGATAGGATTGAGATCTGGGGACTGAGATGGCCATTGTAATACCGACACCTGATGGGCCCTTAACCAAGCACTCACTTATTTCAATGAGTGCTTGGGATCGTTGTCATGTGAAAATGTCATCTTAACGGCATGTTGTCTTCAGCGTATGGTAGCATCACATAATATAAGATATCACGATAGACTTCTTTAGTCATGACGTCTTTTATTTAAAATTAAACCAAAAAAAAACAGCCCCACACCATGACAATTTCACCTCGATGCTTTATTACTAAATTCCTTCATGGTTATTATTACTAAAGAAAACACTTTTTCCATACTTTGCACTACTGCACCACTTCCATGAATGTTTAATTGACATTATGTGAATGCATTTTAAAGGCAATGCAGCTGTGCAAATAAGGGTACCGGCATACAGATGCGAAAAGTTGAAAAAAAAAGTAGAAATGAGTAGAAATACCGGTTATGCGTGATCATCCCTATTATTTCGAACAGCTCTTTATCACAGAGCGAAGTCGTTGGGTTTTTATGACTCCTTGTTCCAAAAATTCCATGAACCCACAACTAGACAATAACCTCAAGTCTTATAATGGAATGAACAATATATCCCTCTTGAGCCAGTTCTCCTCATCACTCTCACGGGTAGCGAATTAAAACACACTCAAAATTCCAACTTAGAATTTTAAAATTGTATTTTCATAACAAAATTATCATTATGATAATATGTATACTAATATTTGGTAACAAATTTCTTTCTTCGACAAAAAGAAAAAAGTCTAAAAACAATAACTAATTGAAACTCTCTAAGCTTCTCATTACTTTTGTCTGTTTAAAATGTCTTCAACTGAATTAATATTTTTTGCTTTGTTTTATTTGGTTTTTTCTTTTGCTATTTGCACTTAAAAATCTATTAATCTACAAGATTAACTTCAATTCATTTTCTATTTTTTATTACAAAACAGAAATTAACAATTTTCCTTGTTCTATCTTAACAGTTATCGCTGCATTCTTCGATTTTTTTTGTCTACTCCTAATTATTTATTTATTTTATTATTGATTTTATTTATATTTAATGTGTACTACTAGTTGGAGAGGGCGGGAGAGCGCGAAAGGAATTCTTGGGTACCGTCTTATGAAGCGTTCGGTTTCTCTTCTTCGTTTTGCTTTGCAATGCTAAAGTAAGGCGCGGCGTTATAGTTGAAAATTTCAAAATCGTACCTGTAAAAATAAAAAATGAATATCCGATAAAAACATCCAAAATTGTATGAAGCAACTTACTTATAATATTCATATAAGCCATCTAATTGCTTGCGAGTTAGTTGCGAATAAAATGTTTGCAGGAGATCTAGGGTGTTCTTGCCTTTACCGGAATTGCGCCACTCGGGGGCTATTATGTGCTTCAGTCCGGCCTTGTCTATGAGATAGACTTGGTCACGGTCTAGGGTTTCAAATTTAATTATGATATCGAAGTTAAGTAGGCATGGTGTACAAAATTTCGAAGCAGGCACTAAATGCATATCGATGTAATTGTTGCGACGCACTTCATCGAGCAACCAGTTAACGAACTCTGAAAACGTTGGATACTTGGTTGCGTGCCGCATCACTTTCTGTAATGAACAAAGAATAAACGTAAAATAATTCAAATGCAAGCCTAATAAAAGTAAAATGTCGTTTAGCAAGGATGAGTGGATGCTCCATGGTGTTTGGTCACCAAATATGGAGCATTGTGAAATATTTTAGGGTAAGGAGATCAAAGTCGTGGTCGCCGTGGCGTAATAGGTAGAGTACGACGCTCACACGCCGAAGGGTCTAGGTTCGATTCCCGGCTGAACACCTCGACTTTTTCGAGTTGCTGACAACACTCAAAGAGTAATAACTGTCTTTGAAAGCTTCTCGTCCCTTCTACTCGTGAGAGAACAGTTGCGCGCACAACACGAGTAGTTGGCGAGTAGTGTTGGCGCTACAGTCCAAATGGGGACCAGGGCCTAGCTTGCTCATCAACTACTCGTGTTGTGCGCGCTACTGTTTTCTCACGAGCAGAAGGGACCTATAGTTTTTTGCCGACTCTGAACGGCAAAATTTGTTAAGCTTTCTTAGACTGTAATTACTCTTTGAGTGTTGTCAGCAGCTCGAAAGAGGTGGTGCCGTGAAAAATTCGAAAAAGTTGTGTTGAGCTGGGAATCCAACCTACACCCTTCGGCGTGTGAGCGTCCCACTGTACTCACTACGTCACGGCGACCACCTTGGATGGCTTTCGTCAAAACCCAAATTCAGGGTGTTTGCACGTCGATTTTTGGTGGGCCATGTTATTTTGCTCGGAAAATGTTTAACGCATAGGGTAACTGAACAAGAATCAAGCGGGCATCAATTAAGATTCGCACCATGGCTGAAGTCGTAGGTATCTTAAAATATCGCTTGGATTATATTCTACAGTTAACATTGAGCATGGGGAAACAGTTTATGTAAAAAAAAAAACAAAGTACGCCAATTTATGACAGCAAACACAATCTTGAATCGGTCTCAGAGCAGTTTCTGAGCGAAATCCAAATTTCCCTAATTTTTGACAAAACTTGCACTGAGAAAAACTAGAGACCAAGGTACAATAGAAACACTGGACTTGAGCTGTCGAGGACTGTCAGAAAAGCTATGAACACCGCTTTCGAAGATTCACGAGATGTTTGCATGAGGAAGGGTTAGACGACCGCAAGGGACCGCAACGACAGAATATTTTGTCGAATTTACAAGAAATTTTAGAAAAAATGGTAACAAGAAGAAAATATGCTCTTTAACCATGGCAACGCACTGGCTAAAATCTAAGTTATGCTACGGGCTATTCTCCACTCATCATATTTTCCAGATTTATTTTCAAGCTTTAATAATTCACCCACTTTTCAGAAGTTTGAGTCAAAGTGACCCCGCAAAGGAGGTCAATCTGGCAGAAGTTGCAGTTAGGTGTATAGTATCAAGTAAAAGTAATAAATTGTATGTATGTACTCTTCTGCAAGAAAAATGGACAAACGACGGACTTTCTGGCACAATGTACTCCGGAGACAAACACAACTGCGGTTCATATACACGTTGGTCTCTGAATGTTTCCCATTTGCTTAAAAAACTCTATAAAATCTTGGCAAAGTTGTCAACACCAATCAGAAATCAAGAGAATGGCTGCATCTGATTTACCGCTATCCTCAATGCAGAAGCAAAATCTCTCGTATGTCGTGTTGAAAATGATTATCCCCGGATAAATTAAACATATTGGGTGTGTTCCAGTAATTTCTGTACCAATTTCTAATGTCTGCCATTTGTTAAAGAGTGGGGTAAAACGAGGAATAGTACGGGAACGCAACTAAACCAAATGTGTAAAGTATGTCATTAAGAAATGCCAAGTTTACTTTTTCGATACAGAAAACAAAACCAACAACAAAATTTAAGACACATGCACAGTGATAATGGACCAATGATCACTTATCTCTGTACTCGCACCAATTAATTTGACAGAAAATCAACAAAAATTTCCTGTGTTGAAATGGACAGGACGGGAGATAGCGCTCATTTGACGTAAAACCCATTTTTTTGGTATACGGTTTTGTTTGTGTTGTTTTGCACTGTTTGTTTCGAGAACGGGAACACACCTATTTTTAACTTGTACACTCTCGCTGCTCCCTCAAGGTCGGTAACGAACTCACTGAAACATTCAATGACAAAATAGGCTTAAGACAAGGCGACGCAATGTCATGTGACTTCTTTAACATTATTCTTCAGAAGATCGTGTGTAACTCACGAGTCAACACCGGAGGCAGAATCTTCCAAAAGTTTGCTCAATTTTTAGGTTATGTCAAAGACATTGACATAATTGGAGAACACAGCGAGCTGTCAACAAGGCGTTTGCTCACATTGGAGGGGAAGCATTTAAAATGGTTTTGTCGCTAAATAAGGACAAAACGAAATACATGCAGAACACACAAACTCGGCGTCTCGGACGTTACATTAGGCAGCAGAAATTTGATGTCAAGGGCGTACGAGTAGTCTTACTTTTCTCCTCGTCTCCGCGGTAAATAGGGACTATAACATCGGTACCAAAATCAAGCACAGAATCACTATTGCCAATTGCTGGTTTTTCGGGTCAAAAGCCAACTGAGTAAGTCCTCTCTCTAAAGACTGGGCTGGCTTTGTAAAACAGCTTTAAAATCCCAGTCCTGCTTTACGGCGCGTGGAAGCCAGAGCCCTTTCGTGAGAAAACTTCTGTGTGTGACTGTTGGTCCTATTTGCGTTGATGGCATTTGGATGAGATAATTCAACGGCAAACTTTATGAGCAGTATGCTGGAATGCGCCTAGTCAAACGTACTCGGATACAACGCTTAAGATGGCTGAGCCATATAAAGCTTATGGGCACCATTAGGTAGGTAGGTAGGTTAAGGTGACTGATGAATTCACTTAGTCCCATACAGGATCATTGTGCTGCCACACTATGTGGGAAGAACCTAAAACCAGCTGGAGCCGATAATAAAGTTTAAAATGTCAGCGGGAGAGATTTTATTGAGGTTATGAAGGCCGTTGAGGAAATAGCTTCCAAAGTCATTATGGCTGAGGCGCGAGAGCGCCGGGCATGTGCATAACAGGTGTAGGAGAGTTTCTGATTCTTCCACATCCCTGAAGCTTCTGCAAAAATCGTTTGGGGAGCCGCTAGCCTTCTAGCATGCTCACCGAGTAGACAGAGCCCGGTTATGGCTCTCATGACCAGGCTTATGTCTGATCTTTTGAGTGATAGTAACAGTCTGGAGCGTTTGATTTCAAGAGAGGGCCACACTTCCTTGAAGTCGCGACAATGATTATGGTTAGACCACCTTTGATAAGTCTGATGGATCGCGTTCAAATGCAGTTCTGACTTGCATGTGGCGAGAGGGACACCGAGGTATTCGTGTTCCTGAAGTAGTGGTTGCGTTGTGGCAAGCCTGGCCAATTCGTCTGCTTGACAGTTGACCGAAATATCTCTGTGACCTGGCACCCAGCACAGGCATATATTGAACTGCTCAGTCATCTCATCTAAGGATGTGTGGCAGTTCATGACCGTCTTAGAGTTCGATGAGACAGATTCCAGGGCCCTGAGTGCTGCCTAACTATCCGTGGAAATAAGGATATCAGCTGAGGATATTCTATTCCTGTTCAGCCAAGACAGTACTTCGCAAATGGCCATTACTTCAGCTTGGAATACGCTACATTGATTGGGAAGTTTGAATTTTAGACTAAGGTTAAGATCCTCAGAGTAGACTCCGCAACCAACGCCTTCGTTTGTTTTTGATCCATCGGTGTAGATGCACGTAGCGTAAGCAACCCATTGTGGGTTGTCCGACCGCACGTCTCGTTCAGGGATCATATTACGGAAATTCTGTGTCCAGAAGACCTTCGGCGCCGCGCAGTCAAGGTTTTGGTATACAAAGTTTACTCTTTGAATGATTTTTGAGTTTCTGTGGGACACGTTTCATTGTGATGAGGAGATCAGTCTTATGGCTGTACTAGCCGCTGCCTGTTGGGCAAACAGATCTATGGGCATAAGGTTGAGAATGACGTCCATTGCATCTGATGGGGTGGTTCTTAGAGCACCACAAATACATATGGAGGCCAGTCGCTGGACTTTTCTGATAGTGTTATAGTGGGAGGCTGTGCCTAGTGCAGGCCACCAAACTGCAACGCCATAGAGTAGAATAGGGCTCACCACAGCCGTATAGATCCAGGCCGTCAAATGCGGTTGGATACCCCATCTAGACCCAATGGCCTTTCTACACATGTAGAGTGCAGTCGTGGCTTTGCGGGTGCGCTCAGCCATGGGCACCATTACTCCGACCTGAAAATTTTTTCAGTCCGAGTTATTAGAACAAGGCAAGAGGGGACAAGTAGGGAAGAACCTCAACAAACTTTGAGTGCATAATTGCAGGCAGCTGGCGGGAGATAGTGCTGCAATCCCGGACTGTGGCGCCATTTGCTCGTTTGGAAGAACTAGTTGCACACATTACTTTATACATATATTACCTCTAAAAAAATTAAGTTCATGGAAAATTCCAGAACAATTTTAGTTTAACAAAGAGCTGTATCGATTGTCTTGACAGAGAAACTCTAATCAAATTCGACATATTTCGCATTGCTGCAAAAGACGCGGGGGTGAGCCAAACGTGTGTAATTACCACTCAAGTTGTTTTGCGTTGCGCCGTTTTGTTATTTCGAATTTTCCCACTCCCCTAAAACCTCAAACAAAACATCAACTATCAAAACAATAAACAAAGTTATCCGGTTTCACTTCACATTCCTTCTATCAACCCCTACACAACAAACAAGAAATCTAATGTTTCGGAAAAGATCTAGTGCCAGGGTAACCATGAAATTTTGTGTATTCAATAAAGTTCAGCGAAGTAATAAGGAAGCGTTTAAAATACTCTTGAGCTGTAAATTATTTTCACAAAATAATGATATTTTCGCAGACTTATTCGCTTAAGCAATATCTTTTAATTTTAGTGTATACAAAGTCGAAGTTTGTATTCCAACTGGCTGAAAGAGGTGAAAATTAAATGCATACGGTGAGTGTATTCTGAGTCAATTAAATGTTTACAAATGGTACAAGCTTTTCAAAAACGGTCGAGAAAATGGGAATGACGACGCTCGCCCTGGAAGCCCGAGCACATCCACAACCGACGAAAGTGTTGAGGAAGTGAAGGAAATAGTTATTGACGTCGTCGAATCACTATCAGAGAAGTTGCTGAAGATCTCGGCATATCGGCTGGTTCATGCCATGCAACTTCTTTGGAACTTTTGGACATCAAGCGAGTGACAGTGAATATTGAACAGTGAGTTGCTGAATTTTGAAGAACAAAGTGTGTTCTTGTAATGAAAGAAACAACACAGAACAGTACAAAACAACACAAAGTCTGTTCCCGCACACTGAAAAAATGAGTTTTACGTTAAATGAGCGCTAACTGCAGAGATTAAAATATTTCTCTACCCTGCCCATTTTAACACAAGAGATTTCTGCGGGTAGGTTGTAGGTTTTCTGTCAAATAATTTGGCGGGCGTACCGAGATAAGTGAGCATAGATCCATTATCTTTGTGTATTTCTCAAATTTTGTTGTTGTTATTTTTTTCTGTAGCGAAGAAATAAAATTGACATTTCTTAATGACATACTTTATCCATTTGGTTCAGATGCGAGATTTTTTTCCACTTCTTAACAAATGACAAACTTCAAAATATGGTACAGAAAGTACTGGAACACACCTAATGTCTCATGAGCATGGCTTCGAAACTGTTGAATGACGTAGACGGTGATCCAAATTTGTCATAACTGCTGACAAATCATGATATAAGGTTGTCAAATATCTCCCTTTCGCCTTTTTGTTTTTTGAATTTTCCGGCTATGCACAAAGCGCTACAGAGCTCATATCAAGCAATACCATACATCATTTAAAAAGTCTTGACATAACCTACAAAACGACATTATGCATGATTAGTTTGGATATTGCGTTCAATATTTATAGACGTGTAAACATGGAGTTCACTAACGCCGAAATTCGCGCTATTTTAAAGTTTTCCTTCATTAAAGGCAAATCCGATAGAGAAACGTTCCTTGAGATAAATAGTGTTTTGGGAGATGGTACTCTATCACTTCGAACCGCGGAGGAATGGTTTCGACGATTCAGAGCCGATGAAAACGACACCATGGATAAGCCAGCCGGCCGAAGACCTGTGACGACGAATAATAATCGAATCATGGAAATCATCGAGTCAGACCGACATGTGGCCTCTCGTGACATCGCCCAGGAGATGGGACTTAGTCACCAAACCATTTTAAGCCAACTGCAGAAATCTGGATACAAAAAAGCTTGATTTGACACAAAAAACCGTCTGAACTGAATTAACGCCTGCGATATGCTGCTGAAACGGAACGAACTCGACCCATTTTTGAAGCGGATGGTGACTGGCGACAAGAAATGAATCACATACGAAAATACCAAGCGAAAACGGTCGTGGTTGAAGGCCAGTGAATCGTGCCAAACAGTAGCCAAGCCGGGATTGACGGCCAGGAAGGTTTTGCTGTGCGTTTGGTGGGTTTGAAAGGGAATCATCCACTATGAGCTACTGCCATATGGTCAGACGTTAAATTCTACCATCTACTGCGAACAACTGGACCGCTTGAAGCAGGCGGTCGACCAGAAGCGCCCAGAATTGGCCAACAGGAAGGGTGTAGTGTTCCACCAAGACAACACCAGACCACACACTTCGTTGATGATTCGTCAGAAGCCACGGGAGCTCGGATGGGAGGCTTTATCGCATCCACCATATAGCCCGGACATAGCACCAAGTGATTACTACCTGTACCTGTCCATGGCGAACGGGCTTGGTGGTGTGAAATTAAACTCAAAAGAGTCTTGTGAAAAGTGGCTGTCCGAGTTCTTCGCAAATAAGGAGGGGACTTCTACGAGGGGGATATTATGAAAACCGGCGCATATTTGAACTAAATCCGATCACTGAACCACTTTTTATGAAGCATTGAGTGAAGAGCAAAAAAAAAGGGAGTATTTTACAACCTTATATATTACTATGAGATCAAAATCCAATCGAACCCAGGAGAGGTAACGCCAAAAGAGCATGCAAAGTTCGATCAAATTTGAAGATTTTACTGACTGCTTTTTTTGAATACCGTGGAATTGTGGAATAAAACCGAATCGCTGAGTTAAAATAATAAAATCGCTAATGTAAGATAATAAAAATAAAAATTACATATCAGAACTGCAGCCAGCAGCTCAACGCTTCCAGATTGCACTTTGTGCGCGCCTGTACTCGGGAGCATACATTTGTTCATGGGACAACTCTATTTTCACACTCGTACAGTTGTAAGAGTACTTAAAGATCTAAACGTGCACAAATCCGTTGGCCCGGATGGTATCCCCCCGTTCTTCTGAAGAAGTGTTCTTCTACGCTGGCAAAGCCACTGCGTAATCTTTTCCATCTGTGATACTCTTTAGGGTTCTTTCCGAGTAAGTGGAAAACAGCATTTGTCCAACCCGTCCCCAAAAAAGGTAAACCATCTTCACCCACCTCCTACCGACCTACAGCACTTACGTCCCTACTTTCCAAGGTCATGGGAACGCTGATAAATCGTCAGCTTATGAAATATCTCGAAACTCAGAAGCTTCTTTATGACCGGCAATACGGCTTCCGCAGCAACAGGTCGACTGGTGATATGATGGCTTATCTCACCGAAAAATGGAACCAATTCTTGGACAATGTAGGAAAAAGCAAGATCGCTGCACTTGATATTTCAAAAACATTTGACGGAGTCTGGCATCAGGCTCTCTTGTCGAAAATGCGTGCTTCTGGCGTCGATGAGTCTCTTCTTCAATGGATTAGAAATTAATTTTCGAACCGTTCAACACAAGTTGTATTGGATGGGTTCAAGTCTGACATTCACCATATTAATGCTAATGTTCCTCAGGGCTGCGTTTTGTCTCCATTTTCATAAATAATCTCCTGTCTGTCACTTCTAATCCAATTCACTCCTTCGCTGATGACATATTCATATTCGTTCCTCGTCTCTTGTCCCTCCTCTTCGGCCATTGACTTGGAACGGCAGCGTATGTTAAGCTCATTAAATTCCGATCTTGACAGCATAATTGATTGGGGAAAAACGAATAGAGTGGAATTTAATGCTCCCTACTGTCACTCAAGCGTTCTCAAAACAACATGCCATTATCTATGATTGGCTCCTACATCGTTGAAATTGAACGACTTTTCATCCTCGGTACGTGTATCAACTCAAAACTTAGTTGGAACGATCACATATTCGAGATCGCCAAAAATGCAGCGAAATGTCTAGGTTTCGTAAAGCGATGCAAGAAATATTTTACCCCTTCTGACCTGGCAACAATATATAAAGCGTACATTCGCCCAAAGCTTGAGTACAACGCTCCTATCTGATCGGGTGCTCCTAAGAGTTTCTCTACACCTACTAGATAGAATCCAACAGCGAGCGATAAAACTTATTGGTGCCAGGCCCTATACTGCACAAATCCAACCTTTCCCTGGAGCTCGCTTCTTCAACATGCAGCCCGTTCTCTGGACTTTGCAAAAAGCAAGTTGGGCATATGTCCGCCACTTTCGCTCCACATTTAAACTATCCGTACAGCTTGCTCCTTCGATATGCGGCGTGTTCTCTGTACTTTGCAAAGGAGAAAGTGAAAGCATTGCCATCGAACCGACAATGTAGCTGTGGGGTCGAGAGTGGGCAACGGCGAATTTACAAGTATTTAATTAATTGTAAAAGGCACCTTTCTATCTTAAGTCAAATCTTCCTTTCCTTTCCTTCTTTTCAAAAGTTCGACTCTACAAATTGTTAAGTGACGACCTTACACAACAACCGACTCTTGAGAATGTCTACTGCCAACTACCCCGCACTAATTTCGTTCCTGCGTGATTCCAATCTCACGCTTCAGTAGAGATCTCAGATCGACATAAAAGTCAATCTAATATTAACCACAAATGTGTGTCAATATAAGGAATGATATTTCCTTCACAAAGTCCGCGTGCGTCACCCGCTATTTATAGCCGCCATCAAAGGTTTACTCCACGCGCCGTCGGCAAAGTCATCAACCGCTGCCTGTCGCGCTCATTACGAAGATAGAGTGCCAAATGACACTGCAATGCATAGTGTTCGTTATCTAAAATCACCATAAATTGATTCCCTGGTAAATTACGTGTCGTTTCTCAATGCCCGACAGAGGCAAAATGTAAGCAACCCATAAGTACGTAAACGAATGTGGCTATGATTCGATTTTGAGTTCGTCTACTTACATCCTTCCTATAATTTCGAACGATTTTACTTCCTAGTTTATCGTGAAACGAATGCGGGATGGCGTGCATGAACTTATCCCGGTAGGCACTCAGCAGCCGTTCGAAGGGATGTCTTGCTATTATAAACGTAATTGAATCATTTTGTGCTTCTTGTAGCTGAAAGAAAAAATAAACGAAAACACAACGCGGGAATCGCATAAAAATGTCACATTATCGAGAGTGTAAACTGCAAGAGGCGACACAGCGGCAGCTCACAGTGTACCTACTTACCTCCCCCAGAGATACCCTGGGGTATCGTTTCCTCGCCAAAACCAATGGCACTTCATTTGTTTTCCTCAGAAACTCGGGTGTGTATCCCGCCAAGATGTTGAAATTGTACATCCACGACGACGACGCCGCCTTGAAGACGTTACACCTGCAAGGGGAGAAATTTAAACGATCTCCAGACCGTGACGATATTAGAAAGAACGGTGCGTGTACCTACCAAATAATATGATGTTTACGATTGACTAAGAACTCCCACGGATTTGGTTTGTGCCACGAGTCGTTACCTGCAGCGAGTGCCAGAGGAGGGAGGATGAACGTCAAAAAATTTATGTAAGCTGCAGCGAACAAAGCAGACTTACCCGGCGAATCTAGACCGTGTTCGGAGCACTTCTCAGCCAGGTGTTTTCGTCGCTTGTCCATACGCTGCTCCACCAGCAGCATGTCGTTCGGCGAGAGGGTTTGTATGGAATCATCGGGAATGATTGGAATTTTTGTATCATTGGCAAACTATGGAATGCGAGAAGAAAAGTACACATGTACACATAAAAATTACCATACGGCAACATCATTAAGTGTGGGTTGTGTGTTTGTGTGTGGGAAGGGGGAGGGGAACTGTCTGCAAAAAGACTCTCTTACTTGTGCCGAATGGGGGTAGGGAGGGACTGTAGTGACAGGCACGCCAATGCGGGGGCAAACGGAAAAGAAATGGGTGAATAAGGGACTTGGGAAAGCATTACTAAATCATTCTCGTAAGCGCTTTATGAAGGCATCGTCATGATTTTTTAAAACAAAAATAAAAGAAAAGCGGAAAAACGCCTCACGTTCGACCGGGCCGTTTAAATTGATGTTACCTACATGTCTGCCCGCTGCGGTGGGTCTTAATTGAAATGAAAGCAAAATTGATGTGACCCATTTGGCAGGCGGGTGGCAACCTAAAAAATGGAGGAAGATGCTTTAAAGTTTTTCGATGGATCTAAGTGCGTTTCTCATTCAACCTGGGACGTCTTACTTTGGCGCATGTCGAACTGCACGTGATTATGAATCTGCAGTGTCACGGAAGTTACGTGACGGACGTTTTAAAGCGTCGCTCAATTGTTTTCGTGTTGAAGCAAAGATCCTTGAAGCGTAATGTGTCGTTTCCTTGCAGCGAAATTAATGTAAAATCAAGGAAAACAATTTTCTGCACTCGAAATGAACGTGATGGTTTGCACTTCAATTGCAACAAGTTCTGGAGTGCAGCCTTAATGCACAGTATTCGGTGTTTTTTTTTTTTAAACTTTTTGCGTTTTTTAGTCTGTTCTAATGGCCGAATAACCGACGGGTATCAAATCAGTTCAATGCGTCGGGATGCAGAAAACAATTTCACGCGGTGAATTGATTATAAGCATTCATACAAATGATTACAAATATTAACTTTGCAGACGACAACTTGAGAACAACGACTGAAAGGCAGAGTGCAGCTTCACTTAGAGACCTTTGAACAGCTGGAACATGCAGACATTCACAGACATGCGCTGTCATGTGATTTTTGAATTTTGTAAGACACAACTTGGAACTTGGAATATTAAAAAGGAACTAAATAGCGAATGGAATGATCTAGGATAAATTAGCCAAATTGTTAGCTGTTAATCTTGGACAGACTTTAATCCATGATTTTGAGCGTGAACCATTCCATAGAGGACATTCGGACAGAAAAATCGCCATAGGTAACCAATGCCTGTTCATTGTGTCCGGTTTGATATATGGACTCAAAGAACTTAAAACCGTATGTCCCATTAGTATTTATATTCTTGTGGTTTTTACCAGTCAATTGACACTGCAGAAGAAGTACTTTTGATAGCAAAGTTTTGTATCCGAAAGTGAATCCTCCCTGTGACTACAGTGAATTACTGCGTATGTCCACTTATACTACGTAAGTTCTACTTCAAGACTGAACACAATCGAAGAATACTGGTGAACTTTGAAATCTTGTCATTTATGACCATTTACATTCGGTATCACACCAAAGGTCTCCTGATCTCGTGAGAAAAGAGGAACGCACACAACACGAGTAGCGGCTGAAAAACAAGACCCAGTGATATTGAGCATGTCATTCAGAGCTTTAAATACTAATAATTACAAGCCACGATTCTATCAAAGAGTGGAAACATGTTCATTTATATTTTGTTTTTAATTAAAGGGTCCCTCAAACTATTTTTTCGATAAAAACGTAACAGATTCCATATTCTTTTAGTACTCGTATTCAGTTTTCAAAATTGGCGGAATAGGTCACACTTGACAGTTGTTCAAATTTATTATAAAAATTCAGACCCTGTCGGCATAACAGGCCCATTTCTGGCTGAATGGTTTGTTAACAAACCGCATATCTTGAACCGCATATTTTGTCTATAACTTAATTCGTGCGATTTGCTAAGAGATGACGTAACTTGTATTATTCCACTTTTATTATTCAATTGGAACACGCGTTGAAAGCTACTGTCATTGTACGTCATTTCATTCATTTGAAGCGTAAGCAGCAATAGGTGTGCTCCCATTCTCGAACAAACTGCGTAAAACAGTACAAATCAACACAAACTAACACAAAGTCCGCTCCCGTATACCGAAAAATGGGTTTACGTCAAATGAGCGCTCTCTCAAGAGAGTTAAATATTTCCCCACACTGCCCATTCCAACACAAGAAATGGTTTTGGGTAAGTTGTTGGTTTTCTGTCAAATTAAATGATGTGCGTACAGAGATAACTGAGCATAGAAACACTATCTTAGTGCATGTTTCTAAATTTTTTTTTGTTTTTGTTTTCTGTAGCGAAAAAGTGAATTTGACATTTCTTAATGACATACTTTACACATTTGGTTTAAATGCGTCCCCATACTTTGCCTCTTTCTGAGGGAGATTTACTTCCACTTCTAAACAAATGACAGACTTTGGTACAGAAACTACTGGAGCACACCTAATAGTTCTTTTTCACTCAAATATGTCGATCTTTGTGCCTGAAATAGTTTTTTTGCTGTTTGTTCTTCTTCATTACTTCAATACGAAGAAAAATGATAACGAAAGTCATCGTTCAGCGCTAGCTGAGCGAACGTCCCAAAAGTGATTTGCACGATTTAAAAGTGGTGATTTCGGCTTGGAAGACGATGAACTTTCTGGTCAGCCAAAAAGTTTGAAGATAAGGAGCTAGAAGTATTGCTCTATGAAGTTTGTTGCAGTAACTTTTGGGTGTCACTCAAGTAGCCATTTGAAAACGTCCGGCCGATGTTTTTCTCGCCGCAGCTGGATACATTCAAAAGTAATTCCATTGAAAAAAGTTACATACCCAATACAGAAAAAGGCGTATTTGGACAAGGAGTAGAAACATGCTTCACGAGGTACCGATTCGCCTCCACATGGCGGAGGTGTCATTGGACAAACGTTTTTTTTCTTTTGTAAATGATACCATTCGTCACGTTGCTGTGAATGGAAATTGATATTTTGTGACCCCAGGTTCGATTCCTGGACTGAGCACGTCGCATTTTTTACGGCAACAACACTTTTGAGCTACTGACAACACTCAAAGAATAATAGCAGTCTATGAAAGACCTTCGTAAGCTTCACCGCTAGGAGTCATCAAAAAATTGTAGGACCCTTACACTCGTGAGAGAAAAGTTGCGCCCAGAACATGAATATTTGAGCTGGACCCTGGTCCCCTTGTGGCCTATCGCGCAATCCGATAAATATACATATAACGACATGGCCAATATGTGGTTTTGAACTGACGCAGCCCCAACCTACACAGCATAGGTTTCAATCGAATTACTGATAAGTATGTTTGGTGAGAGTGGCCGCCGTGCCGTAGTGGGTATATTGCGACGCTCACACGCCGAAGGGTCTAGGTTCGATCCCCAGCTCAACACCAATTTTTCTAATATTTCACGGCACCACCTCTTTCGAACTGCTGACAACACTCAAAGAGTAATAACTGTCTAAGAAAGCTTCTCAAATTTCGCCGTTCGGAGTCGGCAAAAAACTGTAGGTCCCTTCTACTCGTGAGAGAACAGTAGCGCGCACAACACGAGTAGTTGATGAGCAAGCTAGGCCCTGGTCCCCCTGTGGACTGTAGTGCCAACAATTATTATTATTATTATGTTTGGTGGGAGCGTTGTATCAAGAAATGGCCCCCTTGCAAAGGCACTGCGTTCACGTGATTTGACGCCTTCAGACTGTTCTCTTTAAGGCTACATGTCCGCTAACACAAACCTTGTTAAGTGAAAATTGTTATATGTATGCACGCGACGTGCTCAACTTAGCTACTAACTTAAATGATCAGTAACTAAAAACCCTAAAGTCCCTTCAAAGGCACCAAAACAAGGCCGATGAAAATTCGTTATAAATATTCTAGTTTGTGGAAATTAACTTTTTCGGAGAGCCATTTCGTGCAAAATGTTATCTTAATCCAGATTTTATGCCAAATAAGTAACGGCAACCATAAAATCAAATGCAAATACATTCTTGAATAGGCAAGTCGAA
The DNA here is from genome assembly GCA_955652365.1 of Eristalinus aeneus. Lineage (NCBI taxonomy): Eukaryota > Metazoa > Arthropoda > Insecta > Diptera > Syrphidae > Eristalinus > Eristalinus aeneus. Next base: position 54,797,870 of record OY019134.1, on the reverse strand, counting down.
CCCTTTGGTAATACTCAACTCGCGCTTAACTTTCAGTCCCGCTGTTAAATTTATGAATTATTTCACAATTCTATGTTTCTTCAAATGGATTAGTCATTCATATAAATATAAAGTTTTCTTCACAATTTCGAAAAGAAGACACCCTTACCCCACTTATGAACTGACTGCACACATAGAACGACGCAAGTTAACATTTAAAGTTTCTATCAAGCACGCATATTAGTGTAGTAAATTAATTAGCCGCCGTGATATCAGATGAATGGATTTTCATCCCTTTAATGAAAACTGTCGTGAGACACGGTAGCCGTGCATGCTCAACTCTAAGCCCTAAACACGACACAATAAAATGAAACTTGTTAATGCGTTGAAACCCGTTTCACCTGATGAAGGACGTGGCCTTTGGCATGTCCGCATTTCCTGCTATAGATTGCCAGTCACACCGAGAAAAACCCAAGAGGGCGGCTTCGATAATGGAATCATAATCAATCTTTATAGATTCTCATAAATCGAATAACGTTCCAATAAAGATGGCATATGTGAGGCGGTTGTCAAAAATTCCAATTGACAGGTGTGGAGGGGCATTTAATTGGACTACAAATGAATCAGAGGTGGTTGGGAATTTTCTTTTCTTAATCTCTTAATTTGACAGGAAGTTATTTGTGTTATATTTTGTGTCAGAATGAATTGTTTTTTAAAGCGTCTTAAAAATGGGCTTTTCGTTTCTTTTCAGCAGTTTCCTATAAAAAAGCAATTTTTTCCGCTTCGGAAACTGAATTCCGATTAAATTTTTCCCTTCAAAGACTTTAAAAAATCATCAAAAAAATTATTTGGCAGCATTTCGCCCGCACAATTGTGCCCAATCGGCAGCGTGGTTTTTGACTCCACTAAGTGCACCACGAAACAAGAAGAAAAATACATTCAAATTAATCCATTTGAATATAGTACAAACTTTTTTAAAATCTGGCCACAGACGGAAACTGGGAACACACGGATATTATTCTGAACCAAAAGAACGTCCGATTCCTGTATGGATGAATGTATGTTCGTCCATATTAAAGCATGAAAATTCATCAATTCGGCGGTTGATTTGTATGAAATATGAGAATGAAACACTGGTTCCAACTATACTAAGAAAGCTCTAGTAAGTTGAGTATCTAAACGGCGAGAGATGTGGAAAACCTCAAAAGCAACTTACTTAGATGATCAGTAAATCAGTTCTTCCGATATTTTCCAACCTGTACCTACATATAAAGGGAAGCAGCAACAACCTAGAGTATACTGTCAGGCACTGTTAAAAAAAAATGTGTTAACAGCTCCTCTGTTGCACCCTGTACTTTGAAAACTTTCAATGGTGCCCACTCTATTTCAAGCAAATTCCATAGAAACATAAAAGGCACAAAAATGCCATCATCAAATTACCGTTAAATTTCGCTGACGTGGCAACAGACCAAATTCATGCACACAAAAAGTTTTCGAAATTCCATCCCAATCCTGACGCCCACAACAAATTCAGTGACACGCCACAAATGTCAATGTCATGTCCACTTCAATCAAATTTACACCTTCCATCCGCACTTAATCAATTATGTAACTTGACTTCCTGTTTGACCTGGTGTTCTTCTACATCGTAGCCCATCCCCTGACTCTACATCGCCCATCGACTCACGAGTATTGTCAAAATAAAATAAAAGTTAATTGCTATAGTAAATACTGAGTTATTGCTACAGAGATCAATGCGGTTGCATGATGTGTATGGCGACTACAAGACAAATAAAACAAACAGCCAAACTCAAACAATTTAAGGCGTAGTAACATAACCTCGAAAACAGAACCACAAAAGAAACAAGGAATAACTGCCAAACTCTAGGACAAGACAGGAAAACAAAACAAAACGAAACAGAACACGTGACCAAGAGGGAGAGAGACAAATAAACAAACAAACAAAAAATAATGTGCTCTCTTAAATTATTTAACAATATTTACGTCTTGCTTTTTGGGGAACCTCTTCCGCGGGTGGCCGATGTTTTTCTCGCCCAGCTGCTTGATGGGCCCAATCAGCAGTAAAGGATACCGAAACGAATTATCTGAGAAAGGTTTCTTTTTGTAGCCCTGGAATAGCACACAGGTTACAAAAGTAACAAAAAAACACAAAACATTTAATTATTTATTGGTGTGGTATGACTGCAGCTTCGAATGCGCTAAGAGAGAGAGAGTGTGAAGATGAGGTAAACAATACATTTTTTGGCGTTTTTATGTGCAACGCGAGGAGCTGAAAATAGACGGACGCTCCGCCGCCCAGCGGCGTGACTTCAAACATCGCGGGTGGCGGCAGTGGCAGCAGTACTAATACCCAGCGACGGCTGGGTGCGCAATGAATGAGTGAGAGTGCGTGTGTGGGGAGTGGCGGGAGCAAAATTGCCTCGGCAGGCTAAAGATTTCGAATTGGAAATATTTACAAAACTCCCAACCAGGTGGGTAGAGTGTTGACGTATTCCCGGAAACCTTGACATTTTGCAGAGGAAAACAAACAGAAAAGCATTATGCATTGCAAATGACGAGCGCCGGTGGTAGTTCCCTGGAATCTCATGAATATTGGCTCGTGCCACATAATCGGCAGAAGTTAGGGACGAACAGGTAGTTGTAACAAGCAAATCCTTTCGTTGTGCTGTCAGCAGCATGTGCTGACGTCAGTTGGGGCGGAATGTTTTGGATGAAATTTTGCTGAGGAGGACTGTTCAAATTGCGGGAAATTATGTCTTAAGTGACTTGTAAGTGGATTTTGCCCGCTTTGTTGTTGTTTTTAATTTTGCTTCCCTTAGCTGAGAATGGAGTGTGACAAAACATTTATGCGTGGATAGGGAGACGTGCAAATCAGCAATTTTCAAACCCTCGTTGTTCCAAGTAGATTGCATGGGATGGAGGCTTATTTTAGGGGGAAAATTACATTTCAGGTTATTGGGGTCAATGGCACATTTTTGTTTTTCTTTTGGAGAAGTGTGTCGGTTTGCTCGGGTTTATGACTCATCAAGTCCGTCACTGTGCACTGCAATGAAAGGGAGGGCGCAGAGGGTTTTCATAGAATTAAATAGCTTAAAATTAGAAAAATAAAAAACTGAATTAGAAAGACAAGTAGAAGATTTAGGGAACGGACATGATGTTGATGATTCAAATTTTTAAACGGAGCTCAAATCTCTGTAGGCTCGAGAACTGTCATAATATTTGAGGAAGATTTAGGGAACGGACTTGATGTTTCTGATTCGAATTTTCAAGCGGAGCTCAGATCACCGTAGGTTTGACAACCGGCATAAAATGTGATGATAAAGGTGACCTTATAATTTCAAGAGCAGCCTTCGTCGATCTTGTACATTTCAATGCTGAAAACGCTCTTCAGAAAACATGGCATAGGGATACATTTTCAGTAACTACTCATGTTATGCGGACGAAGGTTGCCATTTATATTTCGGGATTGGGCAACCCTAGTGTTGCAATCTGGCAACTGCCAGCTCTATCGTTAAGTTTGACATTTTTGAGGTTATACGTACTCAGATTGTTTTGACATACGAGCGATATTTGTGTTGATTACAGTAACTTAAAAGATTCATCTCGCCCAAAAAATGGAATCAAATAGCGAAAATGTTCGTGCGATTATTTTTTACAACTTTCGACGTGGGTTAACTCAACAACAGTGCATCGATGAACTTAATTCAACTTTTGCCGATGAAGCTCCATCAAGGACCAGTGTTTATCGATGGTGCGGTAATTTTTTTTTTTATAATTGACGCGTGCAAAATGGGTTGCGAGTACCCTTAAGTGACCGGATCAAGTCACAGCACTGGCCGAAGGTATAGAAGCAGAGAGGGAAAGGAGGTACCGATGCACATTGGTTTTAAATGCCTGTGGATTGTAATGAGGAGGAAAAATCGAGCAGCGAAGAGCATTCCAGATTCGTGTAGTGCAGCTAAAGAACGAGTCTCTGAATTTGACTGTACGTCCGAAAGAGGGCTTGAGGGTGGATTGGTGGGCATTCCTAGCGAGCCGTGTATTGCGGGTGAATTCTTGAAGGGGAGGAATGCAACTGGCTAATTCGCCTGAGCATTTTTTGTTGTGTGTGTTGTGACAACGACGCGACATTACGTCGGTGTTCTAACGAGTCAATCGACTTCGCAATATTACTGTCACCTATAAGTTTTATCGCTCGCTTTTGAATTCTATCCAGCAGGTGCAGGGAGGCCTTAGAAGCACCTGACCAATTCAACCGACGTCGTAGTTCACTCTAAGACGAATTTCGTGAAGGTCGTTTAAAATCAGTTGTTGTTCCGGAAACCATTAATGCTGTGCGAAAACTAATATTGCAAGATCGTCATGTGACCTATCGTGAGATTGAGACAACCTTAGGCATTAAAGGGACCGTCATACATTCAATATTGCATGAACATTTGACCATCAACAAAATTTGTTCGCTTTGGATCCCACACAATTTCGCTCAAAAAGAGGCTAGTGTCGATTGGTGGAAAGAAATGCTCCAAAAATACGATCGCTGCGCTTCGAAATACGTCTATGACATCGTGACAGGTGATAAATAGTGGACTTACGGATATGAGCCCGAAAGTAAACATTAGTCGATAGTATGTGTGTTTCAAATTGAGCCAAATCCAACAGAAGTTGATCGCGCACGAAGCACTTCTAAGCAAATCGTCGCCAGTTTATTCGGAAAATCTGGACATGTCGCAACCGTACCACTAGAACAACGCAGAACAGTCAATTGTAAGTGGTACACAACCATTTGTTTGCCAGTTGTCTTCCAAGAAAGCAGGAAAAACAACCGCCGAAGACGGATCACTCTTCACCGCGACAATGCGAGCTCTCACACATCGGCTCAAACAACTGCATTTTTGAGCACTCAAAATATCGATTTGATGAGTCATCCACCGTATAGTCCCGACTTGGCACCAAATGACTTCTTTTTATGCCCGTACGTAAAAAATAAAATGAGAGGTCAACGTTTTTCGACACCTGAAGAAACGGTTGATGCGTTCAGAATGCATGTTTTGGAAATACCTCAATCAAAGTAGCAAAAGTGCTTCGACAAGTGGTTCCAACCCATGCAAAAGTGTATAGATCTTAATGAGGAATATTTTGAAAATAAAGCTATTTTCGATGATTAAGATTTGTTTTTGTACTCCGATCCGGAAATATAAAAGGCAACCATCGTACTAAAAATTTCTCACGGAGTTGTTAAAATTACAAAACGTTTAGCGTTTGATCTGATGCACTTAGCCACTTCCCCGCTGCTTGGCGCCTACTCGAAATACTGAAGTTCAAGTGTCTGGAGAAAAATATTCCTCTTACATTCGTATAGTGTATGTCAAGAGGGATACTCAAACTGGAGAGCTCAACCGCTCGACCAAAGCCACTTCAGCAAGGGGTCTACTAGATCTGTAAAAAAGTTACATTGTGAAGAAGAGTTTTTCTATAAGAGTGCAAGAGAAAGTACAAAGCATCAGTTTCAAAATGAGTCATTTTATTTGCAAAAAAAAACTGAGCAAGACAGTGAATGCAAGCTGCCAATGGGATTTCCATTTTGGTATAATGTGTGCAACTCGGAAGTGTGGTGGAAACAAGGTCGGTCCAGTAACTTTTTCAATCGAAAAAGGCGACAATTGACTGGTCACGACTTGTTAGTCCATTTTCCAATAACTTTCTATCAAGAATGGGAATAAGGAAAGTCAGAAAAAGTTTTCTCTTTTGTTTGAGGTAGAACTGAGTTGATAGTACGTAAGGATCGATGACAGATGGTCACGGAGATCAAGAATGGCACATACTTGGCTCCGTTGCTTTTTTAACCTAAGCCTAACCTACCCTTAATTTACACTTAATTAAAGAATGACCCATACGCGAAACTGAAGATGTTTATAAAAGATTCGAGATCCGCCAGAGCTCGACTTGAAAACATTCTAGTTGGTTAGAATGAATGATTTCTGAAAATTTTGGGTCAAGCTTGAAGAAAAATAAGGGAATGTGCAAACAAACAGTTTGGGGTTTTACTTTACAGAAAACCGATAAATTAGAATTCAACCCCTGAAGAACTTTTAAGCAGATGCAGGGCAAAGGATTGTAATTGTTCTTGTTATTCATATTTAAAAACAATTGAAATGGATTACAAGGAAAACTTCAGAAATAGTCTTCACCATTATGTGAGATTTTGTATGCTACAAAGTTCGCAGACAAGTCAAAAAGTTTACACAAGCATTGGTTGATGCAATGTTGAAGCTTAAAAAAATAATCCAGAATAGGATTGTTAACAGCACACAAAGACTTTTTTCATTCGCAAATAGCTTCAACACCAACACTAGACAAAAATTTAGAACATAGTGATTAACAAACGAATTCGTCCGCTTTCAAAAGATGGCGCCATCTGCAAGTTGTGGCTGATCTTGGAAGCGATTGACTGCTTCTTTGGAAAGGTGTGACATTTATGTATCTACAGTAATTACTGTGCGTCAGTGTCCAGATGATGTGACTGGATTTATGAATCACATGATTCAAAATCACATCCGTATCACTATTTATAGTGACAACGGAAACACTGATGGAGGAAAGACCATCTGTGGCGGGATGGCGGCTAACAGACCCAGGCTTATAGGGAACCTGACAGGTAGTGACAGCTTGACCACAGGCTATATTCTGGTGCCGCGGGAGGTCGGGAGCCCTTGGAACTTCGGTTTCAGCCTGACCGTGCGATAGGTCCCCTTGTGGGAGTATCGTGATGGCTGTGGTTTACCGCGGGCAGAGTCGAGGATAGTGTACTGTGCTGACTTGTCTAGTTGATTGTTCACCCACAAGTAAGCAAGGCGGTAAGGCGGACTATCCCTTCTCAGTGTAGTGTTGCATTCTCAACCGGGCGCTGCGACACAGAGAGTGGAAGAGGTTTTAGAAAGGCTTCGCATCAAACTAAGGTGGTGTGATTGCCACTCAAGCATGGTCTCAGTTTGGTACTTGGGTAACTAAAGCGTTTAGTCTTGCGTTACTAATGACTCTTGGGAAAATGGACCCCGTGATATAAGCCTTAAAGGCAGGTGATAATGTAAAACCAAATCCCACATTTGTGTGTCAGTATATGGCAGAGTGATATGCAGCTTCCTACTTGCTTACCGGACACGGTTCCTTTCATTCGTTTCTCATTCTTTTTTAAGCGGTCTATAAGCGACTCGAAGGCTTGCTTGTGCCGCTATAGCTCCGAGGATTGGTTGCACGTGTTGTGTCAATGTCCTTTGTATGATGACATTTAGCACCTTGGAGCTATGAATGTATCCTGCAATGATGGGACTTACAGCTTACAGGACTTACATGGGACAGCCTGGTTCTCCAGACTCCATCAGGGGTTTTGCTAGGGAAGTTTTCAGCAGACGATGAGTCAAAATAGCTGCCCTCACAGCAGCGCATAATTAGGTTAAAGTAGGACTATAGGCCATCGGTCCTGGATGTGAAGGGATCCTACCGAGAGCAACTCAGTTGCGAAGCTCAACCGGAAACTAAATTCTGTTACCACGGGAGGTCAGTAACCCCCAAAAGTTAGTTTTAGCCTGGCCGTGCGGTTGTGAGAGTATCGTGGTGGTTGTGGTTTATAACCAAATCGCGGGTGCAATTGGAAGTAATCAACCGTGCTGCATGATCTGATCTGTGCCAGTCACCTGGGTCGGATGAGGTCATATTGTTATGGCAGTTTACTTCTGATTCGATCAGGAGTTGCAATCCTATGACCCACAGAACAGAGGTGTTAGAAAAGCCTCGCTCCTCACAAAGGAGGAGTAACTGTCTCTTAAGACAAGAACTCAGAGTGATACTTGGAATATTTCCCAAGGCGTTAGTTAGCGTTCTCCTGACTGTGGGTGTATGGACCCCGTCTTATTAAGCCTTAGCGGCAGGTGATTACGTAAATCCAAATAAACACATGTGCGTCAGTGTTTGTTTTAGGAAACAACATAGTCTTTTGCCTCTTCGACAATGTCCGGATTTGTCTTACATACATAAACATCATCTGCAGGAAGTTTTAATTTTTATTTAAATTCGAAGAAAACTGCAGTTGAGGCTCATTGTAAATTTATAGTGAATTTTCTCCGACCAATAAATCATTCAGACTGTTTGGACATTTAAAAAATGGTCATTTTAGCTTCGAAGACAAAGAGCTTTTCAACCAGCCCAAAAATTTTAAGATGATGAATTAAAACCTTTACTGCATAAACTCGCGGAAGTTTTGTAAGTAACATTTTTGGTTTGGTTAATTCAATTTGGATTTATTCAAAAGGAAGGAAATAGGATGCCGTACGAGTTGAACCCCGAAGATGTCGAAGGGTGAATTTTCTTTTAAGATATAAGATGAAACAATTTTTGCAGAGTATCGTGACTAAAGATGAACAGTGGATAAAATATATAAATGCCAAATATCTCCCTTCCGCTTTTTTGCTCTTCATTCAGTGCTTCATAAAAAGTGTTACAGTGATCGGATTCAGTTCAAATATGCGCCGCTGTTCGCCATGTTCGATAATCTGTTTCCATCTAGATGGCAACTTCATAATCTCCCCCTCGTAGAAGCCCTCTTACTTATTTGCGAAGAACTCAGACAGCCACTTTCCACAAGCCTCTTTTGAGTTCAACTTCACACCACCTATGGGGTTCGCTATGGACAGGAACAGGTGGTAATCACTTGGCGCTATGTACGGGCTATATGGTGGATGCGATAATACCTCCCCTACAAGCTCCCGTAGCTTCTGCCAAATATCTCCCTTTCGCCTTTTTGTCTTTTGAATTTTCCGGCTATGTACAAAGCGCTGGAGAGCTCGTTTCTGGCAACATTATACATCATTTGAAAGATCTTGACATAACCTACAAAACGACGACTATGCATGATAAGTTTGCGTTCAACAGTTATAGACGTGTAAACATAGAGTTCACTAACGCCGAAATTCGCCGTATTTTAAAGTTTTCCTTCTTCTTCTTCTTCTTCGGGTGGCGCTATAGTCCGGGGTGGACCTGGGCCTCAACCAACATGCCTCTCCAGCTAGCACGATCTCTTGCCTTTTCCTTCCTTAAAGTCAAATCCGATAGAGAAACGTTCCGTGAGTTTAATTTTGTTTTGAGGGATGGTACTCTATCACTTCGAACCGCTGAGGAATGCTTTCGACGATTCAGAGCCGGTGAAAACGGCACCATGGATAAGCCAGCCGGCGGAAGACATGTGACGACGAATATCCCCAGAAAAAAAAAATACTACGCAAATTCTGGTGAACTCAATTCATTATCGTCTACATCGACGTCGAAGAAAAATCATCCACGGTTCAAAAGTCATGCTCTGCATATGAATAGTCCAGATGGGTGTGCTGTGCTATGAAAGGCTAGTGAGTACAATTAATGCGATTGAATCATACATTACGTGGATAACGGCTGGGAAAGACCAAAACGCATGACAAGGTGATTTGGCAACATTGCAACGTTCGGCCCCAACCGGCTGAAGTGGTCAGTAAGTAACGGGAAAAGCTGAAATGAAAGGTCATTCCCCATGCACCGTATTCTCCGGACCTTGCTTCCTCTAACTATTGACTTTTTCGACAGATGCGAATAGATATGGGTCGTCTCCAATTCACGTCTCATGAAGAGATTGAAAAGTGGATCGTTGCCAGGAGGACTGAAGTTTTTAAAGATGGTGTTCCAATAATACCGGGAAGAAAGTACTTGCTATGGGTGGACAGTACTTTGGGTGATTTGTTTGTTAAGTTTTTATTAATTGAAAACTGTGGCCGCAGTCACGTAATGGGTTGAGAGCGACATTCATAAGCAAAAGGTTTAGGTTCGATTCCCGGCTAGACACCTAGAATTTTTTACGGCACCATCTCTTTCGACCTACTGACAACACTCATAGAGGTTACTGTTTATGAAAAAGCTTATCAAACTTTTCCGTTCGGAGTCTGAAAAAAGGTGTAGGTCCCTTCTACTCGTGAGTGATCAGTAGTGCGCAATACGAGTAGTCAATGAGCAAGCTGGGCCCTGGTCGTGCCATAAAATTATTATTATCAACAAAAAAACTGACCGGACCGCGCTCCCAATGCATAGACAAAAAACTCAAGTGTGTATGGCTCCGGGGTTCGTCAAATGGACGTTTCCCTCCAAAACCCAAAGGCAAATCTTAACAAAATTCAACAACCAGACAATTTGCCTCTTTGTTTTTATTTCCATAGCCCTGAACTTGCCTGTGAAAAACTCTTTGAAAGTTGAGACACATATTAACGTTGCATCGTACACACACATTTGATTAAAGCGATATTCTGTAATCTTGAGTATTATTTTCTCAACAGCTTGTGAAGTTGCCCAACTACCACTTTCCACTCCAGCATGATGTTATTGCTTTAAATTAAATCCAATTTTGCCTGATGCTCTTGTGTCAGAAGTTAAGACAGGATATTCATCTCACTTTGGAGTAATTATTCCACCTTCCGGCCTGATTTCATTTCAGCAAAGAGCTGTCTCATCACTCAATCTTCCCAATCTTCAAACAGAATACCACAGCTTTGATTTGATGCCTCACTTGAGAAATAACTTCTTCCCAAATGCAAATATCAATCAGCACTTGTTGATACCGCTCCCCGCCACTCCATGATAAGACGCCCCACATCCACATGCTCAAGGTTGCCCCGGATTGCCACAACTTCTTGTATGCACTGCCGCATACCGAATGCAATTTACTCCTCAATGCCGCCACGATGAGACGTGCCAACGCGGAGAATGTGGTTGGATGTTCTAGAAACTCAGAAACTACTTAGTAAACAAAACACTGAGGTGCATCTATTGCCCCAATTCCCCACCGTCATCGCGAGCACACACAACCGCCGCACATCAGAGGCACAAAGTGATGCGTCGCTCAGTGACAATCATTATGGATGCGCTTTTTCTAAGAAAGCAAAATAAAGGCAAAAAGTGCACGACGGCCTGGTCTCATCGACTTAAATTCACTTAAAGTTGCATCCAATGGCGTTCTGGTTCCCGGCCAGGGGCTTCATCCAACCGAAGGTGATGCAACCGAAAGTGTTCCACACCCACACATGAGAGAGTGTAATTTGTGATGCCCCTTTGAATTCGAGAATCCGTGGATTCATGAAACCGATTGTGCATTTGACGCAGCGACAGCAACGCTGACTCGATTTGAATTTAAATTTCCGTTGCGCAATTTGTCGCGATACAGTTTGTGAATAGAATCAATTTCCAAAAGGCCAGCACACGCTGTAAATAGTCCCATCCAGAGGAAATAAATCCAATTGCCTACCAATCGGCGTGAGAATTAATTAACCATTTGTTGGTGACCACTCCCCTCCCGCGGTAGAGTGACATGAACCTTCTCGTCTGCTGTGCGTCGGGGTGTTCGCGTCTGTGCCATGTGCGGAGCGTGTGCGCTTATTGAACAACAATTCCAACCCGAAACGAAATCAATGGTATCATCTCTTCATTGTCATTCATTTCAGTTCAATGGGCTTCGCCATCGCCACCCTCAGCAGCTCCGTTATGACAACCACAACCGAACAATCGGACGCCCGAATGGTGATGAGGGACGTCAATCACCCCACTCAGCAGAAAGCTCATTAGCATTTTCTTTATTCAACACAAATATTCGGGGTGATAATTATTCCGTAGATTCCCGTCATTCATAAATTCCTCCGGCGACCGTCGGATAAATCGAAATCAATAGAGAAAATGTCAAGTATCGCTTCCGATCATTTTTGTAATTTGTAATCGATAAATACCCGTATTCCCCGTGCAGCCGCACACACATGACACACTCGGCGACGGGGAAATGAGGTCGGATGGAATTAAAAAAAAAATTAAAGGAAGGTACAGGGGGGGAATACATGAACATTGATGGAAAAAAAACTAATCGTTAGATTAGATGGGTCTTAGAAAAATTGAGGAAGAAGTGTCTTCACCTTCCGGTGGAGGCAGATATTTAAAACATTTAGAGCCGAAAATAACAATGTAATGGAGAGTCTCACAATTTTGTCACCAGTTTGTACAGAATACTCCTTTATGTCAACTGTTAGAGTTTCTTTTTGCAGCAAGACACATCCGAGGGACAAATCGCTTTGGTGGCATAGTACATGGCCATCTTTTCGTGCGCTTTAAGAGGTTAACGGTTAAGTACTTTCGGTGAAATCAAAAATCATCGCTCTTTTCCTTTTTCTTCAAAATTCGTTTGAATGATATTGTGCCTCATTAAAGTCGTTAATTTAATGATTTAAAAGACAAACGAAACTTCAGAAAAGTGTTGACCTAAAATTTGACATCATCGAGCAATTTGATTGCGTTCTGGTAGCCATCTTTTAGACAAAATTGTATGCCAAAGCCACGGGAGTGATTTCATTTATGTCATATTCATACTAGGACCATAAACAAGCTACACAAGAAAACTGTCATGAGTCCAAGCTACGACAGCTGCTGTCATGAGTGGAAGCTGTCATGAGTCCAAGCTAGCATGAGTCCAACCTAGCATGAGTCTAACCTAGCATGAGTCCAAGCTGTCAGGAGCCCAAGCTGTCATGAGTCCAAGCTGTCATGAGTCAAAGCTGTCATGAGTCCAAACTTTTATGAGTACAAGCTATCATGAGTCCAAGCTAGCATGAGTCCAAGTTGTCATGAGTCCAAGCTGTCCTGAGACAAGGTTGTCATGAGTCCGTACTGTCGTGAGTCCAGGCTGTCATGAGTCTAGGCTGTCATGAGTCCAAGCTGTCATGAGTCCAGGCTGTCATGAGTCCAAGCTGTCATGAGTCAAAGCTGTCATGAGCCCATGTGTTCATGAGTCCAAGCTGTCATGAGTCCAGGCTGTCATGAGTTCAAGCTGTCATGAGTCCAAGCTGTCATGAGTCAAAGCTGTAATGAGTCCAAACAGTTATAAGTCCAAGATACCATGAGTCCAATCTTTCTGAGTACAAGCTATCATGAGTCCAAGCTAGCATGAGTCCAAGTTGTCATGAGTCCAAGCTGTCCTGAGACAATGTTGTCATGAGTCCGTACTGTCGTGAGTCCAGGCTGTCATGAGTCTAGGCTGTCATGAGTCCAAGCTGTCATGAGTTCAGGCTGTCATGAGTCCAAGTTGTCATGAGTCCAAGCTGTCCTGAGACAAGGTTGTCATGAGTCCGTACTGCCGTGAGTCCAGGCTGTCATGAGTCTAGGCTGTCATGAGTCCAAGCTGTCATGAGTCCAGGCTGTCATGAGTCCAGGCTGCCATGAGTCCAGGCTGTCATGAGTCCATGTGTTCATGAGTCCAAGCTGTCATGAGTCTAAGCAGTCATAAGTCCTAGCTGTCATAATATCCCAAGAATTAAATGAAATCTTGCCTTTAGGAGCAAGCGATCTTGCTGTGGGGGAAAAGAGGCCTTTTGCCGCGTCTCAGAAGCAAAGCACCCTCGCAACGAGCAAACGCAACCAAAGCATAGCAGAGTGTGTTGAAACGATTTGAATTCAAGCAACAGCTTAGAAATAACCCAGAAATAAACAGTTAACTTGTCCACTGCAATTTTGGAGTACTTGACAGGCAGAAGAAAATTAAATAAGTGCTTGTTTTAATAAACGCGAGAGACAGCTGCAAGTTTTTATGCACGATTTATAAAGTTTGAACATTTTCTTTAGCTCCTGTCAGACAGGAATCTTTAATTCAAAATTCAACATTCAACAATTTAAATGGAGTAACTTCCAAAATTTGTCTAAAATTTTAAGAAAAAAAGCCCAGGGAAACTATATTTTTTTTCCCAAGTTAAATCATCCTTCTACCAAGTTTATCAAAAATACAATTGATTTAAATTTCTCGTCTTATACTGTAGAAGTCTTTCTCGATTCGTATTGATCCTCCACTGAGTCGGAACACATTAATAAAATTAAAGCCCCAGGAAAACGGCATTTTAGTTCCACAGCTAACCAAATACCCCAAAATTGCAAGTGACTTTATTTTCTCGCCTCGAACTGTGCAATTCTTTGTCAATTCGCATTGATCCGCCAATGAGCCGGAACAGATTTCGATTCTCTCACTGGAAGTGGGTTAATGCAGGAAGCCGCCCTCCCCTCCCTAATGACTGCACTTTCAAGCGATAACGAGCGAAAAGCGACGCAAATGCCAAATCCCATTATGAGTCATTAGTAAGAAAAGCCCAGACGCGGCAAGACAATTAGGCAAGACGAACGGGGTGGCGCACTGCAGAGAGAAATGAACAATCAATTGGAAATGTACGGACTAATGTATTCTCTCGCTGATAACAATCAGTGGACTCATAATTTGTCGACGCTATCAAAATGTCCTTGGTAAATTATGCAACCAGGGTAGTTGTCAATGATGTATGTATTTTTCCGATAGGCATACCAAAATCACCCTCTTAAGGGGAGCGGTTGAGAGTGTGTGCGATGGGGAGCGAATGGGGAGTCTATAGCCTGCGGGCCAGGAAAAATGGGACGTGTTGGCATGCATGATAAACTCCAGTGATTAATGCCGTACGAACAAAGAGCAAGAGATACACGAGTGTTTGCTTAAGCCTAATGATTTTGGAAGCACGCTTGTTCTCCGCACGTCGCTGGAGTCGTCATCGTCGTCGTGGAATCGCAGTTTTTGTTTGGATTGTCTGGTTGTGTTTCGAAGGATGTTACGTGTGTGAATTGGTGGAAAGCCAAGGAGCGGCGAGGGAGCGTGAACATTTGACACGCTGACGTTTTGATAAATAGGTACAAATTACAAATCATTTGAGATACCGGATACTTTGTAAATACGAGATTAAGATAAATTAAGACCCAATTGGCGGAAGAAGGAGCGTAAATGCTGCCGCCTGGAGATGGCAGGTAATTGCAGTTTAACTTCGCACGAAATTAAAAGGTACAATATGGAGGTTTGACGGACAACTTTTATCGCGTGGTATGTTGGATAGAGCTCGTATTAGGAATAACGGCGGAGGTCAATCCAACCGGTAGTGCAATGGTGAGACCTCACTGCGGGAGAACTGCCTCTATGATCACTGTAACTTCTGCGCCAGATTAAAGGTGACAATGACCGTCAAGGGCTTTTTGAACTTAAAGGACTCTGCCCACTGCGGCTTAGCAGTCGGTAGGGACTTGAACTTCCCTTGCCAATCGGCATTTTTGTTTCAACTTAAGTGGGAAGAGTGACATGAATGCATATAGAGACGGAGGTAAAGTGACCCATGAATAAGTGAGGCCATGAATAGTCGAAAAGTCGGAAAGAATCGATAGATTGTCTAGACTCTATAGAAGAAATAGATTGAAAGGCTAGGAAGCAAAGACAAGGACACCCCAAGCCAACAAATCTTTAGAGAACGTTCTGTTTTGATATGATGAACAGAAGTTGAGAAGGATCTGTCAGTGGCACGTCCCTTAAAAATTGTCATTAAACTCCCCAGCCTGTATCTGCTTCCACAGAATCCGTAAGGGATTCAACCATAAAAAGTGCAGGCTACACACCGATAAATTATCGTTAGAAAATTGAAAGCAGGCCAGCACCACGAATGAGAAAAATCAAATCTGTCCCCTTTAACCGATGACACCAAACAGACACACTTTGCAAAGGAGACTGATTTACAGAAGTAAAAGGTTGTGTATAAAATGGCCTCGATTTAATAGAGATCCGTATCACATGGAAAATTTTACACGAAGAGTGATTGTTCATTAAAGCGAGGAACAGCTATCATAAACATCAATGTAGAAAGTGTCATGCTGCAATCACAGATTGTTATCAGGGGTTGGCTCCATTTGATGTGATAAAAGTGATAAAAGATTGGGAAGTATATATAATTTTTTCTATTTTTTCAGTATAGCCCAGTTTTATGTCTTTTTTTTTTTCAATAATTAACGTTGCCTAAAAGTACGGCCGGTGGTCGCCGTGGCGTAGTGGGTAGAGTGCGACGCTCACACGCCGAAGGGTCTAGGTTCGACTCCCAGTTCAACACCAATTTTTCTAATATTTCACGGCACCACCTCTTTCGAGCTGCTGACAACACTCAAAGAGTAATAACTGTCTAAGAAAGCTTCTCAAATTTCGCCGTTCGGAGTCGGCAAAAAACTGTAGGACCCTTCTACTCGTGAGAGAACAGTAGCTCGCACAACACGAGTAGTTGATGAGCAAGCTAGGCCCTGGTCCCCCTTTGGACTGTAGCGCCAACAATTATTATTATTAAAAGTACGGCATTCTGTACAGTACAGAGTGAGCTCCTTGGATCTTTAAACGCATGTACAGCAATGATTTAAAGTTTCTAGTTCATGGAGTACACAAAACATCAATTCAAGTTATGACATCTAAATGTAATCAGTTCTTCGTTCGTTTGTTGTACAGCGCGACAGTCCGTAATCAGTTCTTAAGTGTACCTAAAATCTGTTAAGTATCCGTAATATGCTGCAAAAAACAAGATAAGCAAAGATGCATTTTAAAACAAGAAAATTCCCGTTATACGAAATGAAACCGAAATTTTGACGTGCAAAATAATAGCACCACAAGTAAAACGTCGTAAATAAAATGCAAAATTTAGTGGAATAGTACCGTTTTTATTTTTTTTTTTATTTATACTACTGTTCTAGTACTTCGTCTTATAACCCTTATTTTTGAGCACAGCGGCACAACGTCGTGGCATAGAGACAATCAGTGTCTGACATCGCCGAATTGGAATATCCCTCCACGCAGCCTGCACAGCTTCCCATAGCTGTAGTGTGTGTATTTGGATTTACGTGATCACCTGCCGTTAAGGCTTAATACCACGGGGTCTATACACCCATAGTCAGGAGAACGCTGACTAACGCCTTAGGGATCCCAAGTACCAATATGTGTTTGTGTCTTAAGGGACAGTCTCTCCTCCTTGGTAAGAAGCGAGGCCTTTCTAACACCTCTGCTGTTCATTGGGTCACAGCACCTGGTTGGATGCAACTCCACATCGAATCAACTCCATATCTGACCCAGGTAACTGGGGCAGATCAGAGCAAATAGCACGGTTAACTACTTCCAACTCTCCCCGCGATTTGGGTACAAACCACAGCCACCACGATACTCCCACAAGGGGGCCAACCGCACGGTCAGGCTGAAACTATGTTTCAGGGGCTCCTGACCTCCCGTGGTACCAGAATATAGCTTCCGGTCAAGCTTCGCAACTGTGTTGCTCTCGGTAGGATTCCTTAACATCCAGGACCGATGACCTTGTGTACCTATTCTAATCTAACTATTTGCCGCCATGAGAGCAGCCATTCTAGCTCTTCGTCTGCTGAAAACTTCCCTAGCATCCCATAGCTATAGTGTAGTTTTTGGTTTCGCTTTAAAAACAGCTTTCTTAACATCTTTCCAAAGATTTTCAATGGGGTTTAGGTCTGGAGATTGCGGCGGCCATTCCATAACTTGAACCCCATTCCTCGCAGAAAATTCCTTGGCCAATTTGCTCGCATGTTTCGGGTCATTGTCTTGCTGCAGGACCCATCTGAGAGGCATATTCCACTCGGCGTAGGGCAACATGGTTTCCCTCATTATGCCAACATAAACTTCGGCGGTCATCATTGGTTTTATCCAAAATATAGGACCAGTACCGTTGTAGAAGAAGTACCGCCGAGCTTAATGGTTTTTAAAGTACACTCCGGTTTAAACTCTTGGTTTTTTTTTGCCTGCGAACAAATGTCCTGGTCTCAGGAGTTCCAAATAAAACAATTTTAGACTCATCTGTCCATAATATATTACGCCATTTGGTTACTTCCCAGTTCAAATGTTCTTGCGCAGATTGTTTTCTTTTATGAAGATGGACCTTTGTCAGCAAGGGTACTTTTTTGGGACTTCTGGCAGGTGGTTCCTTCTCTATTAACTTCCTTCTTATGGTTGATGTTGATACGGACAGATTTAGTTCCTCTTTTATTTTGTTTGATGTGATGAATGGGTTTTGCTTCACTAATCTTATCATTCTTCGCTCGTCGGTAGAGGTTAATTTCGATTTTGTACCTCTTGTTTCTTCTTTTTCGACATGTTTTTTGCATTAGTAATCATTTTATTTGAACAACCAACGATTTTCCGAATAAATTTGTACGTTTTTCCGTCAGAAATTAATTTTTTTTATAAGTTCACGTTTCTTGGGAGTACAATGCACACCGCGACCCTTTTTTATGGTTTATAACGTTGTATTTTAAAAATATTAGTTTCAAAATACTTAAATATTTTTACTTAAATCTTTTGACGCGACGCACAGAAAAAAAAACTAAACACCACCAAACACTTCGAAAACACTTTTAGAATGACATGGTGCTATTATTTTGCACACCAAAATTTCGGTTTCATTTCGTATAACGGGAATTTTCATGTCTTAAAATGCATCTTCGCTTATCTTTTTTTTTTTTTGCATTTTATTACTGATACCCAAAAGATGTCCTACAATAAATATCGTGTCTTTACATGAGCATGGAGAAAAGTAATTAGCATCCAAAGTGCAGACCTCAACGTGGTGCTATTTTTGTGCACAGAGCTGTAAGTAAGACTCATAAAACGGATCCCTCAACCACCAAGCTCGGAAGTCAATATCACTAATTACGCGGACGACACCCTGGTCTATGCTCACACTCCTTTTATAGTCCTCAGTACTAGGCTGCTCAACAGATACCTTTAATAGCTCATGGACTACTTCGATAGATCGAAGATCCGGCCCAACGAAAAGAAAACCCAAGTATTGGTCATCAAAGGTCCCATCAACCAGTGTTCCAGAAATACGTTGAGGAACCACAACAAAATACGGATTAAAATCAACAATGAAAAAATCGAGCCCGTCACAGCAATGAACATATGAATATTCAACAGGGATTTTTCGTTTGGCAAACATATCGAAAACCGCATTTCGATTGCCAAAATACAACTCAACCACTGCCGGAAGATCATGTGGAGACACAACGCACTGTCCAAAAGGATCAAGCAAATCGTGTACAAGCAAATCATCAGACCATCACTAACATTTGCATGCCCGATTTGGTTCCATTTACCACCGGCCCACATGGAAAAACTTCGGATATTCGAAAGAAAGTGCTTCAGATTCATCTGCAATCTACACAGGCAGCCAAACTCCATGAAGTTCAGCAAGTCTTCCACCGTTTACAGACAAACGGGAATAGCTCTCCATCAATTTCATCAAGAACCTTGCCAACATCCCCAACAACATCATAGCTGAAGTAGCAGCAACAGCAGCTGATCCTACTGACTGCTTCCGAATGAGCTGGAGGAACTGGAGGAATATGTCCAATCGTATCCTTATAACTATAATAAGGCGCGTTGGCCACGTTTCACCAGAGCCCTTGCCAGAGAAATAAGTTCGAGTGCGATCAATCCTTCTACGAACAGAAACCTTACGAACGAAGAGGTTGACGGGTACCTCAGACGAATGGACGACGCCATTAAACGTACAATGGACAGGACTATCCCAAAAGTGGTACAAACCGACGATGGCGACATCTATCAGAATGCTACCATCGATGCACTTCACGTGCAAAAGAGTAGACTCCTGTCAAGGTTAAAACTCCTATACAGGCGGTTTACCGATCCTCAAAATCCGGAGATCCGTTCGCTAAAGTCGCAGATCAAAGTACTCCAGCAGTCGATCCGCCAAAATTACAGTGTAGCTGTTAGCTTGCACTGGGGCAATAAGATTCGTGCTATAAGATCCAATAACCCGAGCATGTTCCCGCAAGTAAATAAAATTTTCCGGAGGAAAGATCATAACGACATTCAAAGCGTTCGACTGGACAGAACAACAGACAACGCAAGCCTACTGACGTCAGTTGGCATCGACAACTCACTAAAGAAGAAGAAGTCAGTGGGAATTGATGGAATACCGAATATTGTTCTGCGCCATCTCCCCTATGAGGCGGTGGATGTGTACACAACCTTGTTTAAAAATGCGTTGAGTAATGCATATTACCCAGCGCATTGGAAAACAGCAGTGGTACAACCCATCCCGAAACGGGACAAAGATAGCTCCATTCCGACAAATCTTCGGTCGATAAGTCTTCTTCCGTGCATAAGCAAAGTCTTTGAGAAAATAGTCATCAAGGCTCTGAAAGAGTGGGTCGAGCAAAAACAAATTATTCCGGAAAACCAAATCGGCTTTAGGGCGGGGCACGACACAATTCATGCCGCGTCCAAATTGGTTTCCGACATACAATGGAACAGAAACAAGACACAGTGCACAGGTGCCTGCCTGATTGACATGGAAAAGGCGTTCGACACCGTATGGTTAGAAGGACTCTTCCTCAAGTTGGTCAGGCTTGGCATGAACAAAACGTTGCTATATATGATCTATGACATGATAACAGGCAGGCGTACTATTTCCGTGCTGCGCAGTCTACATTGACATAACCACGCCTTAACAGTAAACCTCTGTGAAAGCTGAATATGTCCATTCAGCGTCCACATCTAGTTAACTCGAAGTCTTCGCTTTAGAGAGTGGTCATTGCCAAGAGCAAGTTAGGTTGGACGGGACCACAGGGTCACTACAATCACTGTACAAGCTACTTTCGCCCTCTCACACCGAACTGTTCTTGTTTCATTGCTTAGAAAAATATCACCTTGGTTTACCCCATCACATCGAAGGTCTCATTTTGTATTCCACTCATGAGAAGTCATTTTCCACCTTCGCACAACTGAACAACTTGTGTTCCCCCGTTGCTTGGTCACGAATAGATGATCAGTTTGTTTCGAGAACGTGACTTTTGGATTACTGTCAACGACACTCGAAAAGGTGCTGTTTTAGAAACATTTACTCGATGTTAAGTTCTGAAATTATCCTAAACGATGTAATTTTTGTAATTTTTGAAAACTCAAACTCAAGTCTATGGAAAATCGGAACAGCTGGAATTATTCAAATGATACACTCTTCACATTCCGTCTTTTTTCTTTGCGTTAATAGCCTTTCAAACCGCTGCCAGTTTTGGAAATATCGAACAAGGCCGACGCAGTGATTGGTAAAGTTGACAGATATTCTGAAGTACTGTTTTCATCGCTTCATAGTCTTCATTGCTATTTTTGATCATAGACACACACAAAGGATATTAAGTCAATATTTACGCCTTTTTGGCTGTCCTGCGTCCGAAGTTGTATTCAGATCGCTAAACTGAAATGTTCCAGTTCGATCACTTAATACAAAATTCTCACACCCCCCCACTGTTTCCAGAATCTGTGTTGTTTCAAAAACAAAAAATTGTCAGTCCCCAACATTCATATTTGAATTTCAAAGTGTGAAAATAAATGGAACCCATCCACTGTCAGTGCCTGAACACACATGCACCGGGAAATGACAACACGACTTGCACAACCCCGCTTTGAATTGACTGTGTCGCACTTGTTCCAGCAGCAGTTCCGCGCTGTAACAGACCGCGACTGACATCAAACAAACCAATCTTACACATCGATTGATGTTAATGGCAAATATTTGATTAAGCAATTTTGAAAATTCACGAATCGTGAACAACGCCACAACACCGTCTGTTTTGCGTGGCTCCCAAAATACTCCCAACCGACCGGCATGGATACAGACACAGCTGACATGCAGGGGCACCCCAATTGATGTCTCACTAATTTCTCGGAAATATTATTTATCTAGCATAAATCTCGCATCTTTAAGCTCTTTATTTTGTGGAAAGTTGATGAAATATTTCCCCCGCGAGATCAGGGATTGACCTTCGTTCGAAAGGAGATTATTTGCGTTCTGGCCTGATGCCGGCAGCGTCGACATGCGTGTGTGGCAATGAGGAGCAGTATGTTCAGCTTTGTTTGTCAATTAATCAATAGCACCCACGATTCAATTTTCAAACGGGCCAAATTCGTTTTTACCACAAACAGGCGGTTATTGTTTGCACTAAACGCAATCGCAACTACAAACATTCAATTAAAAAGTCCCATAAAATGTTTAGGATCCAAATTTAGACGTTTGCTGATGATTGTCTGAATGTACTTTGGGAAGTCCGCAGCCCCCTTCCAGCGCCCAACTGATGTGCAGCTTCACAGCGATTGTAATCAATGCTGATAAAGTGTTGGTTGAAATTATTTTCGCTGTGATAACACAGTTGATTGCGTCGTGAGGTGGGTTTACGATCGTTGGGCGAATCGTAGCTCGGTGCTGACGGTGTCGGGAGAGCTATTAAAATTGTAGTGATAAACATTAATTTCTTTCAAAATAAATTCCGTATCAATGAGGCACTTTGTTGAGCAGTCACTGGCAGACAGGATTTATTGTGTTTGCTCCACCGACCTCGCAGACATCATAGAAGGTGGCCCCCGAGGCTGTTTATTACTATTTCAACCGCCGACGGTGTTCGGATATCGTGCGTGGTGTATACTCAAATGGTGGCAAATTCTCAAATGTTGGCGGCGGGTGACTGTGCTTTGGCGAGATGAATTTAGATATTTTTTTTTCGAATTTTGACATTTAATAGCCTTAATACAGCGTCGTTTCATATACGTGCGTATGTATACCCACGTGATAGTTGAAGCAACGACTTTATGGTTTTTTGGCTTACATTTGTGATTCAACGTCGAGTGTAGTTGTTATGTCTTAGCAGTGAATATGTTCTAAAGTTGTCATGAATTGAATTTTAGTCTGTTGCTTAATTGTTTTGGCGTCTGCAGATCAATATTTTCTTTTAAAACAAAGTTTGGAACTTATAAGAAACCCTATCATAAACGTTTTTTTTTTTTTGGACTTTTTGAAATCATTTTGCTGCGAATGAAGCGTGGGAGATTGTTTATGTGTGTGGAAAAAAGGGAACTAGTTAAAAAAAGAATTCATTGAAAAAGACAGGACTTAGAGTACCTAGGAAGCTTCAGAATCGTTCAACCAAAGCAACAATTCGCAATTGAGTTTGCGAAACCGTCCAAATGAGTTCAATTTACTTTCGGATCGCTTGATTAATTTGATATTGAAACCCTAGTGCACGGGAATCCAAGAATATTTAATTTCAAAAATATGCTTTTGTTTCAAAATTGCATACATTTGAAAATTGGTTTGAGTGATGTTCATCAATTGAAAGAGTTTGATCAGCGCTGGGAAATCAGTCGAAAGTTTCAAACTGAGTTTCCGGGACAATTATAAAACATTTTGGAATACGAATCTGAAGGAGACAGTTTAATGCGGCCAAGTTTCTTTGCAGATTTTGTCATTGGCTTTGCTGCAAATTATGCTGATATGCGTTGGAAGCTTAAGATCAAGTTAGGTAGGTCTATCAAGGTGCTGCGTCAAGTTATGTCAAGATTTTGACATGATATCGACTACTGTGATCAATGTAAGAAATTGCTGTTCTTTTACCTTAACACATTACGGAAAGCACGTACCAGCGGTGGCTCACACATGAATGTTTGATCTGAGCCGCGTACCGTTTCGCCGTTCCCTTAAATTGCGGCAAAAGTGTAAAGAAATAATGGTAGAACAAAAGCACCACCAGTAGCGCGCACAACAGGAGTAGTTGAAAAACAAGTTAGGTCCTGGTCCCCTGTGGGCTCTCATGCCATACAATTATTATTAGATGATACTAAATGCAAAGAACTGCGCCGTCCTCAACGTGTTAGCTCGTCTGCTACTGACACTATGTCTAGTTGTCTATTAAAGTAAAGGGTGATTTTTTAAAAGCTATAGAAAAGTTAAAAAAAAAATTACATACAATTCAGAAAATGCATGAAATTTTTATTTGAATCGATTGTACGATCCACACAATTTAGTGTTTGAAGATTATTTCATGCAAATTTTGACCTTAATAATAATTGTTGGTGCGATAGTCCACAGGGGGACCAGGGCCTAGTTTGTTGATCGACTATTCGTGTTGTGCGTGCAACTGCTCTCTAACAAGTAGAAGAGACGGGCAGTGTTTTGCCGACATCGAACGGCGAAGAAAGAATAAGAAAATTAATACTCTTTGGCTGCTTTCAGCAGATCGACAGAGATGGTGCCATGAAAAAAGCGAGCTGTTCAGCCAGGAATCGAACCTGGACAGCGTGTGTTTAGCTTATTCAATTCTGATCGTAAAACAATCAATTGGGGTAAACTGCAGAGAGTAAAAATGAATGCTTCCAAAACCCAATGATGTTTACTGTCACTTAGACGGCCAGGTGATGTGACTAGATTTTATGAATCACATGATTCAAAATTATTATTATTAGATTACATCCGTATTGCTGTTTATAGTGAAAACGGAAACACTGATGGAGAAAAGACCATCTGTGGCGGGATGGCGGCTAACAGACCCAGGCTTAGAGGGAACCTGACTGGTAGTGACAGCTCAACCAGAGGCTATATTCTGGTGCCACGGGAGGTCAGGGGCCCCTGGAACTTCGGTTCCAGCCTGACCATTGCGGTAGGCCTCTTGTGGGAGTTTCGTGGTGGCTGTGGTTTATCGTCTAACATCGCGGGTAGAGTCGAGGATAGTGTACTGTGCTGACTTGTCTAGCCCATTGTTTAAGCAAAACTAGGCAAGTCGGTTAGGGGACTATCCCTTCTCAGTGTGGAGTTGCATTCTCAACCGGGCGCTGCGACCCAAAGAGCGGAAGAGGTTTTAGAAAGGCCTCGCATCAAACCAAGGTGGGGTGATTGCCCCTCAAGCATGATCTCAGTTTGGTACTTGGGTAACTAAGGCGTTTAGTCTTGCGTTACTTACGACTCTTGGAAAAAAGGTTCCCCGTGATATAAGCCGTTAAGGCAGGTGATCACGTAAAACCAAATCCCACATCTGTCACTTAGACGGCCAGGTGATGTGACTAGATTTTATGAATCACATGATTCAAAATTATTATTATTAGATTACATCCGTATTGCTGTTTATAGTGAAAACGGAAACACTGATGGAGAAAAGACCATCTGTGGCGGGATGGCGGTTAACAAACCCAGGCTTTGAGGGAACCTGACTCTTAGTGACAGCTTAACCAGAGGCTATATTCTGGTACCACGGAAGGTCAGGAGCCCCTAGAACTTCTGTTTCAGCCTAACCGTGCGGTAGGCCCCTTTGTAGGAGTATGATGGTGGCTGTTGTTTACCATTTACCAGGATAGTGTACGAAAGTTGCCTTTTATATTTCGGAATTGGACAATCTGGCAAATGCCAGCTCTATCGTAAAGTTTGAAATTTTTGAGGTTATACGTACTCAGAACGTTTTGACACACGAGCGCTATTTGTGTTGTTTACAGTAACTTAAAAGATTCATCTCGCCCAAAAAATGGAATTAAGTCGTGAAAATGTTCGTGCGATTATATTTACAACTTTCGACGTGGATTAACTCAACAACAGTGCATCGATGAACTTAATTCAACTTTTGCCGATGAAGCTCCATCAAGGACCAGTGTTTATCGATGGTATGGTGAATTCAACCGAGGTCGTAGTTCACTCCAAGACGAATTTCGTGAAGGTCGTCCAAAATCAGTTGTTGTTCCGGAAACCATTGATGCTGTGCGCCAACTGATATTGCAAGATCGTCATGTGACCTATCGTGAGATTGAGACAACCTTAGACATTAGTAGGACCAGCATACATTCAATATTGCATGAACATTTGACCGTCAAAAAAATTTTTTGGCGTTGAATCCCACACAATTTGTCAATCGTTCAAAAAAGGCTAGTGTCGATTGGTCGAAAAAAATGCTCCAAAAATACGATCGCGGTACTTCGAAACACGTCTATGACATCGTGACAGGTGATGAACCGTGAATTTACGCGTATGAGCCTGAAAACAAACAGCAGTCGACTGTATGGGTGTTTCAAATTGAGCCAAATCCAACAAAAGTTGCTCGCGCACGAAGCACTTCCAAGCAAATCGTCGCCAGTTTATTCGGAAAATCTGGACATGTCGCAACCGTACCACTAGAGCAACGCAGAACAGTGGTACACAACCATTTGTTTGCCAGTACTCCTTCAAGAAATCAGGAAAACCAACCGCCGAAGACGGATCACTCTTCACCACGACAATGCGAGCTCTAACACATCGGCTCAAACAACTGCATTTTTGAGCACTCAAAACATCGATTTGATGAGTCATTCGCCGTATAGGCTTGACTTGGCACCGAATGACTTCTTTTTATTCCCGTACGTAAAAAATAAAATAAGAGGTCAACGGTTTGCTTTGGAATTGGTTCGAAGTCAATTGATTTGCTATTCATTACCATACGCTACTTCAACAAAGTAAAAAATGCACTAATGAACTACAAGTTGCATTCCTGCCCACCCGTTTACCTTAAGCCCAACTTAGATCATAGTTCTTTTACATCATCGCATAAATATGGCCCTTTCGAGCACAACTTTTTCGTCTCATTACAATACACAGGCGTTTAAATCTATTGTGCACCGGAACCTCCTCTTGTCCTTTCTTCCTTTATACCTTCGGCCCGTGCTTTGACTTAACCTCTTTGTGTCTCTAGGGTACTAAAGAGAAGCGCTAAAGGAAAGCACGAACCAATTATAAAAAAATGTATCAAAGTTCTCTTGTTGCAAAACTTATTACTTGACTTGGTTACCCAATTTTTTTTAAGGCGAAAAATTCGTGATTGGGGTCGCCTTACTTCTCTAGAATAGTCCTGGCAATATTTGGACAAGTCCTGATGCTTTACTACTCTCCACCGCATAAAGCATTTGGCCCACTTCTACCATTAAGCGCTACCAGGTAAAAGCGAAATAAAACAAATACAGTGGAAGATATGAAACAGCTAAATTTCCGCATTTAGATATGGAGTACACGTAAACCAAACAGATGATCGATAACCCCAAATAATTGATCAAGTTCACAGATAGGCGAGTATATGTAGACATTTGGCGAATTCATCGATAAAGTGCTTGGCGATAAGATAACCTTTTAGCCGGCACTCATGTTTTCATTCCAGCAGAGTTTTGTTATCGCGAAATTGTTTGGATAATGCAGAGCAAGTGTGGCTTAGATTAACATTTGAAGTTAAAGTCTATAAGTGAACTACTACTTCGATGTCTACTTAGTTGAGGCAAAGTGTGACAAAAAAGACATACATTTGGTAGGTTTAAATGCCATTCTAACCCAACCGGTGGGGATTTACCTTATCCTCACTATTATTTAATCTGTAGGTCGTCTGATTATTTTCGTAGGTCCCCTCTGTTTAGTTGTTGAAAACACTCAAAGTGCTTCCCAGAGTTTGCCACTCGGACCTAATAGCGACTTGTAGGTCGTTTCTAAAGAAGAAACAGCGAGAGGTAGTACTGGAGGGTTAACTGCTGAAAAAGTTGATTCTTCAGCAACTACTCGCGCTATTTGGTCGTTGATTACTGACCACAGTTGATTGTGTGACACGTCTGCCATCACTAATATGTATATCCAAATTTAGAAGACAACATTAAACGTCTCAATTCTCTTCCGAACAATGCACTAGAGTTTGCAGTTGGTCAAAATGTGTTTTTAAACTTAGAAGAAATCTTTTCGAAGATATTTTTCCATCAAATGGTGATGAAATTTGTTTCTTCAATACATGAAATATCTGCAAACCAAGGCCTAATACCGTACACACGCAGGCAATTTATTGAAATCAATTTTCGGAGATTGTGAAATCAGAAATATGTTAAATTCTGCAACATTTGCATTTTCAACATCAACTCTCTTCTCAAACAAATTCTTTCTTAACGAGATTGACTCTCTTTTGAGTGCCCCAAGCCAACACAGTACACAACAGACCCAAATTAAGGAAATTCCCATTTAATTACCTTTGATTCGAAACATTCCCAGGCCTCAACACCCTCTACCAACATCAAAGTATGTCGCTACCGAAGACACACACCCACTCCCGCAAGTCAAAATCGAACGCCCCTCTGAGCAATCAATCATTCACCTGTAAGTAGGTGGAATGAATTTTTTATGAATTGAGGAGGAGCGAATATAGCAGCCAGCAAAAAAGGAAAAACGAGTCCAGGTCAAATGTCAGATTCTAAATACTCCCTCTTTCGATAAACTGAACGTTTATCAACGTTCACACAGCTATGCAAACACAACCTTCAATTATTGGCACAGCAACTTAATGACCCTCTGCTGCAGAATGTCCTTCCCTTCCCCATGCTTTCGACAGGACCACACACACACAGGAGCATGTGTTAGTTTTTTCAATAAAATATCATCGATTTCATAACCTCACTCCCCGTGCGCAGACCACTGTGGAAAAATAAAAATGAAGTCTGCGGCTATGATGGAACATCAAAAGGGTGGATGGAACTGGGACACGGTGAAAAGAAAAAAAAAAAACCTTGAAAGGCCTGCAGAACAGCCACCAACACAACGCCACTCACAAGAGACTATCAAAGTTTGGATGCAATGCATTAACCGTTGCCTGGGACTTAGGTAAAACTTGTTCCAAATGAAGTGCTCTCCGTGAAGAGCTGCTGCGGGATATTGCCAGTTTTGGGGAAATTAAGCAATAAGGGAGGAGTCTTTGAACCTAAGCCACTGGGACAATGCAATGTCCTCCTTTCAGTCATCCATTGTTGAGACAAGGAATATACAAGTAAGGGAGGGTCTAAATGAAGTTATCGTGAGACAGTGAAGAACCAGGATGACTTAAGCGGCTTGTTGGTTGCAGCACATGTGCACGCTGCGTTGTAAATCCTGACATGGAAAACCAAGTAACAATTTGGGTATGACATCGGCAAGGTTTTTTGCGTTTGCCGGGAGTGTTGAGGTTCTCCATCCAAGGAATGTGACAAGACCAATCAAAAAACCTGATCTGTATGTCTAAAGCAATTATTTCCAAGCGGGATGACATCTCTCGCGATCGTCTTAAGTCTCGTTTAACCGGGAAGCGTGTCACAGTCATTAGCATTCTACAGCATTTAGCACCAGCGTGATAACCACACTCGTCGCAAATGACGTTAAATGACTTTCTGGTCCAAAGACCAACTGACCGACTGGCTGATGTGCTCCACTAAAAGTTTTCACAGATCTATCGATTAATTGCTTGGAGTTATCTTTTCTGAAGATCTGGTGAACCGGTCACCAGAAGCGAAAAGTTACCGAATAATTACTGTTATGATTAAATGGAGAATTCTTGTTATAATCTAATTTGATCTCTCGCTGCAGATATGGAATTTTTGATGCTGATCGACTTGCTAAAATGATCATTGTCAAGTATTCAGACGATGAACGTCAGCTTTTTCTAAACTTGTTTAGAGTGGTGTTCCTTCAGGTTGGCGCCCGTTTAATAGGACTGCAATAAAGTGGTCGAATCAAATCGGCAAACTAACCAGATCTTGTTTGGAAATTGTTTGTGGTCACATTGAACAAGAAATGAACTTGAGATAAGCTCTTTGATTACCAACCAGTGGGTAGACCCAAGCTGATCTCTGTCGTCCCAAATTGACATTGGAAGAGGTCTCTCAAGGTCCGTGGTGCAGCATTTTAGAAGCGTAAATTCTATGGTGTACGCATGAAATGCGAACGATTCCATTTTACTTTTGGCGTTTACATCCCTCACTGGCTGCCTATAAATGTTTTAAATTGTGTACACCAGAGAAATGCGCAAGCTCGCGGAATGGAGCCTAGCTTCTTCAAGAACTGTTTTTGTTGTCCGTTCTATGGTTTCCTTACGAGTAGAAAAGACTTAGAGTTTATTGGCGAATCCAAACGGCGAAATGTAAAAGACTTTTTCATTGACGAACAGTATTCTTTGAATATTGTCACCAACTCCAAAGAGTTGGTGGCAGGAATAAAATGCGATAGGCTCACAATGGGAATCGAACTTGGGACGCTCCGGGTGTGAATGTCTTCCTTTACACTTATTCATGGTGGAAAGGTTTTTCAAAAGGTTTAATTAAAAATTTAGTGGAGTAAGAGGTTAACTTGTGGTATCTCGTCATGGAAGCCACAGTCGCGCGTGGCCAATGCCGGCAGTATCGTCGGAAAATAGAGCAGATGTCGGAATTGTCTTTAAGTCAACCACAAGGCGAATTATCATGTCCCGTGTAGAACAAAACTGGTGGTTGCCGTGGCGTAGTGGGTAGAGTGCGACGCTCACACGCCAAAGGGTCTAGGTTCAACTCCCAGCTCAAGACCAATTTTTCGAATTTTTCACGGCACCATCTCTTTCGAGCTGCTGACAACACTCAAAGAGTAATAACTGTCTAAGAAAGCTTCTCAAATCTCGCCGTTCGGAGTCGGCAAAAAACTGTATGTCCCTTCTAATCGTGAGAGAACAGTAGCGCGCACAACACGAGTAGTTGATGAGCAAGCTAGGCCCTGGCCCCCCTTCGGGCTGTAGCGCCAAACAATTAATTAAATTAGAACAAAACTGAGAACGACAGGGTTTGGCAAACATGATTAACAACAACTCTAAAAATGTTATTTCTTTTCGGACAACTCTAAGAACTGTTTTTTCTTTTCAGATTCAAATTAAAGTGCTTGAATGATTGTCGGTAATTAAAACAATGGATTACATACTTGGAGGGCTTCAAATGTAGTTTCGGAGTATGTTCAGACATAGTTTCAACTACAAGTGTGCCGTTAGCTCAATGTATCGTTTAATTGCAATTAAATCACTTCGATTGCTGAAGTAGCAGGTTATTTCAAGTGGATTTTAAGAAATTCGAAACTTCTTCCACTTCTACAATCAATTGTTGTTTTCCAATAATGTCCAGCTAGACGTGCAGAATTCGTTGAAATTTGTATGTGTGGACGAACTTGAGTTGAGGTGAAGATTTTGTTATTGTTTGAAATTATGTTTGTCGTTGGGAGATTTCTGAATAAACTCGTTTTACATGCTTAAATTTCCTCCTAAGACAGATAAGTGAAAAATAGCAGTGCAGTGGTTTTTCCTTTGATGCAAACTGGCGACTGTTGTGAGTGAGTAACTGCTAGTATCAGAACTTTTTAAATCGTCTGTTTGATAAATTGACGCTAAATGTTGAAATCACTGCACTTCCCTGCACAGCAATTAGAGCGACAACAATTTCTATCCTTAGAGAACAGATTCACATTCATTTCAACATTAGAAATACGTGTATTACCGCAGGACCTGTCAAAACTAAATACCGCCAATATTGCAAGTTGCCTAATTGTTTATTGCCAAGTTCAGGCGATGGCTTTTGTCTTTTGTGTGGCTTCACCCTCATTAGGCACAAACTTTCTTCAGGACTGTGTCATCATTATCCTTCGGAAAGTCTCTCAAATGACATCAAACAATGACATCACTGAAGAAGTGGAGTCAATACAATTTTTTTCTTACTCGCGGATGAATCAACCAAACAGAAGGAATCTGTGAGATGGAAGAAATTTGCGGGTGCCACTTAAAGTTGTTCCGGTCAGTCTTTTGCAAACACACTTTTGAATGAACAAAGAAGTCATTAACTTTTTCTTTCAATGCAGGATAAATATTATATGAATTTGTTTGCTGCTTAAAAGAGCGATGACATAAACATTTACTGTGAATGCTTGGAATTTGATTTTTATCAGTGTGATTTAGTTTATAAGAAGAACAGAGGACGAGTGTATGTCTACTAAAGAATCTCTACAGGGACGGTATTCTGCTGCCGAAATTAAATACTCTTAATGGGTCCGATGGCTTTATCGAAAGCCAAAATTAAAAACGATTTACAAAACTGAATCAAATGTCGAATCTGGTGAACAAGATGTTTTTAAATTTCGGAAATTTTCAGGATCGGAAACTGAGTAAGAAATTGACAGACTTGGAAAAGGCTTGGAATA
Source organism: Eristalinus aeneus (assembly GCA_955652365.1). Lineage (NCBI taxonomy): Eukaryota > Metazoa > Arthropoda > Insecta > Diptera > Syrphidae > Eristalinus > Eristalinus aeneus. The sequence continues at coordinate 54,766,155 of OY019134.1, read as the reverse complement.
AAAAATTTAATTGAAGTAAGAAGAGAATAATATTGACTGAGTTCTACATTAGGTGTCCTTGCTTTTGACTTGCCAAAATTAAATACACCGAATGTAGAATTAATTGAGTGTCTTTGCTTTTGCCTTGCGAAAATCAAAGACATCTTTTGTAGGATTAATTAGCAAGGCAAAAGCAAAGACACCTAATGCAGAATTGAATGAAATGAAATAGTTTACTCTACGCACAATTTTGGAAGCTAATGAAATTCGGCGGGTCAACAGACTAGCGCCAAAAATGTCAAAATGAAGTAGTATCTCTATGGATTCTAAATCATTATGTGCAAGATTTGTGAAGACACAGCACATCCACCGCGCTTCGTCATTCTATTAAACACAAAGTCAGAACCAAAACAGAGGTTGGGGTTTCCACATCCTATGTGATTTGTTCAGTTTGACCACAAACAGTCCAGTCTAAAACTTTATATTCCAAAGACAATGGAGATTCCAGTTTTGGCCATAAATCTCTTCAAATAAATTAACATTTCCAAACTCAATTGGCTTGAAAGGACCTTGCCCCCAATTGCAATGATGTAGAATAACACATCGGAAATGCAATAGAAGTTTTTTCCACATTGACTATTCAGCAAACGAATCCGTCCACAGAAAGAGAGAGAGAACATTCTCCTCTAGACCGCACAAATCACTCAAAAAGCATATTTACCAACTTTGATTGGATATCGATTACACATTTGATTAACAATCGCCATTCGCTCCACAGACGCAATCCCCCACCATCTGCTCAACGTACATAAATGGCTAATGGCAAATCATCCAATTCGCACGGCTATCATTCAAATGGCATTCACCACTCAAACACGATTTATCACCAATTTCAAGGTGTTTGCTTAATCGCCCGCATTTATGCCACCATCCCAGAACTCCCCACTCAGCGCTGTCAGCGCCACTAATCCATCAGCCAATTGTATCCAGAAGTGCTATCAATCCGTCAGAAAAGTGTGTTCGAACAAAAATAAAACAGGAACGAAAGACGAAAAAACATATACAATAAAAAAGAAAACAAGAAAAACACAAACTGAATGTTGAGAATAAAAAATGCGAAACGATCCGTGACGCTTATGAATGAATTGATGGATTTTCAGCGCTCCGCTGATGTTAACTCACCTCGAATCCTTTGATTTTGTAGATCTGCTCATTGGTCACCAAGTACACTAGCGCTAACGGTAGCAATGCAATCGCCGAGAAGAACAAAAAATACCGCCTTATGGCGCGCCAGTATGTCTTGTTTGGTCTCATTTAATATTTTACAAGTAATTCATTGAAGCGCTGCAGTATCATTGCTCAGCGCCACACTAACGCGAATCTTATAAATAAATATGTTAGCGGCTAGTCAGCGTGGTGCTGTACCGTGCGATGAGTCGTCCTCGTTGTCAACGAATATTTTGTCGAATCATGAAACGAGAACTGTTTAAATTGCAAAGCGAAATTGTATCTATTGCCCGAAACAAGAAGAGGTGTGCAGACACAGCACATTCGCTGCGCTTCGTTATTCTATTCAAAACAAAGTCAGAACTTAAAAACCAAAAGAAAAACAATAAACAGACACAACAAGAAAAAGAAAAAGAACTCGATTTTAAAAATAGATAAGTTTATCTTAAGGATTGTTGTTGCGGGCTTTCGATTTGCATATCAAAGGTTCACGCGTTAGTTTTTCGGGTTTCGTGAGTAGCTGCTATCGCGACTTGAGCTTCGTTCGCGTTCCTCTGGTGCTGCCACGGAGCAGGAAATGTATCTGTTACTGGGGCACGCGTTTTTCCTCCGACTGATTTCGTAACACACACGCTTAATCATCAATTCGGTGGTCTGCTGTTATAACTCACGTCTGGGTTGGTTGAAATTGGGTTTTGCCAATCGGGTCCTTCGCCGGTGGTGCAGCAATTTTTGTGACGATATCGATTTTTGTTAAATGCGCTTACGTTAGCCGTTTTATGAAATCACAGAACAGAATCACTGTATGCACTTGTGCATCTATCACACGTTTATTTGCATGCCCCGAGGACGAGATATTCTTTTTCGCATCCGCGAGGATGTGTGCGGCGGGAGCGCAGATAATCCCGGAACACGAAGCACTAAAGGATTTCTGTGAATTGTGATTCGCTCCGCTTTGGGGGTTGGAGAGGATTGTTTCCTGCTGTCACTGCATAACAAACCCCATCCACAATGCACAAGGTACACGAGTGTATATTGTTATGGGTTCTCCTTCGCCGCTGCCTCCTTCTCCGCCGAGCCTGGTCGTTCTCTTTGTTTTTGTAAACTAAATCGATAAAGTCTTTGGAAAGGATGGAAACGGTAGCTGTGGCAGCGGCAGCGGTACAGGAAAAACGAAAACCGAAACTAAAAAAGAAATAGTCCGATCCGAAATTCTGTCGAAGAAAGGTGCCAGTGCGTATCGTCTCGGGGATCACGATGAAAGCGAACTGAGAGCAATTGCCGGAATGCCTTGGATAGTGTGGCGAAGGGGAAATTTATATTTTCATTTTTCCACATCCACCACTGTGATGTGTTCTGTTCTGCACTGCTATCGCTCCCCACGCGACGCCTCGGCGATGGTTGCGGAGCACAATCGTTCGCAGCGCACTCAGTGAAAGAGGTAGAATAAAAGCTCGCTCTTACTTGTGCTCATTCTCTCTCCCTCTTTCTCTGAGCAGAAAGGTAAAAGTGGGGTGCGCAAGAAATATGCTGGTGTTCTAAACACGATGCTGGGCAGGTGAAGCAGTGAGGAAACAGCAAGCGTGTAATGGATATTGTTTGCCCGTAGAAAGCATGTTAACTGACTCGTAACAGGCGCGTACACTTTTTCTATTGACAGACAAATGATGTAAGTCGAACAGGGAGTATTTAATCGACACGGAGTGTTGAACAGACGAATATTGAATTCAAAAATAGGGCATGTGGGTTTATTAAGAAAGCCGGTGAGTTCAGGCAACTGTTTCACAACTGCACTTCTTTTTAAATGAAAACTGGTACCAGTTGTCAAACGGGAGAGGATAAATATTTGGTTACGCTTAGAATGAAGTCAATTTCAACACAAAGCCTCTTACCAATTCCAGTGTCATTGATATTAAATGTGCAGTTGTTCAAACTGTTGGTCGCCGTGGCGTAGTGGGTAGAGTGCGACGCTCATACGCCGAAGGGTGTAGGTTCGATTTCCAGCTCAACACCACTTTTTCGAATTTTTCACGGCACCACCTCTTTCGAGCTGCTGACAACACTCAAAGAGTAATAACTGTCTAAGAAAGCTTCTCAAATTTCGCCGTTCGGAGTCGGCAAAAAACTGTAGGACCCTTCTACTCGTGAGAGAACAGTAGCGCGCACAACACGAGTAGTTAATGAGCAATCTAGGCCCTGGTCCCCCTTTGGACTGTAGCGCCAACAATTATTAGTTGTTCAAACTCGTTTCTTATGTTTCTTTAGATCAATGAAACACACTGTTCAGAAAACAGGAAAGACCATCTGTGGCGGGATGGCGGCTAACAGACCCAGGCTTTGAGGGAACCTGACTGGTAGTGACAGCTTAACCAGAGGCTATATTCTGGTGCCACGGGAGGTCAGGGGCCCCTGGAACTTTGGTTCCAGCCTGACCGTTGCGGTAGGCCCCCTTGTGGGAGTTTCGTGGTGGCTGTGGTTTACCACCTAACATCGCGGGTAGAGTCGAGGATAGTGTACTGTGCTGACTTGTCTAGCCCATTGTTTAAGCAAAACTAGGCAAGTCGGTTAGGGGACTATCCCTTCCCAGTGTGGAGTTGCATTCTCAACCGGGCGCTGCGACCCAAAGAGCGGAAGAGGTTTTAGGAAGGCTTCGCATCAAACCAAGGTGGGGTGATTTCCCCTCAAGCATGATCTCAGTTTGGTACTTGGGTAGCTAAGGCGTTTAGTCTTGCGTTACTTACGACTCTTGGGAAAAAGGTTCCCCGTGATATAAGCCGATAAGGCAGGTGATCACGTAAAATCAAATCCCACATCTGTTCAGAAACCAAAATTGTATGCGATTTTCGGCCATTGGGTGCCGTGTTACTTGAAACCAATTACACGGCTATACACAGAAGCTAGGAAGGGGATACATAGATTCGGGCCGATGTGATTGCTTAACAAAAACAACCCCTAGGATACAATGTCCGTTTTGATCTCGTCTCGATTCAGTTAAGATCTACTCCAATTTAAAAGTTCAGCATTTCAGCATTTCAGCATTCAGTTCGTTGAATTGAATTGAACATAGAAAATTTGAACTAGTTCATTTCATTTACCCATTAAAGATCAGCTTTCAATAAGTCGGCCACGGGCCAAAATAGTTTGACAGTTTAAAGTCAACGAAGATGTCATTCCTTTTAGCTCCTTCTCATTTGGTACACTATTTGGAAAACGGATTTGTGTGCTTGTCCAAAAGCTTGAAAAGATTGAAACCTTTAACGGAGGTCATAAGCTGGATGAATGACAGACTTGGTGCTCGTCCTGATGCGAATTCTTCACTTATTTGGGCTGCCCGTGTGAATCAACTTCTTGAGAAACCTATAAATGAATGGGTAAAACAGAAATATAGGAAGCAATAAAATACTTCCGTAAAAGTGAAGAACGAGGAAATAATTAAAATAGGATGAGATCATATCAATTTTGAGAGGAAACGTTTTACTTTGTTGAGGGCATTTATACAACGAAGATCTCTATTGAATTTATGGCCTGTGTGCGATGTGATTTGTGAGGAGTCTTTGTATTTGATGAGAGCCTGTCTATTTCAACAAATGGGACAGCTGAACGGAGCAAGTCTTTGTCAGAGAGGGACCCACACGTTGTGCAGTATCTTAGCCAACTTGTTCTGCGAAACAGGAGCAAGTTACCAAGACACTGTGTCTACTGAAAGGGATGATTATAAAAGTTCAGGTTCACCGCAGGAAGTAGCTGTAAGAAAATAAGAACATTGAAAACCTTTGTACATTATTGCAGCTGGCAACAAAGCTCTTATTTTGAGCTCTATGTTCATTCCTGAACTGGAGTTTCTTTATTGATTTTTCATGACGGTAACCAAAAGTTTTAGACACTGTCATGTGACTTCTTTAACATCATCCTCGAGAAGATCGTGCGTAACTCACAAGTCAACACCAGAGGCACGATCTTCCAGAAGTCAGTTCAATTGCTAGCTTACGCTGATGACATTGACGTGATTGGACGAACACAGCGAGCCGTCAATGAGGCGTTTGCTGGCATTGAAGCGGAAGCGGCTTAAACGGGTCTAGTGGTAAATGAGGGCAAAACGAAGTACATGCTGTCATCAAAGAAGGACACACAACATCGACGTCTCGGACGGAGCGTTACACTAGGCAGCAGAAACTTCGAGGTAGTTAAGGACTTCGTCTACCTCGGCTCCGCGGTAAACAGGGACAACAACATCAGTACCGAAATCAAACGCAGAATCACTCTTGCCAATCGCTGTTTCTTTGGGCTCAAGAGGCAATTGAGTAATAAAGCCCTCTCTCGAAAGACGAAGCTCGCTTTATATAACAGCTTGATCATCCCCGTCCTACTATATGGCGCAGAATCTTAGACGTTAGCAAAGGCGGATGAGGAAGCCCTTAGTCTTTTCGAGAGAAAAGTTTTGCGTGCGATTTTTGGTCCTGTTTGCGTTGATTGCATCTCGAAGAGAAGATTTAATGACGAACTCTATAGGCTGTACAGCTACATGTGCCTGGTCAAGCGTCTACGGATACAACGCTTAAGATGGCTAGGCCATGTAGAGCGTATGGACACCACTGCTCCGGCCCGAAAAGTCTTTGAATCCGTGCCATTGGGACAACGCAACAGAGGACGACCTAGACTAAAGTGGCGCACACAAGTGGAGAAGGACCTCAACCAACTTGGAGTGCGCAACTGGAGACAGCTAGCGAAAGATCGTGCTGGCTGGAGAGGCATGTTGGTTGAGGCCCAGGTCCACCACGGACTGTAGCGCCACAAGAAGAAGAAGAAGAACTAAGAGTTTTGTCAGACTCTGTGAGCTTTGGTTTTTTTCCCACTTCGGGATTTTGTACAACATTTTGTTACTGAGAGGATAATTTGTGCTCTGGCTAGTGCGTTAAGGTTTGTACATGATTGTAACTTGTTTACTTGAATCCCTTCTGTGTGGTACAAGGTTTTTGGATGAGTATCACAATCGTAATGAAATAGGCTCACAGTTGTGATATGGCCATCACAGCTCATTACAAACTTGACACGTTCGTCAAATCCCAAGCCGGCAATATAATAATTGTTGGCGCTACAGTCCAAAGGGGTACCAGGGCCTAGTTTGTTCATTAACTACCCGTGTTGTGCGCGCTACTGTTCTCTCATGAGTAGAAGGGACCTACAGTTTTTTGCCGACTCCGAACGGCGAAATTTAAGAAGCTTTCTTAGACAGTTATTAATCTTTGAGTGTTGTCAGCAGCTCGAAAAATTCGAAAAATTGGTGTTGAGCTGAGAATCGAACCTAGACCCTTCGGCGTGTGCGCGTCGCACTCTACCCACTACGCCACGGCGACAGAACACTACCCAGCCGGCAATATAACACGAGCTATTCTTTGGACATTTCTCGACAGAAGCTGCATTCAATTCACTTCTTTCTTCAATCGCAGTTGAAAAATCGTCCTCATCCATTTACATACAACCCAAATCTGCATTCAAGAACTCAAAACGCATAAAATCGCAAATTATGTCCCATTATGTAGCAACCACTGTACCTTCACTTGATATGTACCTCCATTGAATACTGGTGAATATATTCAGTTCTCTCATGTGACGTTGGTCATTTCAACGGTGCTCTTCACTATAAACAGAGAGCGAGAACGAAGCTTTTTTTGTCGTTTTATTATCGAGGGCCTACAGCAATGCAGCATAATGTCCACAAGTTTCAAGTGCACTTTTTTGGGGAGCAAACCAATGAATACACACACGCATATACATACAGTCGCATTTGAATTGATAGAGAGGAAATGAGAGAATGCAAAACAAGGAAGCGGATGAATCTGAGGTCAAAATCCACGGAAACAGTGTGAGAGCAGGAGAGAATAATGTTGAATGAGCACACATCTCTGGGAGTGAGGTTGGGGCAACCACTAATACCTACCCCCATGACTAGCAGGTACAAACAGAGGGATGAATGTCAGTCGTATTCAGCGCATGTGATCTATTGTGTTGTCAGGATGTGTATGATAAATTTAGTGCTCAGAGAAAAATGTTTTTGAAAGGACTCCAAAAAGGTCCTTAACTGGATCCGAATGGGGCATGTTTGCTTAAGGATGGATTTAAAATTGAGAAAAAATAGAGAAAACGTGCAGCTTTGCTGAGTCGTGCCTAAGTACACAAATGCGTGACTCTTCTGAGAGATTAATTAAAAAAGGACGAAAAACGACAACAAGAAGAAATCACGGAAAAGCGAAGCATTCTACCTTTCCATGTCAGCGGTATTGTCGTCATCTTCATGTTTTTTTCCTCACATTAGAATGGTGGAAGTTCATTAACTGACATTTTTAAAGCTGTTTGCAGTGTTTGACGTGTGTGTGGCTCACTATAAGCCAATTATGTGAGCCTTAACACTGATCTTTGTTGCCACAGTTTGCTGGGATTTAATGGGTGTACTTGGATTGAATTGCATTCTAAGTTCTAGTCATGGTCAAGGGGAATGAATGTCCATGCGGGTGTTCTGTTGGTACTTTATCGTAGCCGAACTTGAAAGAGACTATTGTTGTCTTTTTCATTACATCTTTAATTTGAAAGCCTTTGAAATCACGCTTTCCAAGCTATCTGGTAATCTGTCTGTGCCGAGAGCGCCCTCAAAAGTAAAAATAGAACACACTTGGGTTGTAATTAGTTTCTTCAAAAATGACGTGCTAAAATCCGTTAATGAACTTCAATTCCAGTGCAGGAGGAAATTTAACAGGCAGAACATTCTCATTTGTCCGACATGTTAGGACATTATTTTACTGTTTGTCGATTCTAAATTTAAAAAGCTTTGCGACGCATACACTCACAGTGTCACGGTGCAGCTTAGACCCATGGACTACCACAAAATCGCGTGTTACTGACCACATCAACATTGATTTACGTACATCATTTTCAAATCCGTGCTTTGAAGTTTTCGTGACAAGCTCTTGTTTAGAATGAAACGGGCCTCGCGACTTTCCAAAATCCAATGAACAACGAGGCTATAAAGGCGATTACGCTTTCGCAAATAAATAATTTTTTGACAAAGCGATAAGACCGTGCTCTATTAGCCGAAACACGAGGCAACATCAAAATTCAATTACGGTTAGTTTGTAGAAAGACGTGTATTCAAAATTCGTTAACAAATCTTTGTGCGGCAGGTATTATGTACAAAACATTTAGCATTCGCTATGTAAAAAAGAAAATACACATTTGTACTTTAAAAGTTCTAATCATACTGTATTAAGGAATGTACGTTGCAATCCAACTTTTTCCGGCCTTGCAAGTCAGACAATTCGAGGACGACAAGCCCCTCCAAGACAACTGCTCCTGCTTTTCGAAGCAATTTAATTGCTGCATCCAGAGAACCACCGGTTGCTAAGAGGTCATCTACAATTATGACTTTCTGCCCCGGCTTCACAGCATCCTTCTGCATTTCAAAGATATCCTGCAAGGGAAACATGAACTTTATCAAATTTTTCAGTAATAAAAAGACTCGTTCAACTTACACTGCCATATTCAAGTGTATATTCAACCGATATACACTCACCAGGAAGTTTGCCCTTCTTGCGAATAGGAACACAACCTACACCAAGCTCCGATGCTATGAGCAGATTGAATAGAAACCCTCGGGATTCAAGACCTATTATCAGTTCGACATCGGGATAGTTTGCCTTTATGTGGGATACTAGGAGCTCTTTGATGTAAATGCATACTTTGGCGTTCGTTAAGGCCGCAAATATATCACTATGGCCGTGGAAATATGAAAAATGAAAAACATTGTAGGAATAAGATTTGACCCCGATTAGCTGATTTACCGAAAGATTATGCCTTTTTTGGGGAAGTCAGGGAATATTCCAATGTTTTTCTTGATAACCTCCAATTTTTGTTCATCCTTCATTGTGACTTTATTTACAGGGAACTTGCTGATAACTACTTGTTCTTAAACTATTGATTGGAAGACGGGTATAATCTTATGGGTTGCTTATCAATTCTATTGTCATTTGAAGATTTTTTTTGTGATATTTTGAAGTGAGATGGATGACATTTAGCTTCTGTCAAAAATGCTGTTCGCGTACATGCACTGGTTTGTTGACTTGTCCAGATGTGTAACATAAGCGGAATTGTGGAAGAACAAAGTAATCAGATAGTAATCACTTTTAACAGATTATACAGTTCTCGATTAGCAAAACTTTTTACCAAACCTGCCGACTGAAAATGTATTGATACTTTTATAAAATTGCTCTCTTTTATGAGAAAAGTGGCATTCTTTGGTGTACAGAAACAATTTTCACTGGTTTCTGCGCACAATATTTAACAAAGAAATTGTGTTCAATAGTCTCAGGGCGGCGTTCAAAGATGCGCATATTTAAACAAAAATAGTAAAATCCAGGAGATTATATTTAAAACACACATCGCTCCAAAGCAGTCAGTTCCTAATTTTCGTAATAGCCTAAAACAAACATTTGTAAGAAAACCTAGTTTGGACAACGCAGTTGAATGACAATTATGTAACTCCAATGATTCAAATTATTCACGAAGTTATATTTTTAAATTTTGCGATTTGTTTCTGTGTAAATTACGAAATTAAATTAAGTAGAAAATCAGAAAAAAGAAAAGGAGGTCTGCTTCATAAATTTTCTCTGAGACTGATAATCAACGCAAGGAGGTAATCTCTAAACAAAAGCTTCAAAACAGTAAAACGATGCTATATTAAAATTTTTTGAGACCGCTATATTTTGTTTTATCACATCATTCTTTAAGCCTTTTTATACTACTTGTGAATTTATGGAATACAAATTAGAAATCAAAGTAAAAAGAGACTGCCGGCTGAAGTTTGACGGTAATGTGCTAATTGTTGTGGGTTTTAGTCTTATTTTTGAAAGTTGTAAACCATAAGTTTTAAAAAAATGAATTAAAATTTAATTCACTGGTAAGAAACGATGAAGTAGACTATCAACTTCTTTATTGGTTTCTTTTTAAAATAACGAAAACGGCAAAAAAGATTTTTTAAACATATACTCAAACAGCTTTTACACTTGTAAAATTTTTACTTGTTTCTGTTTTTTTCAGTTCAGTTTTATTATCCTTGCGATTGCGGTTAATCGAGGTTTATATAGGAATATATGTTGTCACTGGACAAGGCTCAAGAGTGACATTTCGTGTATTTTCTGTGTTCGCCTCAAGTGCTGCCAAATCAAAATCTAGTGAAATCATTTTTATTATAATTCTGAGGCATATGAAAGTCAATATTAGCAATTTTATCATATATTGTGAGTTAGACTCATCATATATAAAAGTTAACACCACGTTTCTAAATATAAGACAATAATTCCATCTCCTGCACAACAATTTCCACGTAAATCAAAGTAAACACAAAACAAAAACAGCAAAGCTACTCAACAACTCCATCGTATCTTGTCTCGCATCGGTTGCTCGTACTATCTCAATCCCACTACCTGTGCTCCGGCAATCAAGCCAGGTGATCGCACAGTTCGTTGATGTTGGTTTTCTCAGTTTTTTCGAGGTCTTTCCCAATACCGGACGTTTCCACGAGCGCCTTACCGAGAACCAAACACCAACGAATGAGGTGGCATCATAAAGCAAAACTAAACTCACCGTGTGCATAGTGTAAGAAATAGTGCTTGTCCCCCATACATATAAAATTAAAGTGCTGTTCTGTGTGTCAGTTTGGTACCGAGATCCTAAACGATCGTGCGCATACCATCAGCATTGATCACTATTTACACTTTCGTTTCTGATCGTTAATCTAGGTAAATGCCATGATTTAAAGTTCATCCCGAAGATCGAGAGTATCTTTTGGGCATTTTTTTTATTTCTTGTGAGTGGTTTGTTGGTGTTCTTTTGCGAAACCAATTTAAATTTGTTTTATTTTGATCGCTCGGACTGTTGTTACAAAGTGGTGGATACACACACTCCCATCGTCGATCGTACATGACATGAAAGTCGTGATCCATTAAAGTGAACAAAAAGTCGACTGCAAGACGAAAACAAAATGCCAAAGTGTTACACTGTTCGGATTCATGAGTGTTATTTTGTAAGAAAACTAAAATTGTTTATAGCTGCAGTAACGAATTCGTTCTCAACAAGCGGGAAAGCGAGAAGTTCACATTTTGCAGTGGTGTTACTTTTGGGGGTTTCGTCAACTTCTTGTCGTCATTTCTGCTGAAGTTTAACCCACAGATTCACCAAAACCTTGTTTCTGTTTGTTTGGTTGTTTATCGGACAGACGTGATGTTTGGAGGATTTTCGCCAAGTCGAAATGAAACACCGCTAAGTCACGTACTTTTGATTGACTTGTAGTGTCGCATTTCAACCGGAGTAGTTTGCATCGCACGGAATGTTCGATATTCCAGATGCATTCAGTTATGCAGCGCGACCCCCTTGAGAAGCCGTACTTGTTATCCCAGTTTTGAATTCCCTTCCTTTTCATTCCACTCACGCATCACGATGCGTACTTACTTTGACCTGCTTTCCGAGGATCGTTTTCATTTCTAAAATTACAAACACACAACCAATGTGCCAGACATTCACCTGGACGTCGCCTTGCAGATATGATTCCTTTCAAAAGCGGACGAGGCCCAAGATTCCTCAGGTAGGCGGATTGACGGCGGCTTACTTTCGAATACACGAAGCCCGCTGAAAGGGAATTTCTCTTTAGCAATTAATATACACGATCGCACTTAGCGGAGAAAAGATCGCCATCGTCGCCGCCGTGAGACGGATGCTATAACTCGACATACTTCCATTCCAGCGACACACAGACGGTGTCGAGCGATGTTGAGGAGTTTGTCTTTGACTTCAATGGGTGGCAGCAGAGACGGTGAAGACCGCAGTAAGCTGTGTGCATTGCTTACATACTTGTACGTGCGATGTCAGAGAAATTTACGCATCAATATGCACTGGTCCAGATTTATATGTCCGGTTGCTCCGATCGATCGCCACAGAAATATGATCCGTCTGTTCGTGTGGCCCTCGTTCGTAATAATTACAATGGTTGTCATATTCTTCAGAATTTCACTGCGCAGTCATAACGGGACGTCGTCTGAGCAACGAAGTTTAGTCTGTGGCTTCCGAATTTGACATTGGGAAGTGGTTTCCCGTCCATTTAACCATAATGGGATCGTCCGCTAATGGGGTTAAGATACTCTTGACACACGCAAGAGAGCGAGATAAAAAATGAGTTTCGCACGCCTGTGGGTTGAAGCGTTCAAATTATCGCCTTTTTGGTGGTGAGCAAATCTGTCGTGCGTGGAATTTTGGTCAAATCCAGCTGAAACTAGCACACATCACTGTTTGTTGCGGTAATCAATCTGCGCAACCAGTCTTAGGGCGAAATCACTTAATTTGAGATGTTTCGAATTTCTTTGCCAAAATTAACTTTTCTCTATCTGACTCGTGATTAGAATTGAGCGACTTTGTTGTTCCGCGTGGGCTACCAGAAGAAATCATGGTTTTACGGAAACAAACAGGTTTAAAAAGTTCTGCTTGACTTAGTTTGCCCTTCAAGGGTGAAGCTTCATTTCTTATGTGTCAGAAATCTGCTTTCCATCATATTTTTATGCAACTTTTGACTATGGGTTGGCAAACGTGTTCACAGTTTACTGAATGATGAAGCTGTAAATAACGTTATAACATGATGGAGACAAAACTTGGCAAAATCTGTATAGCCTCTCCATAAATTCCTGCATCCATTCCTTACAGGCATGTCTTATGTTGTTATGATCATTCGAGAAGGAACAGATTTATATTTTGTAAACTTACTTCAACTATTGAGGAGTTACAATTTACATAAAAGTTAAATAACTGCAAGCGAGTTGCAAAAACAGACTTTTTAGCAGTAAACAACAGAAGCACAAATACACCTCCAATGGCGCACACATAGATCATTTCAAATACAACTCTTAATTTTCCCAAGATTTTTTTTTACTTTTTAAGCCTCCTTTAAACGTCTTTCCCTAAAAACCACGTCCTTCTTAAAAAGAGACTTTAGTACAGGCTCCTTAAGAAAAAGTTTTTCACCCAAAAACTATCATTGCACACCTTTTCCTTATGACATTTAGAGCATATTCTTCAAAACGTTGACAGGTCATTAGACCTCATGAAGCAAATGTTTCCTGAAAGCTTCCTCTTTGATAATTTGAGAAAAGTCTATCCCCTTTCAGGCATTAGATGCTGTTTTATGAGTTGACACTAACTTTAAAAGGTTTCTCTGAAGCGTAAGTTTAACCCACGAATTTGCATTGAGCTTGAAACTCATGGCTCTCACCCACAATTGGCAACTCTGACATATTGCATTCAACCAACTTCCTCTTTCGACTAATTCCAGTCATGGCAGATCTTACACATTTGTGCACAAACTCGGTGCACGCATGCAAATGACCATCCATTTGTTTAAAGTTGACGCAACACTTTTTTTTATCGCTTGTGACATAAGACAACACTGTTTTGTTTTGTTTCACCACTCCCCAGTGGGGGGAGGCGAAGCGACCTCGGTGAGGTTTTGGATTTGTGTTCAAGTCCACTTACGAGGTTGTTGAAGGTGCCTTAGCTTGCTCACCACGGATTAAAGCTGTTTTGCAAATGCAGCTTGAAAAACAAATGTAAACAAGAAATCAAACAGTGCTGTCGCAATTACTGACATTATGTTCGTAATAATTATTAAAAATGATCTCCATTTTTTTAATGGAACAGGGTGTTTTTCGGCTACCGTAAATTGCAATTGTCTTAAATCTTACTGTCGCATTTATTTTCCAGTATTACTATCAGTTTTTTTTGTGGTCGCCGTGGCCGAGTGGGTAGAGTGCGACGCTCACACGCGGAAGGGTCTAGGTTCAAATCCCAGCTCAACACCAATTTTTCGAATTTAACGGCACCACCTCTTTCGAGCTGCTGACAACACTCAAAGAGTAATAACTATCTAAGAAAGCTTCTCAAATCTCGCCGTTCGGAGTCGGCAAAAAACTGTAGGTCCCTTCTACTCGTGGGAGAACAGTAGCGCGCACAACACGAGTAGTTGATGAGCAAGCTAGGCCCTGGTCCCCCTCTGGACTGTAGCGCCAACAATTATTATTATTACTATAAGTTTTAAGATCATTTAAAGTGCGTTTTGACCAGAGCACTTTAAACTTTAAAATTTACACAGCAGAAAGGAATTATTTTGTACATTTAACGAATCGCTGAACCATGCTCCAGTATTGTTCTTCGACGGCAATGAGGGAAATTATGTCTACAAACTTAAGCACGGGGAAATTATAGTCCCTTAGTCTGACGGTTCATGGTCTGATTCAGTTAATTAAATTTAAGATCGTCTTGAGTGACCCCACAAAGCAGTTGCAACACATTACCGTTGTGGACAAATAATTACTTCTAAATGAGAGCGACGCATGCGTGCCGGTTCTAAAAGCTATGTGCTTCAGCAATTGAGCATGTGCAAACAAATTGTTTGTACTCACACCTTTGGTAATGGGATGTGGTTCACGGTGTTCTTTTTCTATGTTTTTATTTAATTAAAGAAAACAACAATCAATTAACTATTTGTCCCTGCTCCCTCTTAACATAAGAGGAAACGTTGGGATAATAACAATGAAATAACCTAGTTTCAATGAAAATCAACAGTGACCAAAAAAGCCGACGAAGGAAAGACAGTTTCCCCTGCATAACCATAAGAGGAATAATAATAATAATAATAATAATAATAATAATAATTGTTGGCGCTACAGTCCAGAGGGGGACCAGGGCCTAGCTTGCTCATCAACTACCCGTGTTGTGCGCGCTACTGTTCTCTCACGAGTAGAAGGGACGACCTACAGTTTTTTGCCGACTCCGAACGGCGAAATTTGAGAAGCTTTCTTAGACAGTTATTGCTCTTTAAGTGTTGTCAGCAGCTCGAAAGAGGTGGTGCCATGAAATATTCGAAAAATTGGTGTTGAGCTGGGAGTCGAACCTAGACCATTCGGCGTGTGAGCGTCGCACTCTACCCACTACGCCACAAGAAAAATAATAAGGAGACGCTTAATTTGGAATAATAAGGAGACGTTTAATTTGTGCATTTGGTAATACAAAATACAGCCACAGCTTTTCACTTAAGCGAAGTGATAAGCTTTATGTTTCTGGGTCCACTGAAATTCGGCTCTTTTTAAGGTTTTTTGAGGAACAAGTGGTTTTTAAAAAAGGCTGATAGAATAAGGATCATCTTATGATTCCTGACTGCTTTTTTCACTGGTTCTAGACCTGTTTGAAAGGTTTTTTTTATGTCTCAAATACAAGCTACTGGAAGCAATTATTCTCGTCAATTATCAAGAACAAATTCATCCAAGACGATTGTTCGTCTTTTAAAGCAAACCAATCAGACACCCAATTTTCGACCTCCTCGTAGGAATCAAAGTGCTGCTCAGCCAATGCGTGTCCCATCGATGAAAAAAAGTGGTAGTCGGAAGGAGCCAAGTCTGGTGAATACGACGGGATGGTAGCTGCTCCCAGCCAAGTGTTTTGATTGTATCCTGAACCGGTTTTGCTTTGTGTGCTGGTGCATTGTCATGGAGCAAAATTACCTTGCCGTGTCTTCTGGCCCACTCTGGTCGTTTCTCGATCAATGCATGCTTCAAATTGATAATTTGCTGTCGGTAGCGATCAGTATTAACGGTTTCACCAGGTTTTAGAAGCTCGTGGTATAGCATACCTTTCTGGTCCCACCAAACACACAGCATTGTCTTCTTGCCGAATCGATCTGGTTTTGCAGTTGATGGTTGTGCAAGCTTTGCCCATGATTTTTTCCGTTTAGGATTCTTAAAATAAATCTATTTTTCATCGCCAGTAACAATCACACGAATTTTCAAAGCATGTTGACGGCTGCGGGCTGGGTTTCCTTCCATCTTGTCGCGTTGCCACTGAGATGGACATGTGTCTCCTTACAACAGGTGACTTCTCATTCAAAGTGATTTTCCAATTCAATCCACTTCAAGGCCTAGACTGTAAAGTCACTTCAAGCCACGTCCACTTCAAGGCCTAGACTGTAAAGGAACTTGTGGACAAAGCCATTCATTATCATTATCCAGAGACTTGACAGAACGAGGGTCAAACCCACTGCTTGATGGGTTTGTACCTCGTTTTGGAAAGTGAGTTTTTAGTATTTCAGTTGTGGCAATGGTATGTTCTGACGTTCTGTCGAGCTTTCGAGCAGAAAAAGGCTGTAAGTTTCAACATAAGTTGTGATTTATATACGAACAAACAAAAAGCCCACTTGGTAAATAAGCAGTTGTGAAATCTGACGTTGAAAATTGTTCATGTTTTAGCTAAAAAAAGATTCTAAAATTAGTTTAAATTCAATGCTTCAGGGTAGAGAAAGCTCAATCGAGTAAGAATACAAATCAAGCAAACGTGTACAAAAGAGTTTTAAAGTCTTAAAGCAATTTAGCAAGACAAAATGGATGTAGGATACAATGAATGAAAAAGGTGTACGAGCATTGCATTATCCCAGTTTATATTCAACTCATTTAAAAGACGGTGAAACGCGTAGTTTACGTACCAAAAGGGCACCATTTCTTACATCGTCTAAAGCAACTCTCTGGCAACTTCACTGACCTGCTCGTAGAAGCAAACCGACTCATTATAAAATTCTTATGTTTGTAAAATTTTCCTGAAATCACTTACGATCCAAATGGAAATACGATTTATGTACCACGATGAAAGTTAATGGCCCTGTAACAAAGTGATGAATGACCTACCAGTTTAATGGTACCATATGGGGCCGGACAGTCTTCTAAATGGGTCATGGTGTTACTCGTTACTGTCGCCCATCTAAGCCGGAGCAGAGTTTACTGCCCTGACGTAAATTTACTGCAACATTTCGGTATAAGTTTAATTTGCTCTGTATTTCAACCGTTTAAAAAGGATTTACCAGGTATACCGGTGTGAAATTAAAAAATTGAAAATAAAACACTAATTATTAATGAGAAAGTAAAAGCATTGTATTTAAAGTATTGGTCATTGTTTTCTACACATTTTGACCACCTTTCTGGCAATTTGTGAATACCACGCCAATAACATTGTTCGTCTTATAAAGCAAGCCAATCAGACACCCAATTTTCGACCTCCTCGTAGGAATCAAAGTGCTGCTCAGCCAATGCGTGTCAAATCGAAGTCTGGTGAATACGGCGGGTGGGTAGCTGCTCCCAGCCAAGTATTTTGATTGTATCCTGAACCGGTTTTGCTTTGTGTGCAGGTGCATTGTCATGGAACAAAATTACCTTACCGTGTCTTCTGACCCATTCTGGTTATTTCTCGATCATTGCATAGTTCAAATTGATCATTTGTTGTCGGTAGCGATCAGTATTAACGGTTTCACCAGGTTTTAGGAGCTCGTGGTACAGCACACCTTTCTGGTCCCACCAAACACACAGTATTGTCTTCTTGCCGAATCGATCTGGTTTTACAGTTGATGGTTGTGCAAGATTTGCCCATGATTTTTTCCGTTTAGGATTCTTAAAATAAATCTATTTTTCATCGCCAGTAACAATCCGATGCAAAACTGATTTTCTTTCGTGTCTTTGAACCAACATTTCACAAGTGTTTTTCGGTCTTTCATTTGTCTTTCATTCAATTCATGTGGCACCCATTTTCCACACTTTTGAATCCTTCCCATAGCTTTTAAACGGTCAGAAATTGTTTGTTGTACAGCATTTAACATTGCTACCATTTGCTTTTGACTCAAAGTGTCATCTCAATCCAATAACGTTTGCTATTCGGCGTCTTCAAAGTTTTTTGGTGGTCTTCCACGTTCCTCATTTCTCACATCAAAATTATTATTTCTGAACCGTAGAAACCATCTTTTGCATGTTGCTTCTGATAAAGCATGATCACCACATGCCTCGACAAACATTCGATGCGACTCTGCAGCACTTTTCTTCAAATGACAACAACAAATTAACGCTTTCCGCAAATCATCACTTTCTGCTACAAAATTCGACATTTTTAACACGATGAACAAATATGATGTTGTCTGTTCAATGTCTTGACATATACTAAATATTTTTCACAGATGTCATAGGAAACAAAAAAAAAAAAAAAAAATAAGGGCTCGCTCACAACAAATGTTCGTTATCGAGACATTTATATCTTGACGTTATTACCAGGTATATCGGTATGAAGTGTCATACCGATATACCTGGTAATAACTGCATGAATTTTTGTTTGGATTAAATTAAATATGTTTCTGTGTGATGATTATAGATTTTTCTTTAAAGTTTATATCTAAAGTATTTGCTTAATAATCAAAATAGAAGCTTTTGCTTTCTCCGAAAGGGGAAGTTTGAGACTTTCCCACTTTCAGTTTTTTTTTTTGTGCTCATTGCAGGAATTGAACCTTGGACTTTCGGCGGGTGAGTGTCACACTCTACTCACTACGCCACGACAGAAATAATTGTTACGAAATAAAAATATGCTTTACTCGGGATAAAGTAAAAGATATCAACAAAATTCAAAGAATTTGGAACCTAAAATCAATAAACAATCAGTAATACAACATTAGTACAAGGCAGATGGTATCTTAAGTTGTTTCAAACATCATTGACGTTTAGTCGAAACTGCAAATTTTAAGACCACTTTGACGTAATTAGGAAGATAAGCATTTTGTTGTTTGTACATTTGTACATTTCTATCTTGACTTTGCTAATTTTAATCATCTACACGATAAACTTATCATCTAAATCCGATTCTGTTTCTTCCTTCATAACGTTGCAAACAACGTTGCAAACAACGTTGCAAACAAAGTCGCAAACATGCGCATTACAGAAACAGAGTGTTTTTTTAAATTGAATACGAAACTATATTGGGAAATTTGAGGAAAGTATATTTTTTGTACATTTTATGGTAGAAGCAACGTATCTAAGTCGTCGTAAGAAATTTGTATGGTCATTCAACTCAACTTGCAGTAAAGTTATTATTTTGTAAAATCAAGACGAAATTGTTAGTGGTATTCCTTTCAGAAAAAATGTATCCCCGACATATAGAGCAGTCTGCGGTTATCTCTCGCGGTCAGCTTTATATGGCGGTGATGTACGATTTTTCTACTTCCTTTGGGGAAGTTCTTCCTTGGCAACGGTGTTTTTTTCGTCTTGCAAAATACTTATTGTCCTAAACTACAACAGGTGATGTGACTGGATCTTATGAAGCTTCTTCTTCTTGTGGCGTGACAGTCCCCACATGGCCCTCAACCAACAGGTCCACCCCGGACTGTAGCGCGGACTTTGTGAATCACATGATTCAAAAATCACATTCTTTTACGGATTTATTTATAGTGTCAACGGAAGCACTGATGGTGAAAAGACCATCTTGTGGCGGGATGGCGGCAAAGAAAACCCGGTTTTGAGGGAGCCTGACAGGTAGTGACAGCTTGACCAGATGCTATATTCTGGTGCCACGGAAGGTCAGGAGGCTCAGAACTTCGGTTTCAGCCTTACCGAGAGGTAGGCTGAAACAGCCACCACGATACTCGGCTTGTGGGAGTATCGTGGTGGCTGTGGTGTACCAACCAACGTCGGTAGCATAGCCGCTGTGCTGTGCTCACTTGTCTAGTTGTTGTTCACTCTGGGCTAGGCAAGGCGGTTAACGGACTATCCCGACTCAGTGTGGAGTTGCATTTTCAACTGGGTGCTATGACCCAAAGAGCGGTGAAGGTTTTAGGAAGGCCTCGCATCAAACGAAGGTGGGGTGATTGCCCCCTAAGTATGATCTCAGTTTGGGACTTTGGTAACTAAGGCGTTTAATCTTGCGTTATATATGACTCTTGTGAAAATCGACTCCGTGACATACGCCGAAAGACAAGTAATCACGTAAAACCAAATCCCACATCTGTCCTAAAATACAATTCGGCTCTTTTCTGAATGTTCAATGCAGATATTTTCATTAATTAGTGTAACAATTTAAGTGTTTGACAATTTCTTTGAAGCCGTTAAACTCAGTCATTTTCATTCTTTTCGGAATTGAATTTTCTCCTCTTTGTGTTCTCAAATAACTTTCTGCATATTTACTCGTATACCTGCGACCTTATCTGGTAAAATTCACCGCAAACACAGTTACCGTCTGTGTGGAAAAAAATGCACCGTTCGTACAATATGATAAGAGTCCTTTTCAAACAATTTTGTTTTGCGGTTACCATTCCATAAGCAGGTATAAGTTGATTATAATGTCCTTCTTTGGAACGATCTTAGGTGAAGATATTCGTTTCTGTGGCCGCCGTGGCGTAGTGGGTAGAGTGCGACGCTCACACGCCGAATGGTCTAGGTTCGATTCCCAGCTCAACACCAATTTTTCGAATATTTCACGGCACCACCTCTTTCGAGCTGCTGACAACACTCAAAGAGTAATAACTGTCTAAGAAAGCTTCTCAAATTTCGCCGTTCGGAGTCGACAAAAAACTGTAGGTCCCTTCTACTCACGAGAGAACAGTAGCGCGCACAACACGAGTAGTTGATGAGCAGGCTAGGCCCTGGTCCCCCTCTGGACTGTAGCGCCAACAATTATTAATATTATTATTCGTTTCTGTTATATGACAGCTTATAGCACATCGCCCTAAACAGCAGATGTTTGCTGCGCGTTTCAGGATCATATACCGAATTGATGTCTCATAGATTGCTTCAAATATAGAATATCAACTATTAATTGTTTAATTTGATAGTTTTTTTTTTAATGTTGACAGTTTTTTCTTTAAGTCTATGCAAGACAATGTATAATACATTCTGCTGAGAGGATCTTTGAATGTGTTTAAAGACCCGTAAGTGAAGATAATTTAATTATTAGAATTAACCAGTAAAGTTCCTAATCTTTGAAAACAGGCAGTGATCTTTCATACAGGATTATTCACCTTGAATAGAGTTCAATGACATTGGCCGAGGAGTAAGTTTCACACCCGAAGTCCTATTTGGGAAGCTTTTAACAATAAAGACGACTAAAGCAGCTTACGTTTAAGTCTTTCGATTTGCAAACCAATCGTCTAACAATTTCATCACAGTTCATTGCCATCCACTTCTTGGATCTTATTGAACTCTTTCGAGTCTTTCAGTGAATCTCAAAAAAGTTATTGCGCACGATATGAAAAATATGTTTTTTTGTCGTTTCGTTTTTCGTTTTTATTTTAAAAATGAGGCTGATGATAAAATGAGGCTGATGGAGGTAAATCCAAGCCAAATTATGAAAGGTTCCACGAAGTTGGTTGTGTTAACTTTTTAGTTTTGTGTTTGTTTTCAGGCTCAGTTTCTTTTTGGGGTATTACTTTTAGTTTTCTTAAGTCAAGTGCCACAATAGTGACTGCTTATAGAATGTCTAATCTTGCTTTTGTTTTTTTTTTGTTTTTGATATGTATTTGCTTATTTTTTCTAATTCCTTAAGTCTCCCTAAAAAATATTTAAACTAGTTATGTAATTAACACTTATTAAAAACGATCTTACTGGCCCTATGCGGGCACTCTAAGTTCATCTTTCTATTCTCATATTTAATCGCATTTCAGCGTGTAATCATGATTTTTTTTCATTTTAGAATGTGTAGTCTTATAAAGAGAAGTATTGTAAAGTCACCATTTTTATATTAATTCACCAAAGATTGTTGCTTCCATCGTTTTTAGCTGCAACTGCCTGCCTTCTAATCGAAATTCCGCGAGCACCTTTGTAATTAGCAGAGACGGTGATTACAGAAAATGTGTCATATTCATACGTGCAACTCCTGCTTCTTGCGGTTAATACAGGTCGCTTGCAGCGTATAAGTGTTGTGGACTTAAAGTTATCCAGAAACCTTCTGAGTTTTATACCGTTCTTCAGTCTAACTTCCAAAAGGTAAACTGTTTCCGAACTGTCTGCAGGTAATGCAAAGTTTTCTACACACTCTCCTCGTCCTTCACCTCTTCGTTACATAATATAATGTTTTATAGGTACACCTGTAATCGGACGCATATAACACCTTCCGAGACTAACAAGGTCTGTTGTCCGCCTATGAAGTAATTACATGCATTAATTGCCTTTATATTCTAAATCCACTAGGATATCTGCACTTTCTTACACACATTTTTCTTCTGGAGTAGGGGAGACCCTTAGCTCACACGCCGAAGGGTCTAGGTTCAATTCCCGTCTCAACACCTCTAATTGTTCACGGCACCACCTCTTTCGAGCTGCTGACAACATTCAAAGAGTAATAATTGTCTAACAAAGCTTCTCAAACTTCGCCGTTTGGAGTCGGCAAAAAACTGTAGGTCCCTTCTACTCGTGAGAGAACAGTAGCGCGCACAAAATGAGTAGTTGATGAGCAAGCTAGACCCTGGTTCCCCTGTAGACTGTCGCGCCAACAATTATTACGATTAGTTGGGGAGTAAGGATTTCCTGTGGATTTTTTTTTTAAAAGAAAAGAGTTCAACCCGAAAAGAGTTTTATATCTCCCATAGCTTGTGTCCTTTTTCATTTATTTTTATTTATGGCGTAAAACTGAGTACCAAAGTTAAGACGCCTCTTAGTCACCAAATGATTTACTCCGATTGCATTATTTAAACATACGGGCTTGAGCCAATGAGTGCATTCTATTGTTGTAGCCACAGTTTTATGTCCCCGAATTTTTGGTTGTCAAATACCGCTTTTTTGCTCTTCATTCAATGCTTCATAAAAAGTGTTACAGTGATCGAATTGAGTTCAAATATGCGCCGTTTTGTGCGATAATCTTTCCATCCAGACGGCAATTTCGTTTTCTCGTAGAAGCCCCCTGCTTATTTGCGAAGAACTCGGACAGCCACTTTTACAAGCCTCTTTTGAGTTCAACTTTACACAACCAAGAGCGTTCGCCATGGACGTAGCAGGTGGTACTCACTTGGCGGGCATCCGGGCTATATGGTGGATGCAATAAAACTTCCCACCCGAGCTCCCGTAGCTTCTGACGAGTCATCAACGAAGTGTGTTATCTGGCGTTGTCCTGGTGGAACACTGCACCCTTCTCTTTGGCCAATTCTGGATGCTTCTGGTCGATCGCCTGCTTCAAGCGGTCCAATTGTTCCCAGTAGATGGTAGAATTAAGCGTCTGGTCATATGGGAGCACCTCATAGTGGATGATTCCCTTCCAATCTCACCAGACATACAGCAAAACCTTCCTGGCAGTCAATCCCGGCTTGGCCACTGATTGGGGCGATTCACGGGCCTTCAACCACGACCGTTTTCGCTTGATATTGTCGTATGTGATCCATTTTTCCTCAACAGTCACCACCCGCTTCAAAAATGGGTCAAGTTCGTTCCGTTTCAGGAGCATATCGCGTTGATTCGGTCCAGAAGGTTTTTCTGCGTCAAATCATGCGGCACCCAAGCATCAAGCTTTTTTTTGAATACAGCCTTCTGCAGATATTTTAAAATGGTTTGGTGACTAACTCCCATCTCCTGGGCGATGTCACGAGATGCCACATGCCGGTTTAACTCGAAGATTTCCATGATTCGATCGGTATTCGTCGTCACAGGTCTTCCGCCGGCTGTCTTATCCATGGTGTCGTTTTCACCGGCTCTGAATCGTCGAAACCATTCCTCCGCTGTTCGAAATAAGCCTCACAAATTGCGCTAAATCACAGAAAAAAATGTTGTTGGGTAGTTACTCCGCCCGAATCCACCGCGACAGAGAAGCAGAAGAAAACAGAGACAAAAGGCAGAGAGTAGAAGAAAACAGCGAGCAATGGGGCAAGTAAAAATCCTTCTCAACCAACTGTGCAAAACTAAAGGGAGGCGACAAATATTGGACTATCTGGATACGCTTGTTGGCGGAGAAACAGATCCACTCATGACTGTAGAGCTTAATTTTGTGAAAATGAACATGTTCGCGAAATTTAAAAAGAGCAGCTTTTGATCGGCCCTTTCATTTCCTTTTTAGGAAATAAGTGCTAAGTGTGGTGATTCCCCAGATTTGACTTGAGAATGGTTTCTGAAGACCATGAAACAGGAAATCCTCTGCAATGTCGACTACTACGCCGATTTCGAACGGCGAATTTTAAGAAGTTATTACTCTTTGAGTGTTGTCAGCAGCTCGAAAGAGGTTATGCGGTGAAAAATTCGAGGTGTTCAGCCGGGGATCGAACCTAAACCCTTCGGCGTGTGAGCGTCGCACTTTACCCACTACGCCATGGCGGCCACGAAGTGATACCATCTTCCAAAACACCATTAATCTCACGGAACGTTTCTCTAGCGGATTTAAACAAAGGAAAACTTTAAAATAACGCGAATTTCGGCGTTAGTGAACTCCATGTTTACACGTCTATAACTGTTGATAGCAATATCCAAACTAATAATGCATAGCGTCGTTTTGTAGACCTTTCACATGATGTATAGTATTGCCAGATGCAGAAAGTTGTGTAGCGCTTTGTACATAGCCGGAAAATTCAAAAGACAAAAAGAAGGGAGATATTTGACAACCTTATGGTAAGAGTGGAGAAATATTTGTGGGGAGAGGTGAAGTTTATAATGAAACGCCAGGTTATAACTATCTTGTAACACATCAGTCAATAAGTCCCGGGACCCTATACGTCCCGGGACCCTATACGTCCCGGGACCCTATACGTCCCGGGACCCTATACGTCCCGGGACCCTATACGTCCCGGGACCCTATACGTCCCGGGACCCTATACGTCCTGGGACTTATTGAGTGATGTGTTACAGGATAGTTAAAACCGTGCGCCACTAACAAAAAAAAAATATTTAATTAAAAATATTTGCTAGTGGCGCCCTCTATATGTTCCGGTACTTATTTAGTGATCTGTTATGTAATCTCCGGCTTTACATTCTTCACTTTCAAAGTTTGGCGTGCATTACATGCCAGAGTTGTCGTTGGACCAAATTGTTTTGTTGATGTAAAATGTAATGAATTATTGTGGGACTTAGTTGTAGAGTGTAAACATGGCTGGCCACACAGCATATATTAAAACGAAGGTTTAACAACCCAAAGATCTCGAAAATTAAAAAAGATGTATCCCTGTCTTTGTAAAAATCGGCAAACTTAAATGTCTCCCTGTCGGCAAACCTAATTAACACCTGCTCCTCATTTCTGTTTACATTGATAGTCGAAAGGTCAAATTCGCTTCACTTCACCAATTGGAGTAGCGTTTCTATGAACGCCCACAACTGGATGTCAAAACGTGTAGAAAATATTAATACGGTTTAATGAATTGATAATTAACGGCTTCGTGAAAGCTTTTCGGTTTACATTACCGGTTTCGGGAATTTTTTACCAAGTGCTCCGCTTCGGTGGCTTATTAAATTCAAGGTCGCACGCCAGTATAACTCGAATGCTGGCCTTTGTTTCATTGCAATATTTATAGCAATGATCGATATTCTGTGTCTTTTATTTGTTTTTTTGGGTATGGGTGCTGTTTCAACATTCTGATGCAGGAATTCCTGTTTGGAGCTACGTGTTTGCACTTAAGAGCCATAAATGACTGGAGGAGACATGTTTTATTTCTTGGAACTGATATGTTGTCAAAAACGGTTCATTCCATCGATAGACAAAGTGAACGCGGTGGTCAGTACTTAAAGATCAAGCCTTTTTCTTATTTCTCAAACTCACTTCAGATGTCATTCAAAAGACAAGAAGGTTCCGATTCTGAGGAGCGCATCAATGAAAACGCAATCAGCCCCTGTGTCATCAGCCGCTAGCGCCATCCGTTTAATTGATCGAATTAAATATTTCAATGCCACAATCTGACATTCACAATGGCCCATCAAAACTTAATGGCTGTGCGCTGTGAGATGTCTCGCGCCTTCATTAAGCTTACGCCAGCGTGAATCTTGTGCGTCTTTCGGCTGTCACCGGCACTGAAAGACGCCCACTTTCTTTCAGAAAAAGCATTGAACCTTTGAATGGCGTCTTGTGTCCCTCCTCTTGAGTGCGTTGCGTTTTCTTGTTTCGCCATCTAGCCATCCTCCAGCCACAGTGGACGGTCTTAACCTTTGCCAATGGATTTTCCATCTTGTATCTGGCTCATTGTTCCCCTCAGAAAGCGTTCTATTGTATGATTGCTGGCGTGTATCTTTTGTTCACTTCTTGCTTTCTTTTCACTTTCTCACCTTCATCATCGGCATCATCATTTCTGCGCGCTGTCTGCCTGCAGCGTCGTCATCTTGTCCATCTTCTCACACGTTAATTGCCTGACGGATGGCACTTGATGTCGCCGTCACTCCATTGTGCCAATTCCCTCCGATCCATCTTACATCCACTCACCGCACAGCCGAGCTTTATGCAAATCGGCTCCACTGTGGAGAGACACAAAATTTGAATTGATTTTGAAATTTCACTTGAATATGATTCGATTCGTCGTCGGAGAGACCGCTCAAATCCGGTCGTGCTTGTGAAGGAAAACTGCTTTTTTGTGCTGTGTTTTGTTTCTGACTCACTGCAAAGATATCCGCCAATACGTTCGCTGAATTGGCAGTATGGCCAGCGGCAACAGTGTGACTGGTCACGGAGAAAAACAAATTACAGCCAAGAAGACCTCATCGAGTTGGCGGTGGGCATCTGAAGAGGACGGTAAGACACTTGGTGACAAATGCTCATCGTTCCAATTGTCGCACCGAACTTGAATGACATTGAAGCCAGCTGTTGCAGCTTTTCCCGGGACTGAGACGGAAACCAGATTGGTGAGCTGCACGCAGCGGAGACACAACCTTGCCCGATGCAGTCACATTTATGTGCGGCACAGTCGCGGAACTCGCAGACATATGCCAAGTGCTGCGCAGCCGCATTGGGGTCAAAATCCGTCTTCAATTGTCCGCTTAACCACTGCCCATAAGCTTCTTACCAGCGTTCTTCGTATCTTCCGG
Organism: Eristalinus aeneus; assembly: GCA_955652365.1. Taxonomy (NCBI): domain Eukaryota; kingdom Metazoa; phylum Arthropoda; class Insecta; order Diptera; family Syrphidae; genus Eristalinus; species Eristalinus aeneus. The sequence goes on along the minus strand of OY019134.1, from coordinate 54,739,093 downwards.
TTGATTGCCATCTTTGCTGCGTCAGCAGCTTCGCCGATTAAGGTCGTCTTAATTAGTGGTTCTAAGCGAGAGACGAGCAAGTCACGGGACGCAGCCACAAGCACACGCGTAATACGATTAACGCCTCTCTCACCATCCCATCGCCGCATTGACAGTTGCCAGCGCTTCTCTGGCACTTGAGATCTGGTCAAAAAAAAAAATGCTTTCTTCTCTTCCATCAAAAGACAGCTTTACGGTTGTTCTTCGAGTGCCTCTCGGTAAATCAGAACGCGCACAAGCACAAAAATATATTTCTTGACCTAAGCGCCCTTGGGTACTTTAACTGCGTTTTGTTGTGTTTGCAGAGCTTAATGTGAAGATGGGAACCAAGATCGAGTATGTGGACACATCGCAGCTGTACGCGACAAAATACATCCGAAACTCAAAGGCCATCGCTGTGTTATGGGCGATTTTCACGATATGTTACGCAATCATTGGGATTGTAGCGTTCGTCACACCCGGTAAGGCTGACGACCCCCCGCAGCGGAGTCCTGTGGAATTTTCTAATTTCTGCGATTTGTTCTTTCAGAATGGGTCGGTGACCCGGATAATGAGAGTGCTGGCAGACTGGGACTGTGGCAGGTGTGCCAGAAGGAGGAAATCTTCGACAATTGCCAGAGGAAGTGGGAAGACATCATCGCAGTGCCGGCGTTTTCATTTCAGGTACTTGCTCATACTTTGCTCCCAGTTTGATTGATTCTGATGTTTTTCGTTTAGTTGGCAACCATTTTTATGGCTGTCTCAGTGGTGACGGCTCTTCTCACGATTTGCTTTCTGGTGTTCATGATTTTCATGAAGTCAACAAGAGTGTTTCACATTTGCGGATGGATGCAGATTTTGTCCGGTAAGTTGTTCTCTTTTTCCTACAAATCGTTTGTCGTTGAACTTTGCTTCTTAAATAATGGAACGTGTTAAATGGAAGGCAAGGGTATTGCGAAGAGAATTTAGGAAGTTTACGCTGACGGAGCTGGCAACTTTATGACCCATTAGTGACGTTAACATTTAACGACTTGCATGGGAAACAAGCCTTTGATAGCAGGAATTCGTCGAATGATAGCTTGGCTTATGCGCATGCGAGAAAATTGCCCAGCTGTGCTTTGGAGACAAAAAAGTTTGGGAACGAACCTCCGGGGCTGTTTTTTCCTTACTAAACCTCTTAATGGTAGCCGTAGTGGAGAATTATGTAAGTGCGTTAATTGCACCGCGGTAGGTCTCGGTTTCGAACCCTCAGTTGGACTTCGTTTTGTCGTTGAATTTTCTCAATTTCTCTTCACTTGAATGGCTTACTGCTTACGAGGCAATCATCTGCAATGTCGTCATATATTAGGAGCTAGCATTTAACCGTGGGTCCCTCTTTCAAGGGAACAATATAGAAGAAATAGAAGCGAGACAAACTACTGACGATAACATTGTCCCTTCTGAACTAAAGCTTCGAATTTTTGTGGTTTTGTTTTAGAATATGAAACCGTACCGAGCAGGTAATTTTTATGGATGAGGTGGTGAATTATTTTGTTAATGTGGTTTCACCCTACTATTGACGCATTTTTTGCTTATTGACGAACCCATTTAGCAGACTTAAAATTCGTTAAGACTTGTCACGGGAAACCGCGGGATTGAGGAGATTGCCTATGAACTTGCTAAGCAAGGATCAGAAGAGGCATTCATAGGGCACGAAACACCCTTGGAACTGGCTAGCTTGCTCAAAGCCTTCATCGGCAGCAAAACCTGGGATGGACTGACTCTCCAGGTCAAAGCCTTCATCGGCAGCAAAACCTGGGATGGACTGACTCTCCAGGATGCAGGTGCGCTACTCAAAACGTCAGCAAGAACTCCGCGGCATCCCTTCTGTCTTTAGACAGGAAAGACTGCAGACAAGTTGTGGGACACTTAACATTTGTTAAGCTTACTGACGAAATTCATTGCAACGTCTGAAGAAAGGGTGAAGACACTGTAGAGCACTTCCTTTGTTAATGATTCGCCTTTGCTCGGATCATGTGGCAGCTTTTCAGAGCTCATGAGGTTGGAGCTGAAAGAATAGAGTCAAGTGAAGTGTCTTCAACTATTCAAAAAGATTGAACAAAAATAAGCTTCGTCACCGAAGATGAATTTAAAATCATCGCAAAGGGTCGTCGCTTCAAACAGTGCATCGCCTGAGTGCATTTCTGCATCAGTTTGATCTTGTATGGGTGTAGATCAAGACTTTCACGTAAAATACGCCATAGTGAGGTTTAAGCGATATCCGTTACTGGAGAGCACTATGGAATTGACTGATTCGACCGTTTGCTACGGACCCCTCAATGGAAGCGATATTTTCGACACTTGGATCAAACTGTTGACACAGAAGAAATACTCAACAATAATGTGTTGAATTAAATTTTTACGTTAAACATGTAGTTTCATCTCTACAAAGAAGAGCATTACAACCGAAAATTAGAGTAATTTTTAGACGTCGCTAGTTCGTGTACTCTACCATGATGATTAAAAAGAGAAAGAGTGTTCACAAATTAAATTCAAAGTAGTTTCTTAGGGAAAATCCTTTATTTGCTTCTCTGCATTTCTATCTCCTAGTCTGTAATAAAAAGAGTGTCTACAAGGTTTATAGCACAGTGTTTCGAATATAAATAGGTCAAGCATTTGGCGTTTGTAAATGAAATTTAGAATTTGGGGTCGCCGTGTCGTACCCCTGAAGAATGAATACCTGCATTGAATAGCTGCCTCAAGTTTGATTCGGGGGCAAACTACAGTTTAACTCCTACATGTATGGTGTTATCATCATACTTACTTACAAATTTGGTAGTCCTCAAAAGTTTAGAGACCAGAAACAACTTAAACAATTGAAAACGACACGACAGTGTTTTCCGATGCTGTTACTGATCTCATTTCTCTGTTTAAGTAGCCTGGTTTGCACCTCCTCTCAAATAAATCAAACCAAATACACAAATGTCAAGGAGTGTGCATAAGATCAGCGAGAAAGAAAGATTCTTCTTCCTGGAGGGAATAATAATTGTTGGCGCTACAGTCCAAAGGGGGACCAGGGCCTAGCTTGCTCATCAACTACTCGTGTTGTGCGCGCTACTGTTCTCTCACGAGTAGAAGGGACCTACAGTTTTTTGCCGACTCCGAACGGCGAGATTTGAGAAGTTGTCTTAGACAGTTATTACTCTTTGAGTGTTGTCAGCAGCTCGAAAGAGGTGGTGTCGTGAAAAATTCGAAAAATTGGTGTTGTGCTGAGAGTCGAACCTAGACCCTTCGGCTTGTGAGCGTCGCACTCTACCCACTACGCCACGGCTGCCACCTCGAGGGAATGGTTGGTTTTATTATGCACACGGTACGTTAACGCATTCTCATGTGCTTACAGAATTATCATATAATAATAATTGTACGGCGCGACAGTCAAGAGGGGGACCAGGGTGTATCTTGCTCATCAACTACTCATATTGTGCGCGCTCATGTTTTCTCACGAGTAGAAGGGACTTATATTTTTTTGTCGAGTTTGAGAAGCTCTTTTCTTAGAGTGTTGTCAGCAGCTCAAAAGAGGTGGTGTCGTGAAAAATTCGAGGTATTCAGTCGGGAATCGAGCCTAGACCTTCGGCGTGTGGGCGTCGCACTCTACCCACTACGCCACTGCGGCCACTGTGTGCGTACACAATCACTTTATTCTACTTACTCTTCTTCTTCTTCTTCTTCTTGTGGTGCTACAGTCCGGGGTGGACCTGGGCCTCAACCAACATGCCTCTCCAGCCAGCACGATCTTTCGCTAGCTGTCTCCAGTTGCGCACTCCAAGTTGGTTGAGGTCCTTCTCCACTTGTGTGCGTCACTTCAGTCTAGGCCGTCCTCTGTTGCGTTGTCCCAATGGCTCGGATTCAAAGACTTTTCGGGCCGGAACAAATTGATAAGAATGCTAGCTAGTTACTTCAACCTGGACAGCCATGTTTTCTCAAGGATAATAATAATAATAATTGTTTGCACGACAGTCCACAGGGGGACCAGGGCCTAGCTTGCTCATCAACTACTTGTGTTGTGTGCGCTACTGTTCTCAAAGACTTTACGGGCCGGAGCAGTGGTGTCCATACGCTCTACATGGCCTAGCCATCTTAAGCGTTGTATCCGTAGACGCTTGACCAGGCTGTACAGCCCATAGAGTTCGTCATTAAATCTTCTCCTCCAGATGCCATCAACGCAAACAGGACCAAAAATCGCACGCAGAACTTTTCTCTCGAAGAGATTAAGGGCTTTCTGATCCGCATTTGCTAACGACCAAGATTCCGCGCCATATAGTAGGACGGGGATGATCAAGCTGTTATATAAAGCGATCTTCGTCTTTCGAGAGAGGGCTTTATTACTCAATTGCCTCTTGAGCCCAAAGAAACAGCGATTGTCAAGAGTGATTCTGCGTTTGATTTCGGTACTGGTGTTGTTGTCCCTATTTACCGCGGAGCCGAGGTGGACGAAGTCCTTGACTACCTCAAAGTTTCTGCTGCCTAGTGTGACGCTCCGTCCGAGACGTCGATGTTGTGTGTCCTTCCTTGATGACATGTACTTATTTTTGCCCTCATTTACCGCCAGATCCCTTTTAGCCACCTCCGCTTCAGTGCCAGCAAACGCCTCATTGACGGCTCGCTGTGTTCGTCCAATCACGTCAATGTCATCAGCGTATGCTAGCAATTGAACTACTTACTCAGCCTGCTACAAATTTCAGATACAATCGTACCACTTTCTGTTGTTCTATTATCCACGACGTATTAGAAAATTTGACTGCAGTTGAATATTTATTTACCCGTCTTCGAGTAATCTTGCTTCTTTTTGTTTAATTTTTTTTGAAAGGATTGGAAGTTTCGAAAATCTGAAAAGAACATCGGCACGTCTGTTACAAAACCAATCAAAGCCCTCACAGAGCTGACTCACCAGCTGCCCAAGTATGAGAAAAGTTCTGAATTAAGAAAAATCAGGTGAAACAGTGTCATGTTTAGATTAGTGCCAGATCTGTAAATATTGTTGGATTACAAAAATTGACAGATAAAGGATCTGAAAAGCCTTGTTTTTTGAAAATGTTGCCAGACAAAATTTAAAGTTCAAACGATTAAAATAAATACGAGACGCATTGCCGATTAAACTTACAATATTTGTAAATCTGGCAATCGTCTAAACATAGCTTAACGCTCCAGAACAGCTTTGTTTCCCTGTCCCTGCAAGAAATTTTTACAGAATCGCGCACAAGTATAACCATTTTTTGGAAAGTGACTCGAAGCACACAGACCTTTCAGAGGAGGTCCACTTTATATAATAAATCGTAAAGAATAGATTTCCCAAAAGGCAGAAGAACAACAAAATTATGCAAAGTAGCCCTCAAAACAATGCTCTCCAGCTGTGATTAGTCATTTGCACTCTCCACCGACTTACTCAACATTTTGTAGACAATGCGTTTGAAGAACTTTTTCAAATGTCATCAAGCGAGCACCTGAGATTTTCACCACTTCCGCTTTGTTGACGGCGTTTAGTGTCTGAACTTACATCACCTGTCATCCCATTGAAGTCAGCTCAACCGTCTGTCAGAGTGCAAATCTGGGTTATTCGCGCATAAAATCGTCTGCTGAGATGGTCATCCATCAACAAAATGAAATCTTTTTGCTTTTGTTCGGCTTTTGGTCTTCACTTTCAATTGTCAGTCGGAATATCAACCGAGACAATCTGCCGAAAACAAAACAACTCACAATCGATGCGTTGCACTGGAATGGATGTGTCATTGGCAATCGATGACCGATTGGCTTTTCTATCGGCTCGGCGAGACCTCCATCGCCGATGCTGATGTATTCGGTTATCAAATGAAAATGCTAATTAACGTCTGTGCCAAACTGCGGTCTGAATAGGCAGCCTTATAGCTTCAATGCATGTGCTTTGCATGACATGAATAAAATTAGCCTATCGGCAGTTTGTTTGAATGTGAATTGATTAAGATACGAAATCTTGGAGTGCAGGTTACCGCCGCTTTCGTTGGGCACACGAACGGTTTTGTGATTTGATCGGTAGGAGTGTGATTTGAATTGTTACATCTTGAGATGTGAGTATTTTGTGTGTTTGGAAAGAGTTCTGTCTGTCTATCTGTTCCATACTTTGTCTTCAATTTGTACGAATTTTGTATGGAATGATGAATCTTTTCTTAAATAAATTGTTTGTTGTCCTTTCAGCTATTTGTATGATTGTCGGCTGCGTCGCATTTCCATTTGGTTGGAATTCGGATGAGTTTAGGAAAATCTGTGGACCAGAAGCCAATCGGTTCGAATTGGGACTCTGTGGAATTCGATGGGCGTATCCTCTTGCTGTGATAGGTAAGAACTACTGTCGCATTTATTTAATTTGTTGAATTTTCGGAGACAACACATGAGATTTAATTGATTATAAAAAAATACACATTTTCTTGGCGATGGAGCTGATATCTAACTCTCAGAGAAGACGGCGTTTAGTCTCCCAAAAAAATTTGCATAGCATTTGACATGAATTGACACTTATTCAAAATTTTATTGTTTTACAATATTTCAGGTTGCATTGATGGCCTTGTGCTGTCCACACTTGCCTTCATTCTCGCCACACGTCATGTGCGTCTACAACCGGATCCACTCTACCAGAACTCACTCTACAAAGGTAAATGCCTTCGCTATCAGTCAGCACCACTCATCCCATCACAAATAACCCGCTTATCTCATTTCAGGTGAAATCAACAATGCCTACATAACCGATGCGGTCAGCTTAGCAGGCTCACGAAAATCGCTGAATCTTCAACCGATTCTGCTAGTGGCTCCACCACACCACATGAACAACGGCGATGACACAATCTCACAATTCTCCAGCCGAACTCCGAACCATCGGTACAACCGACCCGACTATCACAATTCAATGCATCAGTTTTAGAAGAGAGATGGCGCGCAGCACGTGGTTTGAAACTCGGATAAGCCCAGACAACACGTGGGGGCATTGATTGATTTTCATCAACCGTCGGCGGTTTACTTTTGAATTTTTATTGCTTCCGTCCGGTTGTTGGCTTACAAGTTTCGCGTTTATTTTTTTGTTTCCAATACTCACTCATGCTGATGGGCTGCTTCTCTTGTGTACAGTTACTTTTAAATTGTATTTATATTTAATTTAAATTATACATAAATATTCCGTTAAGACAACCCAATGTCTTTCAATTCGTCGCACGTCGGTTTCTGGGGGGGAGGATGGGGGAGGAAGAAGCTCACATCTCAATCTAGTCTCGATGAGTGCGATTGCAAATGGATACTGACACAGGGGTACGTGCGTGCGTGAGAGGAAGACGCAGAATAATAATTCATAAGTTATGCCATCAACGCAGGCAAGAATGCGTTAAAATATCCCTAAGTGGGCGACCAGCTGACGCGCTTTATTGGATTATCCCTCCGACAAGAAAGGAACTTTCCTTCACTTCCTCTTCACAGGTTATTTATTTACTTAAGGAGGGTGGATTGCCATTTTTTCATTTCTCTTCAATCTTTGCCGGTATGCGTGTGTGTTCGTGAGAGGACGATTGTTGTTGCTTTATTCGAGGGATTTTTTTGCGCTCCCTTCCTTTCTCATCGCCGCACCGGAACGGGAACAATAAGTTTGACTTTTAGGGCGGATGGTAGACATATTGTCCTTAACCGAAGTGAAATAGATTTCCGACAGAAGGATATACATTTAAGGGTAGATTATGCTCCGGCAACAGCAGCTTGCTCTATTAGACGTGTATATAATGGGAATGACGAGGGTGTAAATACCGTCAATTGGCGCGCGGTGTAGAGCGGCGGACGGCCGTATCCTCGCTGCAAAACGGTTATTGGTGGGTTATTCGCATTTCGGATTTCAATGTGGTGGCGAATTGCTCTGGATACAATATTATTTATTTTTATGATTCCATAAACGGGACTTAACGTGCATGGAATGAGTTTTCTTATTGTCCTAACACATGGACTGTGTGTGTGCGTTTGTAATAATAAATGCGTCAATAACGGTTATTATGGGCTTTCAATAACAGAGAACTGCGTTCAAATAATTTCAATTGGTTTCCAATCTGATTTTTGGAATACGATTGAGGCTGCTCCACTGAGCAGGTAGGGCGGAGGAATGTAATTATAAGGAGACCTCGGCATCTTGGTTCATTCTTCTTCCTGATTGCGCAAGTGAATGGAGAAGGGATTCGAATTTGGGGTTGTTATGGTGAGTGGTGGGAAAGGTTGAAGAAGGTGGATAGGAGGAAGGGGGGACTTATTCAAATCATGTCATTAAGTAATTAGCTGGTTGATTCGAGGTTGAGTCGATTGTTTTGAAAATCTATGCGGGAAAGCTGTTGGGCGCCACAGGAAGATCTTATTTGGGGATTGCTAAGGGAGAAAGTTGTTTTAGGATGAAATTGTCCATTCAGTGGGCGTAAAAGTTGGCTTCGGGGCAAGAAAGAGAAGGCAAACAATCGAGGGTTAGATTTATGTGAGTAGAGGAATAATAAATTTTAATTAATTTTTTAAATTTGATTAACGATTGCGCATCATTGGCTGCCATTGGCTTCGGGAAAGTGGACGAAATTAAAATCTGTAGCCAATCGTCGAAAGTCTAAATATGACTTTTCAAATTTACTGATATGTAAGTCATTGCAAAAGTGAATGCATTCTCTTTTCTAAAGCGGCATCCAGGCAAAGGCACCACCTCTTTCGAAATGCTAACAACACTCAAAGAGTAATAACTGTCTAAGAAAGCTTCTCAAACTTCGCCGGCAAAAAAGTGTAGGTCCCTTCTGCTAGTGAGAGAACAGTAGCACGCACAACACTAGTAGTTGATGAGCAAGCTAAGCCCAGGGGGACCAGTGGACTGTCGCGCCAACAATTATTATAATTATCCAGGCAAAGGAATTGGAAGCAAGTCAACAGAAATGACAATAAGGCTTCAATTATCAATATGTATATCCAACCCTACCTCTATGTTTCGAATTCATTTCTCTGCTTCTGGCCTTGACATTCCTTTTATTGCCTTGGTTCTATTGGGTTGGCAACTAGGTAATTGCGGATTTCACTCATAGAAGGCTTTAGTTGAATTTTTAAGGTTTTGCTTACGTAATCGAAATGTCAAACACATTTTGTTATTTTTTGTTATTTGACAGTAGAGACTTCAATCATCAATCAGTAAAGAAATTTTTTTGATCGGTTGTGTAGTTTTTGTTTGGCGTCAGTTGGAAAATGGACAATCAAAACGAATATTTTCGTCATATTTTGTTTTTTATTTTTGGAAAGGAAAACACGCATTATAAGCTCACAAAAAGTGATTTGCTGTTGATGGTGATGATTTATCAGGTGTACCGGTATGAAGTTAGCGTCAAGATACAAATGTCTCGATAGGGAACATTTGTTGTGAACGAGCCCTTATTTATTTTTTTCTTTGTTTGCTATGACATCTGTGAAAAATATTTAGCATACAGCAAGTCATTGAACAGACAACATCATATTTTTTCATCGCGTTAAAAATGTCGAATTTTGTACCAGAAAGTGATGATTTGCGGAAAGCATTTTTTGTTTTCATTTGAAGAAAAGTGCTGCAGAGTCGCATCGAATGCTTGTCGAGGCATATGGTGATCATTCTCTATCAGAAGAACGTGGAAGACCACCAAAAAAGTTTGAAGACGCCGAATTGCAAACGATATTGGATGGAGATGACACTTTGAGTCAAAAGCAAATAGCAGCAATGTTAACTGTTGCACAACAAACAATTTCTGGCCGTTTAAAAGCTTTGGGAAAGATCCAAAAGTGTGGAAAATGGGTGTCAAATGAATTGAATGAAAGACAAATGGAAGACCGAAAAAACACTTGTGAAATTTTGGTTCAAAGACACGAAAGAAAATCGGTTTTGCATCGGATTGTTACTGGCGATGAAAAATGGATTTATTTTAAGAATCCTAAAGGGAGGAAATCATGGGTTAATCTGGGAGAACCATCAACATCGACTGCAAAACCAGATCGATTCGGCAAGAAGACAATGCTGTGTGTTTGGCGGGAAGAGAAAGGTGTGCTGTACCACGAGCTCCTAAAACTTGGTGAAACCATTAATACTGATCGCTACCGACAACAAATGTTCAATTTCAACCATGCAATGATTGAGAAACGACCAGAATGGGCCAGAAGACAAGGCAAGGTAATTTTGCTCCATGACAATGCACCTGCACACAAAGCAAAACCGGTTCAGGATACAATCAAAACACTTGGCTGGGAGCAGCTACCCACCCGCCGTATTCACCAGACTTGGCTCCTTCCGACTACCACTTTTTTTCATCGATGAAACACGCATTGGCTGAGCAGCACTTTGATTCCTACGAGAAGGTCGAAAATTGGGTGTCTGATTGATTTGCTTTAAAAGACGAACAATTTTATTGGCGTGGTATTCACAAATTGCCAGAAAGGTGGTCAAAATGTGTAGAAAACAATAACCAATGCTTTGAATAAAATGTTTTTACTTTCCCATTAATATTTAGTGTTCTATTTTCAAAAAAACACGCTCATTTCATACCAGTATACCTGGTAAAAGAACGGCAGTGTCAAAATTGGTTTTCAAAATTTTGCCCTAGTAATTTTTGAGTAAAAGTTGAAAAACGCCGGTCGTCCAGTTGAAGTTGATGGCGACCAATTCAAAGTACTAATCGATTCTGATTGTCATAGTGTGTCGCGTGAGATTGCAGAGAAACTTCATGTATTGCGAAACGCTCAAAACAACATTGCTTTGTAGGAAAACTCGATATATGGGTTCCTCATGAACTAAAGCAAAATCATTTAACACATCGCATTAACTCCTATGATTTGTTTAAGGAACGTAGTGAAAATAATCCATTTTTAAAACTAATAATAACTGGTGATGAAGAATGGGTTGTTTACAAAAATGTCAATCGGAAAAGGTCGTTGAGCAAGCCAGGTGATCCTGCACAAACAACATCAGAAGCTGGTATTCACCAAAAGAAAGTTATTTATCAGTTTGGTGGGAAAAAAACGAATTGCCTTCTTTGAACTTTAACCACTCAACCGAACGATAAATTCAGATATCTTCATCGAACAACTAACAAAATTTGAACAAAGCTTCCCGAATTGACAAATCGAAAAGGCGTTGTATTCCATCATGACAACGGAAGGCCACACATATTTGATCACTTGGAAAAAATTATTGGAGCTTGATTGGAAGCTTTTGCCACACCCTAACCTGGTACCATCTGATTATTTTTATTTCGATTTTTGCAAATCTGCTTGAATGGTTGAATTTCAATAATGATGATGCTGTCAAATTGTACCTTGTTCAGGTTTTTGCTGATAAAAACCAGAAGTTTTATGAACGTGGAATTATGATGCTGCCTAACAGATGGTGACAGGTCATTGCTCGAAATGAGAAATACATTACAGAATAAAGTTGTTTTCTTCCGTGAAAAAAATGTCTTTTATTTTCTTAAAAAATTCCGTCAACACTATACCTTTTAAATTTGTTAGTGTGTTCTGTGATTTCAAACTAGGACAGAGGTGAAGTTATATTTTTAAAAAGGTATACTTGAGAATCCTTGGCCGCCGTGGCGTAGTAGGTAGAGTGCGATGCTCACACGCCGAAGGGTATAGGTTCGATTCCCGGCTAAACACCAATTTTTAAATTTTTAATGGCACCACCTCTTTCGAGCTGCTGACAACACTCAGAAAGTAATAACTGTCTAAGAAGGCTTCTCAAACTTCGCCGTCATAAAACTGCAGGTCCCTTCTACTCGTGACAGAACAGTAGCGCACACAACACGAGTAGTTGATGAGCAAGCTAGGCCCTGGTCTCCCTGTGGGCAAACAATTATTATTATTATTATCCTTGAAAAAACATGGCTGTCCAGGTTGAAGTAATAATGATTGCGATCAACTCCTTTTCAGCTTAAAAGTATTAACATAAACTGTAATGGATGTGTCTCGAAAAATTTTTAAAGGTTAAGCAATAATAATAACAAATTGGGAGGCGCTGCAGTCCACGGGGGTACCAGAGCCTAGCTTTCTCATCAACTACTTGTATTGTGGGCGCTACTGTTCTCTCACGAGTAGAAGGGACCTGCAGTTTTATGACGGCGAAGTTTGAGAAGCCTTCTTAGACAGTTATTACTTTCTGAGTGTTGTCAGCAGCTCGAAAGAGGTGGTGCCGTGAAAAAATTCGAGGTGTTCAGCTGGGAATTGAGGCTGGGCCTTTGGCGTGTGAGTATCGCACTCTACCCACTACGCCACGGAGGAAAGGTTAAGTACTACTGCGTTTATCTTAAATATTTCCTTTCACAATATGGGCAAGCCCATGCTTCACCACTAGACGAGGTATAGTCTCCACACCAGTCCGGTGATTTTGACTTTATATGTTTTCCGATTTGCACACTTTCAGTGGTCGCTAAATTACTTACTCCTCGCAAACACAAACAGTTCTTCAAGAAGATTTTCTCTGTTTATTGTCAACTGGGTAATCAGGGACAACAACATCAGTACCGAAATCAAATGCAGAATCACTCTGCCAATCGCTGTTTCCTTGGGCTCAAGAGGCAATTGAGTAATAAAGCCCTCTTTCGAAGGACTAATCTCGCCTTATATAACAGCTTGATCATCCCCGTCCTACTTTATGGCGCGGAAACTTGGACTTTAGCAAAAGCCGATGAGGAAGTCCTTAGTCTTTTTGAGAGAAATGCTTTGCGTGCAATTTTTGGTCCTGTTTGCGTTGATGGCATTTGGAGGAAAAGATTTAACGACGAACTCTATGGGCTGTACAGGTACATGCTCCTGGTCAAGCGTCTATGGATACAACGCTTAAGATGGCTAGGCCATATGGTGCGTATGGTCACCACTGTTTCGGCCCGAAAAGTTTTTGAATCCAAGCCATTGGGATAACGCAACAAAGGACGACCTAGACTAAAGTGGCACACACTAGTGTGCCAACCAACTTGGAGTGCCCAACTGGAGATAGCTGGCGAAAGATCGTGCTGGCTGGAGAGGCATGTTGGTTGAGGCCCAGGTCCACTTCGGGCTGTAGCGCCATAAGAGGAAGAAGAATTGTCAACTGGGAGTCTGTCAGACAGTCGCTGGACGGTCTTGAGCGCATCTTTACAGACGAACGAGAGTTCAGTCTAAACCTTTATTTCACTTTACGAGGGACGTTCAATCGGTATCGGGTGAAGCAGTTGTGGTTATATATATAAATTTACTTATTTATCAGGTGATACTATTATTTCGCGTTTTATCTCTAGTTAAACAGAATCATAATAGCAACTGAGACGATGAAGGTGAAAATTGACCATCGCGCTGTAATTAGATTTCTCACTAAGCAAGGGAAAAGTCAAAAACTATTCATGTGGTGGCTGTTTACCAGGGTTCCGCACCTTCATTATCAATTGTGCAAAAGTGGTCAAGTGAGTTCAAGAGAGGCAGAGAGAGCATTGAAGACGACCCCCGCTCTGGCGCCCCGGCTACTACTTGTACGGGAGAAAGCATCAAATAAGTCGAAAAACTTGTTCTTAAGGATGCCCGAATAAAGAGATCACCCAGCTTTCAACTAGTACCATTCACACCATTCTTCATGACCATCTTAACCTTTCAAAGGTCAGTGCAAGTTGGGTGCCACGAATGCTCACAGCGCCTCAAAAAAAAAGTGGGGATCGCATGCTGCAGAGAGCTTTTGGAGATGTGTAGCGAGAACGCGGACGGTGTTATAGATCGAACTGTTACTTGGGACGAAACATGGGCTCACCACTATGACCCTGAAAGCAAGCAAGAGTCCATGCAGTGACATAAAATAAGAATAGACCCTCCGAAGAAGTTCAAAGTCATTCCGTCTGCCGGGGCGCTCATGGCCACAGTTTTTTGGGACTCAAATGGAATCTTGCTCATTGAGTACAAAAAAAGGTGAAACCCTCAACGCCACATCCTACGCTTCCACTTTGTCGGAGGAAATAAAAAAGAAAAGACGGGGTAAACTCGCAGCGGGTATGTTGCTTCTTCATGACAACACTCCTTTCCAAGGCTCCTGCGCGAGATTGTGGTTTCGAAGAAATCTAACACCTTTAGTCCAGACCTATGGTCCACACCTATATTCCAGACCTATAGTCCAGACCTATAGTCCAGACCTTGCCCCTAGTGATTATTTCCTGCTTCCGGATTTGGAAAAATGTGATTTTTGGATGATAAAGAACTCAAGTCGGCATTTTGCAGAGAAAGAAATAAATTTATTTTTTTTTGAGGGTTTAAGAACTCTCAAAGATGTATTAAATGCATTGATGTTAAGGAAGCTTATATTGAAAAGTAAAAACAATTTAAATTGAATTCGCATTTTCCTTGATATCGATACCGGGAATATATTGAGCGCCCTTCGTAGTTGTGCATTTAAGGGTTTCGTTCCTGGTTAGAAACTTTAAGATATTTAGGGAGAGTTTTGCTTTGTGATCCAACGACATCTATTAGTTAAGAATTATATGATCGTTAACAAGATGAGCTGCATCATTTTATAGATTGACAGCAATATATCTGTGTCGGCGACCTATTAACTAACATAAATGTCCAAACGTAACCAATGTTGGTGATAACACTTTGTGACACTTAAAGGAACTGTAAAACTGATTCATCCGCTGCTTACTCCTTCAGGCGTTCTACACTTCACATTACGAATATAACTATTCTCAGCTGAAAATAAACTTCAACCTCAATTGCTTATGGTCCTAATGCACAACCTTTTGTTGCGACAAACTGATCCGGCCCAAGTCTTGCTTCTTCTTCTTCTTCTTTTTTGTGTGGCGCTACAGGCTGATGTCGACCTGGGCTTCAACCAGCATTCAACAATCTCTCCAGCCAGGACGATCTCTCACTAGCTGCTTCCAATTGTGTACTTCAAGTTGGCTTAGGTCCTTCTCCACTTGTGTGCGTATTCTCAGCCTAGATTGTCTTCTGTTATTCGGAAGCGAAGACGGGCCTGAGCAGGGATGTCTATACGTTTTGCATGACCTAGTCATATTCAGTGCTATATTCCAAGACGCTTTACTAGGTCCACGCCACTGTATAGCTCACAAAATTCATCGCTGAATCTTCTTCTGCAAATGTCATCAACGCTAACAGGACCAAAAATCGCACGCAAACCTATATTCCCAAAAAGACAAAAGATCCTTCATTCGATTTTAGTCACGTTTAAGTTTTTGCTCCATAAAGCAGTACTGGGATGTTATACAGAGCAAGCTTAGTCTTTCGATAGGGAGGGATAGGGATACATAGTTTCCTCCTGAGCTTAAAGAAACAGCGATTGGCAAAATTCTGCGTTTAATTTCGGTACCGATGTTGTTGTCTCTATTTACTGCAGAGCCGATGAAGACCAAGTCCTTGACTACCTCGAAGTTTCTGCTGCCTAGCGTGGCGCTCAGCCCGAGACGAAGATGTTGTGTGTTCCTTGATTACATATACTTATTTTTGCCCTCATTTACCGGCATACCCATTTTAGGCGCTTCCGCTTCAATGCCAGCAAAGGCTTGATTGATGGCTCGCTGTATTCGTCCAATTACTTCAATGTCGTCAGCGAAAGCTAGCAATTTAGCAAACTTTTGGAAGATCGTGCCTCTGGTGCTGACTCGTGGGCACGAACTTCTCGAGGATGATGTTAAAGAATTCACATGACAGTGCGTCGCCTTGTCTAAAACCTGTCTTGACATTGAAGGTCTCTGTGAGTTCGTTACCGACCTTGACGGAGCAGCAATAGTTCCAGATCGTCATCCTACACAATCTGAAGAGTTTGATAGGAATGCCAAAACTTGACTGCACTGTATAGGTCGTCTCTAAGCACATATGACAGTGTGCGGCCTTAAAATCGACGAATAGGTGGTAAGTGTCGATATGCATTTCCAAGAAGTGCATTTCGACACTTACCACCTTTCTTTTCTCTGTCTTTTCCAGGATCTGCCGTAAAGTGAAGACCTGGTCTATAGTAGATTT
Organism: Eristalinus aeneus; assembly: GCA_955652365.1. NCBI lineage: Eukaryota > Metazoa > Arthropoda > Insecta > Diptera > Syrphidae > Eristalinus > Eristalinus aeneus. The sequence continues at coordinate 54,723,067 of OY019134.1, read as the reverse complement.
CCCTGGCCTGAAGCCACACTAAAAGGGACTTACCAGGTTATGGACAAACGGTTTCAGACGCTCACACAATACGGCAGAGAGGATCTTGTAGGCGATGTTAAGAAGAGTATTCCTTTGGTAATTGGCGCAGTCAAAGGAATCTCCTTTCTTGTATACCAAGCAAACGACACTGAGATAAAACTCAACGGGCATGCTTTCCTCCGACCATATCTTACAGATGAGCTGGTGCATGCGCCCACCAGATCGTCACCAGTTCTGCTGACAGTCCATCCGTTCCAGCGGAAGTTTTGCTTGCAATGCTAACCATATTCCTGATGAGAACGCTTATTAGAGTCATTATTGTCCATTGTCTCATTAGCACACGAAAGCAAACTAAGTCCGCAGAGGTGAGGAGGAAGGCGTATCGCTTTTTCGTGCAAGGTCCCCTCCATTCTACGACAACTCCGTTTAGAATCATCCTTATTGATGATACACACTTTCCACCCTTCACACACTGCCTTCTTAAAAATCAATTGAAACTGTTAGAGAAGCTATGATTCACATTTGAGTCCTCCCTACGAAACAGGCAAATGAATTCATGAGCTCATTAGCTTGCTCGGACAGAAAATTTAAATCCCCACAAAAACCTCATTTCTAACTGCTTGCAAACAATCTATTTTCCCTCCCAGCACCTTTCCCACCAGCGGCCACTTAAACTGCACTAAAATCCGATCCGTCTCCCTCCAGCCGTCGTCACCGAAGAGATTAATTAAAACCACATTATTTCAATATTATATTCCGATAAACCCGGCTCAGCGTGGGTGGGCAACGCCTCGTAAATTAAGCGCACTCCACCCTCTGAGCAGACGCCACCACCCCGAAACAGTCTCGTTGTATTCGTATTTGGTAGCCCAACACTTGGGTAATTTATATTCCTTTCATGGGGACGCAGGAGTTCCAGTCATCTCCAGTGCGTACGGCTCCCTGTCGAGGATTACGAATGGTTTGTTGGAGAGCAAGTCCTTCTTGGCGTCGCGACGATGCTCGCAAAAGGAACGACCCGGCCATCGCAGCTACAGCAACGCTAACGACAGCGTCGGCCAACCGGGTCCTTAAAGAGTATTAAATCAGTCGGAAAATCGCAATAAAAAAGTATATATCGGGCGTCATCTGGATGTGACGTATTTTAATCATAAGAAAGAAGTAATGATTTCATGCCTGCCCGAGTGCCGGCTCCTTTCTGCTTTTTGCATTTTTTTCCTCTCGGATTGGTCACAAATACACAGAGGCTTCATTTTTCGTCCTTTCTCGGACCTGGACCTTTGTTGTTTTTTTCCGAGTTTTCACTTGCCCCCCTATTCAAATGCAGGAGACGGTGAGAGTGAGACTTTTGTCGTATTTTCCTCGAAGGGCCACTTGGTCCAAAGGATAACTGGGTTTGGTGGGGAATGATTTACGACAAATCTACAACTCGTCATGTCGTCAGGGGAGATTTACAGACGGCGACGACGACGGCGATGATGATGACGAACGAGGAGGGAAAACTTCTGGCGGTGAGCGTGTGTGAGGAGGCGTTGGTCACGACATTGGCTAACAAAATGGCTGTTGGATACGCTCAAAAATCGGTCACATAAAATGGTGATGCCCGACAAGCATTCGCTTAAGATGCCAATGAGAATCGCAGCAGCAGCACCAGCAGCACTCCACTCACAGGAGCAGTGGAACCCCAAACCGGGTAGCGAAAGGATACTCAGCGCTGAGAGCCTGAAGAAGCAAATTGCGATTCGAACTCAATTTCTGTTTCTGACATTTAGTTAAATTGAAACCTTTAAGGCGGTTGCCGCTCTGCGGCTCATTCATCCAACGAGCTGCTCTTCGTTTCGCCCGAGAGATATGAATAATTTATTCGCATCCAAGGACTTGCCATCGAGTTGAAATGAAAACTTTTTCTCCTCAGCTCCTGCTGTTGATGCTTGTGTATACCGCTGGCAAGGGGGAGGTTCTAATTTGAGAATTTATTTCTGTATCTTGTTTGCCTTTCGGGTGCTGCCATATTTGGGGAATTCCGATTCGTTTGATTTGGAAATCGGTATCAATTTCCGTTGAGACTTGATGTTCATCGCCGAAAGTGATGTGAGAACCAAGTTGGTTCGGATTGTGTGTAAGGTTCAATTGGACTGTTCAGATGGGATGTGGGTGTAAGTTGCAAGGAGAGATCAGAATGTATGATTGGAAGCCGAACATGCCGAAGACTCCCTATGGGCTCAACGCATATGCTGTGGGACTGTGAGGTGGATAAACAGAAATTTATTAAGGGATGTACCATTCGAAACGCCGGCTTTTTATTAAGGGATGTACCATTCGAAACGCTGGCTTTTTTTTGCTTCTAATTTGAAGCTGTCGAATGCACAAAATTTTTTCATTGCTTGAGTATTTGCCCCGAAGGACTTTGTTAGTTTCTAGTACAGTCCTAGGAATTTGAAGTGTCCATAGCATCACGAGGTGGTGGTCCCCGTGGCGTAGTGGGTAGAGTGCGATGCTCACACGCCAAAGGGTCTAGGTTCGAATCCCGGCTCAACACCAATTTTTTTGAATTTTTCATGGCACCACCTGTTTCAAGCTGCTGACAACACTCAAAGAATAATAACTTTTTAAGAAAGCTTCTCAAATTTCGCCGTTCGGAGGCGGCAAGAAACTGTGGACCCTTCTACTCGCGAGAGAACAATAGCGCTCACAACACGAGTAGTTGATGAGCAAGCTAGGCCCTGGTCCCCCCTTTGGACTATAGCGCCAAAATTTTTTTTTTTATTATTACAGCATCACGAGTCAAATTTCTACAGTTTTTCGGATCTGATGTGTATGAAAACGACGCGTTTGAGAACAGTTAATGAACGTGCGAATCGGGGTGGGCTTTGCAAGGTCCGATTGGGGGATTTGAGCATCTTGCCGAAAAACGTGGCCAAAATGAAGCGACAACTGACGATTTCATTTGATGAGAAACGTTGATAGTGAATCCAACAAAAATGATGTGGAACATTGTATTCTCCATGACGCCCATCTCAAACTTGATAAGCGAATTCAACATGCCACCAGCTTTATCTTTTAGGATACAGTGCACTGACTAGAGCAAAGAGATGAACCGAACATTGTATGACAGTATTGGACATACACAGTGACGAAAGGATATAAGGAACCGATTTCGCTTTCTTAAAGTTTACCTTTGTGGAATGTATGTGCACTAGTATTTCTCCAAGCTAAGGTTATAATGTAATGGTGGCATTTGTGGTGTACTGGGTAAAGTGCACCAATCGCCCGTCGAAAGTGCGGATTTAATATACTCTGGAGCGAAGAACTGATGGGTCTGACATTCTAAAGACACTTCTCGATCTCGTCGTCATTACCAGAGAAACAAAACTTCTCCGTATGCGTTCAACGGCAGGCTATACAAATCCGCATCGATTTCTGACCAGAAAAGAAAAGCACTTTAGTCCTAGTTCAAAATCAAATTACCAACCAGTGGCTTACCATCTTTCTCTACATCGTCAGTGTGCTGCAAGGAAATCAATCGACACAAGTCATTGCCGTAGATATAGACCGCGTTGGTCAATCACTCGATGAAAGTCCTAGAAACGATTTTTGGATAAAACGCCTCACATCCTTCGAGCTTATTCTAACCCTCAGTGAGTAATAACTTTCTGAAGGTTCTAAAATTTCGCTGTTTAGAGCCGGAAAGAAATTGTAGGTCCCTTCTACAAGTTAGAGAACAGTAGCACACACAACACGAGTAGTTGCTGCGGTAGATAGGCACTGGTCCCTTTATGGGCTTTGGCACCATCCAAATGTAGGTACATAGGGGTAATTTTAAGGTTTCATTTTGAAATAAAAAACGGTTCCAGGTCGAGCGAATGACGCGTCTGCGGATACAATACTCAGAGGGCCTAGATTGTGTGTAACGTACCGAAAAACCAGCCCTGGGTACCTTAGGATAGGAGTAACGTGGATAAAGTCCACTTGATGTTCGGAACTCATAGCCTTTGGCGACAGCCAAAAAAACTGAAAAGGAGAATCTTCTTCTTCTCCTTGTGGCGCTACAGTCCGGAGTGGATCTGTACTTCAAACAACATGCCTCTCCAGCCAGCACGATCTTTCGCCAGCTGCCTCCAGTTGCGCAATCCAAGTTGGTTGAGGTCCTTTTCCACTTGTGTGCACCACCTTAGCCTAGGCGGTCCTCTGTTGCATTGTCCCAATGGCACAAATTTTAATACTTTTCGGGCCATCTTAAGTGTTGTATCCGAAAACGCATGACAGGACCAAAAATCGCACCCAAAACTTTACTTTTTTCCTCGCCGTAAAGGATCTTCAAGCTGTTATATAAAGGGATGGGATGATCAAACTGTTGCGAGCTCAGTCCTTCGAGTGAGTGCTTTATTACTCAATTGCCTCTTGAGCCCAAAGAAACAGCTAGTGGCTAGAGTGCTTCTGCGTTTGATTTCGGTACAGGTGTTGTTTTACCTATTTAGCGAGAAGCAGAGGCAGAAGAATACCTCAACTACCTCGAAGTTCCTGCTGACTAGTGTGTCGCCCTGTCCGAGACGTCGATGTTCTGTGTCCTGCCTTGACAGCAGCATATACTTTGTGTTGCTCTCACTTAGTGCCAAGCCCATTTTAGCCACTTCAGCGTCAATACCAGCAAACGCCTCATTGATGGCTAGCTGCGTTCATTCAATCACGTCAATGTCATCAGCGTAAGCTACCAATTGAAATGACTTTTGAAAAATCGTGCCTCTGGTGTTGATTGGTCTTCTGAGCTACACACAATCTTGTCGAGATTGATGTTGAAGAAGTCAAAAGCCAGTGCATCACGTTGTCTATAATCTTTCTTGACACTGAAGGTTTCAGTTACCGACTTGATGGAGCAGCGAGAGAAAAAAAAACAAACAGAATAAGAAGAAAGAGTGGCAAAAAAAAAACAAGGGAAATTATGGGAAGAAAAGAGCTAATAGAAAAGAAAAGAAAAGAAAAGAGGAAATAAAAGAGGAATGTTTAGAATAACTAATAAATGTACCCCATAATTTCTTTGAATGCTAATGGACCCGTCTTTTCCCAAATTTCATTAGGAAATGGACCTCTTTACACAATGACCGCATAAGCTGCAATGTGAGCAAAATAAAATATTTTGACACAACTTCCAGCTGCCTCCACGGGACGACAAGTTGGTGCGTTTGATTGTGTTCAGTGTGGAGTTACTGAAACGTAAAAACTGCATCACTGAAAGTACGGCAGACACTACGTTTTTCCATATGTCTGGTAATTTCCGAACATAAGAATAATAATTGTTGGCGCTACAGTCCAACCGGGGACCAGGGCCTAGCTTGCTCATCAACTACACGTGCTGTGCGCGCTACTGTTCTCTCGTGAGTAGAAGGGACCTACAGTTTTTTGCCGACTCCGAACGGCGAAGTTTGAGAAGCTTTCTTAGACAGTTATTACTCTTTGTGTGTTGTCAGCAGCTCGAAAGAGGTGGTGCCGCGAAAAATTCAAAAATTGGTGTTTAACTGGGAATCGAACCTTCCGCGTATGAGCGTCGCACTCTATTCACTACGCCACGGCGACCAGTTTGTACTTTCTGAACATCCTCTAAAAAATTTGTCCTCTCTGCAATCGATCCATTGATTGAGCCATTCTTCAAAAGACCGGTTCCCAAATTGCTTTGCATCCATTACAAAAACCAGCAGTTGGAAGTACCAAGGTTTGGAAAATACGGCGGGTGTCATAAAACTTCAAATTTCAGCGTTTCCAGGTAGTCTTTGAGTGCTCAAATAGGCACGACAGACCGAGCATTATTATGTTACAAAAAATACCTTGTCGTGCCTATCTGGCGTTTCTGGCAATTTTTCACACAGTACACGGACCAATCGCATAAACTGTAGTTGATAACGTTTCCCATTAATGACTTCGCCTGGTTTTAGTAGCTCATACCCCGCGTGGGCCTACCATTTGCAGAGCATTACTCTTGAACCGTGAACGTTTTTTTTTATGTCTAAGTAGACGATTATGGAAGGATCTCATTAGGCTTTACATTAAATTTTTTAGTTTTGGGGTAATCGTCCACTCTTAGTCCCCAGTCACAATGTGGTAGTATAGTCCCCTCATTTGATATCTTCAAGAATCGCATTTCGACATCTCTCAGTGTTAACTCGTATGGTACCCAAGTTCCCTGCTTTTGAATAAATTAAAATTTCTTTAACGGAGTGGAAATTGTTTGTCAATCACTTCCAACGATTCTGTCGGGTTTATTTTACATTTGGCACGGATCTTTATTCAGCGAAGCCTCCAGCTCCTCATCTTCAAACTTCTTGGATTGACGCCAATGCGCTCTTTGTCTTCGACGCTAAAATCGCTCCTTTTGAAGTCTTGCAACGACTCTCTGCATCATTTAATGGTAGGAGCAGATTCACCATAGGTGGTCGCCGTGGCGTAGTGGGTAGAGTGCGACGCTCACACGCCGAAGGGTCTAGGTTCGATTCCCAGCTCAACACCAATTTTTCGCAATATTTCACGGCACCACCTCTTTCGAGCTGCTGACAACACTCAAATAGTAATAACTGTCTAAGAAAGCTTCTTAAATTTCGCCGTTCGGAATCGCCAAAAACTGTAGGTCCCCCTACTCGTGAGAGAACATTAGCCCGCACAACACGAGTAGCACGAGCAAGCTGGGCCTTGGTCCCCCTTTAGACTGTACCGCCAACAATTATTAGATTCACCATAGACTTCTAGAAGTATTGGAAATTCACGAAAATTCTAATTTTTTATGACACATCCGGACATTTTCGAAGATGCGTAAAAAAATGCTGTTGTCAAAAACACACACTAATTATTGTCTGCAAACAGCTTTCCAATGTAGTAGGTAATAGCTTCCAAGATCATCAAAAACTTGCAGGTGGCGCCCTCTTTTGATGAATATAAAACAAAATGAATATAATGAATGAATATAAAACAACGGAAGCAAAAATAAAAAGGAAAAAAGAAGTTTTTGCTTAAAATAAAAAAAATTTATTTATACATTCCCCAGAACTACAATTTTTAATATTTTTGACCTAAAAACACTTCATTCACTCCATTCTTACACAGTTATATAAAAAAGTAGAAAACATATCCTTCCGCTGGATTTTTCACTGATTTCTTCAGTGTTTGATTTTGTTGCTTAAATTTAAATTACAGTCATTCAATGAAATGAAAAAAAATAAGCGCTACTATTTTGACAGCAAGCCATCTTTGACGGGCGATTGCAAAAACAAATGTCAACGCCGCGCAATAGAATTCGTTTCTGCAAGCTCCAGCCGTCAGCTGCTTCGCTTATTTCACAAAATTTGATGACTAGTGAATATGTAAATATATGTACAGTTATGATTATGACAGTTCAGCATACGAACTAGTGAAATGAAAGTAGAGTTGGTCTGTCTCCTAGATCGTCGAAAAATGCGGAGGAACCGTAAAGTTGGAAATTTTTTGGCTTAAGTTAAGGCGTGTGTGTTTTGTCGAGAGGGTGGTTTTAGAAACTAGTTGGGAGAATTTGTTTTAAAGATAAATTATATCGAATTTGCCTAAATCACATTTCATTGTAGGTTTCATGTTTTCTTTTGTTCAATTGGCTTTGGCTTAGATAAAGAAACAAAAAAGAGGTTTGGCCCTATCTAATGTTAAATGAATGGATGAATGGGCGGACGAGCGTTTTGCGCTGCCCATTATGAGGGTGAATCGTCCTTGTCGTCGTCCGCTACACTCGTTGACTGCTTGAGGAGATGATAGCTGTCTCGCTGATGATGGGCCTGTAGAAGTTTGTGCTGATGCTGGGCGATGAAACTGCTGCCGCGACGGAGGGAACGCCGTCCAACTTCGAGGATCTCTATCGTGGGGTCATGGGCAAAGACGAAATTCTGGTAGGCACGTACGAAGACGAAGATGATGGTGAAGGCACCGGAAACGATCATGAAATAGGCTGTGATGGGGATGATGTTCGGAGCGAATACTGTTGCCAGGTAGATCCAGCGGCGGATTGATGGTGTGAGTTCGGAAATGCCCTGCAAGGAGAGCATGGAATGGAATAGTACATGCTGTTGATGCGGAAGCGGCTATTACCTCTTCCAGCCACATGACGGGGAACATAAAGTCTCGAAAATGCCTCACGGGGTGAATGTTTTTCGCTTGGGTCACCTTCAGGTTGAGCTGGATTCGAACTTTGCCCTCGAGAGGAACGCCAATTTTCTAGAATGTAGAAAGACAAAAGAGGACTCAAAAAATGTCACAAACTAGACCTTGAAGTGATGTAAAAATGGCCAACTTTCATTTAACACTAAAATTGTAACATCTCCTTAAATCTTCTCCAAACTCACCGGTTGAATTTTAAAATACGTTTCATGTTCACTCTGATTGGGCCGTAATCCTTCAACGGAGTTCAGAAAGTCCGGATGGGCTTGGTAGAAGTGCGGGTTTGAAATATACACCGGAGCGCCGAACTGACAGGGGCTTATATTCTGCAGACCCTTCTCTGGCTCGTAGTCGTTGGCATCGAAGCAAACATTCTCTGGGTTATTCGCCGAATCTCCGTACGCGTTCTCCGGCAGTCTATACAAATCCGCATCGATTCCTGTCCAAAAAGAAAAACTCTACAGTCCTGCTCCAAAATCAAATGACAAAGCAGCGGCTTACCATCTTTCTCCACAGCTTCAGTGTACTGCAGGGGAATTACTCGACACAAGTCCTTGTCATAGATGTAGACCGTGTCGGCTTTGGTTATGTCCCGCGGCGGAAAGAAGGATCCCTCTGAACCGGTTATGCTCGTGCAGGGCTTGCCGCGCCAGTTTGGCAGGTGATCGAGTCCATTGAGACGATCGATGTATCCGAACTCGTTCATCCCGCTGTGTCCGGTCTTGATGGTTGAGACTTCCTCCAAAGTTCCGTTGCGCTGCAGGGTGAAAAATTAAATCCTCTCATCCCAGCACGAACAACGCACACACTTACCCCAATGAGAAGTCCCATTTGTGCCATTGGGCGCATGTGCCGTGGATAGAATCTGTGCGCGAGGCTGACCAGCGTGTCATCGTACCCAAACACTAGCTGGTCGGCCGTCACGCTGATGAACGGTTGATACTTGGCGGCCGTCAGTATCACCGAAATCGTTTTGGATATGAGGTAGCCCAGCTTGGGGCTCAGGCTCGTAAGCGTCTGTAAATGAAATCGATGTCAGAGGACTGTACTGAGAGGAGGGGATGCGCTCTTACCAGAAGGGGAATGTTTGGAGTTGTTATCTTTGTATTTTTATCGATACTCAGTTCGGGCACAAACTGCAAGATCTTCTTGTGCTGGTACGACACCGTGCTGTTGTCGTAGAATTTGATGTTGACCTTCTCCATGTCTTCTCTGAAATGCAAAAAAAATTACAACTCATAAACCAAAATGGAGCAAACAAATTGGAGTGTCAACATGTCAGACGGCAATTTGTCTAATGGGTCAGGTAGCCTTGAAGAAGGTTTGAACTCATCTACCAGCCTGCCAGCGACGCGTTGTGTCTTGAACTCTCGCGGATGTCTATGCGCGAATGTCAAGATCGCCGAGCATCACTTTTCTATGCGGCAGCTTTTGTCTTGTGCCGCAGAGCATAAATTACATTTTTATGACAGGAAAGGCGGGAAGAGGTGAGCGCGCACCCATCTCGCTGATGGGTGAGAAATGCACACTTGGGTGTAGCAGCGGATTTTGACCCTACATCGGCGATGTCTGTGCTTAATTGACTTCAGTCGAAGACGGGGAAGTTGTGCAACTAATTGGGGCAGACTATACGGCATTTTAATGCTTCCTTCGTCTACGGGCGCACGATAACCTACATTTTGCATGCTTCGGCTGTTGCCCGACACACATTTTGTGGGTGACAATATCACCTTGAAAATTTTGGAGCTTGGACAAACGTTTGTATTGTGGTGATGAGATAGGTTTGATGATTGACATTTGGCAGAGTGAATGTCATTGTCTTCTGCTGTGTGCCCGTAGTGGCGTGGAAGTGCAACACAATTAGGGATAGACTCGTATTTCTATCTTTTATGTCAAAGCTTAAGATGGCTAGGCCATGTAGAGCGTATGGACACCACTGCTCCGGCCCGAAAAGTCCTTGAATCCGAGCCATTGTGACAACGCAACAGAGGGCGACCTAGACTAAAGTGGCACACACAAGTGGAGAAGGACCTCAACCAACTTGGAGTGCGCAACTGGAGACAGCTGGCGAAAGATCGTGCTGGCTGGAGAGACATGTTGGTTGAGGCCCAGGTCCACCCCGGACTGTAGCGCCACAAGAAGAAGAAGAAGAAGATGTCAAAGCTTGGTGCTATGTGCCTATGAAATGAATACGCCATTCAGTGCATTAGTCCGAATTGAATCGTTTTGTGAGAGTCGTGGCGGTAGAAAGGGAGGATCGCTTGGTTTGAGTGTAAGAGAGGTTCTGTGGATGTGGACAGACTTTCTTTTTCGGTAGTGAATTATTTTCTTCTATGTAAAATTGTGTGCCTATTGAAATGTTCGCTTATCTGCATTTGAAACAGAATTAACAAAACAACGGTTAGAGGGTTTTGTTCGACGTGAAGTCATTGTGTCGAAACTCAATCGCTTGCATTAAGCAAGCAATTTCTCTCTTTAAAGAGCAGCTGATTTGTGACTTACTTTATAAGCAAGTTTTGGAAGGTAGGGTTTGCTTAAGGTTTTTCCGCAAATGACGGCTGTTGGAAACCCAATAATAACAGTGCTTATGAAATCAATAAATGATCATTGATTTCATAATAGACAAAGACACTTTTTTAGTTTCACACTCAAGGCACAAACCCATCCGTCAATTGTGTACGAAATGGGCAAACACAACCCACAAGTGGAACCCATTGACCGTCTGCAAACGGTGCCATTCTTTGATAATTCTTTTCAAACCGATATGAATACTTTTGGGATTTAATTTTGTCCCTTTAAGGAGAACATTTAAACTGTGGCTATATTTATGCTTTCGTTTTCAATGGTTGTCCTTCCGGCTGTTAATCACACGGTTCATATTTTATACATTTATTAAGTGAGTTTAGTTTAACTGCAATGTTTGTATTTGAATATTGATTTGGTGTGTTCCTGTACTTTCTGCACTAAATAATGAAGTCTGTCATTTGTCAAGAAAGGGGATTAAAAATAGCTCAGAGGAAAGTGAAGTCTCAAAAATGTATGAAAACGCAAATAAATCAAGGAAGGGGGTTAGAAATAGCTTAGAGGAAGGTTAAGTCTCAAAAAAACACACGGAAATGCAGCTAAACCAATTGTGTAAACTATGTCATTTATGAAACGTCAAAACTTAATAAACGTGTTCCCGTACTTGAAATAAACACCAAAAAACAGTTCAAATGAACGAAAGTTTGTCCGAGAACGCCAAAAATTGGATTTATATTAAACCAAACTATTTCTTATACAGGCATTAGCTGGTTTGACTGAAAATCAACTCCATGCCCAAAAAAATTGCTTTTGTTAAAAGTAGGAAGGTGAGGAAATCTTTCTTGAAAAAACGCTCATTTGACATACAATTTATTTCTTGGTGCACTGGATTTCGTCAATTTGCGTTGTTTTGTAAAGTTTTCTGTTGTTTATTTCGGGTACGGGAACACACCTACAGAGAGTGGTTGTCGTAGACATGGAAAGGTGTTAAAAACAACGATTTTTTTTATTAACCATTACTGTAAGAAAAAGTTTAAAAAAATAAACAATTCTGGTAACGTTTATATAATTCAAAACAGAGTCAAAACTAGTTTTTGAAAAAAATATGTATTAAACTTGTGTTGGGTTTTCTAACCTTAAATAATTTTGGCTCAATTACCTAAAAAGTATACATTACTGCCACAATTTTTATTTCAAAGAAATTACTGTAAAAGATATTTATAAAAACAGTGAGGGAAATTTAATGTCTATGTGGATAAGAAGTTATTAAATTAAACATTTTGGCTGCTTTTTTTTGGTTTTTTTGGAATGTCCAATGAATTTCGCTATTTTCTTCTTCGGATGCAAAATTTACTCTTACGTTAAGCCAATTGAATGAACGTGATACATGGAATGTCAGGCATTGGTATTGTAATGGTTATGATGATGGAAATGGGAATACATACGAGGGGCCTTCAATATATTCTCGGTATCGAAGTGAATCTGGGGTTGTACACATAATATGACTTATTTATCAAGTAATACTATTATTTTAAAGCACTCTTGTAAAATTTCATATAAATGTGATTATTGATTCGCGTTTTATCTCTAGGTAAATAGAAATATTATGGCAACTGAGACGATGATGGTGAAAATAGAGCATCGCGCTGTAATTATATTTCTCACTAAGCAAGGAAAAAGACAAAAACCTATTTGTGGTGGCTGGGTTCCTCATTTTTATTATCAATTGTGCAAAAGTGGTCAAGTTACTTCAAGAGAGGCAGAGAGACCACTGAAGACGACTCCCGCTCCGGGCCCTGGCTACTGCTTGTAAGGGAGGAAGTATCAAAGAACTCGAAGAACTTGTTCTTGAGGATGCCGGAATAAAGGTGAAAATGATGGCAGAGATCACCAAGCTTTCAGCTGGTACCATTCACACCAATTTTCATGATCATCGTAACCTTCCAAAGGTCAGTGCAAGGTGGGTGCCACGAATGCTCATAGCGCCTCAGAAAAAATATGAGATTCGCATGCTGTAGAGAGCTTTTGTAGATGTGTAGTGAAAACGCGGACGGTGTTACCGATCGAACTGTTACTTGGGACGAAACATGGGTTCACCACTATGACCCTGAAGGCAAACAAGAGTCCATGCAGTGACAAAAAAAGGAACAGACCCCCCGAAGAAGTTCAAAGACACTCCGTCTGCGGGGAAGCTCATGGCCACAGTTTTTTGGGACTCAAATGGAGTTTTGCGCATTGAGTACAAAAAAAGGTGAAACCACCAACGCCACATTCTATGCATAATAGTAATAAGTGTTGGCGCTAAAGTCCAAAGGGGGAGCAGGGCCTTACTTATTCATCAACTGCTCGTGTTGTGCGCGCTACTGTTCTCTCACGAGTCGAAGGGACCTACGGTTTTTTGCCGACTCCGAACGGCAAAATTTGAGAAGCTTTCTTACACAGTTATTACTCTGTGAGTGTTGTCAGTAGCTCGAAAGAGGTGGTGCCGTGAAATATTCGAAAAATTGGTGTTGAACTGGGAATCGAACCTAGAACCTTCGGCGTGTGAGCGTCGCACTCTACCCACTACGCCGCGGCGACCACCTTGCATAATTTGCGGTCGGAAATTATAAAGAAAAAGACGGCGTAAACTCGCAGCGGGTATATTGCTTCTTCATGACAACGCTCCTGTTCATACGGCGCGAGTTTCCAAGGCTGCTACTCGAGATTGTGGTTTCGAAGAAATCCAACACCCACCGTATAGTCCAGACCATGCCCCTAGTGATTATTTCCTGTTTCCGGATTTGAAAAGAAAATATGTCTTCGTGGAAAAAGATTTTCAGATGATGAAGAACTCAAGACGACAATAAATGGGAATTTTGCAGAGAAGGAGGAAATTTATTTCTTTGAGGGTTTAAAAAAGTTTATCTCAAGATGTAACAAATGCACTGATGTTAGGGGAGATTATATTGAAACTTAAAAACAATTTAAATTGAATTCGCATTTTCCTTCATATCGATACCGAGAATATATTGAACACCCTTCGTATACAATTTTATTGAAATAAAGAAATTCAATGCTTCTTAGTTTGAATAGTTGAATGCAATGATAACAAAAAGAAACCATCTTCGTTTAAGTGTAACACATGCGTAGTCATGGTTTTTACTTTATTACCAAGGGGCGGAAGATGAATTTAATTTAATTTGAAAAGAGATTTTCCCTTGAAAATCTGTTTTAAAATTAAGTATACCCAACAATTCGCGCGTATATAGTGGTGTTATGGTGAAATAACTTTTTAAGTCTGATTTCAAAAGTCAGTATGTACTTAACAATTGCAGTTCCAGTTGTATTTTATTAGAAAAATACATGACTGAAATACAAGCGAATGTCGCTGGGCACTGGAGCTTACGAGGGACGTAGAATTGTAGGTGACCTGTTTTAGACTCCGATGAGGAAATATGAGAACTTTTGCTCGATTTGGTAATGTTTGAGTATCCTCAGCAACTCGAAAGATGTGTTGCTGGCGATAAAAGCGGGATATTCAGCTTAGAAGTCACGAACTCGTATGTGATTCAACTCACCTACAGGCAACGTCACTGAACTAGGCAGTAGTCGTATGTGATATAACAATACTAGTAAAAACTCAATAGCTGATATATGTCGCCATTCGTTAAGAAATCTGGAATTTTATGGAGTTATGGGCCCGTGTCAACAAACTTTTCTTTTCCTGAGGAAGAAGCTTCGAACGAGTGAGTGTCTTAAACTCAACGAAAATTGGGAAATATTATAAACTATGAATATCTGACATATTTGATCTGTTTTTTTGGTATTTATCTAAATAAACGCAATATCGGACGGCCTGCCGATAAGATTTAACAAACAACTGTAAACGCAATATCGGTAAGTCGCAAAACTTGCTTTTTATTTATTTAAAAAAAAACAATGAACTAATGCCGAAGAAAAATAAAGAAATTTTAAAAAGCGAAATAAATCTTAACTCACCTGTATACAAATGGACCAACTTCTTGAAGTCTTGGCTTTTCACCATTAAGGAATCCATTTGGATTTGTAACATTGTAGATATAAAGTCTAGTTAATCGCACAACCCCCGGCCGTTGCCAGTAATGAAAACTTAAGGTATCATTCCACAATCGGAGATTCTAGGAAAAAAACGTCTCAATAATTTCGGATCCATACTGGGTCTGTGTTATTCTTACCTTTAGAATAAAATAATCTAACCATGGTATAGATGATAAAATAATTCCTAAAATTAATGTAACTATCCCAATAATTATCACAGCTAGTCTATCTGAAAAGAGAAAGAGAATGCAGGTTTGCTTATGAGAAGTTGTCAGAAGTTGTCTGAATTTTTGAAATATAATACAAATTGTGTTTGAGTTTGATAATAGATTACCAACGACCTTTTCAAAAAATATTGATGGCGACAGCATTTGAAGCGATTGGTGATTTTCTAGCTCGCAGTAGGGAATGTGTAAAGAGCTGTTCCGAATTAAAGCTGTTTGCACTTCGGTTAATTGCTTGAATGATAACTAAGCACGTTCAAACAGAAAAGTCTCGAATTACATCTAAGAAATTCATGACGGGGAACTCAAACAAGCATTCGTCGTGCATTCACCCGTATTTCCGCTTTTTTTCTTCCTTCGCAGAAATTTTACGTACAATGCAAAAAAGTAAATGTCGTGTGTCTGCGCAAAGAAGGAAAAAAAATCACAAAACGCATCCAATAAATGCTGTTAGCCACATTTTTTCTGCTTTGATAGCAGACTCAGAAAATACAAAAAAATGTATGAATTGACAAATATTTGCTTTTATTTTGTAAGCCTTCCTTACAAGTGTGTTTCTAAAGAGAAGCAAACACTATGCGACTAAAGGGAAACGATCACTACTTGATCGATGATCGCCACGTACCAGACGGGAAAACCACCTAGAAGCGGACCTCCTGAAGATCATTCTCCCGGGTCGTGGTGTTTTCATTCTGAAGTGAGCGCGAAAGGAGAGCTCAAGAGCTGAGTAAATTTTTTTGTAAAGAGGTTTAGCAGTGTTAAGGAAGTCTAACTAAGTAAGCATTTGAAGGGGGTTATTGAGACACTTTGGTTAGCGGCTGAAGTGTTACATCAAGAAACGTCAAGGCAAGTAACCGCAAGGCCTGCAATAAACACATAAATTGATAAATTGATTGAAGATGAATAAGAACTTTGTTCGGAAGTTTTTTAGGCATGGCTGGCAAGCATTTATTTCTTAATTCGTAAGTTTCTAACTCTCGCATTGCCAGCTTTTGGTTTATGCTTGATTCCTTATAAATTTGTGTACAATATCAGCTTTCAATGTTAACCAGTCCCAAAGACTTATTTCTTCTTCTTCTTGTGGCGCTACAGTCCGGGGTTGACCTGGGCCTCAACCAACATGCCACTCCAGCCAGCACGATCTTTCGCCAGCTGCCTCCAGTTGCGCACTCCAAGTTGGTTGAAGTCCTTCTCCACTTGTGTGCGCCACTTTAGTCTAGGTCATCCTCTGTTGCGTTGTCAAAATGGCACGGATTCAAAGGCTTATTTGTCGCCAAAAAAAGAGTATTGATGGTATCGCAACTTTCTGGATTTGAAAGATGAACAAAGCGTTTACCAACATGCAACAAAAGTAGAAAGTATTTGTTTGATGCTGATGAGAGACTGTTTTAGTTGGAGACGATGGTGTCTTGAGCACTAGATCCACCATAGGATAAGCTACCACTTCAAGAAAGAGAAAAAGACGAAGAAATGAGGCTAAGTCTATTTTGAATGAAATGTAAAAATTTAAAATAATAAGAATTCATTTATACATGTTTCCAACATGGCACTGTTTAAAGAAGATTGAGTGTTGGTGACATCATCGGCCACAGAGAGGGCCATGTTGGCCAGGCATTGGCTGGACGTAAAGGGCTAGCTGGAGATAGTTCTTCTTTGTTTTAGCTCAATACAAGATTGTGAATTAGTGCCAACGTTTTGTACCTTCCAAAGTTCAAGCAAGGAAGATTTGCAATGAAAAAATTTAAGCATTTCACAAATTCCAAAAATGAATTATACATAAATTAATTATACATACATCTTAAAACCGAGGCTGCTTTCAGTGTCGACAACAAGAAAATTGAAAATCCTTGTTTGACACCGCATTATAGGTAAACTTATAATGATAAGTTGGATGAAGTGGGTGAAGTGGAGATGGAAATGAAGTCTCCTCCCAAATTTATAACAGCTGCTCTGGAGTTATTCCCAGAACGACATCTCCGACTTATAAGGACTAATAGACATATCAAAAATGAATATATGCGTGCATACAGAAGTAAGAAAGTTTTCGAAATTCAAAACCGGCGACAGGAAAGTGCACTCTCAAGGGCTAAGTGAATTTCTTAGTCTACAGTTGAGCTGAGACAATTACTTAGTTTCTTAAACAACCATTTGTGATGCGTGTGCGAGAAGGAGGGTTTTGTTCAATGCCAGATCCGAACTGAGAATCTTTTCGGAGGATTTTAGAATTCTTGTTTTTTTGTTGGAAACTTTAGAAAGAAGGTGTCGTAAAATATGCATTACGTTACGGCGACCATGAATATTTCAAATTAATTTGGTCTGTGTACACATTGCCAAAAAATGTCACTGCGGCCTCCATCCAGGGCTCGCAACGTTCTGAAACAAAACACACATTCAAACGATTTGCACTCCGAACAGAATGTACAAGTTTTGAAAAAAAATTTTTGCCATACTGTGTCGTTGTAGGAGTTTGAGTTCTTCAAAAACTTCGCATTAAGTCGCTGTAACATCACCCTTGCCTTCAAACAGTCTCAAATTTATCTCCTCCTTAGTTATAGTTTTTACCACAACGTATTGGTTGACACACTATCCGGAAAAGATGAAAAGAAACCGATGTTGTTGAACCACAAATATTTGTAATCACACTTGCGCTTTGGTCAGCCGACAGCGCACGTCGGGGAAAGCACTTGTCATTTGATAAACATTCACCTCCCATTTCCGCGGCACCATCTCGAGTACGTTCACATCCACCGAAAACACAAACACACACGGCCAGGTACGGTCTAGGCGCTGACGCATATCAGCAATTCGGTCTAGGTCAAGTGACCGGCCGGTATCGCAGAACAAGGAAGTCATGTGGAAACCCACCTGTGTTGTCCAATTTGATGAGGGGCATGCAGCTGGATACGGCTTGAGCTTCACAATCATTTGTATTGTTTTTATTCTTTGGCGAGCTAATGAACAACTGCCGGCGAGACAGTTCCTCCATCAGTTTGATCTTCATGGCGGTGGAATCATTTGCACTTGATCAGATAGGGGATGACATTTTTTTTTCTGTAGTCTCGCGATCGAGCCCCTCTGATAGTTACTCTCTGTACGTGAGTGCACAGCGGCGACAGCGCGGAACAAAAGACCGATTGTCTTAAAGCGGCACGTCGAATGTACTTCACGACATTCCGTTGCGTCCGGGGAATAGGAATGAACTTGGCTCTGAAATAAAGTCCAGTTGCAGGGAAAAATGCTAAGGTTGACGAAAAATGCAAGAAATGCGCCAAAAATTTCAAATAAATAAAATTCTGTTGAATGGGTTATTTCCTGAGTAAGAAGGGATTTTGAAA
The DNA here is from genome assembly GCA_955652365.1 of Eristalinus aeneus. Lineage (NCBI taxonomy): Eukaryota > Metazoa > Arthropoda > Insecta > Diptera > Syrphidae > Eristalinus > Eristalinus aeneus. Next base: position 54,704,739 of record OY019134.1, on the reverse strand, counting down.
TCCGTGCGTGAACATATGTGGCGTCAGCAGTCCTCGCTTTGACTGACTGGACAGAAGGCATGTGTCATGCGAGAAGGGTAACGAGTGTGCAAGTGAACCTTGAGACGCGTTCTATTCATCACCGACAGGGTGACTTATGCTGACTCAGTTGGTGGGGTATTGAGATACGATGTGACCCTGTGCGGTACTTGAATGAGGCGAATCAAATGGACGCGGAAGCGATATGCGATCGCTTTGAATGGTAGGTGAAGAAACGTGTTGAGATTTGATGCGACCAGGTGCTGTGCGAATGGGGAGTTCTGAAAGATTTCTAAACGTGCTGTGCATTGTGTTTAATTCTGTTGGTCTTAACAAAAGAAAGGAAAAGCTTGAATTCTGTCCGGAGTTCGGAGAATGCATTGTATTCTTTCAGCGTACCTAAAGGTGGTTGTTCTCGGTGACTGCCGTTTTCTTACAAAAGTCGAGGTGTTGCAAAGCATAAACGTAGAAAGGACATCAAATGCCGTCGCATAAACGTAGAAAGGACATGAAACGTCTCTTTTATAAAGCTGAAGGTAATTTGTACTTCTCCAGGTACTTGTGCAGGCCGGCATGAGAGAAAGTGGCGGTATGGGAAACTTTTACTCTGTTAACTTAAACTGTTCGTCTATTTTATCTGCCCCGTTTGTTATGTTTCTTTTTTATTTAACAATGCTGCTTCGCACTAATTGTTAAGTATCCTAGGTGCTGAATCCCAAAAAAGGTATCTCTGTCACCTTCGGTGTAGTGGGAGCGATCGTTTTAATTTCTTAGTCTGCTACGTTGAACGTTGTCGTAGGTGTTATATGCCCAATTTAACAAAAACCGAATTTGTTGTCGAAATTAATTCAGTCCAAGAAGAAGCAGGAGATTTTGTCAAATCTGAAACCAAATGTTTTCTGAAGATTCACAGCTTGGAAAGAAATCTGAGAACTTGTATGCCAGAAACGGAATTGGAAGCAGCTGGAAGTTGGCGAGAGATCGTGCTGGCTGGAGTAGCATGCTAATTGAAGAGCATGTCTATCCCGGATCGTAGGGTCACACAAAGAAGTAGTGCGGCAGTAGGATTTGTTTAATCTATGCACGCTATTTAAAATCTTATTGCTAGCACATAGGGACATGAGCGCAATTTTTAGTAGTCACGCAGCAACTGTCTTACTTTTTGCTTTCATGCTTTTTTAAATCTTAGCTTTACTCTTTGAGCTTAGTAGAAGTTATCAAAAACACGAAAACAAGACCTTGCATTCAGATTACTTGGCTTTATAAATATTAAAGACAAAAGAGATTTGCTAATAAAAGCACGCCGCACAGCGGTGTCCTTGTATAAAGAAGGCGGAAAAAAATCTGTAACTTTTGAACCCGTTGACCGACCTTGATAAGATTTGGATTATAGTTTCAGTGCCGTAAAATCCTCCTGCTCTCAAAAATGTTTGATATGGCATGAAGGGTAACGGAGTAAGTTAAAAAATTGAAAAACGTGTTTTTTGTTTAATTGCATAGAAAAAATATTTAATAAGAATTTACGATAGTAAATTCAGGCTCTAAGCAAAGCTGGAATTCATACCTATACACAAAAATTACATTTAGTTCTATTTACTTACACACTTTCGTTGTATGAAAATTTTAAATTTGAATTTAGTGTAGTAAGGCGCTCTACTACTTAGTGGTTCATGCCCACGATATTTGTATTATATAAGCGTAATGCAAGTTTTAGAACCGAAATATTAGAAAAATTAAAAAAAATAAATATCCGAGATTGCTTCACTTAAACGATTCGTTTAAGTTTAACTGCAAAAAAAGTGAGTTTTTATAATCTCACCATCGATAGACAATATTCAAAGCTTTCAGAAAAATGAAGTTTCCCGTGGTAGCCTTTCGGAGCACTTTTGTTGTGCTCCGCCAAACATGAATGTACACTCAATTCTCTTTTTATCCGGTAGATACGTTCCAAAACTAACCGCACAAAAAAAATCGCATAAAAAATACACTAATGTAGTGTAAAAGAAGGAATGTGTTCCATTATTTTCAAAAACGCATAAAAACAAAAAATCATATAAAAAAAGACATTAATTACATTATATAATTAGGGTTGCGTTCCAAAATTTTTTAAAAATTCATAGGACCGAAAAATCGCAAAGAAAAGTCGATATCAACTAATAAAAAATGAGGATACCTGAGAATTTTTGAGCAGAGTATAAAGTTTTGGTAAATTCAAATCAAATACATAACATTACTTTATTTTTAATTAAATATATTTATTTCACATTACTTTAATTAGTAGTTTTATAAAAATTTTATATTTAGTCATTTTCTTCACTTTCTGATAACACCCGCAACCTTTTGTGAACTGACGCGAAATCATTATCATCATTGGAATAGACAGTCAGTTCATTTTGTGACGAGATTGCTACTGCATCAATAGATTCAACGTTAGTTTCGCCTGCTGAAGGTTCTCCTGATTTGATAAGAAAATCAGTTATTAACCTTTGCGAATCTTTCCGTAATTCTTTATGAAGTTCTTGATACCCAGAAATGCAATTATTCAGCTCACGCTGGAATTTGAATGCCCGCTCAGTAGTCGGGTCATTATTAAGAAAGTGTGTTTCTAATTTTTTGCAAAGTTGTAGACCTTCTCGAACTATTTTCTATACAAAATACTATAGAAAAACAATGCATAACTTTAAAATCTTGTACAAAAAAATCAGAATTAGATTCTCAGGAAAAATCGCATAACTTCAAAACCGCATAAAAAAGATTCGCATAAAAAGAGAATTGAGTGTACTTTTCGCAGAAGGATGCCTTAACAAAAAGCTTGGCTAGAAAACTGGTGGTCAAAATGCAAAAAACTGTTGATGCAGTTTGAAAGATAAATATATGGCCCTTCAAATTAATAAAACATTATGTTTCAAAGTGGCTTATTATAGATAATATGCTAAATCGATTTTTTTTTGATAAAAAACATTCAATTTTAAAAATCTTTTAACTTTCAGCTAGTCGTATATCGAAACGGCTCATTAGAAGTCAACCAAATTTTAGTTTTCTAGTTTATATATATATACATACATATATACATATCTGAAATATGTAGTATCGAAAAACTAGTACTATTTGGTCGAGAAAATTATTAAATTTTACGTATTTTTTTCCACTGGGACCACCGTACGTCACCCGCAGTCACTGAAAAATTTAATTCTACCAATGATCCTAATTAAATGTTACGTACAACATGTTGTTCAAAAAATTGTGTACACGTCTAAATACATTATCCATATTTGCCGTACTACTCGACATGTATTTTACTCTTATAATTGAAATTTTCGTCTCGGAAAGTGTTTTAAGGCTTAAATTTGCTGACAGCGCTATATTGAACTCCTGTTATGATTAATTCTTATAAGTTTTTGGCGCCGCAGTCCACACTGGACCAGGGTCTAGCTTGCTCATCAACTACTCTTGTTGTGTGCGCTTCTGTTCTCTCACGAGTAAAAGGTACCTACAGAGAAGCTTTCTTAGACACTTATTACCCTTCGAGTGCTGTCAGCAGCTTGAAAGAGGTGGTACCGTGAAAAATCCGTGTTGAGCTGGGAATCGAACCTAGACCTTCGGCGTGTGAGCGTCGCACTCTACTCACTAAGCCACGGCGGCCATGACTCGATTATTAGAAAACCGTATAAACAATTGTCGTAGGCTTAAACTTAATTTACCTTTGTTGCAAAAAGCTTAGTTTAACTTCAATTCCAATAATATGCACTGGAATAACTTGAAGTAAGCAAACTCACTGTGAATTTTAATAGATATCAATCTATTACACCTTTCTATTTTATTCTTCCAAAATATGATGAGTTTAAAATTAGTAAAAAGAAATATAAACACGCGTCATGCCGTTAAGTCCTGACATCGACCAGTGCCCGGCCCGTGGTACAGAGTTCATCCTATGCACTGATCAGCTTTGGATCCTTGAAACTGAACTTCTGTAACCCAACAAAATTTGTAACAACTTGCCGAGGCAACGTGCGGTTCTGTTCACAGACCAAAAGAAGATAAAAAACCAAACGGTGCACTCGCCTCTACTCTTCCAATACTGTAGCTGCGAAGATTGGAGTCCGCAAAAAACTGTAGGTCCCTTCTACTCGTAGCGCGTACTACACGAGTAGTTGATGAGCAAGCTAAGCCCTGGTCCCCCTGTGGACTGTCGAGCCAACAATTGTTATTGTTATTAATGGCAAAGTTTGAGCAGGTTTTTCTGAGAAAATTATTCCTTTTTGAGTGTTGTCAGCAGCTCGAAAGAGGTGGTGCCGTGAAAAAATTCGAAGGTGCAGACCTTCGGCGTATGGATGTCACACTCTTCCCACTACGCCACGGCGGCCAGTCTAGCTTGATGATGTCATAATGCTCGGATACATTTTTCTTTAAATTGACCGACAAAGTTGGATTGTAAACCATGCCTTTGTACAAAGAGTCTGTCCTGTCAATCGTTGTTAAAGCAGACTGATTGTCATTTCTCTTGTGGTGACGTATAAGCCACAAGGTATGTCCTTCAGGGTAACCATTACATACTTATCAAGATATCATTCACAATCCTCTCGTTCCTTGGATGGAACTTTCGTTACTTATTCTGATCACTTTTCTTACCAAATTTGTCGCAGTGTTGATCGAAATGTGTTTGGCCTAGTTGAATCGGGAAGGTTAGTCAATTATAGATCCAACCAGTCGAAACCCATCCAGCCAAGCTTGTCCAGAGGTATGGATAACAACATTTTCCTACTGAAACAGCCGTATGCTAAACATACAAATTTTCAGCTTTAAGATTTGAATATCACTTGAAGGAAAAAGGTGTGTAAACCTGTGTGTTTCTTTTTTTTCGTCTTTTGAGAGCCCCACGATTTCAGACCTTAAAAGATTTTGAAATATTTTATATTTGTATTGCTTTTTCGGTTGTCATGACGTTGACTTTTTGGCTACAGTTCTTGCAAGACTTGAAATGAGAACATTTTTTTTTCTTTATCAAACTGGCAGACTTGTTAATAATAATAATTCTATGGCGCGACAGTCCACAGGGGACCAGGGCTAAGCTTGCTCATCAACTAATCGAGTTGTGCGCGCTATTGTTCTCTCAGGAGTAGAAGCGACCTACAATTTTTTGCCGACTCCGAACGGCCAAGTTTGGGAAGCTTTCTGAGACGGTTATTACTCTTTGAGTGTTGTCAGCAGTTCGAAAGCGGTGTTGCTGTGAAAAATTCGAGGTTTTTGTTTTTTTTTTTTTTTAATTGACGCGTGCAAAAGGGGTTGCGAGTACCCTTAAGTGACCGGATCAAGTCACAGCACGGGCCGATGGTATAGAGGAAGAGAGGGAGAGGAGGTACCGATGCACATTGGTTTTAAATGCCTGTGGATTGTAATGAGGAGGAAAAATCGAGCTGGGAAGAGCATTCCAGATTCATGTAGTGCGGCTAAAGAACGAGTCTCTGAATTTGACTGTACGTCCGAAAGAGGGCTTGAGGGTGAATTGATGGGCATTCCTAGCGAGGCGTGTATTGCGGGTGAATTCTTGAAGGGGAGGAAATGTGGAAATGAAATGTTGAAATAGGGGTAAAAGAGTGACAACGACGCGACGTTACGTCGGTGTTCGAACGAGTCAATCGACTTCGCAATATAACTGTCACCTATAAGTTTAATCGCTCGCTTTTGAATTCTATCCAGCAGGTGCAGGGAGGTCTTAGAAGCACCTGACCAGATAGGAGCGTTATACTCAAGTTTTGGGCGTATGTATGCCTTGTATATTGTAGCCAGATCAGAGGGGGTGAAGTACTTCTTGCATCGTTTAAGGAAACCTAGACATTTCGCAGCATTTTTAGCGACCTCAAATATGTGATCGTTCCAACTAATTGTTGGGTTGATACACATATCGAGGATGGAAAGTCTTTCGGTTTCAACAATGCAGGTGTTCAGCTAGGAGTCGAATCTAGTTCCTTCGTCGTGTGAGCGTCGCACTCTTAACACTACGCCACGACGACCACGACGGCAGACTTGTTGGCAGTCAAAAAAATTAACAAAGACATTTTTGGAACTGCCAGTTTACGGTTAAAATTAGGATATTCTGAAAAGTAAATGAAAGTAAATTTACCTCTAAAAGTGCTACTACTACCTCCAGAGCTTACTCACTGCGTTCCCGAAAACCTCATAAGCTACCTAGTCTTTATAAAAATAGGAAAATGATCTCCATTCCGATGAACTTAATGAGATGAGCATCCTACAAGATGCTCATTCCCTTTAATTCGTTTTATATTCCACGAGTGAAATATTAACCGTGTCTTCTTATCCAAATGGCTTCTCATCCTCATTCAAATCATTATCCCCTCCTTACCAACAACACGGAAGCAATTACATCTGTGTCTTTCCTCAAAGACTAATGACTGATACGTATCTCTCTTCTCATTAACGTGCCCTACTGTGTGTATCTCAAGCAACGCAGTAGCCACAGGGGGTCTACGCGCTCGAACGCAGTCCACTTGCATTTGCATACGTACATCAGATCACTTCGACCGCAGAGGTACACACGACGGCAAAGCCGCAAATGACCAATATGCTGCAATTTGCTAAAAACGTACACGTACCTACGGTTCGTGCTTCGATTTGTATTTGACAGCAATCAGCACTTATCTGCATGTGTGGGACCTTAGGAAACATTCCCATTCGAGCTGCGGTGCCCACGGCCACTTGACCTTCGATACTTCCTTCGATTACGATTTACGAAACGTTGTTTGACTGGAATACAAGGCCGTCTTGAGGTGTGCTCCTGCGATTCGGGTTGAATTCGATGTCTCGAGGTGCATTGCCACTCGGTGTCGCATATCCATCTTGGCCGGCAGGCAGTGCGTTGGGTTCAAGAACAATATCTGGTTCAGTGTGTGGTGTGCGTATCGATCAAGTCTTGTTGGGGGTTGTGAAATGTAAGCGATCGGGGCAGTATGGAATTTCACGTGCATTTATGCATCTGTGCGCAAAGAAGTCGCTGGCTTGGATTTCAAACTTGTAGGCCGCAGCTGATGCAATGTGAAAGATGGTATGGGCAGAGATGCTTTTTTCCGGGCTGATGAAAGCACTTACTTTTTGTTTTGAACGAGCATAGGTAATTGGAGTGAGAGTGGCGAATGGTTAAGTCGTTGCGTCATGTTTGCGAGTTGTGTGAGGTGTAATAGATCTCTGCTCTTAGATGTTTCACTGTCCAACAAATTTCAAAACGAAGTTGATGGAGTTCGCAACTTTCTGGAAGTTATCTCTAGAAATAGTCTCAGATCGTTTGGATGTATCATTCAGGAGTCACACTTCAGGAGCATCGATAGCAGACCAACAGAAGAACGCGAGAAAACTTTTTAGTCAGGGTAAGCCTGATGTCGATGGAAAGTTGCAGTGACTTGGTTCGGGTTCAATGGTAAACGCTTCCTCAAAGTTTCGAGGGTTAAGACTTTCAGTCGCATTTTTGGATCTGCTCTGCCCTTAGCTCACCTCCATAACAACTCTCAAGCAAATATCTCAAAAATCCATTCTAAGTGAAAACAAATTCATCCACAAAACATCAGCGCTTTGCAGTCCGTCCTACAATCGAGCAGCAATTTACATCGCAACAGCAGCAGCAATTGCAACCTTGCATGCGATTCAGCTGAGACAAATTAATGATGGTACGCGTACGAGTATGATCCACGTCATGGCGTGGTAAGCATTTAGGACATGACAACAAACCGCCTGCGCGGCGGACGAAGCCAACGCATTGCTGCTGTGTCGCCGCTTAAGAAACACAAATTTCTGTAACCGCTGTTTGCCGATGTCGCTGCTGCTGATGAAGATTGTAAAGAGACTATTGGAACAACAAGTGAGATTGTGTAAGAACGGCAACTCCCACTCCCGCTCCCCGTCAGTATTCAGACTGAATGTTGCTGATGTCTGGCAGAGTGGGTAAATAGCTGTGAACTTTATGGTAACAATTTCTTTAACAGTACTTCTTAGCACAATTATTAAACTCCCTCCCTCGCCCCGTTTGGACTCCACAGACCCCTTTGGTTCAGTGACCCGTGCGGCTTTTCGCCGCGACGAGGATGAAAAGTTGCCTCAGCCAGTGGGGTAGTGGAAAAGCCACACAAACAAGCTCAGTGTGATAGCATCGGTTGTCCACTGGTGTCGGGCTGCTAGCTCAGCAGCAGTGGTTCCATACCAAGAGGCAGCTGCTAAATGAAAAGTAAATCCTCCTCGTGCAATCGTCATCGCGGCATTAAAGTCTCTCATGCGATGTGTTATGCAATCCGTCTTGAGCATATTTTATTGCAATTCATTACAACAACTGCAGCCGTGGTGGGTGGGGGGAGAAAGGAGAAGACAACTGCTTCTGCGGCACCAATACACCACACAAGCGCGTCGACTGACGAGGGTAGGATATGCTGGCGGTAGATTTATCATCACGATAGCATGTGCCTGGTGCGCAGCGCTAGCCGCACCGCAACAGGTCTTGAGAAGCAAACAAAACCGAAAACAGAAATGTTTGCTAAGTTATTGGTTGATTTTCGCTGTGGCCGCACTTTTCTATTTTGCCAAATTCAACGTTGAGGTGCAACTAGATGCTCACAAGACGGCAGTGACGTGAGTTTGGCTAGGTGGAGATTTTCTTCAACGGTCGTGTTGAGGATTGTCGTTGGTCGTTGGTTTGGGATGGTGACGTGCTTCCAATTGAAGGTGTTAATGGGGGAACAGCGCTTGCCTTCGAATGGGTGTGGGATTGATGGGGGAACACGTTTAACAATGTGTGTTGGGTTGCCGGAATGGAGTGATATACTTCGAACACTGCATGCTCACTTTGAAAAAGCAGAATTGCGGACACTTTTTTCGGCTTGAAACGTTTTTTAATGCAAAGTCTCAAGGAGTATTTAGGAGCTTTTCTTTAGGCAACTGGCAATTAGTAAAACCGCAGAGCTCAGCCTTTGGCTGTTCTCCCTGGGATATTTAGGCCTGTCTGCGAAAGAGGGGATTGAAGGAGACGACATAACCGCCAACTCCACGAACTATGTGAATATGTAGTTGTAGTCCTGAAAGCAGTAGTCTGTCGACCGCGGTGGCATGGTCGCGAGACAGAACTCCAGCAAAGAGGGTCTTCGAAGACATGCCTCCATGTTCGTGAAGGAGAGGAAGAAGGAATGTCTGCTATAGGGTTATTTCCCTTCTGCTTTTTTGCTCATCATTCACTGCTTCATAAAAAATGTTACAGTGATCGGATTTATTTGAAATATGCGCCGTTTTGTTCGATAATCTGTTTCCATCTAGACAGAATTTTCATACTACCCTCTTCGTTGAAGCCCCCCTCCTCATTTGCGAAGAACTCGGACAGGCACTTTTCACAAGCCTCTTTTGAGTTCAACTTCATACCACCAAGGACGTTCGCCATGGACAGGAACAGGTGATAATAACTTGGCGCTATGTCCCGCCTATATGGTGGATGCAATAAAACCTCCCCTCCGAGCTTCCGTAGCTTCTGAAGAGTCATCAAAGAAGAGTGTGGCCCGGCGTTGCCCTGGTGGAACACTACACCCTTCCTGTTGGCCAATTCTGGACGCTTTTGGTCGATCGCCTGCTTCAAGCTGTCCAGTTGTTCGTAGTAGATAGTAAAATTAAGCGTCTGGCCATATGAGAGAAGCTCATAGTGGATGAATCTATTCCAATCCCACCAAACACACAGCCAAACCTTCCTGGCCGTCAATCCTGTCTTGGCCACTGTTTGGGACGATTTACCGGCCTTCAACCACGACCGTTTTCGCTTGATATTGTCGTACGAGTATGTGATTCATTTTTCGTCGACTGTCACAATCCGCTTCAAAAATGGATCGAGTTCGTTCCGTTTCAGCAGCATATCGCATTCGTTGATTCGGTCCAGAAGGTTTTTCTACGTCAAATCATGTGGCCCTCAAACATCAGGCTTTTTCTTGTATCCAGCCTTCTGCCGATGGTTTAAAATGGTTTGGTGACTAATGGTTTGGTCCCAACTCCTGGGCGATGTCACGAGATGCCACATGCCGGTCTAACTCGATGATTTCCATGATTCGATCGGTATTCGTCATTACAGGTCTTTCGCCGGCTGACTTATCCATGGTGTCGTTTTTACAAGATCTAACGTTAAAACCATTCCTCCGCGGTTCGAAGTGATCGAGTACAATCCTCCAAAACACGGTACGTTTCTCTAGAGGATTTGCCTTTAACGAAGGAAAACTTTAAAATAGCGCGGATTTTGGCGTTAGTAAACTCCATGTTTTGTGCCCGCCATGGCGTAGTGGGTATAGTGCGACGCTCACACGCCGAAGGGTGTGGGTTCGATTCCCAGCTCAACACCAATTTTTCTAGTTTTTCACGGCACCACCTCTTTCGAGCTGCTGACAACACTCAAGGATTAATAACTGTTTAAGAAAGCTTCTCAAATTTCGCCGTTCGGAGTCGGCAAAAAACTGTAGGTCCCTTCTACTCGTGAGAGAACAGTAGCGCGCACAACACGAGCAGTTGATGAGCAAGCTAGGCCCTGGTCCCCCTTTGGACTGTAGCGCCAACAATTATTATTAAACTCCATGTTAACACGTCTCCCATATTGAACGCAACATCCAAACCAATTATGCATAGCGTCGTTTTGTAGGTTATGTCAAGACATTTCAAGCGATGTATAGCATTACCAAATACACTTTTTACATATCCGGAAAATTCAAAAGACAAAAAGGCGGAAGGAAGATATGGCGGACAAAGGCAGCTTCGTCTTGATGACTGGAAACAGTGTGACCAGCACCCGCCTGATGGAAAACGGCTTGTACCTTCCACTGCTACCTTCCACCTGTGTAACACTAAGGGCGGCGTGATCTTTTAGAAAGTACACAGCCCTGGGCTGTAGAAACTTTGAATCTAAGTCATTCCAACAAAGCGACACAGAATAAACGCGCATACATGAGAAGCCATTTGCAATGAACAGCCAATGCAAAACCCCCTGGCATTTGAAGCAATAAGTTGATCGAGATCCCGATCTATCCTAAACTACCGAAAAAGAAAAAAATACTGTCATACTGCATTAAAAAAAAGAGACTACCTTTCCATCTTTTGCACATGTCTGGTGCCTGTCTGCATCAGATTACAGATTGCAAATGTTAGACTTTTAGTAAAATTCCAAAATTTAACAACCCAACATGCTTGTTGATCTCAACGTGCCAAGATCTCCCAGCAACTATAAGATAGACTTGAACAGCGGACGAAAAAACTCATTCAAAATGAGAATGCCGCGAAGTCAATTAACTGGCTAGAACATCGACGTAATGTTGTTTATATCCCTTTTATGGCTACTCTAACAAAAAAAATTCTATAAATGAGTTAACAAGCTGCATTGCTCGCTTTCAGGAATGTACCTGTAATACTCGGTTGCTTAGGAATGTCCAACCGTTCGCCAATAAGTCCACTTTCGGACATATAGTTGAGTTCAGAACCTCATGCTTTAGCACCACATTAATGTGAAATGCTCTTTTCAGCAGAGATTTGCTCCCGCATTTCAATTCACAGCCAATTAAAAGCAATGTTATGGACTTGGTTCCTCTTCTATCTCGGCGGCCCGCGCTGTGATCTAATCCCCGTTACTTAAGTGTACTCGATAATGTCTTTAGTGTTCGCCAAATATAGAAAACTATGTCTTCCCCTTTTTAGAGCTTCTTCTCTTCAAAACCCGTTTATTAATAATAATAATTGTTGGCTCTACAGTCCGCGGAGAACCAGGGCCCATCTTGCTCATCAACTACTCGTGTTGTGCGCGCTACTATTCTCTCACGAGTAGAAGGGACCTATAGTTTTTCGCCGACTGCGAACGACGAAATTTGAGAAGCTTTCTTAGACAGTTATTACTCTTTGAGTGTTGTCAGCAGCTCGAAAGAGGTGGTGCCGTGAAAAATTCGAAAAATTGGTGTTGAGCTGGGATTTGAACCTACACCCTTCGGCGTGTGAGCTTCGCACTATACCCACTACCCCCGGCCGTTAATTACACCCGTTAATTACAAACATCTATTCCAGTTTGGAATAAATCCCATAGTTAAAAACAGAGTTCGAACTCCCACAGTGTCTCACAAGTTTTCATATTCATCGAGTTGACTGAAACTTTTCCCAACTTTAAATCAGCTTAGGAGCATTTATCTTCATCTCTGGAGATGTACACATCTGCTTCAAAGGGGTAAGCTCCAATTTATGAATGTTTTTAGAAAGTGCCTTTTGTTCATTTTTTTTAAGACACACATCGTGATGATACTCCTGACTATCATCATCAACAATTGCATCAACAACTGCTACTTCCCAAGCAGATGGAAAGTGGTAAAAATTGTTGCAATTCCCAAGAAGGAGGACGCTAACAATGTGACCGGATACAGACTCATATCGCTGCTAAGCAATATGAGCAAAATACTGGAAAGGTTGTTAGTGCAGAAAATTAAGCAACACAGCACGGAGTCGAACATCACCCCAGACATCCAATTCGGATTCCGGGAAAAACACTCGACTCTGCATCCTTTGATGAAGTTTCATCACGATGTCGTGGCTGGTTTGAACAATCACCAAGTCACCGTGGCATGCTTCTTGGATATTGAGAAGGCCTTCGACACGGTTTGGATAGAAGGTCTCAACTTTTAACTCAAATTAATGAGATTTCCCTCTAACCTCATCGCAATCATCCACAGTTTTCTTCAAGCCAGGAGATTCTATGTGGAAATAGAAGGAAGCAAATCAAGAACAATGAACACCCAGGCAGGCGTTGCACAGGGATCGCGACTGGGACCTATACTGTTTAACATGTACACATCTGCTTCAAAGGAGTAAGCTCCAATCTATGAATGTTTTAAGAAAGTGCCTTTTGTTCATTTTTTTAAGACAATGTGTGTCTGTGATGATACTCCTGACTATCATCATCAACAACTGCTACTTCCCAAGCAGATGGAAAGTGGCAAAAATTTTTGCAATTCCCAAGAAAGAGGACGCTAACAACGTGACCGGATACAGACTCATATCGTTGCTAAGCAATATGAGCAAAATTCTGGAGAGGTTGTTAGTGCAGAAAATTAAGCAACACTGCACGGACTCGAACATCATCCCAGACATCCAATTCGGATTCCGTGAAAAACACTCGACTCTGCATCCTTTGATGAAGTTTCATCACGATATCGTGGCTGGTTTGAACAATCATCAAGTCACCGTGGCATGCTTCTTGGATATTGAGAAGGCCTTCGACACGGTTTGGATAGAAGGTCTCAACTTTTAACTCAAATTAATGAGATATCCCTCTAACCTCATCGCAATCATCCACAGTTTTCTTCAAGCCAGGAGATTCTATGTGGAAATAGAAGGAAGCAAATCAAGAACAATGAACACCCAGGCAGGCGTTGCACAGGGATCGCGACTGGGACCTATACTGTTTAACATGTACACCGCAGACCAACCACCATTATCGCCATCTGTTAACTGTTGCCTGTTCGCGGACGACTCGTTAACATACTCAACATCGCCGTCACCGCAGATAGCAGCGCGGAGGATCGAACAAGGAGATGCTCTACTTCTACTATCAGAAGTGGGGCATCCGCATCAATACCAATAAATCGGTCCTCATGTGTCTGCGGAGACCAACAAAACGAGGTTCCCGAACAGCCGGAAAATGCCGGAGCATTAAGATAGTGCTACCCAAAGGGACAGCACCAACGACAACGGACAAGGCGAAGTATCTTGGAGTGAACTTCACTGAGAGGTTGAAGATCAATCCCCACTGAAGGGTCACTTTCAAAAGGCCAGTTTCGCTTTCCATCGCATCTACCCATTGATGCGACGTGAGAACGGACTTGCCGAGAAGACGAAGCCATTACTGTACAAGCAGCTCATACGACCCATTATAGCGTGTGGCTTTCCTATATGGTATAGCATCTCCAAGACCAGCATGGATAAATTATCGGTCTTCGAAAGGAAGATACTACGAATCTGCACCGGTCTCACCTTTGACAAGGACCGGATGAAACATCATAGCAACAAGAAGGTCTACGAAAAATCGCGCATCATCCCCCTGCAACAGTTGTTGGTGCAACTTTTCAAGAAGCAGTTATGCGAAACGGAAATCCATCCTAACCCAATCGTCAGGAACTTAAGGAGCTCAGTCCCTGAACAACGATTTCTCAATGCGCACAACATGTCAAACGAAGAGATTTTCCCCCAGACATCTTCTGCATGCGAGCCGTATCACTTCTTCTCCAGCAGTGATACAACTTACCATCGAGGTTGACCCTGAAAGCAACCCCCCTCCTCACCACCACCACAAAGGAACATCATCGACACACGAGAGTTAAGAGAGGACATCGTTTATATTGTAAATAATTCACTTGTACACACTCAAACTATGTAAGACAGTTGTTTATCCGTCGGGCCCCTATTGTTGAGCCGACACATATATATGTATATTCACTGTAGTCTTAAGCTTAAAAATTTGAAATTGTAAATATTTTTGTTCAACAAAGAAAAATTGATATTTTTTAAGAATTTGCCTAACTTTGACGTTACAAAAAAATACGCGATAATCTATGATCGAATAAAAATGCAGTCTCGGAGCATAAGCCTGTTCCGATCGATCGATTAAGTCATCTAGACTCGTCGGAGATAATGGATCATGTTATCGATTATATTGCCTATAAAACATGAAATGTGCAGACAAGCCTAGCTTTCAAGCTTGGAGCAATTATCTGGCCGTGGCTAAACCGTGCGGAAAAGAATGGATACCGTCGTCGATTAAGGTATTGATCGTAATCGAAACAAAATGCGTGTCTTAAGTTATCGTTCTTTGATCTGAATCGGCCCGAGACGGTTATTTATTATGGCTTCAGACTAGACGAGACCTGGAGGTCATTTTTATTGCAATATACACCGGAGTCATTTCTTCGCCATTTTCGTGTTTGTGCAAAGTCAAAGCACGCTGATTGAGAAGCCGTTTCGGCCTGCTTGCAGTTCAAAAGCCTGTAGGAGCAGTTTTCTGATATTGGAGTAGAGAGTTTCCAATGAGACTACCCCCAACAACCTAAACGATAGAAGCAATCGCCCCAGTACCACAAAGAAGTGGTTTTCCAGCCAAAAGTTTCAATTTTTTTAATTCTTGCACCTGTTACACAATTTGACTGCATTTGTCAAACGCGTCAGGGCTTCAGTCCGCTGCCACAAATTGATCGCTGCTCGTGAACAGGCGGCAAGAACACATCAGCTACCTGTCTCGTCAAGATTGGCCAGAAACTAGTCGCCAATCTAACACACCCCAGCTCCCACATCAATCACGCAAGGCTCCAAATAAAGATCGTCGAGACAATCACAAGCTTTTTCATTCCATCAAAGGCCGCCATTCACCACAGTATCGACGCACATCCATCAGAACTCTCGATTTCGCCATTCGCTGACTTAATGAGATTTCCCTGAGTCTGTCTCCAGCGCCAGAAGACAGATCCCATCCATCCGAATGACCATTTTCAATTACTCAAACGTCAATTCCGCAAATGACTTTCAATCGGAATTCGATTTCAGAAATCGCCAGCGCACAGCTGAACCAACACCGTCTGGCCATGAAGACCCCCAGAGCCTCTACGCGCAGTCCGCTGCCGCAGTGGGTTCCACCAGCAACAGTCCGGGGCCATTGAGCCCGTCGAGCAAATAGCTCCATGCATGTGCACATTGCAAAATTTCAAAACAAACCGATTTCGGATCGAAGCCACATGGTGGTGCGCGCCAGTTACACAGCCAGTAGCGGTTCTAACCGTAAACCGGACTTGGACTTCCACTGAACAGATATGAACAGCCGGTAATAAAAACCACGCCGCACGTTGCCCAATTAGTGGCTGCGTTTAGTATCCACGAAGGCTTGCGCAGAATCTAGAAAGGGGTGCAGTACTTACTGTTATTGATTTTAGCTCCTTGTGATATAAGCATCGACAGAGGTGTTGGTCGGCTGCGAATGCGTCCGGCGAGTCCGCTGCCAGTGCCGCCGGATCCAAGTCCACCGCCACCTCCTCCTCCGCCGCCGCCACCTCCTCCACCACCAATACCGCCGGCAAGCCCCAGTATACGGTCCCTCGCACTGCGTCCATACCTCAGGTAGTGCTTCTGTAGTCCCATGCTCTAGATCTGAAATTTAATTAAACAAAAAAAACGGAAAATTAGTTGCAGCCGGAAGGACGCAGCGCAGTTGGAAGAGCACCTTTTGTCGCTCTAAGCCCATAATTAACAGTGAGGTAAACATATCAATTAGAGTGTGCCGACGATTGCCGTACGACTGTGAATCGTCGATTGATCTGTGACTCGGAATTAATTAGAATTAATTGCAATGATTACTTGGAATGGCAATTGCAGGTCGGACTGTCCGAGGCCTCAGCGAGGTATAGAGTTCCATGGAAATCAAGGAGCACAACTTCTGGACTATTGTTTTGCTCAGATAAGGATTTCCGTTCACATTCCACATGGCGGGGTATGCTATGAGGTCAGACTTGTGCCTCAGGCGGTAGTGAAATGGTGAGCTCCCCGAGAGGTGGAATGCAAATGACCCTTGCCTACTGGGGCAGATGCAGATGATAATCAGCTAATGCGATGATGGGTGTTTTTCAATCAATGCAATGGGTTTTTCTACTGTTTCAGACGAAGAAGGCGTTCCTAATGTGCCAAGGGGAGTAAGATTATGTCTGGCTTGAGATTGATGATGTTGATGTAGCCATTGGGGGTTGTTTTCCTCACATGTTTGCCCCTTAAGAGTGATTTCATTTGTTATACGTTCGGAATGTGTGACTTAATTCTCGATGCCTTTCGTTTGAAGTTGAATTGATTCGAAATCGTTTAAGTTTCGGGTTGCTTTCAAAAGATGGCGCCACCTGCAAGTGGCGGCTGATCTTGGAAGCAATTACCTACTTCACTGGAATGTTGTGACATTTGGCAGCAACAAGTACTTGGCATCAATGTCTGTTTTGGACAAGAGTTTTGCCTCTTGTACGGGTTTGTCTTAAATTAACATCATTTGGGGAAAGTTTTGATTTTTTGATTGGAAGAAAAATGCAGCTGAGTCCCACTGAAAACTTCTAGAAGTTAATGAAGATTCTGCTTACACCGATAAGTCATGAAGAGAGTGGTTTCGATGCTTCAAAAGTCGTGATGTTGGCGTTGAAGACGACGACTTGTCCAAAAACTTTAAAGACTTTAAAGATGAGGAGTTAGACGTTTCACTGGATCAGAATCCGAATCATGTGTAAAATGAACTCTCAGAATTGTTAGAACAACAACAAACAATTGCCGCTGCATTGAATTTGGAATTATTCATAAGTACAGAAATTGATTGTCGTACGAGGAGAAATCAAGAGATCTCGAAAAACGATTTTCCACCTCCAAACTGCTTCTTTTTACACTGAATCATCAGAGGAAGTCAGAAATCACCTGCAAAAGTTGAAATGGAAGGTTTAACCTCACCATCGCCCAGACCGTGCTCCTCTCGACTACTGGCTTTGTCGATGGATGCAACAAATTTAAGTGAACCAAATCAATTTGTTTTCGAGAGAAAAGTTTTGCGTGCGAGTTTTGGTCCTGTTTGCGTTAATGGCATCTGGAGGAGAAAATTTAACGACGATTTAACTATACGAGGGCTGCTTTTTATATTTCGGGATTAATAATAATAATAATTGTTGGCGCTACAGGTCAAGGGGGGACCAGGGCCTAGCTTCCTCATCAACTACTCGTGTTGTGCGCGCTACTGTTTTCTCACGAGTAGAAGGGACCAACAATTTTTTGCCGACTCCGAACGGCGAAATTTTAGAAGCTTTCTTACACAATTTTGACTATTTGAGTGTTGTCAGCAGCTCGAAAGAGGTGGTGCCGTGAAATATAAGAAAAATTGGTGTTGAACTGGGAGTCGAACCTAGACCCTTCGGCGTGTGAGTGTCGCACTCTACCCACTACGCCACGGCGACCATTTCGGGATTAGGGAACAAAAAAAAAAAATTTATAATCGAATAGGCTGTACAACGACATGCGCCTGGTCAAGCGACTTCGGATACAACGCTTAAGATGGATATGCCAGGTCGAGCGTATGGATACCACTGCTCCGGCTAGAAAAGTCATCGGATTGGAGCCATTGGGACAACGTAACAGAGGACGGCCTAGGCTATGGTGGTGCACACAAGTGGAGAAGAACCTCAATCAACTTGGAGTGCGCAACTGGAGACAGCTGGCGAAAGATCGTGCTGGCTGGAGAGGTGTGTGCATTGAAGCCCAGGTCCACCTCGGATTGTATCACCACAAGGAGGAGAAGAAGACGAAGATGAAGAAATTAATTCGTAATCCCAATACAGAAGAGGTTTTTTTTTATCTTAACTCAAGTTGGCATTGACCTACGACATTAATTTGTTTTATTCATTCCAGAAAGAGGAAGAAAATGTTGTGCTGCGGGATGCTCTTTATCCTAAAATTTAGGCTTATGAAGAGCGTCTGGACAAAAACATCCAATTTCAAATGGTCTGGAAAAGACTATCCACGCACCAGAGAGCACATACAGCTCTGTGCACAAAAATAGCACCACGTTGAGGTCTGTACTTTAGATGCTAATTACTTTTCTCCATGCTCATGTAAAGACACGATTTTTATTGTAGGACATCTGTAAGTGGAGAGGAACTTCAACCAGCTCGATGGGCATCAAAAAGAACATCTGTAGGAGCTCAAGGCGACCCAGGACTGCAGTACTATCCCACGAATTCCTTAATTTGTAGCGCGCTGTGACTGTTTTTCATCGCATTTCTCAGCTCATTCATTGAATCAAGGATTAAACCGAAATTTTTTTACTGCAAATACCGGGGTGTAGTTAATTTGTGTCCAGCACGGAGGACAACAAGACAAAAATCTACATGGTAAAGCGCACAGACTGGAGGAACGAATATCAAGATCGAAGGCTTTTCGATGCTCTTTTCTTTTTGTGGGTTATACCCGGACCAAATATTGACCGCAGAACACCTCAATGAAAAAAGAAGAGTTATTCAGAAGAACGTACAGTTAGTCAGCTTCACTTTGTAAGCTACAGAACAAAGATATCAAGCAGACAGCAATGCAGACAGATATAATTCCTATTCCTGAACTCGTAAATGGCTGTCAATGAAAAAGTTATCACACGAGTGAGAACATAACTAAGAAAATTCTGTTGTATGCCTAAAATTACCCTGACAACTTGATATGTGGCTTACTGCATCTCTGGTAGGGAAACTGTGAAATTCATGCAACATTCATCGCACTGAGAATAAAAGTGTATCTGTCACAAGATATACAAAAAGCCAGAACTTCGGACAAAAAGCCAGAACCCCAAAAATGAGGTCTTAAATGCTACCTAATTTTGCTCAGGCAGCGTGGCCGCCGTGGGTAATGGGTAGAGAGTGACGCTCACACGCGGAAGGGTCTAGGTTTGATTCCAGGCTGAACACTTCCAGTTTTTCACGGTGCCACCTCTTTTGAGCTGCTGACAACACTCAAAGAGTAATAACTGTCTCAGCTTCGCCATTCAGAGTCAGCAAAAAACACGTAGGTCCCTTCTACTCATGTGAGAACAGTAGCGCGCACAACACGACAGTCCACAGGAGGACCAAGGCCTAGCTTGCTCATAATCTAGCGCGCACAACGCGACAGTCCACAGGAGGACCAAGGCCTAGCTTGCTCATAAGCTACTATTTATGAGCAATCTAGGCCTTGGTCCTCCTGTGGACTGTCGCGCCAACAATTATTAGATATTAGCTGAGGCATCACGGATCATAAGACATAATCCGTGCTCAAAAGTAGCAGAAAAGCGTTAAAGACCATGAAAAGTTTGATTAAACTTAAATTGGGTCTTGTCCTAACGTAAAGCAATAGTACTCCTGTGAGAAGTTGTGGGAAACGAAAGGTGTTCTTTCCAGACCCATGTCGAACATCAGCCGTTAGTAGCAAGGAAAACGATTAATGATCACAAGAGTTTTGGCCTCTATACAGATGTTGTCTGACGTCGCAAATAAAACGTCGTACATAAAAATTGACACGTCAGTGCGCATATTATGAGCGCTGTCAGTTGGCTGTGCATACCGAACTGATTTCCCACGATACACTATTAGTTCTACCCTCTGTGGTACCCATTGATGTTCAGGCTTTAGAAGCTAACACATTACTCAATAAGTCCCTGGACATAAAGGTGGCACCACTAACAAAAATTTAATATTAATTAACAAATGTTGTTAGTGGCGCCCCCTATATGTGCGGAATTTATTGAGTTGTCTGTTAGGTTGGACATAGGATAAATCATGCGAAAAACCACGAAGCCGTAGCAAAGAAGTGCGGCATCGACAATATATCGGTTAATACCAATAACGAAAAGTTGGCTTAATAGGAGACAGGAAGGACAAAATTAGAAACTTACGAGGGTCTTGAGTAGTCACATTTGAAAATCTATTCAAGCGACCCCTGATGAAAGTTCGTCTTATACTGTCTTTGCAAACGCTATAGAGAACGAGGTATCAGCTCGCTATAAAAATGAAAGGATTTTATTACACGAAGACTTTGGTGAAGCTCCAGAACTGAACATAATTGACTAAAAAGGTTGTCCGCTTTTTTTCTCTTCAACAATGCTTCATAGAAATTGTTACAGTGATCGAATTAAGTTCAAATATGCGCCGTTTTGTTCGATAATCTGTTTCCATATGGACGGCAACTTCATAATACCCCCCTCAAAGAAGCTCCCCTCCTTATTTGCGAAGAACTCGGACAGGCACTTTAAACAAGCCTCTTTTGAGTTCAACTTCACAACACCAAGGGCGTTCGCCATGGACAGGAACAGGTGATAATCACTTGGCGCTGTCTGAGCTGTATGGTGGATGCGATAAAATCTCTCATCCGAGCTCCCGTAGCTTCTGACGAGTCACCACCGAAGGGTGTGGTCCGGCGTTGCCGTGGTGAAACACTACACCCTTTCTGTTGGTCAATTCTGGACACTTCTGGTCGATCGCCTGCTTCAAGCGGTCCAATTGTTCGCAGTAGGTAGTACGTAGAATTAAGCGTCTGGCCATATGGGAGCAGCTCATAGTGGATGATTCTCTTCCAATCCCACCAAACACACAGCAAAACCTACGTGGCCTGGTCTATCCCGGCTTGGCCACTGTTTGGGACGATTTACCGGCCTTAAATCACAACCGTTTTCGCTTGATATTGCCGTATGTGATCCATTTATCGTCAACAGTCACCATCCACTTCAAAAATGGGTCGAGTTCGTTCCGTTTCAGCAGCATATCGCAGGCTTTGATTTGCTCGAGAAGGTTTTTTGCGTTAAATCATCCTGCACCCAAATATCAAGCTTTTATTGTAAACCAGCAGATTGTTTAAAATGGTTTGGTGACTAACTCCCATCGCCTGGGCGATGTCACGAGATGCCACATGCCGGTTTCAATGATTTCCATTATTGAATCGGTATTCGTCGTCACAGGTCTTCCGCCGGCTGGCATATCCATGGTGTCGTTTCCACCGGCTCTGAATCGACGAAACCATTCCTCCGCGGTTGAGTGATAGAGTTCCATCCCTCAGGACACCATTAATCTCATGGAACGTTTCTCTAGCGGATTTGCTTTTAAGGAAGGAAAACTTTAAAATAGCGCGAAGTTAGGCGTTAGTGAACTCCGTGTTTACACGTAGGCTATATCAAGACCTTTCAAATGATGTATAGTATTGTAGTACTTTGTACTACAGAGCTCGTATCTGAGCTGTTGATGAAAATCAAAAATAAATCACACCTCTCTGCAGTGCAACTAGGTCCACTATTTGTTCATGTATATCCTTTTGTACAGCTTTTCGAAATGTTTCGAGACCATTGCTCCAGTGAAATAAATTCTTTTCATCGAAAAAATCATCATTTCGACTTTTCGAAACATATTTCAAAATGCAGATTGTCCGAAATTAAATTGACAGTTGTTGGTGGTCCGCTTTAAGAAGGGCATGTCAAAGTTATGACATTATCACAGGCAATCATGGGTCTGGTTTTTTCGTTGAATACCATTACCGTGGCTCAACTGAATCGTGCACCACCCAACTTGCACAATCCGTACGACAAGGAAACTACATTGTTACAGCATTTATCGCACGACGAAACTGTCATAAACGTCGTGACAGTACAGCGCACTGAGCTTACGTAACCTGAAACTGGCCGCACCGCAATATTTCAACGCTGCATCTCCATCGTTCAGGGGCATCGCATCACGATTGACCCTCCGTCAAGTGTTAACTGGTTCGTTGCAAAACCGAGCGCCTTACACATTCTAGACGGCCAATGCACCAGACACTTGATGAGTCGCACTTAGTCACACCGTCAACACACTGCATTCGCACCGAGACACATCTTGAGCTGCGCTGTCGAGTTGCAAAACGTGGAAAGAGTAAACATTGTCAAAGAAATTCAATCATCCTTGAGTCGGTGTTGACACTCCTTTGGGCTTTCCCGATGCCCAGCTGCGAATGCACTTCGCGGTCCCGTGCAAACACAATGCAATCCACGGCGCTGAGTGTTTGCCTCGAGACATCAAAAAGGGATTTCCCAGCCACATGCACGACGGTGCTAATGGCTCGGGGTCACAATTGTGAACGACTGCGTCTGCGTGTCAAGAACAAGCGGATTCATGGAACGCATTTGCAGAGATGCACGTACGCATGCGGATAAGGATGATGAGACAGACTTGATGCACCCCAAGTGCGTGACGAGGAGAGAGAGAGCGAGAGGTACTTAAATCGTCGCCGCAACCTACTTTGCTCGGGAAGTTATGTCATCCTTCACAGAGATGACTGGCCAGACCAGTTTGGGGCCGAAAATTAAAAAAGTGAATGTGGTAGCATTTCCTTTTCAAGGAGATCATACCGCGCCAAGCTCACTCGCCTTCAAACAGCCGCCCCAACCGCCCCTCGCCGCTGGGATATGACCAAAAATTTATGGATATGCGTTGCAGATGCAGTCCAAGGTTGATGTATATCTTCCCCGCTGGTGTGGCAATTAAGCCTCTTAATGGACCCATGCAGTGAGTGACAGCAACTCACTGGCGTTTGCCCACAAACAACAGGGTCCGAAGCCCGCATGGGTTGGGCAGAGGTATGTGTGCCCAGTAACTTGAAAATATAGGAGAGTGCGAAGAGTGATTTACGGGTGTCTCCGCCTCTTCAGGTGTGACATTTATCGCAATGATAAAATTGCTGTATAGTCAAATATGACTTTTCTATGTTTATGTCATTTTCTATGTTTTTGATTTACTGGAAAATAAATGTCGGAATTTGAATGGATTTTTGCGTTTAACTCAGGTTTTTAAATCGAGTGGGCGCTGGTAAGGCACGGCTGTGGGATCTCCGCAAATGCACACTTTAGGCTTAGGCGATTAACTCACATTTTTCTCTTCATTTGAATTTGAAATCAATTGCGGGTGACACATTTGGACTGCGGCTTGGACTCTTACTTCAAAATTGTAGCAGAAAAAATAAAAAATAAATAAATAGAACTAATCACCCTGTTCTAGATTTGTTTTCGAACACCAAGTAAACGGCTTACATGTACTTGCAAAAGCAATCCATCTGATCAGGTAATCGACCGGAAATACAGCTTCATTATAAATAGGGGACAAAATATGTTTTTTTCTTCTTTTCCGTTTATCGACAGAGCAATAGAGATAAGGAACTGTGTGAGAGTTGTTTTTTTCTATTCCGATCGCCCATCACCCGAACCTCAACACTCCTCCTACAAATTGTAGTCTGTCTGGATTCGTTTGTCTTTCAAGAAGTTATGCAACTATGTGGACAACCATGTGCGTGCCCGGTTTATTGAAGTCGAAGGAGCCTTGTAGTCCACGAATGGCAAAATTAGAAAGTACGTAGTAGTAGAATGACTTAAAACACGCGAATTTCCGCTGACCTCCTTGACAAGGTTTAAGGCAATTAAATGCAGTGACTCTGCGTTACTGGAATTTAATTTCATAATTGTAATTTTACTTCTTTCATCTAGACTGCAAAACCGCTCTTGTTTTCCTGTAAGGCTGTCTGAGAATTCAAATGAGAGCGAACGAATTCTGTTTGAATTTCATTTCAAGTCTTTATGCATTATTTTATTTATTTAATGGCCTTCTCCATTGCAGACTCGAAACCGCTGTGTAGGTTAAACAAATTGTGTTATGTTCATACTGCCATCATAATCGAATGGAGTAAAGCAAACGGATAGAATTTAAAGCTCCAAAAGCTGTTCATTTGACTAGTAAGATCCCTTAATTTTAGTTGTATCATAAAAAGGAAAAGCTGCATGTCTTGCGAATGTGTAATCACGCAACACTTAGAAGGAGTGAATATTTATTTGAAGCTGCCAAAAATGCTGCTAGATGTAGAGGTTTCTTAAAACAAGAAAATCTTCTGTCAACAATATGAAAAGTGTAAACCCATTTGCTCCAAATTTGAATTCTTAAGTTGTTGAGTTCGTACGCCCATAAAATCTGCCTTCGCTGAAAGCTTACGGTAAAAGTCTCTGAAGTTATTCATTGTTCAAGCTCCCATTGAGCTGATAGCCTCAGTAGAAGAATTGATCAAATATCTCGTTTTTTTCCATCTCAATACCAACACTCAAGAATTAGACAGGTTTTTCTGTCTCACCATGAATAGTCATCAGTTTACTCTAAAACCTTGGTTTAGGCGAAAGACAGTAGTGTAACTTCAAGTTCACTTCTCAGAATATGAAATGATATTTCCAACAGTTTACAACCCACAGGTGTTCAAAATGAATATGTATCGTTATTCTCTCATTTAGTCCTCCTTGATCTTGATCACTAAAAGAAACTCGAAGTATTAATAAGAAATCGTCGGAGCTACCATTCCACAGAATTTTTTTATTAATGTATCGTTATGTTAGCGTCTTAAACCGTTTGTCCACAACCTAATAAGTCTCTATCAGTGAGGTTTCAGGCCAGGGAAGTCCACGATAGACCAAACCTTCACTTTACGGCAGATCTTGGAAAAGACCCAAGAAGTACAGGTCGGCACTCACAACATATTCGTCGTTTTAAAGGCCGTATATGACAGTGTGCATAGAGACCAGGTATACAGTGCCATGTCTAGCTTTGGCATTTCTACCAAACTCGTCAGATTGTGTAGGATGACGATGGAGAACTCTTGCTGCTCCGCCAAGGTCAGTAACGAACTCACCAAGACCTTTAATGTCAAAAAAAGGTTTTAGACAAGGCGACGCACTGTCATGTGACTTCTTTAACATCATCTTTGAGGAGATTGTGCGTAACTCACAAGTGAATACCAGAGGCACGATCTTCCAGAAGTCAGTTCAATTGCAAGCTTACGCTGATGACATTGACGTGATTGGACGAAGACAGCGAGCCGTTTGCTGGCTTTACAGCGGAAGCGTCTAAAATTGGTCTGACGGTAAATGAGGGCAAAACGAAGTACATGCTGTCATCAAGGAAGGATACACAACATAGACGTCTCGGCCAGAGCGTCATACTAGGCAACAGAAACTTTGAGGAAGTAAAGGACTTCGTCTGCCTCGGCTCCGTGATAAACAGGGACAACAACATCAGTACCGAAATCAAACGCAGAATCACTCTTGCCAACCGCTGTTTCTTTGGGCTCAAGAGGCAATTGAGTAATAAAGCCCTCTTTCGAAGGACTAAGCTCGCTTTATGGAACAGCTTAATCTTCCCAGTCCTACTTTATGGCGCTGAAACTTGGACGTTAGCAAAAGCGGATGAGGAAGCCCTTAGTCTTTTCGAGAGAAAAGTTTTGCTTGCGACTTTTAGTCCTGTTTGCCTTGATGGCATCTAGAGGAGAAAATTTAATGACGAACTCTATGGGCTGTACCGCGACATGCGCCTGGCCAAGCGTCTACGGATTAAACGCTTAAGATGTCTAGGCCATGTAGCGCGTGGACACCACTGCTCCGGCCTCAAAAAGTTTCTGAATCCGAGCCATTGGGACAGCGCAACAGAGGACGACCTAGGCTAAGGTGGCGCACACAAGTGGAGAAGGACCTCAACCAACTTGGAGTGCGCAACTGGAGACAGCTGGCGAAAGATCATGATGGCTGGAGAGGCACGTTAGTTGAGACACAGGTCCACCCCCGACTGTAGCGCCTCAAGAAGAAGAAGAAAATGATAGTTCAAGTTGATTATAACAATTATACTGGCCGCCACTTTGAAGATTCCGTAGATTCCGTAGATTCCGTGAATTGGTCCAAAACAATATTGCCGTTGATCCCGTCATTCATTGGCGGGAAGCTCACTTTCAATAATAATTGTTGGCGCGACTGTCCACGGGGGGACCAGGGCATAGCTTGCTCATCAACTATTCGTGTTGTGCGCGCTACTGTTCTCTCACGAGTAGAAGGGACCTACAGTTTTTAGCCGACTCCGAACGGCGAAATTTGAGGAGCTTTCTTAGACAGTTATTACTCTTCGAGTACTGTCAGCAACCCGTAAGAGGTGATGCTGTGAAAAATCCGTGCTTAGTTAGCTTAGACCCTTCGGCGTGTGAGCGTCGCACTCTACCCACTACGCCACGGTGACCACAAGCTCACTCTTACACTTGCAAAATAATAAAAAAGTAAAAAACATAATTTTGTGGAGTGATCTTGAACTGCATGTTGGGATATCTTTATATCCATACAAGCTGACTGTTTAAAGCACCTTATGAATTAGTGGAATAATTGGTCCACTCTTTTTTAAAAACTGTGTTGGACAAAACATTGCAGTCAAAGGTGACGTCTGTATGGCAACGACTATTCATTTTTTCGTACAGCTCTTGCCACAATTGATTTGTTAAAGGAAACGTGCTTTGTATTTTAGACTTAACGTCAATTTGTGGGGGCGGGGGGGATATGTGAAGTCATTGGTCTATGCCGATAAGCTCCAAACAAATAAACCCACTTGAAGGACAACATGTTAATAT
Source organism: Eristalinus aeneus (assembly GCA_955652365.1). NCBI lineage: Eukaryota > Metazoa > Arthropoda > Insecta > Diptera > Syrphidae > Eristalinus > Eristalinus aeneus. Next base: position 54,677,715 of record OY019134.1, on the reverse strand, counting down.
AACATATCGATCCATAAGTCCAATAAGTGGAATAAAGAGGGCGCCATTAACAAAAAATTAATTAAATTAATAATTTTTGTTAAGATTAGTAGATGTTCCGGGACTAATTGATTGATTTGTTACACCCTTTAATACATATAAAAACTTCAAAATTTTCAAAACCGCTGATTTACATGTCCGCCGTACGCATTCTGTAGGTGATGAATGTAATCTAACTTGTCGGAAGTGGGATTATTATTTCATACTCACGCATGATTACGCGTGTAGAAGGTCAAAAAGGACATCGAAAATTGTAAAAATATTTGACTGGTGTCTTGATTGAATTTAAAAGAATCAATTTCTAAAATTGCATACAATCTTTTCATTATGGTTTCGCCGTCTGGTCTGTTTATGATTTGTTTTGTTATTTCTGCGGAAGGACATCATTTTTGCTGTTTATCAGTTTGCATTCCTGTTTAAAAAACTCTAGCAAGAAGAACACATTTCATTGGAGTGTTTAACAATTTTTCTTTCTGTATCACAGTTCTTTCGAATTTTCCCGTCCATCCTCAATAAAAAAGAAGCGTATCCTCCTTGATGCATACCCTTTTGAACCTTTTTGACCCTTTTGAACCAGTTAGCAGCTTTGTCTTACAGACTGAATTCTGAATACCAGAAACAAGCGAAAAATGCTCACTTTAAGTAACTCTTGGGTAAGACATATCAATGGACTGCAGTTCAATTTCAAGCGCGCAGCTATGGACAAAGTATTTTCTTACAACCTAGTTGGGTTTTCGAACGCTCAACCCGGTTAAACGCACCTTGGCATACCATAACTTGAGCAGAACGCTATTTTTTCGCAGTCAATGTACTGCGTCAGTCTCGCTTCGATGGTCAACTAAGTGAACTCGAGTTACTTTAGTGCAAAGAACCAAACATAAAATTACTCTTGCGAATCGGATAGAAATGAATAAGAATCGAGATATTTTGTATTCGGTTTATGGGACAGGAGCATTGAACTTGTTGAAGGTGGCTGATGAGGTTATTGGTTGACGTGAGGGAGGTGAAGCTTCAAGAAATAAAACGGGGTATGGTAAACAGCTTTTGTGAAAACTTTAAAGTCTTACAGCTACCAAACATTTTGGCGATTCAATGGGATGACGGATAAGTGTGTTAATATTCAGCACTAGGACCTAAAGCTTACAGAGAAAATCAAATATTTCATTTAAGTGAGTTGCACGGGGAGTTCTTATAAATGGCGACATAACACATCACACAATAAGTCCAGAGACATATAGGGGGCGCCACTTTAAAAAAAAAACAAAAATTTATATTAAATTAATAATTTTTGTTAGTGGCGCCCCCTATATGTCCTGACTTATGACACATAGGACATATAGACTTATTGGATGATATGTTTTGAGTCTTTCCACTTAAAATGCATACTATTCCTTCTTTTAATCAAAACCCTTCCAAAAGATATTCGCTCACTAAAAGCTAAAATTTTGCATGTGGTTCCCCTTCCCTTGGCTCGTTCTCAAATTATCTCCATTTAACACCCATAAACACACGCGAAATAAAAAATCCAAAGTCTACCACTAGCAAAGTGAATCATCCTCCGCAAACGTCAACGTCGGGAGAAATTAAAAGTCAGCCACAAAAACCAGCAGCTCATAAACCAAAACCTCTCCGGAAAAAATGAGTTCCTAGGTCAAACAAAAGTATGAAAAAATCGTGAAATAAATCCAAAATCAGACAGATCTGTCGTAAAAACAAAACTATTACCTTTTTTTTTATGCCAAAATCTTTCTACGAGCGGCGGCGGTTAAAGATTACCTCAGCTTACCCAGCGTCTGACGGTGTGTCTATTTTGATTTACTTCACTCATGCGCCACAGATAAACATTTAATTGCAAACCCAAAAGCGAAGGCAGAGAGCAGAGACACAGACTAGAGAAATAACCCAATTGAAGAACTCATCAGACCGTGGGTACTGTAATTGTTTCCAGATAGCAAGCTGGCTGCTTGGAAAAGCCGAAGGGGAGGCATGAGCTGGTGTAATAGTTTTTCCAATTTCAAGTTCATCCAGATCTTAGCTAATCGAACGAAATCAGTCAGACGTTTATTTGCTGTGAAGCACTCGAGCGAAGATATAAACTAGTTCGTTTCCATGTCCATCTTGGAACGGGTCTGGAGGATATTCATTTTGGGACAACTTCTGCAGGGTTCATCAAGGAGGGTCTGTAGACTGTTTTCGTAGTGACGAGGGTCTACTTTACTTGATGGAACGGAAACCTGGGCACGCAGTTTTGCGTGCGTTGATGGCATTTTGAGGAGCAGATTTAACGACGAACTCTATGGGCTGTACAGCAACATGCGCCTAATCGAGCGTCTTGGGATAAAACGCTTAAGATGCCTAGGCTATGTAGAGCGTATGGATATCACTACTCCGACCCGAAAAGTTGTCAAATCCGAGCCATTGAGACAACGCAACAGAGGACGGCATAGGCTAAGGTGGCGCACACAAGTGGAGAAGGACCTTAACCAACATGGAGTGCGCAATTGGAGGAAGCTGAGGAGAGATCGTGCTGGCTTGGGAGGCTGAAGAAGAAAAGGAAGAGGAAGACGAAGAAGAAGAAGAGAAAGAAGAAGAAGAAGAAGAAGAGGAAGAAGAAGTGGTAGAAAAAGAAGAAGAAGATGATGAAGAAGAAGAAAACGAAGAGGAAGATGAAGAGGAAGAAGAAGAAGACAAAGAAGAGGAAGAAGAAGTGGAAGAAAAAGAAGAAGAAGATGATGAAGAAGATGATGAAGAAGAAGAAAAAGAAGAAGATTATGATGAAGAAGAAAAAGAAGAGGAATAAGAGGAGGAAGAAGAAGAAGAAAAAGAAAAAAAGAAGAAGATGAAGAAGAAGAACAAGCTGAAGATGAAGAAGAAGAAGAAGAAGAAGAGGAAGAAAAAAAGAAGAAGATTAAGAAGAAGAAGAAGAAAATGAAGAAGAAGAGGAAGAAAAAGAAGAATAAGAATAAGAATAAGAAGAAGAATAAGAAGAAGAAGAGGAAGAAAAAGAAGAAGAAGAAGAAAAAGAAGGAGAAGATGATGAAGAAGAAGAAGAAGAGGAATAAGAAGAGGAAGAAGAAGAAGAAGAAGAAGAAGAAAAAAAAGAAGAAGAAGATGAAGAAGAATTGGAAGAAAAGGAAGGTTTGCAAATTCCACTCGCGTGGCGATGGCTTCGTTTTTAGAAAAATAGATATGAGTGAATGAACTGCGATAGTGGGTGCATGGAATCCTACATCGGTAGTTTCCTTCCTGCTAGATTCCAGAGAAAACAAATTGGCCTCAAAAGTCCTTTAGTTTGTTTTTCGTAGGCTGTTCGGCTGCTGCGCGACAAACAGCATGAATTTTTCGATTTCCTGTAAACTACAGCGTTACCTACGAAGTGCTAGGTCTGTTGGAGTACATCTTTGAAGACTGGAACAACATTCTTTGGTCCAATATGGGGCGGATGAGTACCACTTGCACCGTGAATCGTACAACAGCGAAAACTCTCCTTTAGATCAAAGCAACAGGCGAGTCACATACTGACAAAAAAAATTAATGTTTTATTAAACTACATTTGCAAAGGGGCCAAATGAACATTTTTTTACATCCTTTGCTTTATTTTGAATATTTGAATGAATCTCATCGAATTTCTGCTTTCATTTGCCTTTCTTCTCTATCTTAGGATCCAATACAGCATTCAGCGCACAGCACACGATAATTGAACATTATCGGAATTGATGGGTTTGTAAATTATCATGGTAACCACATTAACCTTCGGTTCATAATTAGGAAAAATTCCAAGCTACGCAGTGCCACCTTTGATTCTCGTAAATCGTCAGTAAAGTCTTCGATATGCCAACACTGAGTTCATACAGTCACGCCCAATGTTTGTGCCTTGTCCATGATTACCGCAGTAACTGATTTAGCAAATTAAGTTCATCACTCGGCAGTTGACAATTTCTGTGCGTATGTATGCCGCACAGACTGAACAAATTAAATACGAACTTCAAGACTCATTAGCAAGCGCTGGATTAGGTCTAGGCCTTCCGTCAAACAGCAGCATATTTTAAACGTCATCTTGTCTAGTGATGCTTTGATTGATTTCAGACAACGGTTACAGTGGTTTTTTAAGCTGCGATTAATTGCGTGTGACTGGGCTTAAATGATTTATGGGAACAAAGGTTCATGTTGTTGATTTTAAAAGGAATTCTCGGAGGGTCGTTGGAAACCAAAGTCACAGGGAAAAGTTACATGAGGGAGTAGTGTACAAAACGTTGAGTGATAAAACAATGGAGAATTTGGTCGGAAATATATTTCTGAGATTCTCTTTGACTGCTGATAATGATTTGCTCATAGACTAGGCCAAAAAACTGAAAGAACTTATCCATTAAAGGGAACAAGGTTTTTTCCAAATTACAGGAACGTGTTAAAAGTCGTCAGCAGCAGTTGAACATCATGATGCCAAACTTAAAACAGAATGAGACTCGAATAGAAATTCACATCTAATGCAGGGCTGGAATGGTAACTGTAATAGAAGTCATAGCCTGACTCTCAACTAGGGCCTAACATAGGACGAGCCACATCAAGAAGCAGCTTATGAGAGAGACGAATTCGGAGCAAACTTGAGGGAATGTTCCGGCCAAGAGGTAAAGTAGAACATTGACTTTACCTCTTGGCCGGAACATTTCCCCAAGTTTGCTCCGAATTCGTCTCTCTCAGAGAATAGCTGAAACATACATACAACTGGGCCTGTGACATATCAGAAGTTCTATTTATAGTCAAGGAACAAGCCAGATCAGGGTTCTGACAAAGAAATTCTTAACCTCGGCTCTTACCAGATCCAAGGGTGGGTAACGAAAAGTTTAAATGAGTGCTTATTACAGTTTGAGCATAGATTGAATTCCAAATATGACGCATAGTATCACTCAATTTTAAGCCAGAGACTTCGACAGAGCTTAAGATGCACTCTTAGTTGATTTACAAGGTAGAGCTCTCACTTGGTTTCAAGAAACAATGTATGAGCCAATTCAAAACAACAGCTCAAGCAATAGTCTAAGATCACCCATATGTCCCGGGACTGACATATAGAGGGCGCCACTAATAAAAGCAAGGGAAGCAATGGCTTCAAAAGTGTTACAGGTGCTCTGCTCCATCAAAAGCAACTATTTGTCGGTGGTATGCTGACTTTAAACGTGGCCGTACAGGCACCAACGATGCTGAAAGCTCTGGACGGAATTTATTAATGGCACACCCCATATGTCAGTCCCGGGACTTATTGACTGATGTGTTAGAACTTACCCAAAGTTCAATCCAAATTAAAGTGAACCTAGTCAGACCCAAATCTATAAACAGAAATGTAGAAAACCAGTTAAAAAGCCTGACTTCGTCATTGGATCAAGTCCTCACATCTGTGGATCAATTGGATCAGCAAAAACAGTGCAACATAAGCATGCAGAACGTGTGGCAGAAAACGACTCAAATGTCGTAACGTGCCTTGATATCGGAATTGAGTTCGCGATCAAATTTGCATATTGGGGTCAAATAGAGTATATCTGAGGCTCATTACCTTCACAATTGAAGTTTTCACGATCAGCGCTGCTGGAGTAGTCAGCAAAAGTCTCATTAAGATCAAGGCAAGGGGTATTTGCATACCAGAGAAAATCGCATTCACCGCCACAGTCTTGGGTCGGCTTTAAACTTTGGAGGCAAAGTTACATGAAATCTTTACAAATGCATTGTATTTGCGGATTTAAATTGCGGATTTCCATAAACGGAAGGTTCTATTCAAGTTTAATGAAAGGAGGGCTTTATCAAACAAAGCCATAAGAATTTTGACACAAGGGATAACAGTTCCACTTTGGGAATCACATTCGGAGGACGATACGAGTTCTTCAGAAATGACATTTTTGTCTTGAAATGCTTCTTGCAGTCTGCTGACATAGGAGATGGTTGATTAGGGTAAATTTGAAGATTCAAAGTGTCGGCAGGTGTTGATCCAACGATGTGTCCTTAAATTTGGTTCATGGAAGCTGCAGTTAGTTCTGTGCCATTTTGGGGATCGAAGATATTTCGAGTAAGTTTTTTAAACTGGCTGATGGCATAACAGCTGTGCTTTCGATATCAAAATTTAGCAAGACCCACAAGAACTTCATAATTCTATAGGCGGATGTATCGTAGCAAGTAGTGTACGACACTAACACGCCGAAGGTACCAAATTCGATTCTCGGCTAAAAATTTCGCATTTTTCACTTTTTAAAAGGAATAAGCTGTCTTTTAAAAACCTTTTTAAGGTTCGGCAAAAGACTGTATATCCTTCCTATTCGTGAGAAAACAGAAGCATTCCACATAAGTAGTAGATGAGCATACTAGGCTTAGCTTTTGGAATCAGCTTTATCAATGTAATAGAAGATTTTCGATTAAAAGTGATTAAAAGTGATTAAAAGCGATCTTGAATGTGGTTGCACGTTTTTTTCTGGAGAGAACGATGATGTGTTGGCGTGAATAAGGAGAGGTGGTGACGCCCAGGTCCACCCCAGACTGTACCGCCATCCGATGAAAAAGGAGAATATAAGGTAATGGATCTAGTTGTGTTCCTTGAGCCAGTCTAAAGCACGCAGGAAATGGTCAAATGGGGGATAATACCCTTAAGGCCTTGTTCTCGGTACGTTCGTTATTTGATACACTTCCAGAACTTGTCTGATATTTCTTTAAACGTTTTGATGAAGTCTCTTGCTATATGCAGAGTCCACTTTTAGAGTTCTTGAAATACGATGGCAGTCTGATTTGTCATTAGCTTCACCAGCCATTGCGGCTTCTATTGCCAAAGTGCTACGTCGTGTCAAACGGCTTCTTTCGAATCGGATTCGTAGTTCTGTTTTCACCGAATGTTGAAATAGGCATGATCACGATTTTTCTAGAAGTGGGAATGCATTAGTCAGCATCTGTATTTTTGGTGGACTACGTGATGAAGTGGTGAGTTTAAATTATTTTTGATCAGCCAACCTCTTAAAGTTTAAGCCAGAGGCTGACTTGATAAGAATTTGATTTACCCCCGGCTAAAGAAAGATAGATGAAACAGCAGGCATCTCAAAAGAATGAGAAAATGTGCGATGGGTGCCGCGTTTGCTCCTGCAATTACCTTAGCGGTATTTGACGCTGTTTAGCCAGAACTTGAAGAAGTGTTCAATCGTGGGTGATCTTTGAGGGAACATGGATCGCCTGGAACATAGCAGAGACAAATAAAGAAGGCAGCGGCTGTCATAGTGGTCGCTAAAGGTGGTGACTACTTGTGGCCACCTTTATATAGAACAAAAACATCATAACGCTTCAGCGAAGGATTTGAAACGTAGGTCCAATTTGGCATAAGATTACTTTTTCCAATTAATTATAATAATAATTATATGGTGCGACAGTCCTGTGGAGAACCTGGGCCTAGCTTGCTTATCAACTTCACCTGTTGCAAGCCACTGTTTTCTCACAAGTAGAAGGCACCTACAGTTTTTTCCGACTCCGTCATAACTAACAAATGACTGGTTAAGATGACGACCGATTGTCGGCAAAATCGAGGCCTCTAATGTGAAATAAGAATGGAGGCATAGCGATGCGGCTTGTTGGTTCTAGATGGACCAGTTTTGGTGAAAATCCGAAACTTCATACCTCTAATATGCAATAAGGATTCAAGCTTGGCTTGCTCATGCTTGCTCATCAACTACTCGTATTGTGCGCGCTACTGTTCTCTCACAAGTAGAAGGTACCTTCAGTTTTTTGCCGACTTCGAACGGCGTAGTTTTTTTTGTTTTTTGAGAAGCTTTTTTCTTAGAGTGTTGACAGCAGCTCAAGAAAGGTGATGCCGTAAAAAATTCGAGGTGTTCTGTAGGCAATCGAACCTTTACCTTCGGTGTGTGAGCGTCGCACTCCACCCACTAAACCACTGCGTCCACTTATCCCAATTTGGTGCAGTAAAATGACAACGCACTCATTCTTCCACGGTCTCCAAGTCTGCTGCCCTAAAACCGAGCTACATTTTTTGCTTCCAAACTCGAGCTGAAAGTGAGTGGAATGAGGGGGCTATCATGGAGGTCTCCTTATCTCAAGAGGATGTGTTTTTCAGACGGATGAAATAAGATACAGCACCACTGGTTGAAGTTCAAAGAGCTAATTGAAGACCATATTCGGGGAGAATATTGCAATTTTTTAAAGGAGTTGATCTTTTCCTCTTGGTTAAGCCCTCAACGAACAGCCCACGCAAACCTTCAGAACTAGCCAAATGAAGCTGCCATAGATTTGGATTTTCTGAGAGTTCTGTTTGAATTCAGAGTCGAAAAGAAGTAACCTTTAAGCCGTTTCATCTTGTCCTCAGCAATTGGCTGGAAGGGGTTTGGTTAATAATAATAATAATTGTTGGCGCGACAGTCTACAGGGGGACCAGGGCCTAGCTTGCTCATCAACAACTCGTGTTGTGCGCGCTACTGTTTTCCCACTAGTAGGGAACTACAATTTTCTGCCGACTTCGAACGGCTAAATTTGAGAACCCTTCTTAGACAGTTATTACGACTTCGGACGGCGAAATTTGAGGAACTTTCTTAGACAGTTGTTACTCTTTGCGTGTTGTCAGCAGCTCAAAAGAGGTGGTGCCGTGAAAAATTCGAGATGTTCAGCTGGGGATTGAACCGAGACTCTTCGGCGTGTGAGCGTCGCACTCTACTCACTACGCCATGGCGGCTACAATAATTGGCCGGTTGGTTACACAGTAATTAAATGGGAATTGGAAGGACTTTAAAAGACTCACAAAACTGTTGCAAAAAACTCCAAATTGAAGGTAATTTTTTTGCAAGCTTTTTGGCTCGTCAATACTTCCCAACAAACTGAAGCCACTCTCCGACACACTGTCGACATCTTCCAATCTCTTTCAAAGCATTTAAACTAAATATTCGAATCTCCTGCACCACCTAAAGCTCCGCCACTAAGCACGGCTGTTGTCATTAAGACATTTCTCCGTCCAGGCACCAAATTTATCGGACCTGCATCCGAACCGTGGCATGAGTGGCGCCCCAATGCACCCGTCAGACACAAGACTGTGATATAATTTGAAAGAAAATCATATTAATAACACTTTTTGTTATTTAATAAATTATTGCGACTCGGTTTTGCAGTCGGTGAACCGGTGGCCACTCATACGAGCAGGCGTATATGGCATCGCCGCTTATTAAACACGTTTCTTGTGCTTCTCTGCCTCCTCTCGGTCGCGCGCTCACCCGGGATTATGCAATCGTGAATGCAAGTCAAATTCGCCGCTTTTTCGCCAGCTTCGCGCTACATTCATGCATGCGGCCGAGATGCGAAATGCGAGAGACACGAAAAAAACAAAATTGCACCTACTCCGCTGGCCTCGCGACGTTGTGATCGAAATCGAAAGATCGGCGTGCTTTCTTTTTATCTTCATTTCACCGAAAGACCATTGCTCCGGGCGTCGTCGTCGCCATGGCTGCCGCATAAGCCAGGCGAGGCTGAAGCCAGTTTTCCCTGTGCTTGTGTCTGTGGCTGCTTTTATTTTTATCGTGTACAATTGTTACGAGTTTGTTTTTTATTTTGGTCCTCGGCGGTGCAGCATGGAGCCGTGTGGAGTCTGTGCCCGGCCGAGAGTCGGTCAGCACGGTAAGTAGGTTGGTAGGTGAACTGCGCCGCAGCACGGATACACCTGTCTTCGGTAATGTGAGACAAGATACGGGTTTGCTGGTCCGTGATGGGAGGGAGTCGAGAGCAGTCATTCACGTGTTCATTGAGTTTGAGGCGATTGCTTGGCTTGATGGATACATGGATGGAGGATGCTTATCGAAGGTCGATGGTGAACTTCTGCAGAGGGTAGGCCGCTCTCCAGTGGACTGTGCTGTGTTACGTGATGAGATTTCAGGCATTTAATGGATGCATTTTGCACTGAACGCCTTGAGATGATGTGGAAGACGACGCGACGGCGAGCAAAAGGTTAACAGTCGTTACCTGGTGATGCGCGATGAAATGCAAATTTTAGTTTGCTTTGGGTGCGCTAATTGTGAGAGAGAAACGATTTCATTAAGTTGACGGGGGGCTCTGCGGTTGCAGATTTGAGTGGATTATTAATCCTATGTTTTGGAAAGTGCTGACGGGGCACGGGGCTTCTTCTTGTGTAAATGAGAGTTTGAGCATTGTCCTCGTTTGGATTTTGAAGACGAATCCACAAGTTGTGGATGAGTAACAAGAGCTTGGAATGTAGCAGGCCGTTGTTTTCCACGATCACCTGCATTCTGCGAAATAATAGTGGACGTGGTAAATAGATGTCTTTCGACTGGCGTTTGAAGATCAGCAGGCATTAAATTTGTAATAATATTTCATGCCCTAAGGAGATGACGGTTTAATAGACCAGGTCAGAAGAGGATGAAAAAGAGTCTCCAGGATACAGTGGGAGGAGGGGGAGCATTTTTAGGAATGAAGCCAAATGTGCCACTGTGTTGAGCTTGAGCCACTGCTGCGCTTGGCTCTGAAGCGGCAAGTCTTCAGCTTCTATCGGGTTTGTTGCTTTTACCGTTTAGGAGATTGACGCTCACAAGTGAAGTAGAAAGGCGAAGCATGAAATTGTGGTGAATGGGAATTTTCTCGTTTTTCAAATTCATGTTCAAATGAGAAGAAATTGCTTATTTGCTAGCCTTAGTTGGAGAACTTAAGGTTCACAAGAACCTAAGAGTCTTGACACTTTTACGCGTATATGCTACGAAACCCTGTACAATTGCAACTGAGAACGAAACCTTTTTTGCGCCCTGAATCGAAAAGTCACCTCTTGACAGAGTTTTTATTATTACTTGAATCGTATCGCAGGAATGTGGAAATAGATGCTTGGGTCATGTGAAGCGAACTTACAACACAACCCCCGGCCAGCATACAACGTATTGAAAGGCAGTATGTTCAGGGGACGAACCCAGACATCTCGGCATAAATGTTAAGCCTGGAAGAAATGCAGACATTGTCAACGCTTTCAAAATGCCGAAAAACAAAACCCCGAAATGAGATCGAATTCGAACCTAAGCCTCTGGATTGTGTGTCGATGTATTTTATCATGACGCCACGGATGTCTCATTGCAGACAAACAGACTAAGGAAAGCGTTATAAAAGACATTCATCACGTTGAAGGAGACACCAGTCAGTTTTGGCGACGCGTTCAGATCGGTAAGTCTTGGACATGAAATACAACGCACATAGGTACACGCATTTCATTTTGCACATGAATAAGTTTTTTTTTTTCCAAAAACGGAGCTTATGCTATTTCGCAAGATTTTTTCTCAGTGGCTATGGTCTCTTCCGATCTGTTCTTATTCCCACGATTCCGTTCACCTTTTTGAGACAAACGTTTCGCAACTTTTGAAACGATAATTAAGAAATACATGAAAGGTACTGACGGGGATTGTTTAACCAAACCGCGAAGAGTGGTTCGCTTCGAGGAATGTTGGAATAATACATACCGTCTCTATATTGGTCGGAATAAATGATTTGACCATTATAAAGGGTGTCCCAACAAGAACCCAAGATTTAAATTTGAAATAAAACGCAGATATTTATAAAAATCGTGAATTCTTTTTTATATGGTAAAGTAGACAGGATGAGGTTAGGTGTGGAATAACACATCGGCCAGATGGGCGCCTCGGATTTGCTGGCACATACGCGATCTTTTAGTGAAGTTTTCAATGGCCGTTTTGCATAAATGCTGCGGTATTTCATTAATGCAGCGTCCAATTTCCTCTTTTAGGGCTTGAGTTGTCGTCGGCTTATTTGTATAAGCCGATAATGACTTGTTTCTGTATATTAGTACAGATGGGTGATGATACAGATGATGTGACTGGATTTTATGAATCACACGATTCAAAATCACATCCGTAACACTATTTATAGTGACAACGGAAACACTGATGGAGATGATGGAGATCCTACTGTGGTGGGATGGCGGCTAACAGACCTAGGTTTTGAGGTAACCTGACTGGTAATGACAGGTTGACCAGAGGCTACATTATGGTGCTACTGGAGGTCAGAAGCCACTGGAACTTCGGTTCCAGCCTGACCATGCCGTAGGCCCCTTGTGGGAGTATTGTAGTATCTGTGGTTTACTACCTGACATCGCGCGTAGACCCGAGGATAGTGTACTGTGCTGACTTGTCTAGCTAATTGTTAATGGCTAGGCAAGGCGGTTAGGGGACTATCCCGGGTCAGTGTGGAGTTGCATTCTCAACCGGGCGCTACGCCCCTGAAAGCGGAAGAGCTTTTAGAAAGGTTTCGCATCAAACCAAGGTAAGGTGATTGCCCCTCAAGCATGATCACAGTTTGGTACTTGGGTACCTTTACTTACGACTCTTGGGAAAACGGACCCCGTGATATAAGCCGGAAAGGGAGGATCACTTAAGGGGAGATCACTTAAAACCAAATCCCATATCTGTACATAAACATCAGACTTACGACGTCGAAATGGTTCTTCAGACCAGACAGAGTACAGGCACCATCAGGGGCCTTGCTAGGGAAGCTTTCAGCAGACGACGACTTAGATTGGCGCCTGGCCTTACGGCAGCGCATGCTTAGGTTAGAGTAGGACTTTATGTTATCGGTTCTGTATGTTAAGGAATCCTACCGAAAGCAACATAGTTGCGAAGCTCAACCGGAAGCTATATTGTGATACCATGAGAGTTCAGGAGCCCCTGTTACTTTGCCCGAAAGTGCGGTTAGCCCCCTTATGAGAGTATCGTGGTGGCTGTGGTTTATACCCAAATCGCGGGGAGAGTTGGAAGTAATCAACCGTGCTATCCAATCTGATCTTTATCAGTCTCCTGGGTCCTGGGATGAGTCTCCTGCGTCGGATGAGTTTCCTGGGTCGGATGAGTTTCCTGGATGGCCTCGCTCCTTACCAAGGAGGAGTGACTGTCACTTAAGATCAAATCTCAGATTGGTGCTTGGAATAGCTTCCATGGCATTTTCCTGACTAGAGGTGTATGGACCCCATGATATCAAGCCTTAACGGCAGGTGATCACCCAAATGTGACTGGATTTATGAATCACTTGATTCAAAATCGCATTCGTAGCAGTATACTTAGTGTCAACGCAACCACTGACAGAACCAAAGACCAAAGATGGCGGCTACTTGACCCAGCCGTTGAGGGAACCTACAGTTGTATTATGGTGCCACGGGAGTTTAGGGGAACCTAAAACTTCGGTCTCAGCCCGACCGTGTGGTAAGCCCCTTGTGGGAGTACCATTGTAGCTGTGGTCTAATACCTAACATCACGGGCAGACTCGGATAGCGTACTGTGCTGACTGGTCTAGTTTATTTTAAACCCAGAACTTGGCCGTTCGGTTCAGGGACTTTGCCGGCTTAGTGTGGTGTTGCATTCTCAACCGGGCACTGCGCCCTAGAGAGTGGCAGATTAAGGCAGTTTTAGAAAAGCCTCACTCCAAACCAATGTGGGCTGAATGTCCCTTAAGCATGATATCAATTAACAAGTTGGGTTGCTAAGACGTCTATTCGTGCGTTTTTAATAACCCTTGAGAAGATGAACGACTAGGAATAAAAATAAGTTCTTCATGGCAACTGATCGCGTAAAACCAAATTCCACATCTGTATATTTGCATCGTGGCTAGGCTTATAGGGAAACAGCCCTTCTGTGCGGTCAACGGAATCAAAACCGATCGAATATTCAAATGCCGAATGAAATTAAAATATTTGGAAATATTTTGAGTCTTCAACGAAAACAAGAGTGGAAATATTCTCCAAATAATAAAACATGCACACTGTCACAGACATAATCTAATCACATTAGCGTCCCTTAAGCGGAGAACTTAAACAGTGAACAGAAACTTTTTCTGTCTTTTCTTTTCTTTCATTAATAGACAGAGTGGTCGTTGGGGTGAAGTGGATAAAGTGCGACACTTGCACGCCGAAGATACCAGATTCGATTTATGGACTGAACACTATGCATATATAAGGTTGTCGAATATCTCCTCTCCGCTTTTTTCCTCTTCATTCAATGCTTCATAGAAAATGTTACAGTGATCGGATTTGGTTGAAATATGCGCCGTTTTGTTCGATAATCTGTTTCCATCTAGACAGAAACTTCATAATACTCCCCTCGTAGAAGCCCCCCACCTCATTTGCGAAGAACTCGGATAGGCACTTTTCACAAGTCTCTTTTGAGTTCAACTTCACACCACCAAAGGCGTTCGCCATGGACAGGAACAGCTGGTAATAACTTGGCGCTATGTCCTGGCTATATGGCGGATGCGATAAAACTTCCCATCCGAGCTCCCGTAGCTTCTGACGAGTCATCAACGAAGTGTGTGGTCCGTCGTTGTCCTAGTGAAACACTTCACCCTTCCTGTTGGCCAATTATGGACGCTTCTGTCCGATCGCCTACTTCAAGTGGTACAATTGTTTGCAGTAGATGGTAGAATTAAGCATCTGGCCATATGGGAGCAGTTCATAGTGGATGATTCCCTTCCAATCCCACCGAACACACAGTAAATCCTTCCTGGCCGTCAATCTCGGCTTGGCCACTGTTTGGGACGATTCACCGGCCTTCAACCACGACCGTTTTCGTTTGATGTTATAGTATTTGATCCATTTAAGGTCGCCAGTCACCATACACTTCAAAAATGGGTCGTTTCGCATCATATCGCAGGCGTTGATTCGGTCCAGAATGTTTTTCTGTGTCAAATCATGCAGCACCCAAACATCAAGCTTTTTTTGCATCCAACCTTCTGCAGATGATTTAAAATGGTTTGGTGACTAACTCCCATCTCCTGGGCGATGTCACGAGATGCCACATGGCGGTCTAACTCAATGATTTCCATGATTTGATCGGTATTTGTCATCACAGGTGTTCCGCTGGCTGGCTTGATCATGGTGTCGTTTTCACCGGCTCTGAATCGTCGAAACCATTTCTCCGCGGTTCGAAGTGGTATAGTTCGATCGCCTAAAACACCATTAATCTCACGGAACGTTTCTCTAGCAGATTTGCCTTTAACGAAGGAAAACTTTAAATT
Organism: Eristalinus aeneus; assembly: GCA_955652365.1. NCBI lineage: Eukaryota > Metazoa > Arthropoda > Insecta > Diptera > Syrphidae > Eristalinus > Eristalinus aeneus. The sequence goes on along the minus strand of OY019134.1, from coordinate 54,662,649 downwards.
GCCGCGAATTTCGGAGTTAGTGAACTCCATGTTTACACGGTTTATCTGTTAAATGCAATATCCCAAATAATCGTGCATAGCGTTGTTTTGTATATTATGTCAAGACCTTTCAAATTATGTATAGTATTGCCAGATACGAGCTTTGTAGCGCTTTGCACATAAGAAAGAAAATTCAAAAGGCAAAAAGGCGGAAGGGAGATATTTGACAACCTTATATTTCTACGAAGCCACCTTCTTCGTGTTTCAATCTTGGCAACAAGAAAAGTCGCGGGGGGCAAAATCTGGTGAATTCTGTGGCTGAGGCGTAGTTACAGTTTTGTTTTTGTTCAAAAGTTTACGAACAAAAAATGACATGTAGGCAGGTGCATTATCTTGATGCAAAAGCCATGAATTGTTTTTCTACAATTCTAAACGGTTTCTTCGTATTTCTTCTAGTAAGCAGTGCACAATTTCAAGATAACAATCCTAGCTGACCGTGCGGTCATGTGGTGAGATCTCCCTATGCACTTCGTCATGGTAATCTAAGAAAAGGAAACCTGTACACATGTTCGGGACAAGTGTACCAGCATAACAAAATATTAAAAAGACGATAATCGAAAGTACGTAGCCTGCGAAATTTGAATCTCACCTTATTTTTTGAACAGACCTCGTACATCGGTTGTTTGCGCCTATTAAGGGAGCCACTTTTGGGAAGCTAGAAATGAAGATCTGTATAGAGGGCAAAATAAGGACGTACTATTTGCCCATCGTTAGAGATTTTAGCTCTGGAAGTGGACAGTAGTAACCACTTGCTGTCAGTGACTTTCATCTATCTCTTAACGCGTTAGAAACAATTTTCAATTGTTGGAACTACTAACAGATCATAGTCACCGTAATTGCTCCAAGATTCGAATATTTAGTATAGATGAAGAGCTTTCATTGCTTTCTTAAGGAACCCTGAGGAATTCACTCGTTGTTGGATGTGATAAAATTGAAGTTTGAAGAAGAAGGATTAAAATCAACGTCGTATTCGACGTCCCTTTGTGTCGTTGTATCATGATGCCGCTTTAGTGCGTATTTTTCTAATTGCGGCAGATTTTAGAAACAGTAAGCTATGAACTCCTGATTTCGGTGGTCTGTAGAAATTGTTGTTTTCCTAAGAAATGATTTTGGTAAACAAACCCTTTTGCTTCATAAGCGAAAAACCGTCAAACACTCCCCCACACGTCATACACTCCCCCCACACGTCATACACTCCCCCCACACGTCATACACTCCACCAAATAAACAATTTATTCAACAACTAGCCTTTGAACCAACTAATAAATAAAATCTCTCCCTGCCTTACAAATGAGCTGAATCACTGAACCCGTCGTCACACTTAACCGAGAGACCATCAAATCAGACACCAACGCAACATGTTGCCGTCAACAAAACTGTATTCTTCTTCATATTATCTAAGATCGCTGCCGGCGGCGGTACACACGTCATATTATTCAATATCATCCAAAACAGATCTTCATTGTTTCTGGAGGTGGTTTGTTTGAGTTCACCGTTTCGTTTTATTTCTCCCTACACGGCGACACGGTAATGAAATCGAAAGTCGTGTGTTTTGCTTTTGTTTCACACTCTCAATGAGATTAAGTGTCATCCGTGTCGGCTCTCATTAGGTTTTTACACGTATAATCGGATTTCTCATAGATTGCCAAAATTATTCGTGTTGTCGTGGAGTTGGTAGCGTCATCGCTGTCGTCACCACTGTTGCGGTGTCGTCTCATTGCAGCCGCAAAAGAAAGACAAAGTGAAGGTAAAGCCTGCTCTCGTGTAAAGATTGATAATAAAAATTTGGAGCAACACTTATGTTTATGACGAAGTTAATTATAACGTGTTTAAACACAAATACGCGCTTGAATCAAACCCGGTTTCGCTGTTACGAGGAAAGACAGCGAATTTTCATGACTACAAGCATAATTTCCACACCAGAAACTTCTCCAAAAAATTTGCTTGCATGTGCAATAGTGGGGGCCACACGGGCAACACTTCAATGTGCACAAGAGATCATAATTATTATTAAAGAGGGGGGAAATTCCAGGCCACAGCTCATGTTCTACAATTAAACATAATTTTTATGTTGGAGCGGAGATGTCCGCCAGATAAGGGACCGGAAAGAATATCATCCGACTGGGCCAAATGTCATCTGTTGTGACTGTTTGTCGGCGGGTCGGAGGACAGACATGAAGTGTGGCTTATGAGAAACAAAAGAGTTGGTGTGCGAACTTGTTTTTCTGGCGGTGTGGTCTGTTGTCATTTCATGTCGTCTAACTGTTATTTCTGTCCCGACTTACAAGTTTTTCAGTTAGGACTGCTTCTTTCATCACGAGGTACACGTGAATCGACAGCGATGAGCAATGCGCGCTCGCGTGCATTCATCCGTTCACTTACAAAGATCGTTTATGTTTGTAGCTGTAGCGCGTGTTTGACGTTATCCACCGCCACAAAAGTTTACCAATATCTGAGTGAAAGAGTTTTCACGGTGCTATGAGTTTTCGCTATTTCTTGATTCATTATGCAACGTAAATAGTGAAGCATTCCTAACTGCTCCAATTGCTGCGCACCCCTTCTTGATCGATGCTGCTGCTGCTGATGATGATGACGGCACAGGCCGACAGACTGACTGCGTTACATTTTCAATAAAGCGATATTTGCAAGGTCTTTTCCCCTGCCTAGAGACAGTTAATTAAAGAGCATTACAGAGGCCAGTGGATTTGTACTTATGCACCAGAGCAATTGTGTTATTATCGGCGCTGCTTTAGTTTTGTGCAAGTAATTTGATGGACGTTTGGTTGCCACACGCCGTGGAATCTGAACTGCAATAGAATATCGACTGTGTGCGATGATTCATTGCGCGCCAGATTGATCGCGCGAAGCATTTTCGGAATTTGTCTTGAACCACAAAGGCGAACTTTGAAGCGATTGTGACGGATCTCGGAACATCTTTATTTGCTCGCATGATGTATTGCAGCACAGCAAGTGTGTTTGCTTTTGTCAAGTTGAAATTACAAATAGGCTCTCTGTCTTGTGTTAATCATAAGACAATGTGTAATGGATTGAGCGTGTGGCAGGTAAAGTGACACTTTGGTTAATGGTTGGTTGGCTGATCTTTTCTTTTTTCGGGTATGGGCGAGCGGAGGGGTTGGGTCTTTGGCAGAGATTTCTCTGCTCGGTGTGTCATGACATTGATTGCGAATAGGAAACAAATGGCAGAAAGGTTTCGTTTTGTTTTTGAGGTCATTTGTGCGGCAATGACAGAAAAATTGTTCTCGTACGTGATCTGATCTTCTTACCAGAAAAACTGATTAATGTGAGGGACGGGTTAAAGGCTGAAGTGTCCAAAGTTCTATAAGGGGAACCAAATTGTGTCTCATTAGTTGACTTTGAATTTGTAATTAAAATTTGGAACGAATAAGGTATGTACTTCCTGTATCCAGCTAACACTAATTTGAAAAGAACCATGGATCGAGAGTGAGACTTAACTTTAACTCAATCAGATATGGTCGTGGTTCTTGAATTTTCGTCGACTTACGATTTGATCCTCAGAAGTTGTACAAGTCATAGTCAACTATGAAACGAAATTGGAGAAAAAATGTTGTCGAAGAGGGACATCACAGAACCCGTTATCAATTTTTTACGGTGCCATAAAAACCTATGTCTTTATGGATCTAACTTAAGTGTAACAGCCAAATTTGCAAAAATGTACAGAGCCGCAGTGATTCACCAGGCGTCGTATTCATTCACTTTCACAACTGAATTTAGAAATTTGCGAAAACAAATAAATGCAAGATGTGGGCTACAAGATACAGTTGGTTAAAAATTCCACCTGCTGTTGGATGCAGAGTCAGTTGGAAGTTTTATGTGGGTAAGGGGTCGTCAATCACATTCCACTACCTGAGAGAGGGTCGTCTTGTTGTCATTCCAAATTATCAGCCTGAGGCAGTCAATCTATTTCGGAAGCTTGACGGTTAGCAATGAGTAAAGGAGGAAGTTTCCTGTATATCCCTGAAAGATGGGGACATGTTTGGCTTTATTTTTGTGGAAAAGGAGCACTTTGACGGTTGATTGAACTGATTTGCTCGCACTTGACACACACTCAATACATTTGTTTGACCGTTACCCTAAATGCTTTGTTAGGTGAGGGAAAACTCAACGGTGTCATAACAGACCACTGTGCCATTACTTGAGGATTTGCAAGGACGAGTAGGAGAAAGAGTTTACGTCATATGCCTTATGCAATCAGAAATCTCTTGCAGAAAGAAGATGAAAAGAGCCCAGGGTAATATTTTTTACGACATCCTGGAATGCCTCCACATCCTGGAATGCCTCGACATGCTGGAATGCCTCGACAGCATAGACCATCTTGACAGCTACAGAAATAGACCACAATTGTTTAAGTTGGATAATGAAACATACCTAATAATTGTTGGCGCTACAGTCCAAAGGGGGACCAGGGCCTAGCTTGCTCATCAACTACTCGTGTTGTGCGCGCTACTGTTCTCTCACGAATAGAAGGGACCTACAGTTTTTTTCCGACACCGAACGGCGAAATTTGAGAAGCTCTCTTAGACAGTTATTACTCTTTGAGTGTTGTCAGCAGCTCGAAAGAGGTGGTGCCGTGAAATATTAGAAAAATTGGTGTTGAACTGGGAGTCGAACCTAGATCCTTCGGCGTGTGAGCGTCGTACTCTACCCACTACGCCACGGCGACCACATGAAACATACCTGCGGCATCAGAATAGACCCAGCCCAATGGAGGCCGAAGTGTGGTCAATTGTCAATTTGACAACTGGCCGCTTTAACCTAACTTTACCTAAGCCACTCATGTGGCCATACAGCCGGTAATACTAATAATAATTGTTGGCTTTACAGTCCAAAGGGGGCCAGGGCCTAGCTTGCTCATCAACTACTCGTGTTGTGCGGCCTACTTTTCTGTCACGAGTAGAAGAGACCTACAGTTTTTTGCGGCGAAATTTGAGAATCTTTCTTAGACAGTTGTTACCCTTTGTGTATTGTCAGGTGCCGTGAAAAATTCGAGAAATTGTTGTTGAGCTGGGAATCGAACCTATACCCATCGGCGTGTGAGAGTCGCACACTACCCACTACGCCACGGCGACAGCAGGTGCTGTAACATAATCACGGTCATTTAAGGGTACCAAACAATCACTTTAGCGCGCGCTAATTACATAAAAAAGAGTCAAAATGTCGAATTCACCGAATGTCATCAAAATTTGTGCGTTCCTTCAGGAAACTGCATTCTTATTACTTTTTATGCTTTTGACTGCATTTTACTTTTACATTAAAAGCTCCAAGAGCTCTATGCTTGAATTCGATATTAAACTATCATTCCTCTCCACTCTTAATGGATCAGTAAAATGAACGGTCGCAGTGAAGAAACTGCCCTCGGTTCTTCCTGAGGCTTAGTGACACTCAATAAATTTTATTTCCAAAGTGGCAAAGTACTCGTAAGTAAAAGCTTTTCAAGTGTCGGAGTTTGGATTCGACAAAAAGCTGTAGGTCTCTTCTACATATGTGGCAGCAGTAGTCCGTACATCACGAGTAGATGATGAGCAAGCCAAACCCTTGTGCCCCTGTCAACTGTCGCCGGATCCAATATACAAGAACTCATTACATCTTCTTCAAATGGTTCAGACGGGTGCAATGGCTCGATAGTCAGACACCATCAACAAATTCAAAAATTGCATCTAATGTGTTTGAAAATGTGGGAAGTGCTTAAAGAAGTGCTTCTTTCTCTTCTCAATTTAATTAAAGAACCCAACTGTGACTTCAATCGTAGACGAACAGAGGAATGCTATAAAAACCACGCTCAGTGCGTCTTTAAGTTATTAACCTGTCGCTCATTATTATTTAAATGCGCGTCAGTTCTTTTCAAATCCAAGCCACACATCGCTAGAAGTCAAAGGGAGGACATCAAATTTAAAGTTTGAAGGGCAAAGCTCGCATGCCCCACAAACAGATATAATTTTATTAGCCCTCAACAGCTTCTTATTGTTCTCCAATAAAACGCGGCACAAACAGAAATGATAAATGACTGCCACAGTTGAAGGTTTTGCGCCCTTTTCCTCGATCTTAACTTCAAGTGCACCCGCTCCAACCAATAGGACATCGAGGGGGACATTCTTAAGTTAGAAGTGACTTCATTTGCCTAGAATACATTCTGATTATTCTTCGTGAGGGAAATTCCAATCCCCTCCTAGGACTGGAGAAGATTAATTGACTGTTTCTTCATCAGTTCTTTACGGGTGTGATTAAGCAGCAATATGTGCAATCGCACTTGTTTGTCGAGCTAAATTTATTCAAGAATTTCCCTCTTCAGAATGCACAGCCCCTGCACTCCAACAGTCATCACCGTAAACAAATCAGTAGCGATTTCGATCTCAAGAAATCTTGAATTGTTGATTTAAGTTTATTTGTGCAAGGAACTTTTAAGTGATTCAGATTCAGTAAAAATGCAGATGCTTGGACAGATAAGGCGAAACAATTGAGAGCATAATGGAAGTGCAATAAACTCATAAACCCATTGTTTTCGATGCTTCCGGACAGTGCAGTGACTTCTTCAACTTTGTCGCGAATGGTCTTCTGCCAACTTTCGTTTTTGGACATTTTTCGAGTAAAAATATCAAATCTTATCCAATCTTGTTGTTGATTCGCCCGTTCCATAGGGGATCTACCCCACAGATGGCTTATCTCAAAGCCTGTCAGCATCTCGGAATTTTTTGGGGAAAACGCCGACAATGCACGTACGTTGTGATGCGGTGATTTTTGGTCTTATGGCAGAAGGCCTTCTGTTGCTTAAATTGTATTCTGGGTTGGAGTTGAATTGATCGTGAAGGGTTATGACAGAGATTTCAAAGAACTTATAAACTACCATGATAGAAACCAGACTTGAATTCAGAAATCTTGAATAAGGAAAGGCAGGCGTGTCGTACAGCCAGATTCTATATTAGTAGAATTTGTTTTCTTCGAACAAGAAAACTTCAAAAAATTTCTTCGGTCCTGGTTTCTCTATAAATTTGTGAATTATTTTAAATTGTTGAGAAAGAGGTAGGATAGCACAAAAACAAAAAAAAAAAAAAACTTTCAAAAAATTCGTCGTGAGTGGAAAGGTCAAGGCTCGATTCTTGGACTATGTGCCTTGACTCACTTAAACATCACTACATCTCTGTAAAGAAAAGCTCTGCACATTGAACTCTAGGTCCTTTTTTTGTCTACTTTTAGTGACAGGATGGGCTCATGTAGGTCTCTTGGCGATTCCCTCCGATTTTGCGCGATAAGTTGTTTGAAGTCTTTCTGTTGTTTTGTCCCAATGGCTTGAATTTTATGAGTCTTTGTACCGAAGCAGTGTGGTTCATCAACTCTGCATGATCAAACCATGCTACTGGTTTGGAAAAAATAAACCATCCCTACAGATGGCTATAAATTCGAAAATAATGGAATGGAAACTTGTTGCAACAATTTTGTCTAAACAAAAAGTTTCCCCCACCAAAGAGTCATTCCTAGAGAAGACTGTCATGCCGCAAACAAGTGTAGCATGATTTCACATCATGTCCAAGCAAAAAGTTGTCCCTACCTAAGACCACATTGAAAAATAGCGCCTCACTAAAAAGGAGAACAAGAAGCTTAGCACTATTTGAAATTTCAATTTGTTGAATGTTTGCTCTTCGCCTTGAAGTTCTTCTTCAAGAAAGCTGTATTTTGAATTATGGTTACTTAAGGAGTGGATGGAGTCTAAAGTTTAATGCCGACTCAGAACAAAGGGAATGGAGAAGGTTGTGATCAATATACACGCTGTGCATTTGTGGCGTTCATTTCAATAATCAAATCTTTAATGTTCTGAGAGTGAGTCCAACAATCACTTGCCAATTATGAAACGTCTATCACCGGGTAAGATCAAAATCTAATAAAAGCTATCTGGGTACTCTGGTGAAGGCAATTTTACTCATTTACAATTTGTGTCTACAGAAATACCGGAGACAGCAATTCTGAAGTTTAGCAATAAGTCCCGTGACATATAGGGGCGCCACTACCAAAGCATATTAATTTAATTTAATTTTTGTAAGTGGCGCCCCCTATTCGACCAGGAAATTATTGAGTGACGTATTATACTAAATTATTGCCTGGTCGTAGAATCGTGCAGGTTTTGATTTGATATTTTAACCTCTATGAAGGTTGCCTTTTATATTTCGGGATTGGGCAACCCTAGTGTTGCAATCTGGCAACTTCTAGCTCTATCGTAAAGTTTGACATTTTTGAGGTTATTCGTACTCAGAACGTTTTGACATACAAGCGCTATTTGTGTTGTTTACAGTAACTTAAAAGATTTATCTCGCCCAAAAAATGGAATTAAGTCGTAAAAATTTTCGTGCGATTATTTTTTACAAAGTTCGACGTGGATTAACTCAACAACAGTGCATTGATGAACTTAATTCAATTTTTGGAGATGAAGCTCCATCAAGGACCAGTGTTTATCGATGGTATGGTGAATTCAACCGAGGTTGTAGTTCAGTTCCAGACGAATTTCATGAAGGTCGTTCAAAATCAGTTGTTGTTCCGGAAACCATTTATGTTTTGCGCCAACTGATATTGCAACATCGTCATGTGACCTATCGTGAGATTGTGACAACCATAGGCATTAGTGGGACCAGCATACATTCAATATTGAATGAACATTTGACCGTCAAAAAAATTTGTTCCCGTTGGATCCCACTCAATTTGTCAATCGCTCAAAAAAGGCTCGTGTCGATTGGTCAAAAGAAATGGTTCGAATATGCGATCGCGGTGCTTCGAAACACGTCCATGACATCGTGTCAGGTGATGAATCGTGGGTCTATACACGTAAACCCGAAATAAACATCAGTCGACGGTATGGTTGTGTCAAATTGAGCCAAATCCAACGAAAGTTGCTCACGCACGAAGCACTTCCAAGCATATGGTTGCCTGTTTTTTCTGAAAACCTGGACATGTCGCAATCGTACCATTAGAACAACGCAGAACAGTCAATTCTGAGTATTACACAACCATTTGTTTGCCAGTTGTCTTCCAAGGAATCGGGAAAACCAACCGCCGAAGACGGATCACTCTTCACCACGACAATGCGAGCTCTCACACTTCCGCTCAAACAACTGCAGTTTTGAGCACTCAAAACATCGAGTTGATGAGTTATCCGCCGTATAGTCCTGACTTGGCATCGAATAACTTTTTTTTTTTGTTCCCGTACGTAAAAAATAAAGTGAGAAGTTAATGTTTTTTGACACCTGAAGAAGCGGTTGATGCGTTCAGAATGCATGTTTTGGAGATACTTCAATCAAAGTGGCAAGAGTGCTTCGACGAATGGTTCAAACGCATGCGAAAGTGTATAGATCTTAATGGGGAATATTCTAAAAAACAATAAAGCTATTTTCGATGATTAATATCTGTTTTTGTTCTCTAATCCCGAAATATAAAAGGCAACCCTCGTATATAAAAAAATCACAAACCCAATATTTTAACTAGGCATTAAACTGTAACCTCTTTCCACTCTTGAGAGATCAGTTAAATGTAACATTTCACTCAATAATAGGAAAGGAAATAAGATTGCCCTGGCTTTCGTGACGCGTTGCGCAACTCAATTTATTTTATTTTTAAATAGAAAGAATAATCAAAAGAGAAAGAAAGCGCGATTAGTGTTCTTTCCCCAAACCAAAGTACAATTATATAATTTCGGCAATTTAAAAACATTCACCATGTAGCCCGCCTCAGACAGCACTAGACATTGTGACCAAAAAGTTCACGCAATCTGCCTTAAGGTGAACTCAGAACGGGTCAGAACTTAATTACTTTTGACATAATGTCTTGTTTTTATTGAATGTGGAACTATCTAGTAGTTCACAGCTGATTGTTTTTATATCAGAAAGGAATAATGGTTCAGTTTATAGACTTTTACTTAGGAGATCACATCATCTGTTTGTTCTATTTTATATGTCTTTGAGGCCAAAGCGGGTACAGAGTGTTCGTTGATGTTGTTCTATCAAAGAATGAATGAGTTGAAATGAATTTTGGTCACAAAAGTTGCATAATTGAAGTCGAACTCCATAATTCCCAATAGAAATGGAATGAATTGCCGGGAATACTGCTTTCAAGGAATTTTTTTAAATTTCCAATCTTCACATGCTGAGAGGCTGGAATATAATATTTTGTTCGACTTCCGACACACACTGACATTTCTGTAAAGTCGTTTATTGAGAGATATTAATTGCAGTTAAAAACACGAAGCACATTGCAACCAGCTGAATTGTCTGTATACAGAAAGAGGTTGTGCAGGTGTATTTTTACTCGGCAGAAGGTTCCTTTCAAAATTCCTGACAACAGTTTTTAGGTATGGGCAATATATTTTAAATGCAGTGTACAACTTTTGTTTGTTCTACTTTCCGCCCTTTTATTTTTATGAGAGTCCTTGGGATATACTGCACTGGAGCGCTCAGACTTAAATACTGGGCCATTGTACCATACATAATAATTATAATTGTTGGCGCGACAGTCCACAGGGGGACCAGGGCCTAGCTTGCTCATCAACTCATCAACAACTCATTTGTGCGCGCTCCTGTTCTCTCACGAGTAGAAGGGACCTACAGTTTTTTGCCGACTCCGAACGGCAAAGTTTGAGAAGCTTTCTTAGACAGTTATTACTCTTTGAGTGTTGTCAGCAGCTCGAAAGTTGTGGTGCCGTGAAAAATTCGAGGTGTTCAGCCGGCAATTGAACCTAGACCCTTCAGCGTGCGAGCGTCGCACTCTATCCACTACGCCACGGCGGCCACCCATTGTACTATAAGTGTCCTTAATATGCAACGATTTATAGCTTGGCTTCTTTTCACACCGCTGCCAGACGTTGCACGAACTTACACGAACTATGAACTTCAGATGCCACAAACAAGAAAACAACAACAAAGAAACAAATTTCAAAAATCGTTTTAAAAGCCATCGATAACAATTGAACCACTTTTTGCTCCTATTACTAAAAAAATATCACACAAAAAATTGTGCATGATTTTAATGATATTTTAAATTTGATATGTGCAGCTGTAGAGGAAATTGGTAATAGAAGATTATTTATGTGGAAAAAAAAGCTCTGTCAGGAAGTCCCAAGAGTTAGAACTACTCAAACTCATTCAAACAGACTTGAGTTTGTGGAGTGGAGCGGAGGTAAAGGCGGTTCTAAATAAAGGGCTCCTCAATACGGACAAGAAAACTTTCGTAATTTTTTTTTAATAATTTTCAGGCGCTGTTCGATCATGTACTTTAACATGATCAAGTTTACGGAAAGAGTTGTCAGTTAAGTTTGTAAGTAAGTTTAATGATTTTCACCTACATCTTTACACATTGCCAAGTCCTTTAAAAAAATTAGACGAACAACCGCTATTTAAGAAGATTTTCAGTCAGTCTCTCAAAACACAAAATGTCCCCGTAGAAATATAACTTGAACGTCAACACATGAATCAAGGCCTGGAATCAAATCATGCATCCCAAGACAAACGATGAAGACATGATATGACGTTCGATTAGCTTTCAATCTCCTTTTGCAATTAACTAAAGACTTGTAAATTCGCCGTTGCCCACTCTTGACCTCACAGCTACACTGTCGGTTCGATGGCAGCGCTTTCACATTCTTCTTCGCAAAGTACAGAGAATACGCTGCATATCGATGGAGCCAGCTCTACGGATAGTTTGAATGTGGAGCGAAAGTGGCGGACATATGCCCAACTTGCTTTTTGCTTAGTCCAGAGAACACGCTGGTCGCCGTGGCGTAGTGGGTAGACTGCGACGCTCACACGCTTAAGGCTCCAGGTTCGACTCCCAGGTCAACACCAATTTTTCGAATTTTTCACGGCACCGCCTCTTTCGAGCTACTGACAACACTCAAAGAGTAATAACTGTCTAAGAAATCTTCTCAAATTTCGGCGTTCGGAGTCGGCAAAAAACTGTAGGTCCCTTTTACTCGTGAGAGAACAGGAGCGCTCACAACAGGAGCAGTTGACAAGCAAGCATGGCCCTGGTCGCCTCCAATTATTTAGAGAACCCGCTGCATGTTGGAGAAGCGAGATCCAGGGAAACGTTGGATTTGTGCAGTGTAGGGCCTGGCATTGCAGTGAAGAAATGCTATTCGATCTGGATGGTAAGTCCTGTTTCATCGAAAATTACAATTACTTAGAAATGCATCTACTCTAAGTGGAACTCCTTTCGGTTCAAACATTCTCTTTGGCCGTCTTAATCTGTTGTACAGACCTGTATGAAGTATAAAGGGTTAAGAAAGGACCTTTAGTTTGTTGTTCTTCATAATTATGCTTACATGACATCTCGACTGTTAGCAAAGGACAACAGCTTGAGTGCGTTTCCAATAATCAAGCGATAACCTAATTAAATTACACTATGTACGAGGTCTGTTCAAAAAACAAGGCGAATATTCATGTATTCCTTTATTCATTTATTTTTTGAAAATAAAACACTAACTGTAAAAGGGAAAGTAAAAACATTTTACTCAAAGTATTGTCCATTGTTTTCTACACATTTTAACCACCTTTCTGGCAATTTGTGAATTCCACGCCAATAAAATTGTTCGTCTTCAAACCAATCAGACACCCAATTTTCGACCTCCTCGTAGGAATCAATGTGCTGCTCAGCCAATGGGTGTCTCATTGATGAAAACAAATTGCAGTCGGAAGGAGCCAAGTCTGGTGAATACGGCGGGTGGGGTAGCTGCTCCCAGCAAAGTGTTTTGATTGTATCCTGAACCGGTGTTGCTTTGTATGCAGGTGCATTGTCATGGAGCAAAATTACCTTGCCGTGTCTTCTGACCCATTCTGGTCAATTCTCGATCATTGCATGGTTGAAATTGATCATTTGTTGTCGGTAGCGATCAGTATTAATGGTTTCACCAGGTTTTGGGGGCTCGTGGTACAGCACACCTCTCTGGTCCCACCAAACACACAGCATTGTCTTCTTGCCGAATCGATCTGGCTTTGCAGTCGATGTTGATGGTTGTCCCAGATTAACCCATGATTTCCTCCCTTTAGGATTCATAAAATAAATCCATTTTTCATCGCCAGTAGCAATCCGATGCAAAACCGATTTTCTTTCGTGTCATTGAAACAAACTTTCACAAGTGTTTTTCCGGTCTTCCATCTGTCTTTCATTCAATTCATGTGGCACCCATTTTCCACACTTTTGGATCTTTCCCAAAGCTTTTAAACGGTCAGAAATTGTTTGTTGTGCAACATTCAACATTGATGCTATTTGTTTTTGACTCAAAGTGTCATCTCCATCCAATATCGTTTGCAATTCGGCGTCTTCAAACTTTTTTGATGGTCTTCAACGTTCTTCATTTCCCACATAAAAATCATTATTTCTGAACCGTTGAAACCTTCTTTTGCATGTTGCTTTTGATAGTGCATGATCACCATTTGCCTCGACAAACATTCGATGCGACTCTGCAGCACTTTTCTTCAAATGTAAACAAAAAATGAATGCTTTCCGCAAATCATCACTTTCTGCTAAAAAATTCGACAATTTTAACACGATGAAAAAATATGATGTTGTCTGTTCAATGACTTGATTTATACAAAATATTTTTCACAGATGTCATAGCAAACAAAGAAAAAAATAAATAAGGGCTCGTTCACAACAAAAGTTCTCTATCGAGACATTTGTATCTTGACGCTCACTACATACCGCTATATCATCAATTTCTATTTGTCCCCATCAAAGTAGATCCCCTCAGATATAATAGGCTTGTGGCAGTGTTTTTCTCCCAGTTCTCGGAGCAGTTCTGATATGTCATTTTGATTTTTATTATTTTATATTAGATTTTATTTTTATGATATGTCCTTGAGCTCTCTCAGCGATTCGGTTTGTATCCCCTCAATCGTCAAAACACCGTTTTTTCTTTGGTCTCTTCAATATTGGGAACAGGAAAAAGTCGCAGCGAGCACAATCTGGTGAATACAATGGCTGAGGTATGATTTCGGTGTTGTTTTCGACTGAAATATAACGAACAAGAAATGAGGACTATGCATTATGGCGACGCTGTCCTTTCCACAGTTTCGGAAGTTCGTATTACTTCTCGCAAGTGGTAAATAAGTTCAGAATAACACTCCGTCAGACCTTGTGAAAAGAACTTCTGATCCACTACGTCACGATGTTCGAAAAAAGCGATGTTCAAATTTAATCAAACATTGCGTGCTTTTTTCTCAAAAGGATTCTTGAAATCTCCTCAAAGGACTAGATACGAAAATAGAATAAGTGGTTGGACGTTTCCCTACTGTGACACGCCTCTGTCTGCGTGAAGAAGAGAAAGATATAAATCTTCTACAAATGTCTTAAAATCGGAGATGTCCTAGAAACAATGCATTTTCAATCACACTTCTCGACAGAGGTTTCAAATTCATATCACAAAAGTATTAAGGAGAAAAATATCAGTTTTAAGACTTAAAATTCGTTCAATTGTCTGAAAGGATGGCTATAAATTCTTGAGACCATATTCTTAAGACCAAATGGACAAAGCGAAACTAGACTTATTCACGACAACGTCAAGTATTATTTATTTGTATAGGTATTATAGGTATTATGCAACAGTCACCGGATTTCCAACTCGGATGTGTGGTTTCCCAGCTTTCGCGGCATGGTCAAAACCTTAACTCTCAATGCACAAGTATATCACGCTTCCGTTTCCTACAATTTAAAAACTGCTTTCAGAACTACAGAATGGTGAAGCCCTTGAGGCTCCATGTGTATATTCGCCACGCTAACGTTTCCCAAAATTCGCTGAGTAATTTAATAATCGTGTGGAGCGACAGTCCATAGACGACCAAGTCCTAGCTTGCTCACCAACTACTCCTGCTGTGCGCGCTACTGTTCTCTCACGAGTAGAAGGGATCTGCAGTTTTTGCCGACTCCGAAGGGCGAAGTTTGAGAAGCTTTCTTAGGCAGTTATCACTCTTCGAGTACAGTCAGCAGCTCGAAAAAGGTGATGCCGTGAAAAAATTCGACATGTTCAGCCGGGAAATTCGGGAAGTGTTTCCTCAAAAAGAGAAGGAATATCACCAAGACCCTACTGTGCAGAGTAATTGGGCTATATCATTTCGCACATCGAATTGAAGATAAAAAAGCCCCATTTGGTAAGAAAGAAGCCACAATAACCAGCGTCCTCGACTGTCAGTGCGGCCGGTCGATGTACTCAACAGAGCGCTGTCCCATTCACTCCTCCAGATTTGATCTTTGCCGAATTGTTGGACCACTTTATTTCGAATCGTTGGGCCATACAATTTCGTCGTAGAAGGCACAATAACCAGCGCCCTCGGTTGTCAGCACGTCCTAATTGGTCGAAGTGCCTAACAGACTGCCATTCATGGTGGTCACCAGATTTGATCTTTTTGCTGCGAAAAAAATAGCGGAAGTTGGAGACTGAAAAAATGTAACCACTGTTGTGTCAAGTGTTTCGAGATCTAAGGAGAATGTGTGGAGAAATCAATCACCATATTTTGTAGGCCCAGTATTTTCCGGATCACAATTACTCGTATATGCAGTCAGTCCCCTTCTAAGTGATTGGAAACTAATATCATGTAGAGTGGTCTGCACTGCTTCCCATCTGCATTTAAAAGTAGTTTGTTGTTTGTAAGTTGTTTGGGAACTTACCACCTAAGCCTAAGGCACATGGATTACGGCCAATGCCCAGAAGCAAGTTGAACAAGCGAAGTTGTGTGTCTGGTACATCAAATCAGACCTTTGTATTGGTCTAATCGATAGTTGTCCGCAAGAGCGACTCGAAAATATGTCATATTTCCACATTTCAAGTCAAGAATACAACATAAATTGACATACCATAAAAAAACTGCAACAAAGCCACTATAATGAAGCCATTTCATTATAACTTCCAGTCTAACGAAGCACGATTTCAGGGAATGAAGCTAACTAGTACAAAATGTGAACAAACTTGTTAGTCAGTCTCTTTAGTCTTTCACCCGCAATCAGATCGAAATCATTTATAAATCGACCACTCACGTGAATTGGTCCAAATTTCTTCATGAATAAGTCCCAAAAAAACATTTCACAGATTGCATCAACAAATTCATGGTCAGCCGAGACAGTCTTCAGGCGTACGATCTGCGACCTTGTTGAGGCAGATCACTTTCGCAAAGGTTCATCGCCTGATGAGACGACCAAACGCACACTCATTCAGCCGATTCCCAACGCCAAAAACAGTCGAACAAGGTTTGACGACATGAGTCGATGGGAAATGTTGAAACAAATTGTATATGGGATAAATCAGTAGGCAAGCTCACTTTAAAATTGCATTCAAAACAGTGATCCAAAAATAGTCTAAAATGCAAAATTAAGTTCACAAGAAAGTACCTCAAGTGGACGATCATCGATTAACCTTCAATTTGCCACTCTCCGATCACAGAGCAACCACTGCGTGCCCAGATTGAAACGCCTACTTAGCATAAATTCAAAAACCGAAAAAAAACCGAACATCCGTTTTGAAATATTACAGCAAATCCATAAGCGGCAGATTCAGTGCACATCGCCATCACCCAGCACCATCATCGGCACCAGCATCATCCGCGGTGGCCGAAATGTAAGTCAATGTCAGCAAAATGTATCTCGGCGCTGTGCTGGGATTTTCGTCGACCATATACATAATTTCACTGACCCAATCGCAGAAGTAATTTTGTGCAAATTTTATGCGAATTAACATTCCATCGCGCATCTGGAGAGGAAGAAGAGGAAGATCTCGGATCGAGCGATCGAACGTTTTGGGATTATGTAAAAGTCACAGCCATCGCTCAGCCAAACGGTGACAGACGAAAGCGACGCGCAAAGACACCCAAAAATGCTGGCAATTGATGAAACACAGCAAAACAGAAATCTGTTACGAAATGTGACGCGAAAACAAAACCCAACGTCCCAGGACTTACTTTGAAACTGAATTTAGACTCGGATGCGCCGAGGGTGTAAGGTGCTGAAGTCTCTGTCGTCGTGAGTGATTTGGTTGAAGGATCTTTGTTGTGATCTGCGCGGTTGTGGTGAGTGTGTTGAATCAGCTCCTGCTGTTCGTTATCATTGTCATTGCAAGCGAGCAGAGATTCCCTTTGTTGAATATCCTTCTTGCGACACACATTCACTTTTATTTTCACACAAAATTTCACAAGTGGAGCTGATTTCAAATTTCAAATTTTTGGCACACGCGTTCGTGCAAGGATTGTGAACACTTTCGCAATGGGGAAACGATTTTCTCGGCACACACTGGTGAACGGACAAAAATTCGCGTTTGCAAGTGAATCCCGATTCGAGTGTTCGCGTCGGTACGTGAAGCCTGCGCTGCTGCTTCTGCTGCGATTTTCCTGCCTCAAGTCAAGCCGTCCAGGGTACACTACAAGTCCGAGCAAGGCGCGCGCGCACATAAGAGAAGAGCGCGTGTCTGTCTGTTAATCCAAAGTTATCGCGATGTAATGTGAAAAGCTCATGTGAATGGACCGACCCGCTGCGCCGACCGAGAGTGATGCTTTAAAGTTAACTTCACTACTACTACCAGCCGAGCAGACACAGCTCCACCACCTTAAGTAGCATTTGGCCTGTCGACTCAACCGTGCACTGTGCTCGGGGGGCTTGCTTGTTTGCTTGGCGTCTGGTGCGTTGTTGCGACGGTGCGCTGGTGCGCTGGTGGTGGTTGCGATGTACTAGTTTTCATTCGGAGTTTTCCGCCAGATTGGTCGGTGTATCTTTGGAATGATTTTTGTGGCGATTCCTGTTGATCGGTTGATATTTGCAACTCTTGGACCCGACGGATGTGTGCGTGTGTGGGGCGGCTGGAAGGGGACTGTTGTGGATTTTCTGCGTTTGATTGAATGTTTCCTTATCGATTGAATTGTTTTCTGACCCGTGCGTCACTTGTTGCACTAACGATGTTTTTCTTATTAAATTGTCTGCTAGGGGGTTTTGAGTGCTACAATTCCGGACAATCGTTAGCCTCTTGAACCAGTTGAGTGAAGGAACCTAATCGCATCACGTTGACAATAACTAGTCAGAAAGGTCAGTTCTAGCTGAACTTGTTGTGCAGGGGAAATTTTTCAAGGACCAAAGCCGTAGTATTTTTGAGCGAATAGGCCCATTTGTGTTTATCACCTATCGATGCAAATTGTGCTGCTGCCATGTGACATACGCAACCTGCAATATGATCGGAAAACTACTGAGCGTCGTGGTCTCGGGCTGTTCTTGGAAATACTGCAAGGGTAATCGGAAAAGTACTGCAAGCGTCATTTGAATAATAAAACTTTATGCGACTTCAACTTGCAGAAGTCGTGAGTGGCACCAGATGCAATGACGGTGATCGTGTAAAGAATTGATTTGCTATCTTAATTTTGAACATGAACATGAACATGAATATGAACATGAACATGGACATGAACATGAACATGAACATGAACATGAACATGAACATGAACATGAACATGAACATGAACATGAACATGAACATGAACATGAACATGAACATGAACATGAACATGAACATGAACATGAACATGAACATGAACATGAACATGAACATGAACATGAACATGAACATGAACATGGACATGAACATGAACATGAACATGAACATGAACATGAACATGAACATGAACATGAACATGAACATGAACATGAACATGAACATGAACATGAACATGAACATGAACATGAACATGAACATGAACATGAACATGAACATGAACATGAACATGAACATGAACATGAACATGAACATGAACATGAACATGAACATGAACATGAACATGAACATGAACATGAACATGAACATGAACATGAACATGAACATGAACATGAACATGAACATGAACATGAACATGAACATGAACATGAACATGAACATGAACATGAACATGAACATGAACATGAACATGAACATGAACATGAACATGAACATGAACATGAACATGAACATGAACATGAACATGAACATGAACATGAACATGAACATGAACATGAACATGAACATGAACATGAACATGAACATGAACATGAACATGAACATGAACATGAACATGAACATGAACATGAACATGAACATGAACATGAACATGAACATGAACATGAACATGAACATGAACATGAACATGAACATGAACATGAACATGAACATGAACATGAACATGAACATGAACATGAACATGAACATGAACATGAACATGAACATGAACATGAACATGAACATGAACATGAACATGAACATGAACATGAACATGAACATGAACATGAACATGAACATGAACATGAACATGAACATGAACATGAACATGAACATGAACATGAACATGAACATGAACATGAACATGAACATGAACATGAACATGAACATGAACATGAACATGAACATGAACATGAACATGAACATGAACATGAACATGAACATGAACATGAACATGAACATGAACATGAACATGAACAGAAATTGAACATGTTTGTAGATATAATTTAAAAATAAACATAGACAATTCAGGCCTCTAGGCAGCAGATTTGTTGGATCGTCAAATTGCATCTCCTCTGTACACAATAACTCACTCAACTGTTAGCAAGGTCCCTAACATCTTGACAAACGACCACGATCCTCCCATTCATTTCGCTCGTTGTATTATCTAAGAGAATCGTTAAGCTAATATTCAAATCCCCCTGTTATCGAGCGGAATCTCCGTATACCATTGTGCAATCGCAGCCAAGCCACCAGGGGCTATGACAGCATCACTCCGCCGGGTACCCCAGCTATCTGCGTTCGATTGGCACTCAGAACGTTCAGATTACTCCGACAGTTTACAACTTTAACCTCTAACTCGTTAAATCATTACCGCCTCTGAGCTGTATATCCGCTTCCATCAGTGGCATGCCGTCATGAGCGTATCCATAACTTATCTGCGTATCTTTAGCAAACAAACTCCCCGAACTCGCATCGATCTGTCTTGAGGTCACTGGAGGAAGTCAATCGTTCAGGCACGTACCAGCCCAAGATCGTAAAGCGTACCTGCTGACACTTTCCTCCGAACACCGGCAAGCATGGGTGTGTGTAACACCAGACGCATGCTATCGGTCTGCACCTGGACCGAGGAAACTTGCCTAATCATCTCTTATTCGAAAAGGAGTGTTTGCCTAGTGGCCAATGTCAATGTCAATTTTTGGCACTTTGCGAAAGCGTGCAACTGCCCAACAGAACCGCGTTTATGATGAAACAATCGACTCGGTTGCTTGCGCATTCTGCGAGATATTGTTTCAGAGGAGATTAAAGTATCTGGTACTTTGCGAACGGCTAATGGGCCATTAAGGTCGTACGGTTTGTTTTGCGCCGCGGTGTTGTGCCGAATTTGTTGAAAAATTAACGGCTTGTTTGTGGGGGGTATATCTCTGTGTAATGGCCTCATTTAAGGACCGAGAAACATGTGTATTCCGCTTGGAAATCACTTGAAAGTTGAGTATCAATGAGGCGCCTTGGAGAATTAAAAGTGCAACCTAGAGACGTGTTGAATGTTGCTTCACTCGGCTCACCTTGTGGGAAGTTTTGTGGGAAGCTAATCAAACACGTCTAAGCCGTGGAATGCTAAAATTGAACTGCTTTCCTTCGGTTTTGAAGTGAAAGTTAAGAAAGGCGTTGAAGGTTCGTTTTTTCGTTTGTCCGTGTCTGCAAATTCACCTTCAGGAAGACGTGTCATGGAGGATGAGAACAGCAACTGGTTGACTCCAGCACCGAACTGTATGCAAACAGATTGACCGGACAGAGAATCACTTCTTCTTAAATTGTGATAAGTAGCTTCAGAGTGTTCTATTCGGAGGTGAGAACACTATTTGCGTTGTAGACGCGTACATCAGCGGTAGGGGTTGTTCCTCTTAAGCACTTGATACACAACAAGTTGACAGCCTCGCAGTCAAGAAGGCCAATCCTAGTAGTCGATTGGCCTTCTTAACTGCTATGATTGCTAGTAAAGCTATACTCGACACCGGCAATGATGTTTTCAAAGTAATTTCAGAGCGTTGTCTGCAATTCGAAAGAATTGAGAAAAGGTGGCAGATATTCAGTTCAGTAATAGAATTTGGAACCTTTCTCATTGAAGTCCACGTACTTACGAAATACTCACCGAGTTAGAGCACCATTTGAAGATGAGCGAAATATTTGAGACAATGAAATTTTCAAAAAATGAAGTCCGTAACATCCTGCATGGAAAAGCTCATGCTCCAAGTAACAGACGTTAGCCCACTACGCACAGAAGTAACAACCCTGAAGCAACTGCTGCTTAAAGGAAATCAGAAGGATTTTCTGCTCAACTGGTGACCCTTGGCATGGATTTTCTGGTACACATTTGAGGTCAAGAGAATGTCAACACAGAGGTCTTCATTTGGGGAACGTGCAAGGAAAAGGCAAAAAATAAATGTAGACTCAAATTCGGTCGTATACTTGCGCCTGTAAATAACGCTGTGGACAACCTCGACTCAAATCTCAATTGTCCCAAATTCGAATCCGACATTTTTTTGTACTTATTCCCGGCATCACCCTTTAATAGCTTTTGTCTCCCTTCCGCCTTTTTGTCTTTTGAATTTTCCGGCTATGTACGAATACAAAGCGCTACAGAGATTGTATCTGGCAATACCATACATCACTTGAAAGGTCTTGACATAACCTACAAACCGAGGCTATGCATGATTAGTTTGGATATTGCGTTCAACAGTTAAAGACGTGTAAACATGGAGTTCATTAACGCCGAAATTCGCGCTATTTTAAAGTTTTCCTTCGCTAAAAGCAACTCCGCTAGAGAAACGTTCCGTGAGATTAATGGATTATTGGGGGATGGGACTCTTACACCTGAACGGCGGAGGAATGGTTTCGACGATTCAGAGCCGGTACAAACGACACCATGGATAGGCCAACCGGCGGAAGACCTCTGACACCGAATACCGATCGAATCATGCAAATCATCGAGCTAGACCGGCATGTGGCATCTCGTGACATCGTTTAGGAGATGGGAGTTAGTCACAAAACCATTTTAAACATCTGCAGATGGCTGGGTACAAACAAAAGCTTGATGTTTGATTTGACGCAGAAAAACCTTCTGGACCGAATCAACGCGATATGCTGCTGAAACGGAACGAACTGAAACGGAATGAATCACATACTCGTACGACAATATCAAGCGAAAACAGTCGTGGTTCAAAGCCGGTGAATCGTCCCAAACAGTGGCCATACCGGGATTGACGGCCAGGGAGTTTTTGCTGTGTGTTTGGTCGGATTGGAATGGATTAGTGATTAGCACCTGCTACGTCCATGGCGAACGCTCTTGGTGGTGTAAAGTTGAACTCAACAGAGGCTTGTGAAAAGTGGCTGTCCAAGTTCTTCACAAATAAGGAGGGGGGCTTCTACGAGGGCGATATTGTGAAGTTGCCGTCTAGATGGAAACAGATTATCGAACAAAACGACGCATATTGGAACTATATCCGATCACTGTAACATTTTCCATGAAGAACTGAATAAAGAGCAAAAAAGCGGATGGGAGATATATGTATATGATTCTGTCATGGAGTGCTTAAGTATGTATAAAAGCTGCCTTCGATTCTTCTCTATATCGGTTAAATGCCTCCAAAGGAACATTATGTAGCATGAATATAAAAATTCTACTTCTACTTCTACAGGCGAAGGCCAGAAGCGTCAAGAATTGGCCAACAGGAAGGGTGTAGTGCTTTACCAGACCACACACTTCATTGATTACTCGTCAGAAGCTACGGGAGCTCGGATGGGAGGTTTTATCACAGCCACCATATAGCCCGGACATAGCGCCAGTAATTACCACCTGTTACGTCCATGGCGAACGCTCTTGGTGGTGTGAAGTTGAACTCAAAAGGGGCCAAAAAAAAATCCGTTTTTGATCCCAATTAGGTACTTTTCTTGTTCGATACCCTGTCCAACCACCGTTCGAAGTTCCCTAAAACTCATAAAAGCACGACTAACTCCACGCTCTTAGATTTCTAAATACAAATTCAATCAAGTCACGGTTAGGCACTTCCACCCTTTTATCACTCTAGACCAGGCACGAAGCGCTAACTTAGACCTTTTCGCTTCAAATCACTTTATTAATAACATATATGGAATTTGTAGGGGCAGTATTGCCTTGTATTTCATTTTTCCACACTCTCACGGCAAGGCAATTAATGTGGCTCGCCAAAGATGTCTTTTATGAGCAGTGCAGTGATTACCATTAAAATCCTAGTTACAAGCAGTAATTTCGCACTGATGCCTACTTTATTGCGCTCACCTGCGATACATTTGTTGCATAAAGACAAAGTTGACGCCAATAATCGATTAGGGGACACTTGACGGACATTACGGTGAAACGAATCACAACGTAGGTCGGGTTGACTACTTAGGGATTCGGGTTCGACTAATCGAGACGCGATATGACGTGGGGTTACACATTTAATTGGAAATGCAGTTTACTGATGTTTTGTATTTTCATTAAGCACCAATAAAATCTGGGATCAATTAAATGTGTTTTCTTGTAAGGTCTTGACACTGTAATGATGTTGTTTACAGTTTCTTTATGATTTAAAATTGCCTTGTTTTCGATTTCTAAGTGATTCAGCGACAAGCTTCGAGTTTCAATGCTTGATGGGTTCACAAATCTTTTGCGAAGTGGTTTTTGAAATCAAAGACACAACCTACGAGTACCTCTATTTCTGGCAATGTTTGAACATGCTGCTTAATCGAGGAGAGGCAACACAACGCTCCAACATTGTGTTACTAATAAATGCTAGCTCGGCTCGGAACTAACTATCTCTTCGCAGGAACTTGTCCCGAAGGCTACTTGCTTCGCTCAACGTACGAAGCGGCAAAATCAATCAATTTTTAAATGTGCTTCTTGAAGTTCATTGCTCGCTTTGCTGATGGGCATCTCAGCGATCCAGGAGAGCTTCTTAACAAAATGAGGTGTGAGACTGCTTAATTTTTTCGATATTTTAGCGGAAATTCATAGTAATGTCTTAATTCTAAATATACTTAAAACTATTTTTTTATCTTATCAACAGTTTTACTAATCTAGCGGCATCTACCGGAACACGGAAATAGAGCACTTTATGTGAAGAAAAGTAAAGTTATGTCAAGACTAAGACTCTTGGTTTACGGCTCCGTATAACGCCGAAATTGGAATTGGGCTGGTGGATCCAACAACCCGAGTATATTCCCACAAGTAAAATAATCTTTTGGAGCAAAGGATTCAACGACATGTGAACAGTAAGACAGACAAAGCCAACTTATTTAGAACAGTCGACATCGATCCAAATGGCGCTCTACTTGACAACGACTTCTTTGTAGCTGAAGATTCTCAGAGAAAGATGCAAGAAGTTGGAGCTGTCTTCAAGGAAATGTACCTTGCAATGAATCTTTTTGTTTCAAACACGACTTGAAAGACAGAGCCCTGTTTAACCACTTCCAACTACGAGAGGCCTTCAATATATTCTCGGTATCGGAGTGAAGCTGTGGTTATTTATATAAATTGACTTATTTATCAATTAATATTATTATTTTATGGTTTTATATAAATGTGATTATCAATTCACGTTTTATCTCTGGTTAAACATAATCATAATGGCAACTGAGACGATGATGGTGAAAATTGAGCATCGCGCTGTAATAAAATTTTCTTGCGGAAAGGAAAAAGTCAAAAAAGTATTCATGAACAGATGGTGGCTGTTTACCAGTGTTCCGCATAATCAACTGTGCAAAAGTGGTCAAGTGAGTTCAAGAGAGGCAGAGAGAGCATTGAAGACGACCCCAGCTTCGGGTCCCGGCTACGGCTTGTACGGGAGAAAGCATCAAAGAAGTCGAAAAACTTGTTCTTGAGGATACCCTAACGAAGGGGAAAATGATGACAGAGATCACCAAGCTTTCAGCTGGTACCACTCACATCAATCTTCATAACTATCTTAACCTTTCAAAGGTCAGTGCAAGGTGGATGCCACGAATGCTCACAGCGCCTTAGAAAAAAGTGAGAATCGCATGCTGTAGAGAGCTTTTGGAGATGAGTAGTGAGAACGTGGACGGTGTTTGAATAAAACTGTTACTGGGGAAGAAACATGGATTCACCACTGTGAACCTGAAAGCAACCAAGAGTCCATGTAGTGGCATAAAATGGGAACAGACCCCCTCGAAGGAGTTCAAACTCACTCTGTCTGCCGGGAAGGTCATGGCCGCAGTTTTTTGGGACTCAAAGGAAATCTTGCTGAAGGAGTACAAAAATAAAGGTGAAACCATCAACGCCACGTCATACGCTTCCACTTTGCATAATCTGCGGGAGGAAATTAAAAAGAAAAGACGGGGTAAACTCGCAGCGGGTGTGTTGCTTCCTCATGACAACGCTCCTGTTTACACGGCGCGAGTTTCCAAGGCTGCTGCGGGGGATTGTGGTTTCGAAGAAATCCCACACCCACCCTATACTTCAGACCTTGCCCCCAGTGATTATTTCCTGTTTCCAGATTTGAAAAAATGTCTTCGTGGAAAAAGAATTTCGTATAATGAAGAACTCAATGAGTATTTTGCAGTGAAAGAGGATATTTTTTTTTTTGAGAAAAGACGGGTGTGTTGCTTTTTCATGACAATGCTCCTGTTCACTAGGCGCGAGTTTCCAAGGCTGCTGCGAGAGATTGTGGTTTCAAGGAAATCCAACACCTATAATCCAGACCTATAGTCCATACCTTACCCAGTCCAGACCTATAGTCCAGACCTTTCCGGATTTGAAGAAATGTCTTCGTGGAAAAAGAATTTTGGATGATGGAGAACTCAAGTCGGCAATAAATGAGTATTTTGCAGAGAAAGAGGAAATTTATTTCTTTGAGGGCTTAAAAAAGCTTATCTCAAGATGCAACAAATGCATTGACGTTAAGGGAGATTATATTTGTGGGGGGTTTTGACAAAAAAAAAAACACACTGATAGCTTCAACTCGAGGTGAAATATCAGAAGAGAGTTTATTGAAGTAAACAACTTGCTTTTATAGACGTTCTTAAGCATAACGTTAGTGGAGAGTTTTCGGTATCATCAACCCATCATATGGCACGGTGTGTTAGCAGTTTTCTTCCATTAAGCCAATAACATGGAATGCATTTACAGTAGAAAAGTGAATTTGAAATTAAATTTGCCTACATATAGAAAAATAAACACAATTTAAATTGAACTCGCATTTTCCTTCATATCGATACCGAGACTTCTCTTATATTGAACGCCCCTCGTATGTATGTACCGAGATAAGTGAATGGCGATCAAAGAACCCCGGTTTTACCAGATTCAGCGACAACCTTCCATACTTTTTTCGAAAGATAAACTTCCAGGTTTCTTCAACTCACTGAAGAACAAGAAGTAAGTGGGAATCGACTTTTTTTTAACAGTATAGTGGGACAGTTCACAGGGGATCAGGGCCTAGCTTGCTCATCAACTACTCGTGTTGTGTCCTCTACTGTTCTCTCACGAGTAGAAAGGACCTACAGTTTTTTGCCGACTCCGAACGGCAAAATTTGAGAAGCTTTCGTAGACAATTATTACTCTTTGATTGTTGGCAGCAGCTCGAAAGAGGTGGTCCCGTGAAAAATTTGAGGTGTTTAGCCGGGAATCGAACCTAGACCCTTTAGTCGGGGATCGAACCTAGACCCTTCAGCGTGTAGCGTCGCACTCTACCCACTAACCCACGGCAGCCACAAAGAATAGAAAATTCCATTATTAAGCTGACCGGGGCGGATTGAACAAGCGATGACTTCGTCCAACAGTCCGATCTTTGGGGCTTTTTCTCCAACATTACAAATGGCTCTATACCCCCCTAAGCATTTCTTTATTTGGACCTTAAAGGTCTGCTACAGGATATGGAAGGTTGTCCTATCATATTCCGAGTCATACGTCGAGAAGTGGATAGTTGACTTCAATACGAGCCGGACGTCGCTGCAAGCCACAAGGCACTGCTTAGGTTCAGTAGGGCGATCTCCACCCGAAATCCACAAGGTTCACTGCTTCGATTCAGTAGGGCGATCTCCGCCCGAGATAGCCCACAGTCCGCCAGAGAAAGTCATTTCTTCTGGTGGCTTTGTCAAAACCAGACCTCGCCGTCGCTCTTTACTTAATAATCAAATTTAAAGTCGACCTTGTGGTCAACTGGCGGCTAATCCAGACGTAGGCGATTGCAGAGTCAACCTTTAAATAAAGCAAGTGTGCTTAGACTCCAATTACGCGGTATATTTGACACTGTCATTAAAAGGGTTGACTCACACGTCGAATGTCCCAGATTCGGTTCCAGGAATGATGGCCGACACCACCTTTTTCTAGTTGTCGACAACATATCTGTAAAACTTTTATAGAATCTCCTCGTTCAGAGTCAGAATTGAATTTCATGGCCCTTTGATTTGTCAGTCAATAGTAGCTGGGGTACGAATAGCTGCTGAAGCTGCCAGCAGAAACCTGGCCCGAGTGGAGTATATTTTCATCTATTTCACGACACTGGTCCATTTTGGCGCATTCGAAGGCAAACAAAAAGTGAAGAAAAAGTTCCCTCTCTTAACCGGTTCATAGCAAAGACAAATAACCAGTCCTTCGCAAAGTGTTTCTCATTTCTCCCGCTCATTAAACTCTTTCGCACTCTCCAACCGGCAACAAACAAGTATCCGAGATTCACACACATGCCCTACATTTTCAAAAATTTCCCCACTCAACCGCTCAGCATCGACCAGTTTCTCTACCTGCTTGCGGCGGCTTGCGTCCTCCATACGTCACTCTTCGGATGATGGGCACTAATTCCTGACATTCCGTAGCAACGCTTGCGATCTTCTTGCAATAATAAGCCATAAATCCGAGCAGGGCCTTGCCTTACCTTTGGCAAGGTCGTTTCCAAATAAATAAAACAAAAAACCCATAAGGAGCCGTTGGGCAACGGCAAGCGGGAAAAATGAAACTCCATCTCGTGTGTGGGGTAACCGGCAGTGGCAACGATGGCGCACGAAGTTTATGACTCCGCTGACTGACCCAAGAATTGCAGTCTCGCACAGTTTACGAGCACTCGCAGCTCGCACTACACCGTGCTCATGTGTGCATGTGATTTTGTCGAAATACCCTTGGCTTACGTGCCATCCACAAGAGGTGCTACGCGAAGGCTGCGACCAGCGTTTCTAATTGGCACATGGAAAAGCTTGCTCAGGGTATCACTGCGCACTGCGCACAGCGCCAAGCAAAGTCGCCATGGAGCTGTGGTCTTCAAGAGCCAAAGAGCCACACGTGAAGTGACCTTAGCACAGTTTGGTCGGCTTTAAAACAAGCACGCGTAAGGTTTGCTTATGCCACCAAGTGGTTGACGAGATAATTGAAAGAACGGCGGCTGGAGTTGGGTTTGAGTTCAGTTGAGAAGAAGGAAAGTCAAGTTCAAGTCAGGAGCAGTTTTGAAGGGCTGCTGGTTATGGTACAGTCAAAAATGTCCTTATGAAGACGAGTGCCTAAAGGACTATCGTATCCTCAACTGTTAACTGACAAGCTCAATACATGTTAACTACTCAATTTTTGCAATAAACTGGCTTGATGATTAGGAGCGTGTATCTTATATGGATGAGGGCTCAGTACAAGTTACAGAGTATAGAAATATCAGGAGATGTGTTTCAACATATGATGCACCGACTAGCGTCGAAGATGCGTGGGTCCACACAAAGAGGTGCGTCGTGGAGTCACAAGCCAAGTACGTACTTGGTATCTTTGTTGACTTCAAGGGCGCATTTGACTACCTTAGTTGGAGGAGCATCATCGACCGCCTAAGAGATGTTGGCTGCGACGCAATTGCTCTCTGGGAGAGTTATTTCTCTTGCAGGAGTGCAAGCATCGCAGGACCATCAGGACTTAGCGTTCGAACGGATGTATTTCGTGGATGCCCACAAGGATCCATCTGTGGACCATTTATATGGAACCTAATGATGGATTTCCTTCTCTCCGAAATAGGTAGGACATTTAAACATTGTGCATTTGCCGATGACCTACTCATTTTAATCGAAGGTCAATCCCGCTCTGAATTAGAGCGGCTGGCCGTAGATGCAATGGGTCTTGTTCACCGGTGGAGCACTCATGTTGGTGTGGAAGTAGCGCTCAGTAAGACCTGCATGATGATGCTCAAGGGAAAGCTGTCCGCAAACCGTAACCCGTCCGTGCGTATTCTAGGCACTTCACTGCGAACGGTGAGCGAGGTTAAATACCTCGGCATTGCCGTTGGAAAGGGAATGAACTTTCACCCTCGTGTGCATAAACTGAGGGATCGGCTAGTGAAGGTTTCAGGGCAGCTTTGGCGAGTGCTCAAGGATGACTGGGGACTGAGCGGAACAGCGGCGCACACCATATACTCTGGCCTGTTCGTTGCCTGTGCAACGTATGGTGCCTATATATTGTGTCACGTTTTGAACACTGCTTGGGGTATGAGGCGAATTCAGTCATGTCAGAGGGTTGGCCTTCTGGCGTGTCTTCCAGTCTGCCATACTGTCTCAACGGAGGCTCTTCAGGTGCCCATGGGAGTATTGCCACTTGACCTGGAGATTATCAGAAAAAGTATCCTTTTCGCCTTAAAGAGAGGCATTCCAGTACCAAGTCCTGGAAGGATTTACTCTAGCGGCTTGGAGGGAATAGCTCTTAACGAGCGCAAAGACCTCCTAGATCAGCTGCTCAGGCAAAAATGGCAGAACAGATGGGAAAACTGTGAAAATGGCAGGGTGACATATAGCTTCCTTCGCGATGTGTCACTCGTTAAGTCCATCGGGGGTCTTAATTTAAGCATGCATCTGAGCTACTTGCTTACTGGACATGGTTCGTTGAACTCGTTCTTGTTCAAGCGGTCCATAAGCAACTCAGAGACCTGCTTATGCGGATATAGCTCTGAGGATTGGTTGCACCTGTTGTGTCAATGTCCTCTTTATGATGACATTCGGGACCTTGGAGCTATGAACATATCTTGCACTGATGGGACTTACGATGTCAGGCTGGTTCTCCATACTAGACAGAGTACAGACACCATCAGGGGTCTTGCTAGGGAAGTTTTCTGCAGACGAAGAGCTAAAATGGCTGCCCTCATGGCAGCTCATAGTTAGGTTAGAGTAGGTATATAAGGTCATCGGTCCTGGATGTTAAGGAATCCTACCGAGAGCAAAATAGTTGCGAAGCTTGACCGGAAGCTATATTCTGGTACCACGGGAGGTCAGGAGCCCCTGAAACTTAGTTTCAGCCTGACCGTGCGGTTGGCCCCCTTGTGGGAGTATCGTGGTGGCTGTGGTTTGTACCCAAATCGCGGGAAGAATAAGAAGTAGTTAACCGTGCTATATGATCTGATCGGCCCCAGTCACTTGGGTCAGATAGGGTCAGATGGTTATGGGAATATACTTCTGATTCGATGTGGAGTTGCATCCAACCGGGTGTTGTGACCCAAAGAACAGCAGAGGTGTTAAAAAGGCCTCACTCCCTACCAAGGAGGAGAGACTGTCCCTTAAGACAAGAACTCAGATCGGTACTTGGGATCCCCAAGGCGTTAGTCAGCGTTCTCCTGATTATGGGTGTATGGACCCAGTGGTATTAAGCATTAACGGCAGGTGATCACCTAAATCCAAATACACACATATGATGCACCGAATTTCTGGCATTCGTCTAAATGCTAGAAATTCGGGAACCGAATACGGAATTTGGATAAGAGTGATCCTCGGGTTGATTTGCCAACCTACGCAGGTTGACTTTTATATTATGGAATTGGTCAACCGTAGTGTTGCAACCTGGCAACTGCCAGTTCTACCGTAAAGTTTGGCATCTTTGAGGATATACGTACTCAGAACGTTTTGACATACGAGCGCTGTTTGTGTTGTTTACAGTAACTTAAAAGATTCATCTCGCTAAAAAATGGAATTAAATCGTACCGCGGAGTAAGCTTCCTGAAGAGTCGTAGACGATACAGGAAACGAAGTCTTAGTTGCTTAAAGAACAAGTTGAGTCCATGCTTGAGAGACAATTATTCCATCTTGGATGGATGTGAATCTTTTTTTACAGCTCACCGGCCTTTGGATCGTTTGCACTGCAGCTTCACATTCAGTCGAGAAACCTGGCTGACTGGCCTACATTGAAAAACAGTTTCAAACTTGTGTGGACCGTAGGCTCTTAACACAACTCTACCCACGTATCTTCCACATCAAAGTCAACCCACCATGATGCCCCCACAAGGAGATCTACTGCACTGTCAGGCTAGACAGGCCTCTGACCTACGGTAGCGTGGCCGTCGACATTGCACCTCAATGTCCTTGATTTCAGAAATGATGACATTCCCACTGATTTCAGTGTAACAGATGAGATTCCAAGAATGCGGAGCAATTCTAACCTATCTTGTACGATTGGCAAAATGTTGGTAGCTGGCCAAAATTGGTGCCAAAACAAGGCACGTGGTTTTTAATTTAGGACGTGTTCCAACACTCACTTGTTGCCATGAAGTATGGGTAATAATAATACAGTCCAAAGGAGGACCAGGGCCTAGCTTGCTCATCAACTACTCGTGTTGTGCGAGCTACTGTTCTCTCACGAGTAGAAGGGACCTATAGTTTTTTGCCGACTCTGAACGGCTTTCTTAGACAGTTATTACTCTTTGACTGTTGTCAGCAGCTCGAAAGAGGTGGTGCCGTGAAAAATTCGAAAAATTGGTGTTGAGCTGGGAGTCGAACCTAGATCCTTCGGCGTGTGAGCGTCGCACTCTACCCACTACGCCACGGCGACCGAAGTATGGGTAACTAAAACCAAAAATAGGATGGTCCCCTCGGCTCTGGGCACAAGGCACGCATTACGGCATCATCATGTCTTCAAGAAGTGTCTGGAATCCAGATGGTTCACGGATTCCAGGCACGCATTACAGCATCATCATGTCTTCAAGAAGTGCCAGGACCATTTGGATTCAAGGCACTTCTTGTAGACATGATGATACTGCGTGCCTAGTCAATGTGGTTGTTGTGATCGTTCACAACAATAATGAAACATGACGCCAAGCGATGAAGCACAGCGCTCAAGAACACACAACAGCGCGATTCATTCACCTTTGTGCATTTCGTTTCACCGCGTTTTCGCATTATTATCGTAGAGTAAGCAAATTTGTAGTATTTAAGTGAAATTATTTGTAAATAAAGAGCAGTTCATTGAACTAACCAGCACCAATTGACTTCCCCCCACCAGCGGTAAGGAGTCATCATTTTTTCTCTGTTTGACTACTAAGCAAACAGTGGTAAAATCATACCACGTGACCATGTTTAGTATAGCTCCTGAATAATTGGCGTCTATGCCGGAGAATGTATGGCCTATAACCGCGTGCGTTGTGCTTCTAATGATCTAGCTCTTGATTTCTCTTTTTGGACATTGAATGTTTGTTTTGTGTGGCGCTATAGTCGTGCTTCAGCCAGCATTATGTCTTACCAGCTGCCTCTGCTTACGTGTGCCATCTCATCCTAGGCCGTTCTCTGTGGTATTGTCCCAATGACTCCACGTTTGGCCTTGAAGCAGTTCTACGAGTGACGTTCAATATATTTTCGTTAACGATAAGAGAATGCGAATTGTTTTTATTTTGCAATATAATCTCCCCTAACATCTATGCATTTGTTACACCTTGAGATAAACTTTCTTAAGCCCTCAAAGAAATAAATTTCCTCTTTCTCTGCAAAATAATCATTTATTGCAGACTTGAGTTCTACATTATCCGAAAATCTTTTTCCACGAAGACATTTTTTCAAATCCGGAAACAGGAAATAATCACTTGGGGGCAAGGTCTGAAGTATAGGGTGGGTGTAGGATTTCTTCGAAACCACAATCCCCCGCAGCAGCTTTGGAAACTCGCGCCGTGTAAACAGGAGCGTTGTCATGAGGAAGCAACACACCCGCTGCGAGCTTACCCCGTCTTTTCTTTTTAATTTCCTCCCTCAAGTTATGCAAAGTGGAAGCGTATGACGTGACGTTGATGGTTTTACCTTTATTGTTGTACTCCTTCAGCAAGATTTCCTTTGAGTTCCAAAAAACTGCGGCCATGAGCTTCCCAGTAGACAGAGTGAGTTTGAACTTCTTCTCGGGGTCTGTTCCCAGTTTATGCCACTACATGGACTCTTGTTTGCTTTCAAGGTCATAGTAGTGAACCCATATTTCGTCCCCAGTAACAATTCGATCCATAACACCGTCCGCATTCTCACTACACATCTCCAAAAGCTCTCTACAGCATGCGATCCTCACTTTTTCTGAGGCGCTGTGAGCATTCGTGGCACCCAACTCGCACAGACCTTTGAAAGGTTAAGTCATGAAGAATGGTGTGAATGATACCAGCTGAAAGCTTGGTGATCTCTGCCATCATTTTCACCTTTATTCGGGCATCCTCAAAAGCAAGTTTTTCGACTTCTTTGATGCTTTCTCCCGTACAAGCCGTAGCCGGGACCCGAAGCTGGGGTCGTCTTCAATGCTCTCTCTGCCTCTCTTGAACTCACTTGACCACTTTTGCACAGTTGATTATGCGGAACACTGGTAAACAGCCACCATCTGTTCATGAATACTTTTTTGACTTTCTCCTTTCCGCAAGAAAATTTAATTACAGCGCGATGCTTAATTTTCACCATCATCGTCTCAGTTGCCATTATGATCCTGTTTAACTAGAAATAAAACGCGAAGTAATAATAACATTTATATGAAAATTTACATGAATGCACTAAAGTAATAGTATTACTTGATAAATAAGTCAATTTATATACATATATAACCACGGCTTCACTCCGATACGCCCCTCGAAGAATAATCAAGTTGCCACCACAGTCATTCGAAAGGGGCTCGCGTCTTGAGCCCAAGGAAGTAGCGATTCTCATAATTGACTCTGCATTTGATTTAGGTACTGATGTTGTTGTCCCAATTTATCGCGGAGCCAAGACAGACGAAATTTTTAACTACCTTGACGTTTCTCCTGCCGAGACGTCGATGTTTTGTGTTCGTCCTTGATGACAGCATATTCTTTGTTTTGCCCTCATTAATTGCCAGACCCATTTTAGCCGCTTCTACTTTTATGCTAGCAAACTCTCCATTGACGGCTGCTTGTGTTCGTTCAATCACGTCAATGTCGTTCCCGTGTGCTATTCATTGAACTTACTTTAGGAAGATTGTGACTCTGGTATAGACATTGATATATTTTAAGATCTTCTCCAAAATGATGTTAAATAGGTTACATGGCAGTGGCTCGCCTTGTCTACAACCTTTTTTGACGTTGAAGGTTTCGATTAGTTCGTTACCGACCTTGACGAAGCAGCAAGAGTTCTAGATCGTCATCCTATACAGTCTGACGAGTATGGTAAAACTAGACATGGCACTGTATAGCACATCCCTATGCACACTCATATTCCGCCTTCAAGTCGACGAATAGGTGATGAGTGTAGATCTATACTTTTTGGGCTTTTTCCAGGATCTGCCGTAAGGTGAAGATTTTCTCTCCTTGGCCTGAAACTTCACTGATGGGGACCTATCAGATTGTGGACAGACAGTGTCAGACTCTATACGGTAGAGAAGTTCTTGTAGGCGACGTTGAGGATGCTGATCCCTCGATAATGGACACAGTCAAAGGGGTTCCTATTCTTGTGGACCGGACAAACTACGCAGAGATTCTCCTCACCGGGCATGCTTTCCTCTGACTATACCATAACGTGGGATAAGCTGGTACATGCACACAACCAAGTCATCTCCAGCTGCTTTAAAAATGTCTGCAGATAGTGCGTCCACTACAACACCTTTTTCGATTTCGGTCTCGATATTACAACTTGTTCTTATCGGAGGGACGGAATTCTTGTCTATCATCATCCAAATTAAGTGGAACATTCAGTTTATCAGCTGGATTTGGGCCGTCATCATCATCATTTTGGGATAAAATTCGCCGAAACGTAAAATGCTGATGATCTTTTTAATTCGAATTTTCTCCGACAGTACAAAAATTTCCTCTGAACGGGATTCCAGAAAGGGTCTAATAATAATAATTGTTGGCGCTACAGTCCAAAGGGGGACCAGGGCCTAGCTTGCTCATCAACTACTCGTGTTGTGCGCCCTACTGTTCTCTCACGAGTAGAAGGGACCTACAGTTTTGTGCCGACTCTGAACGGCGAAATTTGAGAAGCTTTCTTAGACAGTTATTACTCTTTGAGTGTTGTCAGCAGCTCGAAAGAGGTGGTGCCGTGAAATATTAGAAAAATTGGTGTTGAACTGGGAGTCGAACCTCGACCCTTCGGCGTGTGAGCGTCGCACTCTACCCACTACCCCACGGCGACCACAAGAAAGGGTATGTTCGGTGAAAATGAAAGAGAGCATCATTGCCCATTATCAAATTGGTCCTAATTGACTTTTTGAAAATGAAATTGTCAAACGCTGGCCCTAAGCGTACCTAGATCAAACGATCAGCAAAGCGACTTGTCAGTATGCGATAGTGGTGTCTAATATTTGCATGTCCTTATGGTTGCTTACCGAGCTTAAAAATTGTCTTAAGGAAGAATCTCGACACAGAAAACTTCACACAATTTTCTAGGAAGGAAGAGGATCGCTAAAAGTTGAAAAGTCGAGCAAATCTAAGTATTTCCCCAGACTTCGCATATCCTACAATCCATCGGGGATATAACAAAAAGCACGCTTTTGGGAACAAATTTGTTGTTTTTCTCGCAGAGTATACCTAAAATGAAGCAAATTCAATGACCATCACCTATTTTTATGAATCAATACGTCATCATCATTTCATGTCTGAACTCTTTCAATTTATTTGACCAAATTTGCTGCCTCTTAGAGTAGAACCGAGCCACCAGAAAATCCTCGCTAACTTCCACACTCTTATTTCATAATGCACAATGTAAACAAAGTCGTTTGACACTGTCAAGCGCACTAAACTCACATTTCTGACAGACATTCATGCATTCCAACACGAAATCTGAAAGCACTTCCGAGAACCCAAGCACTGACTCAGTGTAGTGCTTGTGAATTACACGCTGTTTGACAGATAAATTCTGTGCCTCACAAGCTCAATGACAACGCCTGTCATCTTAACGCCAAATGGCGATGTGATCACAGCGTTAATCGCCTCCAAAACGCGGCGTTAGCCCATCAAATGCGGTTTTTACGTTCGGCCTCGGGCGAAACTACGCATTTCCGTTGGCTGCTTCCGCGGTTATTCACCTTAAGGCGTGTTTCACACGAGCTGACACTGCAGGCGCATTCGTGTTGATGAGCAAGAAAGCAAATTGCGCTGGATTAAGTCACCTCCCACAAAGCCTGCTCAGATGCAATCAATCTCTCATTTGCATACCAATCGCGGGCGCCATTGCAAAATAGTAAACATTCTTGGGCTACGCGGAGCAACTTCACTTTCGGTTGTAATCAAATTTGGAACGGAGGTCAATTTTCGGAGAGCAGCACGCTTCCAAAAGCGGCCTATCAAGCCATGGAATGGCTGCAGCTGGCGGTCTTGGAAGCTACAAAAGTTTCGCATTAGCGTAGCGAATTGAAACCAGGCATCCGCCATCCGACGGACCTTGTTGTCAATCGAGATGGACAGATGAGATGCAGACGCCAGTGGCCGTAATGGATGACTGACATCTACCACTGGCTGGGCAGCGGTAGGGGCCGCGTCGGCGTCGCTTACAGAAGTTAAGTGCTGTCACAAGCTATTGTTGTTATCTTAAATGTTTGGTCATGTCGCTGATTTAATTGCGCCGATATGCGCTGGTGGCGGCGGTATAGTTATGATTTATGTTCGACAGAAGGCACTGGTTTGTACAATCGGCGAGATTGTGTACCAGGTAGAAGTGGGTCGAATATGACCGTCCACTTTATGGAAGATCGGTGTGGCCTTCGCCAATAACATTGAGGCTTAAATTTGTCTGTTCAAAGGCATTTCTTGATGTTCTCTTAATGAAGCTGTGTAGTATAACAGATTTAGATATAATCTTCGACATATTCTGTCGCATTTTAGAGAATAATTTTCTTGATGAAACATAGTCTGTAAAGCATTCAAACGAGTATTATATTTAAAAAGCTATAAAAGCAAAGGTACCTCAGGGGAAAGTTTTGTACGCCCTCCTGTATCACAAGGAAAATACAGTTCACTAGACTGAATACGCCGCTAAGTTGGTAAATTGAATTAAGTTGATCTTTGAAAGCGCCATAGAAAAATTATAACGTTGACAGTTTTTGACGAATAGGAGAGTAAAACCTTTATTTTAATCCTGGCAAGCTAGAGCTTCCTTTTTTTAATCTCTGATTCAAATTAGTTGGGGTGATTCATTGAAATATTCTGGAGTCACTGCGTTTTCCATTCTAAAAGATGTTTCCCGATGGCTTTGCAGTGTTTCTTCAATTTTGCACGATACCAATAGATTGATTCGAATCTCCAATGTTTCCATACCACAGGCTGCATAAAGTCTGTTCATGTACTAGCTCTAAGTGGATTTCTCATTACTCATAGAGATTGGGGTTGAAATGATGTCCGAAATTATAAACATAACAAAAGGTAGATTTGACAGCAGTCAATTTTTCTTTGACAGAGAATAATTAGAAACCATTTAACAGCCAATTCGAAGCCGCCCAAGGGATTTTTTCATATTCGTACGTAGGTTGCCTTTAATATTTCGGGACTGGGCAAGCCTACTGATGCAATCTGGCAACTGCCAACTCTATCGTAAAGTTTGACATTTTTGGGGTTATACGTACTCAGAAGGTTTTGACATATGAGCGCTATTTGTAATGTTTACAGTAACTTAAAAGATTCATCTTGCCCAAAAATTGTAAAAGTAAATCACGAAAATTTTCGTGCGATTATTTTTTACAACTTTCCACGTGAATTAACTCAAAAACAGTGCATCGATGAACTTAATTCAATTTTTGGCGATGAAGCTCCATCAAGGATCAGTATTTATCGATGGTATGGTGAATTCAACCGAGGTCGTAGTTCGCTCCAACACGAATTTCGTGAAGGTCGTCCAAAATCAGTTGCTGTTTGACCACCATTGATGCTGTGCTCCAACTGATATTGCAAGATCGTCATGTGACATATCGTGAGATTGAGACAAACTTAGGCATTAGTGGGACCAGCATACATTCAATATTGAATGAACATTTGACCGTCAAAAAAATTTGTTCGCGTTGGATCCCACACTATTTTTCAATCGCTCAAAAAAGGCTTGTGTCGATTGGTCGAGAAATGGTCCGAATATACGATCGCGGTGCTTCGAAACAACTCCATGACATCGTGACAGGTGATGAAACGTGGACTTACGCGTATGAGCCCAAAAGAAAACAGCAGTCGACTGTATGGGTGTTTCAAATTGAGCCAAATCCAACAAAAGTTGCTCGCGCACGAAGCACTTCCAAGCAAATGGTCGTCTGTTTTTTTCAGAAAAACGACATGTCGCAACCGTACCTCTAGAACAACGCAGAACAATCAATTCTGAGTGGTATATAACTAATTGTTTGCCAGTTGTCTTCCAAGAAATCAGGAAAACCAACCGCAGAAGACGGATCACTCTTCACCACGACAATGCGAGCTCCCACACATTGGCTCAAACAACTGCATTTTTGAGCACTCAAAACATCGATTTGATGAGTTATCCGCCGTAAAGTCCTGACTTGGCACCGAATGACTTATTTTTATTCCCGTTCGTAAAAAAATAAGATGAGAGGTCAACGTTTTTCGACACCTGAAGAAGCGGTTGATGCGATCAGAATGCATGTTTTGGTCATACCTCAATCAGAGTGGTAAAAGTTCTTCAACAATTGGTTCAAACTCATGCAAAAGTGTATAGATCTTAAGGGGGAATATTTTGAAAAACAATAAAGCTAGTTTCCATGATTAATATTTATTTTTGTTCTTTAATCTCGATATAAAAAAAGGAAACCCTCGTATGTGTGCTGATCACCGACTCGGTCGATAATCAACACAAATTCGAACTTGGTTAAAAAAGTGTTCAAGCTATCTGACAGTAAGTTCCATAAAAAAAACGAACGTCACAGACATCCTTATGGAAAATGGTTATCCGATGCAAGTTATTAGGAACTTAATAACACAATACAAACACAACATACACTCCGAAACACAGACAATCACCACAGTAGATTATATCTATAAAAGCACGGTGTAGATCCCAACTTTTTCGACAAATTTTAAGAACGAAATTGCTGGTTGTTGTGACAATATAAAAATAGCGTTCAAGTCTTCTATTACACTAGCATCGGTTTTCACCAGACTTAAACCAGATTCAGACAAAGGAGGCAAAACTGACGTTGTCTACAAAATCAAATGTAAGGGCAAGGACAACGAATTCTGCAATTTATGTTACATATGTACCACCAAACAGTTTCTTCGTCAAAGACTAGCTGGTCATTAATCAGACATCAACATCATCATCATCAGCATTAGCCAATCACTGCGTCCAGACAAACCATCTACCCGACCTTGATGACGTCAAGATCCTGCGAACGGAAAAACATACTAGCAAAAGGTAAACTCTGGAAACCCTACACATAATC
This sequence comes from Eristalinus aeneus, assembly GCA_955652365.1. Taxonomy (NCBI): domain Eukaryota; kingdom Metazoa; phylum Arthropoda; class Insecta; order Diptera; family Syrphidae; genus Eristalinus; species Eristalinus aeneus. Next base: position 54,623,005 of record OY019134.1, on the reverse strand, counting down.
AAGACCAACAACAATATGAATAAGAAACAGGACAGTTAACGAATCCTCATTTGAGAACGGAGAGGCGGGGCCTCTCCCCAACTGTTCGACTTACAATGAAACGAAGATTCGGTTTTAAGACCAAAACGACTTTATTCCTTTACGTCCGGAATGACAACTTTATTTGTTCGTGGTTACTGTCAGAATGAACTTAAAATCTAACTTAAAGTACAATTACACCTATGCCCACATCCGCTGGGCAGCCTGCGCGTGCAAGGGCAGATGTGTCAGCATTCTCTGGCCTGGGAACGTTTCTATGCTGGATCACGTTGATTCGCGCATGAAAGGTGTCGTATTACTCACACGAACAGTTGTGGGGTTCAGGGTGACACCTCGCCTTTCCGCTGGCTGGGAGTGCATTGTGTTAACTAATAATAATAATTGTTGGGGGCCCTGGTCCCCCTTCGGACTGTGATACTTCAAATCGTGTGTCGTCCTTATTAATTTCTACTTAGGATAACATTCCACTCGTTATTGTTGTTTCCTTCTGAAACCAATGACGCTAAGTCTGGGACATTGGGTATTATCATACAAAAAAAACAAGTAATGAAGATTTAACTGGGAATAATTTTGTCCATTCTACATAATAATAATAATAATTGTTGGCGCTACAGTTCAAAGTGGGACCAGGGACTAGCTGGTCGTGTCGTGCGCGCTACTGTTCTCTCACGAGTAGAAGGGACCTACAATTTTTTGCAGACTCCGAACGGCGAAATTTGAGAAGCCTTCTAAGACAGTTGTTACTCTTTATGTGTTGTCTTTGAGTGTCGAAAGAGGTGATACCGTGAAAAATTCGAAAAATTCGTGTTGAGCTGGGAATCGAACTTATACCCTTCGGCGTGTGAGGGTCGCACTCTACCCACTATTCCACGGCGCCCACGTCTATTCTTTTTACCCCATTCAATTATGCTGTCAAAATCGGAATTTATTGAGATTAACATACGCTGCAGTTCCAAGTCAATGGCCGAAGAGGAGGGACGAGAGCCGAGGAACGATTATGAAAAGCTGAGGGTACTGTTATCAGCGAAGGAGTGAATTGGATTAGAAGTGACAGACAGGAGATCGTTTTTTAAAAAGAGGAGGAGTATCGGAGACAAAACGGAGCCCTGGGGAACACCAGCATTAATATAATGAAAATCAGACTTGAACCCATCCAATACAACTTATATTGAACGGTTCGAAAGGTAATTTCTAATCCATTGAAGAAGAGATTCATCGACGCCAAAAGCACGCATTTTCGACAAGAGATCCTGATGCCCGACTCTGTCAAATCAAGCGCAACGATCTTGCTTTCTCCTACATTGCGCAAAGATTGGTTCCATTTTTCGGTAAGATAAGCTATCAGACCACCCGTGCACCTGCTGTTGCGGAAGCTGTATTGCTGGTCATTGAGAAGCTTCCGAGGTTCAAGATATTTCATAAGCTGATGATTTATCAGCGTTTCCATGACCTTGGAAAGTAGAAACGTCAGTGCTATGGGTCGGTAAGAGATGGGTGAAAATGGTTCGCATTTTTGAAGAACGCGCTGAAGAAATGATGTTTTCCACTTACTCGGAAAGAGCCCTAGAGAGTAGGACAAACGGAAAAGTTTGCACAGTGGTTTTGACAGCGTAGACGAACACCTCTTCAGAAGAACGAGGGGGATACCATCGGGGCCAGCGGATTTGTGCACGTTTAGATCCTTTGCACTCTTTCAACTGTATAAGTGCGAAAATGGACTCGTCCCATGGAAAAATTTACGCTCTCGAGTACAGGCGCGGACAGAGTGCAATATGGAATCGTTGAGCTGGCTGCAAAATGTGCAGCTAACAGATTTGCTTTGTCCGAAGAGCTGACAGCTGGAATATCATGTTAAAGAAGTCACATGACAATGCGTCGCCTTGTCTTAAACTTTTTTTGGCATTGAAGGTCTCGGTGAGTTCGTTACAAGACCTCGACGGAGCAGCGAGAGTTCTCCATCGTCATCCTACACAATCTGACAAGTTTGGTAGGAATGCCAAAACTAGACATGGCACTGTATAGCTCGTCCCCATGCAAACTGTCATATGTGGCCTTAAATTCGATGAATAGGTGGAAAGGGTCGATTTACACTTCTTGGGTATTTGCCATGCTCTGCCGTACAGTCAAGATCTGGTCTATCGTGGACTTCCCTGGCCTAAAACCACACTGATAGGAACCTATCCGTTTGTGGAGAAAATGTTTCAAACGCTCACACAATACGGCAGAGAGGATCTTGTATACCATCTTAAGAAGGCTGACTCTCCTATAGTTGGCGCAGTCAAAGGGGTCTGCGTCTGGGTCTGGTCTTGTGAACCGGGCACACGACGCTGAGATTCCACTCTTGGCGCATACTTTCCTCCGACCATATCTTACAGATGAACTGGTGTATGCGGCCAACCAACTTTTCTCCAGCTGCTTTAAATAGTTCTGCGAGCAGTCCATCTGCTTCAGCAGCTTTGTTCGACTTCAGCTTGGATATTGCTATTTTCACCTCGTCTAAGTCGGGGAGACGGAATTCTTGGTTTCATTGTCCAAATTGAGTGGAACATTCTGCCTAACAGCGGAATTTTAGCCGTCATTGCCATTAGGGAGTCTGCAGAAATGAGCCTTCCAAATTCTCGACACAGACTGCGACTCTACTACAAGTTGTTCACTTTTACCCCGGCAGGCTTCGGTTCGAATCTTGATCCTCCGAGTAACTGTTTTACATTTCGGTTAAACTTTCGGGCTTCATTCCTGCCTCGACCGCACGCTTCTCATGCTCCTTCTTTCTCCTTTTCTTTTCTTTGTTTGTAGAGCTCACGAACAGCCCTCATCGTTCGATGCAGCGTTGGATTATAGGCGTTTTGTTTAAAGACAATAATTTGATTTTTAGAAGATCTGAAGTTTCATCTATGAGAAGAAAATATTTAGCACATTGCTCACAAACATAAGCGCCGCTTGTAAGAGCATTTGAACACCGTTGAAAGTGACAGTGGATTTAACAAAAAAAAATATTTTTCGCGCATTATGAAGAACAAACTTAGCCAAATTTTACCTGCTTCAGTCGAAAACTGTCTAATGCGGCAAATTAGGAAGTATAAACCTAGAGTTTCCCTTACTCCCCGATACTGTCGGCCCCTCGTTTGAGTGATGCAGTTTTATAGGTCTCAGTGTGACCAAGAGAAAATTGCACGGGTGGAGGAGGGTCTAATCGGCTTAGTTTAGGCGGTATTTGAGATTAAAAACTGATAAAAGTCCAGTGAATGTAGACGGGACGCATACAAAGTCCTTCAAGCAGCACTTCCTCATTGTGTGTGTACATTTTGTTTTTTGTTTTCTTTCTTTTTTGTAAATTAAATTCTTTACGCCCTTTTCAGATCCAACGTGTTGAATGTTCTAGCCGCAGTTCTTATTCTATGTTTGTCTAGTTCTTTTCTTGTTTTTCTCCTACGCAATTTCTTTTACAAGTACTTGTACATTTGAATTTTTGTTCTACTTTCTTCAGTCGATGCTGACGAGGGTTACCTTTGAAATTTCGGGATAAGAGGAAAAAACAAATAGTTTTACGGTTCTTCAAAATATTCCCTATTAAGATCCATACACTTTTGCATGCGTCTGAACCAATTGTCGAAGCACGTTTGCCACTCTGATTGAGGTATCTCCAAAACATGCATTCTGAACACATCAATGGCTTCTTCAGGTGTCGAAAAACGTTAACCTCTCATTTTATTTTTTACGTACGGGAATAAAAAGAAGTCATTCGGTGCCAATTCAGAACTATACGGCGGATGACTCATCAAATCGATGTTTTGCGTGCTCTAAAATGCAGTTTTTTGAGCCGATGTGTGAGAGCTCGCATTGTCGTGGTGAAGAGTGATACGTCTTCTGCGGTTGGTTTTCCTGATTTCTTGGAAGACAACTGGCAAACAAATGGTTATGTACCACTCAGAATTGACTGTTCTGCGTTGTTCTAGTGATACGGTTGCGACATGTCCACTTTTTCCAAAAAAACAGGCGACCAATTGCTTGGAAGTGCTTCGTGCGCGAGCAACTTTTGTTGGATTTAGCTCAATTTGAAACACCCATACAGTCGACTGCTGTTTACTTTCGAGCTCATACGCGTAAGTTCTCGATTCATGATCTCATAGACGTATCATGATCTCATATGTATCGAAGCACCCCGATCGTATTTTTGGAGCATTTTTTTCGACCAATCGGCGCGAGCCTATTTTGAGCGATTGACAACTTTGGTGGGATCCATTGGGAACAAATTTTTTTGACGGTCAAATGTTTATGCAATATTGAATGTTTGCTGGTCCCGCTAATGCCTAAGGTTGTCTCAATCTCACGAAAGGTCACATGACGATCTTGCAATATCAGTTGGCGCACAGCATCAATGGTTACCGGAAAAACAATTGATTTTGGATGACCTCCACGAAAGTCGTCTTGGAGTGAACTACGACCTCGGTTGAATTCAACATAGCACCGATTACTGGTCCTTGAAAATTGAATTAAGTTCATCGATGCACTGTTGTTGCTAAGTCGAACGTTTTAAAAAAAATAATCGCACGAAAATGTTCACGCCCTCAACTCACTATTGAGACAAAAGTATTAACACAAACAAGTCCACCAATTCCACAAAAAATCTGCTCTTATCTCTCCATCCACACCGTCCTCAGGTTCGATCCTTGCCGTGCTTAATTTTTCATGATGGCCAATCGCACAACCATCATTCCACTCTGAGTGATTGCCTGAGTGATCGACTTGCCTATTAGATTCAGCCAGAATGGGCATTCAAGACAGGCTTGTGACGGTTTTTACTTTCTTGCATTTTAATTCTTAACCTTGAGTCATAATGAACCAATCAACGCCTACTTAGTCTGTAGCCCTTCATTGTCCTCTCAAGAAGAGGAGCGCAATAGCTTTACCCGACATCATGTTATCTCCACACTCGCACCAAGAAACTTTGAATACTTTCAATACTTTTCTTTAGAGAATACGCTCTCACAACTAAAAGCCTTTAGCATGCCGAGCAACAGTCAAAAGAATTAAAAACCGATAAAATACAATCCCAACGCATTTAACACGCCAAACGAGACCAAAAATATGACGCAGCCTGAAGTGCGATCAAAAATCTTTGACATTTACTCCGCCACTCTGAGTTGAAGCCCACGCGACCTTTGTCTTCAAATTAAAAGAGGCATTTAGTAAAACATTTGCTCGTTGTCCAAATTTGACTTAAATCAATTCCCCGTCAGCCGTGACAGTCCTACCTGGACACATGGTCGTACACAGAATATCCATCAGCATAGCAGCCTTACACAGATCAACCTTGCCGATGCAAGTAATCGCCCGTAATCTCCACTTCCATGTACGAGTACTTTACCACGAACATCGTTGATACGCAAATGCGACGTCTAATTGTATCAACGCAACGATAAAGCCCCCTCCGACCACGAAACGCTTAAATTGACGCAATAAATATCTGTTGCATTGAGATGACAACGTGTTTCACAATCGCTCAGAAAAAGTACCCTTCAGTGCGCGCCACCTGCCCCAAGCGGATAGACCTGTGGCGCACCTCCGGCATCAGCCAAACAGAGCACTCGAACCCATCGTCTGACAACCGACAACAATTTCACCGACGTCACCGAAAAAGTACTAGCGCATCCACATTTGATGCATACTTTCAGGCCGGATGAGTAAAACTGCCGAAGCTATAGGGTAAAGGTTGCTTGGTGTGGACTGTGAATATGACTGCTTAACACCCCGAAGGCTCTAATGTGCATTACCCCACTGCAGTGTGCGTAAACAAAACAATTACCGCGCGCGTTGTATGCGATTTGGAGACACTATCATCTACCTGAGGCAATTACTGGATCAAGCATTGTTGGAACAGGTTTACAAATTTTTAATTAGAGGCCTTAGACCAATTTGCATCAGGTCGCGATATTAAACGATAAGCTGGTAATTGGGCGAGTGACATTTCAGAGTGACACTTCATTGTTTTGCATGCTCTCCGTACGGTAGCGCGAAGGTTCTGCCGCAGTAAATTATGCAAATGACCTCAGCAAAAGGCTTGATTAGAGTTAATCAGCAATTGTCGGCTGTTTTATGGAATGAGCACGCCAGCATGTGGACAATGTTTATTTACAGTTGACGTAGGATCAGATTTTGCAAATTAAGCTTAAAAAAGTGCAACACGAGGAAGTCGGTTGAGTCGAGTTTTTTCCAGGCAATACAATAGGAAACGTTTGACAGCATATGACAGCTCCGACAGTATATGGCCGTTTTTCCAGCACGTGGATACACATGTGAACAATGCATAGCTGTTCTAAATTGAATTGACAGCAAATCGAATGATAAACAGCGTTGACTTTTTTAAACAGGTCATTTCTGCGGGGATTTCTCTTAGATAACCATTTTATGAAGTATTTTGCTATTTAATTTATTTGAGACTCTATTATGCATTTTCTGTTTTCTCAGTTTTGCGAATGTGTTATGAAGCTGTATTATGATCGACTGGCGGTTGGTTTTAAGGTCTTGGGCTTGGAGATCGAGCGCGTATGTTCAAAATTCCAGCACACAGATTTGAATCGCGCTCGCTTGTGTTAACTAAAATTAAGTAACTGCGAACATAACCTAAAAAAAAGACATAAGCAGAGCACGTGTACAGTCATCAACGAAGTGTGATTTATGAGGTCTAATTGAAAACGATATGCGGACATGTCTGGCTCAGTGATAAAGCCTATTTGTGACTCAGTATACCGTTTTTTGTTTTTTTTTGAAAATAAAACACTAAATAACCTAACCTAACTAAACACACCAATTAATATTGGCCATTGTTCTCTACACATTTTGACCACCTTTCTGGCAATTTGAGAATACCACGCCAATAAAATTGTTCGTCTTTTAAAGCAAACCAATCAGACACCCAATTTTCGACCTCCTCGTAGGAATCGAAGTGCTGCTCAGCCAATGCGTGTCCCATCGATGAAAACAAATGGTAGTCGGAAGGAGCCAAGTCTGGTGAATACGGCGGGTGGGGTAGCTGCTCCCAGCCAAGTGTTTCGATTGTATCCTGAAGCGGTGTTGCTTTGTGTGCATTGTCATGGACAATATTACCTTGCCGTGTCTTCTGACCCATTCTGGTTGTTTCTCGATCAATGCATGGTTCAAATTGATCATTTTTTGTCGGTAGCGATCAGTATTAACGGTTTCACCAGGTTTTAGGAGCTCATGGTACAGCACACCTTTCTGGTCCCACCAAAACACACAGCATTGTCTTCATGCCGAATCGATCTGGTTTTGCAGTCGATGTTGATGGTTGTCCCAGAACAACCCATGATTTTTTCCGTTTAGGATTCCTAAAATAAATCCATTTTTCATCGCCAGTAAAAATCCGATGCAAAACCGATTTTCTTTCGTGTCATTGAAGCAAACTTTCACAAGTGTTTTTTCGGTTTTCCATCTGTCTTTCATTCAAATTCATGTGGCACCCATTTTCCACATTTTTAGATCTTTCCCAAAGCTTTTAAACGGTCAGAAATTGTTTGTTGTGCAACATTTAACATTGCTGCCATTTGCTTTTGACTCAAAGTGTCATCTCCATCCAATATCGCTTGCATTTCGGCGTCTTTAGACTTTTTTGGTGGTCTTCCACGTGCTTCATGTCTCACATCAAAATCATTATTTCCGAACCGTTGAAACCGTCTTTTGCATGTTGCTTCTGATAGAGCATGGTCATCATATGCATCGACAAACATTCGATGCGACTCTGCAGCACTTTTCTTCAAATGAAAACAAAACTGAATGCTTTCCGCAAATCATCACTTTCTGCTAAAAAATTCGACAATTTTAACACGATGAAAAAATATGATGTTGTCTGTTCAATGACTTGATGTATACTAAATATTTTTCACAGATGTCATAGCAAACAAACAAAAAAAGGGCTATCGAGACATTTGTATCTGGACGCTCACTTCATACCGGTATATGCCATTAAGAAGGAATGGCTTGTTCAAAGGGCACTCTCTCGAATGGTTTTCAATATTTGTGGCCCTCTAATGCACGCAGAATCCTACTCTCACAAGTAATTAGTTCAGTTTTCAGACTCTGTCCATTAAAGCGCAACGATCTTGCTTTCTCCTACATTGCGCAAAGATTGGTTCCATTTTTCGGTAAGATAAGCCATCAGACCACCCGTGCACCTGCTGTTGCGGAAGCCGTATTGCGGGTCATTGAGAAGCTTCCGAGTTTCAAGATATTTCATAAGCTGACGATTTATCAGCGTTTCCATGACCTTGGAAAGTAGGGACGTAAGTGCTATGGGTCGGTAGGAGGTGGGTGATGATGGTTCGCCCTTTATAGGGGCGGGGTGGACAAGTTCTGTTTTTTACTTACTCGGAAAGAGCCCTAAAGAGAAGGACAAATGAAAAAGCTTACGGTTTTGCCAGCGTAGAAGAACACCTCTCCAGAAGAATGGGGAGATACCATACGGGCTAGCGTTAAGATCTTCAAGCACTCTTTCAACTGTACAAGTGAGAAAATATACTTGTCCCATAGAAAAATTTACGCTCTCCCAGTGCAGGCGCGGACAAAGCGCAATCTGGAAACGTTGCGCTGGCTGCAAAATGTGCAGCTAACAGATTTGCTTTGTGCAAAGAATTGACAGCTGGAATGTCATAACAAATGATCCTAGGAATTGAGACGAGGCGGAATTCTTTACGTTTTTTTACGAATTACCAAAAGTTGTTGCTGCTTTTGGGACATTGCCGCACATTTTGCGCACATTTTGATCATAGACGAAAAACATTCATTAATTCTACGGCCCGACAGTCAGACAGGGGAACCAGGACCTTGCTTGCTGATCAACTATGTTGTGCGCGTTGCTGTTCTCTCGTGAGTAGAAGAACCCACAGTTTTTTGGCTTTTGAGAAGCTTTTTGTCTTTGAAAGAGTAGTCTTTGAGTGTTGTCAGCTATTCGAAAGAAGTGGTGTCGTGATAAATTCAAGTTTTTCAGCCGTGAATCGAACCTGGACTTTCGATGTGTAAGCGTCGCACTCTACCCACCACGGCGGCCACACGCACCAAAAAAGGTAGCCACTTCTTGTAATCGCACCTCTCGACGTAGGCATCGAATCACAGACTCTTGTGTTGGTATGTCTGGAACTGAGTCTATTTAAACTTTTCCCAGACTCGACTCCTTACACTCATCACGATTTAATAAGAATGTTAAGGAAGAGTTATCATCTCGTTTATTTCAAAGAAACTACATTTAACGGAACAGTGTCATCATCTGCTGCAAGTTGACTTATGAAGGATGTCGACGTTCCATCAAGGTTGCAAAGAAATATTTTTGTTTCCTTTTAAATAATTTATAATTGGCGCGCGCTAAAGGGATTGTTTATACGCTCTAGTCGTCAAAGCTTTAGATAAACAAAAATTCACTTTTATTGCGACAACCGAATAGTTAAGTTTTTGTCAGTGAAATAGCTGTTAAGATGCCTTATCCCTTTATAAATAGAAGGGGCTTGTCCATGAAGTGAATTTTCTATATGGTTGTCAAGTCTGGGGCTCGTGTACCAAGCGCCATATAAAAAGACTGCAAATTCGGCAAAATAAGTTACTGAAAATGATGCTCAATCTCTCCTGGTATCACTCAAACCCAAGCAATGTACAAAGAAGCTAATGTCGAATTGATCTCTGATAGGATACGCAAGCTCACTGAAACATTTTTAATCAGATGTACGAAGGTTGCATTTTATAAATCGGGATTGGACAACCCTAGTGCTGCAATCTGGCAACTGCTAGCTCTATCGTAAAGTTTGACATTTTTGAGGTTATACGTACTCAGAACGTTTTGGCATACGAGCGCTATTTGTGTTGTTTACAGTAAATTAAAAGATTCATCTCGTCCAAAAAATGTGAAAGTAAGTCACGAAAATGGTCGTGCGATTATTTTTTACAACTTTCGACGTCGATTAATTTAACAACAGTGCATCGATGAACTTAATTCAGTTTTTGGCGATGAAGCTCCATCAAAGACCAGTGTTTATCGATGGTATGGTGAATTCAATCGAAGCCGTAGTTCACTCAAAGACGAATTTTGTGAAGGTCGTTCAAAATCAGTTGTTGTGCTGGAAACCATTGATGCTCTGCCTCAACTGATATTGGAAGATCGTCATGTGACTTAGGCATTAGTGGGAACAGCATACATTCAATATTGCATGAACATTTGACCGTCAAAATGATTTGTTCGCGTTGGATCCTACACAATTTGTCAAAATAAAAAATACGATCGCGGTGCTTTGCAACACGTCTATGACATCGTGACAGGTGATGAATCGTGGATTTACGCGTATGAGCCCGAAAGTAAATAGCAGGTCGACTGTATGGGTGTTTCAAATTGAGCCAAATCCAACAAAAGTTGCTCGCGCACGAAGCACTTCCAAGCAATTGGTCGCCTGGAAGTGCTTTCGGAAAAAGTGGACATGTCGCAACCGTACCAGAACAACACAGAACAGCCAATTCTGAGTGGTACATAACCATTTGTTTGCCAGTTGTCTTCCAAGAAATCAGGAAAACCAACCGCAGAAGACGTATCACTCTTCACCACGACAATGCGAACTCTCACACATCGGCTCAAACAACTGCATTTTGAGCACTTCAAACATCAATTTGATGAGTCATCCGCCGTATAGTCCTGACTCGGAACCGAATGACTTCTTTTTATTCCCGTACGTAAAAATGAGAGGTCAACGTTTTTCAACACCTGAAGAAGCAGTTGATGCGTTCAGAATGCATGTTTTGGAGATACCTCAAACAGAGTGGCAAAAGTGCTTCGACAATTGGTTGAAACACATGCAAAAGTGTATAGATCTTAATATGGAATATTTTGAAAAACAATAAAGCCAATTCGATGATTAATATTTGTTTTTGCTCTGTGATCCCGAAATATAAAAAATCTTTTAATAAATGCACTGGGTACTATTCACTTTAATGTAGTTTGAACTAGACTCGACAAACTTTCTTCTTTTCTTTTGTATCTCCTTTGTATATATTTTCTTCTTTGAATAAAACTGAAATATTGTCATGTTTTATATATAAATACGTAACTACTAAAGTATTGGTAATCTTTGTGCTATTTATAAATATATTTATTTATTTGTTACCTCTTACTCTTTTGTATAGTATTAATTTACATCTTTTATTTATTTACCAGGTATACCGGTGTAAAGTGAGCATGTTGTGAGCGAGCCCTTATTTTTTCTTGTTTATCTGCTATGACATCTGTCAAAAATATTTAGCATACATCAAGTCATTGAACAGACAACATCATATTTTTCCATCGTGTTAAAATTGTCGAATTTTTTAGCAGAAAGTGATGATTTGCGGAAAGCATTCAATTTTTGTTTTCATTTGAAGAAAAGTGCTGCAGAGTCGCATCGAATACCTGTCGAGGTATATGGTGATTATGCTCTATCAGAAGCAACATGCAAAAGATGGTATCAACGGTTCAGAAATAATGATTTTGCTGTGAGAAATGAAGAACGTGGAAGACCACCAAAAAAGTTTGAAGACGCCGAAATGCAAGCGATATTGGATGGAGATGACACTTTGAGTCAAAAGCAAATGGCAGCAATGTTAAATGTTGCACAACAAACAATTTATGGCCGTTTAAAAGCTTTGGGAAAGATCCAAAAGTGTGGAAAATGGGTGCCACATAAATTGAATGAAAGACAGATGGAAGACCGAAAAAACACTTGTGAAATTTTGCTCCAAAGACACGAAAGAAAATCGGTTTTGCATCGGATTGCTACTGGCGATGAAAAATGGATTTATTTTAAGAATCCTTAACGGAAAAAATCATGGGTTAATCTGGAACCATCAACATCGACTGCAAAATCAGATCGATTCGGCCAGAAGACAATGCTGTGTGTTTGGTGGGACCAGAAAGGTGTGCTGTACCATGAGCTCCTAAAACCTGGTGAAACCGTTAATACTGATCGCTACCGACAACAAATGATCAATTTGAACCAGAATGGGCCAGAAGACGGGGCAAGGTAATTGTGCTCCATGACAATGCACCTGCACACAAAGCAAAACCGGTTCAGGATACAATCAAAACACTTGGCTGGGAGCAGCTACCCCACCCGCCGTATTCAACAGTCTTGGCTCCTCCCGACTACCATTTGTTTTCATCGATGGGACACGCATTGGCTGAGCAGCACTTTGATTCCTACGAGGAGGTCGAAAATTGGGTGTCTGATTGGTTTGTTTTTAAAGACGAACAATTTTATTGACGTGGTATTAACGAATTGCCACAAAGATGGTCAAAATGTGTAGAAAACAATGGACAATACTTTAAATAAAATTCATAATTAGTGTTTTTTTTCCAAATAAATATTTATTTATTTATTTATTTATTTATTTATTTATTTATTTATTTATTTATTTATTTATTTATTTATTTTTTATTTATTACTTTATTTATTTTCTTATTTATTATTATATATATATATTTTTACCATATTTATATTTTTAAATTCAATTTAAAATTATTATTACCTTTTTTGTTATTTGTTTATTTATTTATTTATTTTCTTATTTTTTCTGCTAACTTAAATGAAGTGTTTTTTCCCTTCGGTTAAATTTTAATTGTCTTACATTATAATTTTTAAATAAAGTTATTTCAGTTGAAACATGAATTTTTTACATATCACATCTCTGAACTGTAAATTGTGTGGTGGCATATGATTGTATTATTTAAGAAGGGAACAAAATCTAAAAATTTATAAAAAAAACGTGTTGCTCTCTGTTGTAAACAAGAAATCTGCAAAGAAACTCCGTTTAGAGGCGCTTCCAAAACTTCTAGTTGATTCTAGTCACATAAAACGAATGGAAAGAAACACCTTCCAAACACGTATTAGAACTCAGATTCGTTCTTTAAGGGGCGCTAAGCCCCAAAATCGATATTCCTACAAAATGCTTCTGCCAGCTGTTAGAAAATAGTTGTCATTACACACTCTTGTGCTGGGAAGCGAGTTCGAGTGAGCATGGTTATAGCATCCCTTGTAAGAAAAAACTGAAACACACGCAGTAATAAGCGAGCCAGTGAAAGTGAATCACTCAATCAGTAATGCTGTCAACTGAGCAATGTCACGTCAATTTCAATCGATCTCAGAAAAAGTTGCTTCATCATGTTGACAGGTTTTTCTAAATTCACGTCCCACGTGTAGAGTAGGTCGCAATGAATTCCTAACTGCGGTCTAAAGTCAGCACCGAGACTGATGTCCAGCGATTCCGCAAGTGCCAGCCTACTTTGCAAACAGCCTGTCATTTGCTACGCAAACATTTCCCGGGGTGCGACCTTTGACACGGTCCCCGGAACGGCCAGCAATTAATCC